>CM055753.1:1967142-2162142 GCA_029465975.1 Dallia pectoralis
CTGCCTTGGAGATAAAACATTTTACAGAATGTATCACAACATTTGAGGAGGTAATGTGTGTTGACAAGCACTTGGTCCCTGGGGGATAACTATTCTTAATTTCCATTTCATGTCGACACCTAACTGCAAGTAGACCATGTGACTCTGCTTGTTCTCGACCTTCCAAAAGAAATTAGATAATTGGTTAGCATTGGTTGCTAATGAGAGCGACATGAAGCTAAGAATATAGGCAATAGGTGTTAAGGCCTGTTTATTTAGAAATAAAGCGTTTATACATACAGGTTTAGTTCTTGTTCGATAAAACATATTTCACAAATTCACCATTGAAAAGCTAAGGATATCTTCGTCTTTTATGAAATATATACTTTAAGATGTGAATACCATTTTCCAAAAATGGCCATATATTTTGCCTTTCTAAATCATGTCAGTCAATTAAATTGGTTACCGTTTGAGTAGATTCTCAACAACCATAAGACACAGGATTCATTTGAGCTCAAGTTGGAGTGTCATGGCAAAGGGTCTGAAAACAGATTGAAATTAGTTCATTTCATATAATCAATTTTATTTTTTACTTTGTCATTTTGGGGAGATAGAAGATATTTCTTATGTAACGTATTCCTATTTAATATTTTATCCAAGTTAAAATACAACCCAATTAGGAGTTTCAATACTTTTCACAAACAGTACATAACCAATAACATAAAATGAAAAATCCATAGCCTATATACAGTATGCCCACCAGGTATATACATTTAAAAGTTGATTAATGCAGTATTTTTTTTATTAATCATATTTGTTTTATATGGTCTCTTAATATGAAAGTTATCCAAATTATCAGATTAAATTACTGAGTAATCCATAAGATATGTTACTAATTACAGGTACACGATCTAACAGATTATAATTATAATGTAACCTCTTCAAACCTGACTGTAAAATACAAAAAAATAACAAAAATAATAATATATATATAGCCTTTGCTCCACTGAAACCATGTCATACATTTTAATTTGCTTAAATTAAACGTTTTATGTTCAGAAATATAGCTAGCCATGTGGTATACAACTACCATCTTTCATAATTGCATTACGACAACTAGTTTCACCCACAGTTTATAGCCTCAAACGTAATTTCAATTTATAAGCTGGCTCACAAGAGTCGGCTCACAAGAGTCTGCTCACAGGAATCGGCTCACAGGAGTCGGCTCACAGGAGTCGGCTCACAGGAGTCGGCTCACCGGCGTCGGCCCACAGGAGTCGGCTCACAGGAGTCGGCTCACAGGAGTCGGCTCACAGGAGTCGGCTCACAGGAGTCGGCTCACAGGAGTCGGCTCACAGGAGTCGGCTCACAGGAGTCTGCCGTTTTAGAGCGTCTAATCAAGATCTGTGAGGCAGGCAAAATCTGTTTAGAAGCTTCTCAATCCCACTCCACTTAAAAATGCCCCCAGGCGTGTTCGTTTCTATCACAAGCTTTAAATGATGTCATGTGTCACTACTCAGCTGATCAGGCCCTAGACTCCTGACCTAAATCCTAGATGTCAGAATCTGTTTGCAAGAATACAGAAGCAGTTTGTTTTACTGTAAATAGTTTGTAATTGCAATGTCACACGGAATTCTGGAGGGGAGTGCCCATCGTTTGTAAATATGCATATGTAAATAAGCAGACTTCTGATTTACAGGTATGTCATATAGAAATCAGTATATAAAACAAAAACCTCATTCTCTTTACGTCTCCTCACAGGCCAAACTCTATTGGCTAGGCTCCATATATACATATTTGTCTTCAAGTAAATAAAGGGTATCCAACATTGTTAGTGGTTGACGCACAGGCATATTTCTTACTCAGACTCCCATGAGATTTTGGACCATGCCAATGAGATGTTCTCATGGTCTTCAGCCAGTATAGACTAGAACACGTCTGTGTGTGCCCGCTAGTGGGTTGGAAGTGTGTGTGTGTGTGTGTGTGAGTGTGTGTGCACAAGTGCGACAGAAAAAGACAAAGCGAGAGAGCAAGAGAGAAATATATTTATTATTACGGTGTGATTATCTATGAGCGTGGATGTTTTTTAGTAAAAATGAGTGAGACTGTTTTAGGTAATTGTCAGTGTCTTTTTGGTTTGTAGATTATACCAGCTCTGTAAACTTACTCCACATTTTCAGGCTGCATCAAGCATCACTAACTCAGAATGATGTCATGATTTTCACAGCTATGGCTGAACCTTTACCCGGATCAGTTTGTGTCTGCCATCACATGGAAGTCATTAAGCAAGCACTCATTAAGCAGACGCTCATCCTATGCCAGTATGATGTGGTTAAGAGCGTACAGGTTTCTAGGTTTTTGTACGAGCCTCAATCAAACACACATACGTGGTGCTGCAGATGTTATGTTCTCACCAACTGGGTTACACAGGGCCACTGGACAATGACAAGATAGCAGAAACCCTTCTCAGACCATCCTACCAAATCCAGGCGTGTAGCGCGGACAGACAGGCGTGTAGCGGGGACAGACAGGCGTGTAGCGAGGACAGACAGGCGTGTAGCGCAGACATACAGGCGTGTAGCGGGGACAGACAGGCGTGTAGCGGGGACAGACAGGCGTGTAGCGAGGACAGACAGGCGTGTAGCGAGGACAGACAGGCGTGTAGCGCAGACATACAGGCGTGTAGCGGGGACAGACAGGCGTGTAGCTTCAGAAGGGTGGACAGTGCAGCTGACTACAAAGCGCATATGAGCTCCAGAAGCAATAAAGTGATTTACTCTGCCCTCTTCTGGACATACCTAGTTCACACACCCTCTCACCCGTACATAATCAACACATCAGTGCTTTCAGTGTAATGTTTTGCAGCTCGTTGTTACATAATGTTAGTTAAATCTGTCAAAATTAAACCTCACTTTAAATGGGTTTGTGACTGATGGTGAGATGTCTGATACCGGATCTGGGTCACTTCATGTGAAATGTTTTTTTTTACAGTTTTTTGTGCAGCCTGGTGGGAGATCATGTCTTTGCCAAGAGCTAAAAGATTAAGTTGCTCTTTGTTCGAAGGTCAGTTCCGAATCACCGTCACCTCAGCATTAGTTTAGTGGACCATGGAAACACGTCTCCTACAGTTTTTCTCAATTGTTTACACACAAATACTGGTACTTGAGACACAAAGACCACAACATGTAACTCATGCCCCAACCCCCTGAACCAATTCTGCTAAACTACAAGCACAATTCCTGCTTTACACTCAAATTCCAGTTCTACAACATACTTTTTCCAAAACACTACACACAATTCTCTGCATTTGGCACAATTTTCATGAAGAAAATCTCTTGTTTTCACAAGGAACACACTGACATTCAAATATGAACACTGACTCATCACATGGGCAAACACCCATCACACATCTTTACAATTAGCAATCAGAGCTTTAGCATCAAAGGGCAACAGGTGAGCTCTTCTGTTTTGGAGCAATGGATGCCAACATTGGAAACAGAGACAGAGCCAGAGGAGTGAGAGAAAGAGGAGGAGGATGAGGACGAGGAAGGCCAAGGGCCGTAATCTCTGATGAGATCCGAGCCACTTTGGTTGATCATGTGGTCAACCATGGTCTAACAATGAGGGAAGCTGGGCAAAGAGTACAGCCACATTTGAGCAGGTACACTGTAGCATCCATCGTCTGGACTTTACGAAATGAGAATAGGTAAGAAATACTCTCACTAGAAAATTGCAGTACTACATATCAATACAGTACTCAGTGAGTACTGTAGCTCAGTATTGCCTGTGGACTGTTCTGTAGGACTGTAAAAATGAAGTATGTTTCAAGTATTTGGGAAATGTATTCCTACTTTGTATTTACAGTATTTTACTATTTGTTGGGCAGAACTGAAAGATTACCAACACAAGGTGGTCGAGAACGTCTTCTGTCTCCTGAACAGGAAACTGAAATAATCAACATGGTCCTAGGAAATAATGCCATAACATTACGGCAAATACATTGATAGGGTAAGTTTATCAACACTAGACCGTGTCTTGCGCAGAAATAATCTGAGGATGCAGCATAGGTTTCTTTTTTTTATTACGGTATTATTTTATAAATTATGTAACTGTATACAGTAAATTCTTCTGTTGTTTTGTATGTAGACCACTGTATGTGCAACTTTGTGTTGGTTTGGAATGGGATGTACACGATGTACATTGTTTTTGTGGGAAAAATAACATATATTTGTTACCGTGTATTTGAGTTTTCCGAGTATAAGAACATTATTCTCAAATATTTTACACCACACTTATGTACTGTCTGTAGTAAGTGTAACAATGAACCAAAAAAAGGCCTAAGTCATTATGATGAATAGAGAAGTGCTTTCAGTGTTTTACATTGAGCACATCAGTGTTCAACTGGTTCTTATAAATGTCTGTTCATATGATGGTTTGTGTGTGTCATTTGAAGACAAAAAACCCTTTTGAGGGGAAATAACATTATTTTGAATGTAAAGTTTAATTTTGCAGGAGCGTTGAGGAGTTTTGCCCGTTGTGTGTGTGTTTTTGGGAATTGTGTGTAGAGTTCTGAGAATATGAGGCACGCTTTCAGGAAATGTGTGTAAACAATCGAGAAAAACTGTAATTCATAAACAGCACTGTCATAAAAATGACATTAACATATTCATCTTTTTGAAAGGGAGCTTTTGTGTACAGTGCCTTTAGAAAGTAATTGCATTCCTTTGCAACATTTTACAACCAAAAAAGGCCTGAATGCAAAGAGGCGAAAGCAACATTCCCCTTCAATCTGACAGAGCTTGAGCTGCCAACTGGACTGAATACTCCAAAGTATTCAATAACGTGTTAATGTTTGTTAAATATTTGTCGGTATAGGGTAGTGTAAGCAGATTAATGGCAATAGATTTTTAATCTATTTAATTGGTTATGTCAATATCTGAACATAATGCGGAGAAAGTGAAAGGGGTCTGAATACTTTCTGATGGCACAATATGATGAGCTTCACCAATGGTGTGTGGTGGGCTGGTGTGCAGATCTGTCACCTATTCTCCACCTGCTCCTGTATCATATCATCACTATCCATACATCGCTTCCCATACCTTGCGATTGCCAGACATCTTGAGTAGAAAACTGAGGGTGCGCTTTAAAGGACTGCCTTCACACTCCTCATGGGTCTTGTCTTGACTGATCTCTGACCAGCTTCCCCAGGACAGACCCGGTTCACTGTCCACACTGAGGGAGGAGAGAGAACGAACATGAGAGAGAGAGAGAGAGAGAGAGAGAGAGAGAGAGAGAGAGAGAGAGAGAGAGAGAGAGAGAGAGAGAGAGAGAGAGAGAGAGAGAGAGAGAAAACAAATGATTCAGAGAGAGAGAGAGAGAGAGAGAGAGAGAGAGAGAAAACAAATGATTCAGAGAGAGAGAGAGAGAGAGAGAGAGAGAGGGAGAGTGAGAGAGAGAGAGAGGGAGAGAGAGAGAAAACAAATGATTCAGAGAGAGGGAGAGAGAGAGAGAGAGAGGGAGAGTGAGAGAGAGAGAGGGAGAGTGAGAGAGAGAGAAAACAAATGATTCAGAGAGAGGGAGAGAGAGAGAGAGAGAGAGAGAGAGAGAGAGAAAACAAATGATTCAGAGAGAGAGAGAGAGAGAGAGAGAGAGAGAGAGAGAGAGAGAGAGAGTGAGAGAGAGAGAGAGAGAGGGAGAGAGAGAGAGAAAACAAATGATTCAGAGAGAGGGAGAGAGAGAGAGAGACAGAGAGAGAGAGAGGGAGAGAGAGAGAGACAGAGAGAGAGAGAGAGAGAGAGGGAGAGAGAGAGAAAACAAATGATTCAGAGAGAGAGAGAGAGAGAGAAGAGAGAGAGAGAGAGAGAGAGAGAGAGAGAGTGAACAAATGCCGTTGGATATGTTTCTAATAAAGGCGCTGTGTCTTTCATGAAAACAGCAGAGAGTCCTAAAGGAGAGCAAGCATGTGGACAGCAGTCAATTGCTGGAAACACATCCAAAATATGTCGGCCTTGCCACAAAAAACAGGGAGAAAGGCCACTCACCTCTGCGTGGATCCACCAAGATGACCGGAGGGTAAAGTCTCTGGAACACACAGAACAATAGACAGAATCAACACCGACACCTAAAACACTCATCAATAGAGCATAGCTTTAGCTGAACTCGGTAACAGCTATGTCTAAAACAAAGCAGAAATAAAACAAGGAACTGTTATATGTAAATTAATTTAAAAAAGGAAAGAAATAATTTAAAAAGTAACGTTTACCTGACGCTTATTCACGGGCTGCGGTGCAATTTAACAAAGAACTCGGCAAGCATGAAGACAGAGATGAGAGTGAGAGGATGATATAAGATAAGCTAATGACTTAACAGTGGTTCGAATAGAGGGTCAGACAGATGGAAAGATAGTTACAGAAGGAAAGATAAAAGTGTCTGTTGTCTAAGTCGTGCGTTAGAACGGAGGAATATGAGCGGACAAGACTAGCTTAGAGCCAGAGGAGAGGTGGCGGAGTTCGATGTAGAAATGGAGGCTGTTTCACTGGGTTTGGGGCTAACAACACGACCAGAGCCCAGGCAGAACAAACACAGGAAGAGCGCTTCCGCATTGCTACACACACACACACACACACACACACAGAGAGAGACCCGCACACACCCAAATAAACCCACCAACTGAGAAACATACAGTAAACACACAATGAAAGACCGACACAAACGTACGTGCAAAAGCCGACAAAAACAACAAAAACAAGCATGCACTCAGTGCACATTAAAAAAGCCAATTATGATAATTGAATACGCCCACATAATAGAATGTACACAATTATCAAAGTAAACAACATCAAAAAAGCACAGTGGGACATGCTTTCACTAACACGCATGAGTGCACGTCCCAAGTGAGTGCACGTTAGGGTGAGTTGATGAGTCTATTGATATAATGGAGAGCTGGTAATTAGGATGGATTAGGATGGACCCAGTAAACACAGAACTCCTTGGTTTCAGACATCAGTTGGGACACTTTTGGGGGAGGGGTTAAGGAAGAGCCCCCCCAGCCCATGTGACACTTTTGGGGGAAGGGTTAAGGAAGAGCCCCCCAGCCCATGTGACACCTTTGGGGGAGGGGTTAAGGAAGAGCCCCCCCAGCCCATGTGACACTTTTGGGGGAGGGGTTAAGGAAGAGCCCCCCCAGCCAATGTGACACTTTTGGGGGAGGGGTTAAGGAAGAGCCCCCCCAGCCCATGTGACACTTTTGGGGGAGGGGTTAAGGAAGAGCCCCCCAGCCCATGTGACACTTTTGGGGGAGGGGTTAAGGAAGAGCCCCCCAGCCCATGTGACACTTTTGGGGGAGGGGTTAAGGAAGAGCCCCCCAGCCCATGTGACACTTTTGGGGGAGGGGTTAAGGAAGAGCCCCCCCAGCCCATGTGACACTTTTGGGGGAGGGGTTAAGGAAGAGCCCCCCCAGCCCATGTGAAACTTTTGGGGGAGGGGTTAAGGAAGAGCCCCCCAGCCCATGTGACACTTTTGGGGGAGGGGTTAAGGAAGAGCCCCCCAGCCCATGTGACACTTTCAACCTGCAACCAAACAAACTTGTCTGGTCAGGAGTCCTGTTCATTAGAGTATAATAGAAAGCGTTTCGATATTTTCCAGTGGGAAGTGACAATAAACTATTCTTATTGGACATTTTTAGGTAGTCCCAGTTTCAGTTTTCTTTGACTGGTGTGTCAATGAACCTGACCCATGCGTGTATTGTGGGCTCACCGTAGCAGTTGGAGTGTGGACGTGGTTCCCTGCTGTGGCGTTGGCTGTGACGCACCACACACAGGGTTGGAGCCGAGGCACTGCAGCCCTGCAGGTGGTTGGCTTGCTCCTGTTCCACACATATGACACACACACACACACATGACACAGACGTAAGCCATATTAGCATTGCACTGCGCCAAAGATCCGACAACAAGATGGAGGGAAAATGCAGCCAAACATCACTTAAACATTTAAAAAAAGTGCACAGGTAGCACAAAATAAGGGTTGATGTTATTCACAAATGTTACCTTTATTTTACCAGGCAGGTCAGTTAAGATTATTTACAATAACAACCTGCATGAGGCAGATGGCCTTCTGTAATAGATTAATAGATACAAGACTAGATACAAGACCAGACGTGAGACTAGATACAAGACCAGACGTGAGACTAGATACAAGACCAGACATGAGACTAGATACACTATGACACAAAAGCACATTTCACCACCAAGCTGTAGATAATAAATGTAATCCATAAATAAATGTAATCCACTCTAACATAATTAGTGAGGTCATCTTAATCAATGTCAATGTTAAAAATCACACTAATCACCCCATCAATTTGAAAGCATATACATTCCTTATTTTTAAGGGGAAAAATTATATAACCTTTATTTAACCTGGTAGGCCGATTGAGAACAATTTCTCATTTGCAACAGCAACCAGGGGAACAGCTGGGATTCGAACCCAGGACATCATACACACAAAGCATAAACTCTACAACTGAGCTACCAAATGCACGGATGGAAATGCATCCAATGGTTTGTCATTGGATGCATTCGCATCAGGCAGCTGGTCCAATCACACACCCAGGCCTGGCTGACTGACAGTCTTACCTCCAATACAGAGTAGTGCTGTGCATCGGATCCTGCCTCCTCCTCAGTGAGCGAGGACAGGGAGCCCTCCAGGGTGATGGGGGTTCTCCGAGGGTCCCTCCCACCTAGCCGGACCCCCATCGCCGCTCCCAGGACCATCTTCATCTCCTCTGGATCCAAGTCCTCCAGACTAACACTGCAAGACATTTAGTTCCACGTCAACCTCAGGAACAAATAGCTTAAAACAGCTTAAAAACACATACACCCAATGTCATACATCCATTAGAACAATATCAGAAAATATGAGTAAAGGGCTAAAGTTCCATTTCTCCCACTCACGACAATTTAGGGTGAGAGGTTGTTTCCATAACTTCTGATGTCTGTCAAGTCAGTGAATGAGAATTTCCCACACAGCTGTAGGTGTTGTGGTCGTAGCCCTGTCTGTCTGGACCGGCTGCTTTGAGTAGGTGTGTGTGGAGTGCATGTGTGTGTGTGTGTGTGTGGGGGGTGGGTACCAAGAATGGCAGTGCCCAGTACAATGGCTATTCTCAGGGCGTGCACCAGAGTGCCCGTACCAGTGGAAGTTAGACAGCATGTGATTATGTGCACGTGTGAATCTGGACACAACGTCAACACAGAAGACTCCTCTCATTCTCTCTCCAGGACAGGGCCGCTGTGTGATCGACCAGTGTTTCTCCGACACAGATTGGTGAAGGCATTGTTATGCTTCAATCAGGGATGAAGGAAAAGAGAGGGAACGATATTTGTGCACTCAGAGGTAGAGAATTAGACAACGAGAACAACGTAGTTTCAAAAAAGCTTTGATCAAGGTTCATGCCATATAGTGTTTGACCTGAATCATGGTGGCCAATAAAATGTGCTACTGTAAGGTAAATCATGTGACGAATGACGTAAAAAAGACATCCACAATTGTTTTTCCGAAATACATAAATCCTTCATGTTGATAGATTGGACCGTTTATTTTTGTATGAAAAATGTGAGTAATTAAAGTGACTATAATAGGTAATGTGTTATCAAGTTTAGTTTGAACATACTCTAGATAAAATAAATCTTACGTTGGGTTATGAATTCTTACCTGCGGTAGTCGATGGGCTCTGTTTTCTTCTCCTCCACAGGGGCCACGCGTCCGGGCTCCCAGCTGTGTCTCCTCCAGGGATCCAGGTGGGTGAGGTGACGGGTGGCTGCAGAACGTAGGGTCACCCCTCGGTCTACCTCCTCTACCCTCGACCCGGGGGAACATGGCGGGGAACAGGGGAGCGTGGGTGGCGAGACCGAGGAAAAGGACGGGCAAGTGGGCCGGCTGAGGGAGGCGGGAGGTGTGGTTGGCATCTGGATGAGGGTCAAAGGGTGAGGGTCAAAGGGTGGCATAAAAGTGGCCCATTGAAAGAGGTTTAAGAGACTTGACTTCCATGTCGAGAACTGAACACGTCGACTGACGGACTGAGGCAGACTGATGTACCCTTTGGATCAGAGGGTCAGGTTTCTCAGGGCCCATAACAGTACACTGCTCCCACCAAAGACTAACGGGTCAAGACCACTTCAGTTTTTCCACATGGCTTGTTCTAAAATAGGAAAAATGCAAAATAACATTGTTATTTATTTAACATTGTTTAATTGAAGTCAATCGATCGCATTAATTTATAGAGGGGTATTTGCCAACACAAAAAAATTTTGCCTCTAGAGTCTGTTCACAGGAGGACCAAAAATGTATTAATAGAATTAAGCCGAAAATATGTATTTTTTTAACATAGTTCATTAGAAAGTATTTTCTGTTTATGGTTTCAACTTCGTAAGAACTCGCTTCGTAAAAATGTACAGACAACACTAAAAAATGTTTGCCTCTAGAGACTGTTCACATGAGGAACAAAAATGTATTAATCGAATTAAGCCAAAAATATGTATTTTTTTTACATTTCTTTCTTCACACGCACAAGCCGGGTTGGGTTTGCTCAGCCTACCACGAGGAGTCGCTAAAGAGTATTGTTTAACATCCCTTCCCCCCAGAGTGGCGCTGAGCCAACTGACATTCTTGGTAGATTTCTGTGCATAAAACATCCCGTAGGGTGCCAGTTTTTATATTTAAACCATCCCGTCCAACCAGGCTTGCTCAAAGTCTCAGTTCAGATCAGCTAGTCTTTGTGTTTTAGAAAACAACACAAATCTACACTGACGGTAGCGGCATTGTCATGAGCGAGAGATTCCCAATAACTAGTTGTTAAATGTAGTTTTAAGCCCTTTACACAGTCAGTTAATAACTTCTTTGCCAGGATATCTGAGTTATATAGTCGTTCTGCAATGAAAGGAAAGACGTGGATGATTAACTTGAATGTGACACTTAACATACAAACTGTGTATGACATTCATTTTACATTTTAACCTTTTTTTAACCAGGTAGGCCGGTTGAGAACCAATTCTCATTTGTGACCTGGGGAGAAGCTGGGGTTGAACCCTGTATGGTAATCATGACTTGTCTGTATGTTAATCATGGTTGGGTCCTATTTTAACAGCCTGTCTGTCATAGTTAGTCTGGCATCAAAGTTATCAGTCTCCTGTGTTTTCATTCCGTACAAAGTCAGTATGAGTCATTACTGTGGAGGGACCCTCCTTTCCTTATCAGCCATGGCTAACATAATATTATTATTATAAAGTTACGCATTTTTAAAAGGCATTTTACATTGCCATTTTGACAGAACCCTTTCACGTGCTGCTAGGAGCCATTTTTATTAGCAAATATATAAACTATATTAATTATAATAATTACAATAGCCAGAGCTGTTACATCCACCTTATGCAAATGTGTTGACCTTTTGGGAAACAGGTTAACCTTTCGAATAACCAATGACAACATTGTTTCAAATCTCATTGTGAAAAAGTTTTAGTATACAAAGTACATATGCAATATATTGGCGTTTGTGAATCGAGTCTCTCTGTATGAAGCCTTAAAAAAGATGTTATCTGTCTCCACCGTCCTATATCAGCAGAACTTCTGCTTAAGCACAGGGTTACACCATGCAATTACACACACACACCTATGAGATAAGAGATCAGCTTTTAATGACACCACACCTAAACGGCACATGAACAACCCATTCACAACAAGTGTAGTTCAAAAACATACCCGAGATTCTACGCCCGAGGTGTCTTTTTCCACACGGCGGATAAGACATCTGTAAACATGAGTTTTTGAACACTTCCAGCGCATCTAAACAGTTGGCAAACGGCAAACTTAAACCACGAGCCGTTTTCGATTCCATGACACTAGAGAACTATTAACAAATGGTAACAAAATCACACAAAAAAACACACGGTTGCAATGTTTATTTTCCGCTGTCATAATTAGGGACGGAAAAATGTGGCGTCGACTCTTCACAGTCGGGTCGCTAAACGCCTGATGCCATGGACCACGCCAATAGACAGAGTCGACAAAGCCTCAGGTTATATCCCAGGACTACAATACCCACGCACCAGTCCTCCTAGTACGCAGCCGCTTAACAGGCTCTCTGCTGTCTCTGGGATGGCCTTGACAACACCCAGACTGTTGATTTCTGTGACGACCAGTAAGCAATAGACCCTGTACAGGCCGCATCTGCAGCCCACCTCCTCAAAATACCATCACAACTACAGCGCCGCCGCCTTGCACCTTGGTACACCGGAAGGTCTTTCATTTCAAGTGGAACACATTTCGTGGAGCCCAAAACTATACATTATAGTAAACTCTTGAATGCTTGCAAAACACCCGTAGCACACCACAAAGCGCATGATACTATTCACAACCTTATCTTTTTGCACTTCCGCAACTCTTGGACAACAAGAGACCGCCCTTTGATTTACTGTCACCGTAGCCGTTAAGTACAGGGTTTACTTAATCATTGTGTTTCTTGCTCGGCTCACTCCAGCTGGTGTTATTGCTTCAATCTCCCACCTCATTCCTGTCCCTCCCCCTGTGTCCCTCTCCTCCCCCTGTCTCCTCCCCCCCGTCTCCCCCCCTCTTATCCCCCTGGTATTCTTCTATTCACACAATGGTATCAGGTTGCGGAATGCTGTTTTGGCTCCGTCGCTTTGCAGACCATTTAAGATTGAGGATCATTGTGTGACCGATGATTCAGCAGAAGTTGCATATAAAAGACCAGGTTAGTCTGGAGAAGGTAGGACTTACAGACAACGTTCTTCTTGACAGAAAACCAACAATGCATGTGGCTTTCTTTGGGACCGTTTTTATAAAATACATATTGGTCCTTGATACTGTAGTCCCTGGATGCCTTGCCAATATTTTATTATTGTATTTAATTTAACCAGGTAGGCAGATTAAGAACCAATTCACATTTGAAACAGCGATCTAGGGAATAAGCTGGGGTTAGAACCCAGGACATCATACATACAAAGCCATGCACTCAACCAGAGATACCAGCTCCTCCAATAGGAACCCAGGACATCATACATACAGAGCATGCACTCTACCACTGAGATACCAACTCCTCCAATAGAAACCCAGGACATCATACATACAGAACATGCACTCTACCACTGAGATACCAACTCCTCTAATAGGAACCCAGGACTTCATACATACAGAACATGCACTCTACCACTGAGATACCAACTCCTCTAATAGGAACCCAGGACATCATACATACAGAGCATGCACTCTACCACTGAGATACCAACTCCTCTAATAGGAACCCAGGACATCATACATACAGAGCATGCACTCTACCACTGAGATACCAACTCCTCCAATAGAAACCCAGGACATCATACATACAGAGCATGCACTCTACCACTGAGATAGCAAATCTAACATGGAAATATGGGGGATTAGACTGAAAAATCACCCCATTTGTCTTGCTCTAAAACATTCATATTAATTTCCCATTGTCATATTTCTCACATGTCCCTTGACCAACAGATCTTTGTTCTGGCACACCAGGAGAAACAGGGAGTGTGACAGCATAGCAACCACGTCATCTCTGAGTCAATGAACAGTGTGTGTGTGTGTGTGTGTGTGTGTGTGTGTATATGTATGTATGTATGTATGCATGTGTGTGCACGCGCGTGTCCATGACCGATCAGAAGGTATGCATGCATACTGGACATTTCTAAGTGCATGTCAATGTTTTATCTGAAGGTATATTTGCACAAAGGGAAATGTGGATAAGAGAAAGAAAGATTTTAAGGGTGTGTATTTCTTCTGCATTCTTTCTGACTGCAGGCTCATCAAAGCCAAAGAACACAATGCTCTAAAAGTACTTGGCAAACACACTTTTGAACAGTCACCGCGGGCAACCAAAGCATCAAAATAAGTAAATACAGTCAGCCACTCATTTTTAACAGACCTGTTCAATAGTCCGTAATTCAATTACACCGGGTAGATCTATATTCTCTAAATCTCATCGAGTCCAACATGTACCAGGTAATTTCCTCTAACGTAGATGATTTGACAAATGTTCCTTAGAGAATTCATTGAAATAACTCAATCTATTCATATAGAGCTAAGATATTAACTCTATGAAAGGTGTTATGACGTGTGAATAATGAAGGTATCTCAAATGTATACAGTCACAACATAACTTATTGGTTTTAGTTCTATCTCTTATGTATTAGTTAAAGTGCCACCTCTTTGCATTGACATGGACTCAGCGTTTAAATCATTTATATCACAGATGAATTAAATAATTGCATTTATATCTAACATCCCTGCATCCTGACATCAACCTGTTACAGTGGCCCATCATGGTTTACTGTCATGTCATTTGGGGCCTTAAACAATTTGACTGTAGACCAAAACTAAAATGGGTACAATTATGAAACAAGGTTAAACCGGAGGAAAGAGCGCTGCTTACCTTCTCCCCCTCTGTCCTCACAGTCGGTTCTCAGTCTTCCTAAATCATCACTTCAACACCCATCTCATGTTACCCATTCATCCCTCCATAGGAACACCCACTTTCCGCCCCGCTTTCTCCCAATTCATATTCATGGCAGTGAGGTGAATTAAGTCACCAGTGTGGCTTTCCCGGGTATCCAGGGGGCATTTGGTACAGTAGTGTGATTTACTAAGACTGGTCCTAGATCTGTTTGTGCTGCATAGCGCAGACTGTTACTGTATGAGTCTCACTTAGGCTTTATCCATGCTGTCGTCGAGACTATTGCTAAATCTGATAACTCTTTTTTCGTACCATCGAAGGCTTTCTCTGGCAAGCTGGTCAGTGTAATGAACTACTTAAAATGCAACCCTTTTAACGAATATCCTTAATACCATCTCCCCGGTGTAACAGAAAGGCACCAAGATAAAAGATGTTCCATATTGATCTAATTGATTTATTTTAGATGTGACCTGTTATCCAAGATGCCACACCTACATGACTCCTGACAGCCAATCATATACTGGGACAACACCAATGTGTGACTATGTTCATATGAAGTAACATGTGTTCATATTCATTCTCCATCATCTTGACTCTATGTGAACCTATGTCTGAATCCTGTTTGTGGACTTCAGCTCTGCATTAAACACCCTAATCCCAGCCCTCCTCCAGAATTAGCTTCTCCACATTGGGGGTGACCGTGTCCACTTGTAAATGCATCACAGGCTTTCTTTCCAATAGGAGGCAGACTGTGAGGTTGGGGAAACACCCGTCTGACCCTCTGACCCTCAGCGTCCTGTACCCTCTACTCTTCTCCCTGTACACCAACAACTGCACCTCCAGTAACCACTCTGAAGTTCGCAGACGCCACCACCCTTAATGGTCTAATCTCTGATGGGGACGAGACCGCAGACAGGAGGGAAAATGCCCCTGACCTCCTACATCA
This sequence comes from Dallia pectoralis, assembly GCA_029465975.1. NCBI lineage: Eukaryota > Metazoa > Chordata > Actinopteri > Esociformes > Umbridae > Dallia > Dallia pectoralis. The sequence goes on from CM055753.1 coordinate 1,982,562, forward strand.
CAGTCTGGAACGCTGCAAAGCAGACCATTGGATGAAAGCTACCATCCCTCAACGAGCTGTTCAAAGCCATGTCACTGAGGCGGGCAGCAAAGACCGAGGCAGACCCCTGTCACCCGGGTAACGGACTATTCAGAACTCTCCCCTCTGGCAGACGGCTGATAAACCCGATTCAGATTTTCATTGCACCATAAGCCGCTGTGCATTTCAAACGCGTGCCTACGGGGTTGATGTTTTAGTGTTGGGGGGTACAACCCTAATTTCATTTTTGGCCAGTACCTGCCTAATTCAATGTCTGCCTAATTCAATGCCTGTGCTTTGTAGACAGCTGATACACCAACCCCAATACACTGGTCCCATTGTCATCGTCTGCCTCTACCTGAGGTCCTCCCCCCCTCCCTTATCATCATCTTCATCAGCATTACCCACCCCCCATGAACAGACACGAATCAGACGACTTGTTTTAACAGCCCATTTTGGGCTGGATATATATGTTGTTTATATGTGCAGAATCTATAAGTAAAGGCTTTATCGGATCTTCGTAATCCATGGAAGGTTTGAACGTTCGTAAGCGAGTTGTATTGGTCATGGGCACATATTTGCACTTGGCGACAATGTAAACAGCAGTAACCACATTTTGCCTTGAAAGTGCCTCTTTCATAACCAGTGGCCAACAATCGTTTAATCTTGTCCATATTTGTTTACAGTCTCCCACAGCTTTTGCTCTGACAGCTCTGTTTAACGAGCGAGGAAATCGGTTACACCGATAAATGAGGATGTTTGAGCCAGACAGATGCTAAACCTCTAGCTGTTTTGCGTCGGGGCCTACAGATGTGTTCCTCTTATCTTTGAGGGGAGTTCACATTCTTTGCTGGGCGTTGAGCGTGACGATCAAGTGATTGCAATCCATTTGGACTCCTTTAGGTGAGACAGCCAAAGAATTCTCCCCACCTCTCTACGACTCCAAGCATGTATTTGATAATCTCTTTAGGGTGTAAATGGAGACAGTTAGAGACAAGCACAGTGAGCTAAAGGAAACCTCTAAAATCACTGACTGGTTATTGCTCACCTGGACAAAGTCTGAGTGACCCCGCCTCTATTTGTATTGGAGATTAAGAATTTCCAAATAAGTAAACAGTTACCGTGTCATGTATTGTTTATTCTGTAATAAAATGATCAAATACCAGCTTGGGACGCTAAACCATTAGGTGTTGTGAACTTTAGTTCGACTTGTTCTGGCAACAGTATTTCTATTGATAGTTACAAAATGACAGAAATGCCACGGTTACACGTCATCTCCGTGGGAATGTGAGGTCCTACTTCCCTACAAGGTCTTTTACATCTGGGACTTGTACATTATGGGTTCTGCGGTATTTGGTAATGCATAGGGGAATGCTTTAAAAGTCACCAACACAGGAATTAACCTAGAACCGACCTAGCATAGCCAATTGTTCTGATTCTAATTCAATTGGTTTAATTGGAACTGGATCTCACCTGACTTGCCAGGTTATTAAATAAATTGTTTTGTATCGCATTCAGTAGCAGACACTGAACATTTCAGTTTTTTTTAATGTGAAGCCAATTCAGATAACTAGCATTACATTTGTAGATTATATATTGCACGTATCCATGTTATTGGGCTCTTACGTTACTCCCGGCTGACAGTTTGTGGTAGTTAACCATATATAGCGTGCTCCAAGCACCTCTGTGTAAGAAAGTTGGTGAAAGTGTAATTCTTCAGTTGCTGTGTTTGCTGACAACTTATCTGTCGATTCTGTAAGAATGTTGTCCCCCACTGTCAGTTGAACCGTAGTATTAGCCTGGCATTTGATCTAAATCAGGTTCATGGAAGTACGTATTCAGATCCTCCTGAGATGTACAGCGCTGTACTGACCACTGAGATACACAGGAGCACAGAATGCTAACCAAATGTTTTATATACAAACATGCGAGCATACGTGGTAATGGATTGATTATGTCAATGCTTGTGCTAATCAACAGAAATTGTTGTTAGCAGCACTTCATGTTTAAACACAACAGCAAGATGATCCAAATCACCTTAGTGGCATATTCTTAAGTAAACTACTGTATAGTTTTTAATAAGTGTGAACATTTTGAACCAAAAGTATAGCATAATCTGATAATCATAATAAATCATAATCATCATCATAATAATAATAATCATAATCATCATAATAATCCTAATCCTAATAAATAATAATCATAATAATAATAATCATCATAATAATCATAATCCTAATAAATAATAATAATAATCATAATAATAATAATAATCATCATCATAATCATCATAATAATAATAATAATAATCATCATAATCATCGTAATAATAATAATAATAATAATCATCATCATAATAATAATAATAATCATAATCATCATAATAATAATCATCATAATAATCATAATCATATTAAAAGTATGGCCTAATCTGAATGGACCTAACCCCGATTAAAGCTCTTAAACCTAACCCTCCTCATTAAAGCTCTTAAAATTTGAATACAAGACAATTGTTATCACAATGCTCATTACAGTCAACCAGATTAGTGAGGATACAGCACCAGCATTGTTCAGAGCAGCTTGAATCAGGAAGACAGCTGGGGCTAAAAAGTATTTGAATAGCGGATTTAACAAATAAAAACATGCAAGCAAACCTGCTGGTTCATGTCTTTGCTTGTATCAATCAACGAGAATCTCCAAAATGCCAGCTCTCAACAGTAAGACCAAGAATGTTATCACAATGTGCTACATCACAGTGCTGAACTAAATATCAGATTAGTGAGGATACTGTGCATTAGCATTTGCTTGAGTTATAAAAAGTAGTTTATAAGTACAGCATTGTTCTGAATGACTGGGGCACATTTTATTAATTATTTTGAAGTGAATATAGAACACATGGGAACCCTGAATCAGGAAGACAGCTAGGGGGAAAAAGTATTTGTGTTATGGTAGTTGGCAGAAAGGATATTAATCTGAGGCAGAAGTGTGTAGGATGAATACATGAAAATGAGAGATATGCTTCAATGTTTAGGTTCAAATGTGTTGTGAAATGTGACAGTGGGTCAGGCCAATCCTTAATCTCCACATCACGAAACCAAAAGCTTCAAAATGCTACTACACAATATAAAACAGACCAATTAAAAGTTAAGGCACTTTGTATTGGTAGGGAACTTGGCTGTGAAGTTATTGACATTTGCAGATCAATAACAAAAAATAGCAGATACCTCCCAATGACCCTGTGAGTGATCCGAGACAGTCTGTAAAAAAACAACCGGTTTCCAGTGCAACTTCAATCAAAACCACTGGGAGAAAGACTTTAACCAGGAATCCAATCTAACCTTTAAATGTTAAATAGCCCAATAGCTGCACTCCCTATCGGACTAGGAAGGTCGAGATAGAGAGAAATCTGGCATATTTCATGCAAATACTGTGTCTACAATATATCATTTACATTGACAAATAGCATACAGAGCAATAATGTGTCGCACTGAATATGGTGGTCAAATCCAAACAGATGTATTACAATATGGTGAATTAGCCTATTATACACGTTATTCTAATGGAGACATTTTCGCACTTGTCCTGTATTTTACTCATCAATAACACCGACTTTTAAATTGTTTAGCAGTTGATACAGTAGTTGACTATTGTCTATATTCCGGATTAAAATGAGAGGTTATCCCATCTTACCTGTCCCAGGTGTTGTTTTTTATCTTGAATTTACTAGGAGAATTTGGGAGAAAACAGACATATCCGAGAGGACACAAGAACGTGCCAAAGTATAGTCCAGAAGGAAACGGGAAAAGATACCACATCAACTGCTGCTTTAGACTTATTAAGGTTTAATGGTACACATATTCATGTACATATTCACTTATATTGCAAATAAGGCTGGAAGCTGATCTCCACCCTGGGTGAACCAGCAATATACCGTGGCAGCTGATTGGTCGTCCTAATGTACCGTGGCAGCTGATTGGTCGTCCCAATGTACCGTGGCAGCTTATTGGTTGGCCTAATATACCAAGTCAGCTGATTGGTTGGTCTAATATCCCGTGGCAGCTGATTGGTCGTCCCATAACCGCTCCCAAACGCGTAACTCGGTTTATTTCTAGAATCTTTGAAAAACAATTATTCCGATGTCTGTTCTGCTGGTGCAGTTCTTTGATTGGGTTAATTATTAAAAAGATAAACATTTCATGAGAGTATTTGGAGTAAATCCACTGAGTATTTTTTCATTTTTTCAAATTTAGTCAACATGTGACATCACTAGTTAGTTGCTAAAGTTTATGTGTACCTGTCTACTAATTACCCGTTACATTATGCTATATTTTTATTAAGGGTTCGGACCTCCATCAAAGCACACAAAGTAGAAATGCATTCTGCAAATCATTTTTTCTCCACCGGGAAAACAGCAGGGTATCCTGGTATGTAGTGTAACCGATTTGTAAGGCAAGACTACATCTGATAAATTATCTTATTTAACACACCTGGTTCACATCTGTTGCTAAATTAATTCGTCCCTTCATGTAGTTTTCTAGCTGGATCCCTATTGTTTTTAAAATGCATGAAAAAGCAAACAATTCATTTCCAACGAGAGACAGCTGATCTTGGCAAAAGTGGGTGGAGCTACGATCAGAGACAAAATCAGGGAAATTTGAGCGTTGAGAAACGTTCAAAGTCTTTTCTTTGTTTTATGGGTTTCTCCTGCAGAGGGCAGCAGCAGGCTGTAGGAACCACAATCTGCACTCAGACAAGGTGGTTTTGTCTTACTTTAATTGTGTTACTTGACATACAGTCTCCAACAACAAACTAAGACTTAGTCACACAACCATGTCAACAAGGTTGCTTTATTCAAAATAATCCCACTTTATAGTAAAAGCCAATACAATATATTTTCACACGGTTATATGATAAAAACTCACAATTTTACAGAAACTCATCAGGAAAAGAAAATAACTTTCACAAAAAGACAATTTACAGACTAACTTGTCAATGTATTTGTCACACGTCACTATTGAACCTTGACACTACTAGTTTAGTAGAGTGGTTGTCCTCAACTCTTCCTTGGGACCTTACAGGTATACGATGTGTTTCAGAGCTAGCAGACCTGAATCAACATGCCAACAAATTATCAAGCAGGAATCTGCTTTAACCAGGCGAGCTATCTTAGGGCTACAATACACTCACAAGTCCCCCGGAGAGGTTTAATAAAACCCAACAGTAGAATATTTTTTATTTATAAAAATACAGAACTAGAATAATTAGGCATCCTATTTCTGAGTATAAATGTTGATGTGTGAATTATGCTGGTTGCTCATCAAACAAGCTATCAATCTGTCAAGCCTTTCCGTGTCCGGGCCGGGTGAGATTTCCCGTGTTGAGTCAAATTAAGCCGCAGGCTCCATTCCTGGTGGTGCTGGTTGCTCATCTTAACATTCAGAAATCATGTATTTACAATTCAATATCGCAATGTGGTCAGGTTTCAGACATTAGGAAACATGCTATTGTCATCCAGTTTTATATATTACTGTACGATTGTGTTATTTTGAAAATGTCACTCTATATTTTTTTAAGGTTTATAAGTCAAAAGCACACTTGGGAGGCAATGAACTGTTGTGGTTTTCTTTACATGTGTGTCAAATTCTCTTATAAGGAAAATACTGTAGGTACAATTGACAATTAGAATTTTAAAACCTATATGGTGTGATCCAGTACTTCACATCCTCAAATCAGTAACTTTCCCATAAAACAATATTATCACCACTGTCTGTTGACCTTTACGACTGAATAAGCACCATAAAACATGCAATAAACCACATAGTGATGACAAGCAATACAGGCCTCTCAGGGAATCGTTTGAGAGTTGTTCTAGTCGATTCCAGTTCCGTCAGCAGCTATCATGTGGGTATGTGGAGACGCACAATTCCTTCTTGTGTTCCCGGCATTCTGTCAGCCTGTACCTTGGTCTTCCTCCCTCGTGGTCTGGGAATGGGCAAATACTGCAGGCTTGCTTGGGTCACTGTGAAAGGAGGTGTGCTCTGTACCATGATCCTGTGTCTCGCCGCTGGCGGTCAAGTCAGTGAAGTGCTGCTGAGTCGCCGGCGTATGAGGGAGGCTGGCTTTATGTCGTTGTCCTCCTGGTCACTTTCACACTGCCGCTAAAGAACAAGGAATGAATTTATTTCTGCAGGAAATTGCATTGTATGCAAATAACCCTCTCTTTTATTGAGCCTGCCTTTCAGACCGTGGCAGCTTCCGATTGGCTAGGTATTAGGGGCAATGGACATTCATATATCTACAGACATACGCTTATTAGCCAACGTAGATGATCTTCTAACAGGAGCACATATTATGTCTGGGAGATTTGATGGTGCGCAAAAGGGCAAGAATACAAAGCACTGGCAGTGGCAAGCATAGGTTTAACTCGCAGAATAACGACATACACATCAACAATGGAATATAGATTGCCATTAAGGCTGCCATATTATACTACACCCTGCAGAAAAACAACAATATGGTATAACAATAAAACAACAACTAGCCAGCTAGGGACTCTGATCATATTCCTGATTCACACAACTCGTTTGGAGGGATCAGAGATGTCCCCCCTAACCAAAACCGAGCACAAACATATTCTTAAACCTATTGTGAGGCAGACACACAACTACGCCATAACACTTAAATGACATGTGTGATGTCATGGTTGTGAGGCAGACACACAACTACGCCATAACACCTAAATGACATGTGTGATGTCATGGCAGGTTCACTCACCAATTCTTCCGCTGCCGGGGCAACCGTTTTGCACACGCCGTTGAGTCGACGCAGTCGGTTACACATCCAAACCATGTTATACGACATCTATACAGAGGGGATGAAAGACAGAAATATTCCAAGGAAAGCAGTCTGGTGTTAGACAGGAAAAAAATCACGAGAACAGAATAGTTTGAGTAAATATAAAAGACAAAGAGCAAAATGGGAGAAAGAAAGTTAAATTGATTCAAATAGAATCTCTGTAGCTGCAGAAATTAACCTGACCAGCAGGTGGCAGGTCTACTGCAGTTGTGTAGTGAACGTCATACTAGTTACACTTCAACTCACTGCAATAAATACTATAAATACAGTTTGAGGAAGTCAACATTGTATCTTGGCCAACTCTGGCTAACCAGTGCGATAAGTGAGATAGAAGTTTGAACATGAAATAACCATAGCTCACACTATTGGGCACTGGGCATCTACGTAAACACATGCCATCGCACTGTTCTCCTTTCCAATGCAATACCCCAAGACGTTGGGGAAATTACTGCACTTCTGTTAGATATGAAACAGCAAACTCTGTAGGGCTCTTTTTGTAAACGGCAGACTGGGGAAGTCTTTCATTTAAAAGATTTAAACTCAGTTCAGTCAGTTCTGTTCAAGGGAGAATACAAGCACTGATTATGTAATAGTTTATGGAATAGCTGAGCAATCTAAATTTATATTTTATTAAGAAAACATATCGTTACTATAAAGCTACTCCATCGGAGGCTCTGAGTGTGTGCAGTCTACTTCTGTTGCCTATTTGCTGTGTCAATGTTTGATGTAATTTCAGCAGTTTTGCCCTTGTCATTATATATGTATCTTGAAAACCAGTTTTGTGTTTGTCTCATATAAAGCTAAACAAACTAAGTACTCAACACCAGAACATTGCATGCTCACATTCATGTCCTGTTCTTACCTCGTGACAATGACCTCAGTTCGATTAAACGATGTGTCATATAATACAGAATCGAGATGTGCATTGTGAGTCATAATAAAACACGATACGCCTCTTGCACAATGAGACGTGTCCTCCTCACCTTCCATTTTCTCTTGGCGTTGAACCTCTTAAAGTTCTTCATGTTGATGGAGGCACGGTTCCTGTTGTCCACCTGTTTCCGTGTCAGTGGCTGAAAGAGGAAAGATAACGAGGTCACATTTCTCACGCAGAGACAAACGACAAGCACCATAGCATCTGAATTGTGCCGCATTAAATAGGAGCCATTGCTGCTGACGCTTACCTTGATCCAGGGATGGAATAGACCTTCTTCAGCAGTCATTCTTTCACTACACAGACAGACCCACAGAGAGACAGAGGCATCAAAGATGGCCGCACAATGGTGATCTCTCTCTCATGCATTCAAGTTCCAGTTCTGATAATAGTGGCTAAAATAGAAAGCATACTTTCGCGGCTGTCATCCTCTAAATATACCAACAGACACCGGCGGCCACAATGTCAGACTGATCTATTTTATAGATAGTACTTCTAATCTTCAGCCTTTTTATATCTACTATCTGCCCGCATAAAAAGTCCCGCATTAATTTAGTCCAGACTGAGAAGGTGTTCACATCATTAAATCCTTTATCCAGTGAATGTTATAATTATGTTCACGGCAAATTCTGTGCTGTGAACAATACATCTATGTTGTGAACATCCTGCCTCTCTTCCAGTAAGCATCTACTGTGACCACCAAACCTTTTAACTGTGGCCAAGCATCAACAGTAGGTTTAGTTACCATCAGATTATTTACATTTTGTCAATCACAAAGAGCTTCTGGATGAAGTCTTTGGCCATGGCGCTGGTTTTGCTAAAGTGCTGGTCGTCGAACTCGTAGTTCAGCGCCACGATGTTGCTCAGCGTCTCTTCGTCTGTACATCCTTGGAATGGGGATGTACCACTCAGTCTGAAGAAGAAATAAATCAGGATGGTACCATTTAAACAGTGAGGAGACTTATTGATATTGTGTTTAGGGTTATGGTAGACCAAAGGCTATGAGATATTATTCACACTTACAGTATATAGGTGATCACCCCAACGCTCCTGCAGAGGAAGGAAAACAAAATGGAGACTGTGATTATATGGCGACCTGAGCAGATGTCATTATCTGGACTATACACTGAGAAATGAAGAGGACACAACAGAAGCATGTTTATTATGTGCTGGAAAAAACGCTCCTCTTTCTGTTTCTAAAGTCTGGAAAAGTACGCTTTTGGCAGGAAACTCTATTGTACCGAAATCTCATTCAACCCCTTCGACTCAGAACATAGCCTTTCTGCATAAAACCCCAGTGTTTTTAAAACTCTATTGGCTGAACTCCATTTAGACGACAGCAGGAGAGAACACGTCTGCACACATGCCGGAATGCACGCTAAGGGTTCATTTGTCAGGAAGTGGAAACATTCTTTACATACATCAGATGTTACTGAGAGAGACACTGTGTGCTCATTTCATTATACCCTTCATGAATTCTCAAAATCTCCTATGATATGTCAATTTGTGCGCTATGTCTGTTTTAATGAAGGTGCGTGTGTACATGAGGAGAGATGGCAGCACACTCACCACATATCGACAGCTGTGCTCAGAGGTTCATAGTTGATCACCTCAGGCGCTGAGTAGGAGAGAGAGAGATTGACATGAGTTTACTTGCCTCCACATGCAGCTGCGTTTAGCGCCCAAGCCCTAAATATCTACCATACAGAAACTGTATCAATGTAAAATACGGCAGCTGGGCAAACATTGCTTGAATGTTGGGCGAACATTAGTTACATTCGTAACAGGACGTGCTTCGTTACTGTGTCAACGTTTCACTAATTATGTCTTGAATCAGCTGGTGAGATGCATCTCTATGAACTGTCCATTTGTCTTTAGTCAAAAAACTGGCTGTTAATGTTTGTGGGATTTTTTCCCTTGCATTTGTTCGGCACATTGGTATGTGTTATTATTAAATAGCTTCAATGAAGTTATATAAATAAGAGTTGGAAGTTTACAGTTAGATTTTTAAAGCTGTGACTGAAAAGTGAGCCTATTCTAGATCCTACCTTTCGGTAATCATAACCGAAAAGGAAAGCAACCAAACTAGTTTGTTGCAACACCAAATTAACCACCTTCTGCATTGTCTCCATGGGAACCCCTGGGCCTGGAAACCAGATCAAATAAAATAAGTGGAAAATGTTATTCATTAGATGCTTCTATTATTATTTCTGGCTGTGGAGCGAGGCGACCTTTCTTGGTTGCATGTGGGATGACAATGTCATGATGTCGGATGACGTTGTCAAGATGTCGGATGACGTTGTCAAGATGTCGGATGACGTTGTCAAGATGTCGGATGACGTTGTCAAAATGTCGGATGACGTTGTCAAGATGTCGGATGACGTTGTCATGATGTAAGATGACGTTGTCAAAATGTCGGATGACGTTGTCAAGATGTCGGATGACGTTGTCAAAATGTCGGATGACGTTGTCAAAATGTCGGATGACGTTGTCAAAATGTCGGATGACGTTGTCAAAATGTCGGATGACGTTGTCAAAATGTCGGATGACGTTGTCAAGATGTCGGATGACGTTGTCAAAATGTCGGATGACGTTGTCAAAATGTCGGATGACGTTGTCAAGATGTCGGATGACGTTGTCAAAATGTCGGATGACGTTGTCAAAATGTCGGATGACGTTGTCAAGATGTCGGATGACGTTGTCAAAATGTCGGATGACGTTGTCATGATGTAAGATGACGTTGTCATGATGTCGGATGACTTGTCAAGATGTAAGATGCCTTTCTCAATATTTCGGACGACGTTGTCATGATGTCGGATGAAGTTGTCAAGATGTGTCGTAGAAAAGGAGTGATAAAACGTCTAGAGTCGAACAGATATCTTTTAGGATGTTTATTAATGTTAAAAATTGTTACACAACCACAGTTAACAACTTTTGCAATCTTGAGTTTTAACCCAGCTCAAAGAAAGGTCAACAAGATAATGATCCCAAGCGTTCCCTGTCTTTTATGCTTAACAGATGAAGCTCCTCCCAGATAGGAAACAGGAAACATGTCTATGACCCCTCTTCTATTACGTCTAAGTCATTACCACCCTTTACTGGTAAAATGACTGAGCCAATTACTGCTTCAGCACAAAAGTTAAAACAATTATACAAAAAAATATATGTAAAAAATATTAAAATATATATATAAGTATAAAGTACAAAATCTACCGCAGATGTAAAATGCCGTTGTCAAGATGTCGGATGCCGTTGTCAAGATGTAGGATGGCGTTGTCAAGATGTAAGATGCTGTTGTCGAGATGTCGGACGACGTTGACGAGATGTCGGACGACGTTGACGAGATGTCGGACGACGTTGACGAGATGTCGGACGACGATGACGAGATGTCGGACGACGATGACGAGATGTCGGACGACGTTGACGAGATGTCAGAGGACGTTGTCATGTCGGACGAGGTTGACGAGATGTTGCACCACGTTGACGAGATGTTGGACGAAGTTGTCGTGATGTCGGACGACGTTGTCATGATGTCGGACGCTGTTGTTGTGATGTAGGACGACGTTGACGAGATGTCGGACGACGTTGACGAGATGTCGGACGACGTTGACGAGATGTCGGACGACGTTGTCGGACGACGTTGTCGGACGACGTTGTCATGATGTCGGACAAAGTGGTCATGATGTCGGACGGCGTTGACGAGATGTTGAACGCTGTTGTCGAGATGTCGGACGCCGTTGTCATGATGACGTTGTCGAGATGACATTGTCTATATTTTATAGTTAACAGTCATGTGGTTACTTTGACAGCCTGGCGGGTAAAACATTGTGGCACTGGTTAAATGGAGGTTGTGAAAAAGACGATAACATAATTCTTCATTATTGTCAGGAATGCTAATAAACTGCAATTCTAAGGCACTTGTGATCCATATATACAGCACCTGCTGCATTATTTACACCTTCGAAAACAACGACATCCTTGTCGGAGCGGAACGTTGTATATGTTTATATATGCCTTGTGGAGAATCAAAAATCTAAATGAAGGGATATAAAAGTACAGAAAGCCATCTGTACTTTCGATCAGGGTGGGTCAATAAGTGGTCAGTCGTTTGAGAGGCGCAAGAAGAAATTCTCATTTGTTACAGCAAAGGTGAGTGCTAATTCATCTAAATTATTGTTGGTTCAACGGGTGGTCAGTGTAGCTTAGTGCAGCCAGTATAACACAGAATCTGGTGACATAAATGTACTGGTAACATCAATGTTTTACCTGATGTCAGGTAAACCACACCAACTAACTTCTTTCTTCTAAATTTAACTCCATATGATAAACTAGAGGTTTAGCTAGCTGCACTAACCTGGAGTTGGTTGCATTGGTGCAGACCAAAATAGACCACGTCATTCATTATGATTATTACATATGGAAGATTGTTTTTTTGGGCCTGCCTGGTGGGGGTTCCCATATGCTGTGATGTCATGTGAAAACTATGAATACACACTGTTCTCCCTGCTATTGGCGTTGCTTCCCTCTTCTCCCCCCTCCTCCCTGAACCCATGTTAATGACCAGAGGCCTTTGATCCTAGACCGTATTGTTGTACAGTAGAATCGTTGGTGTGATGTACAACATGATGTAATCGCTAAAACTTGTTAGTGAATGATTTGGCAAACGTAACGCACCCAACAAATTGGCAGTCTGAACGGGCAAAAATATTTACATTGCCATTTTAAATACTGGCCAAGCAGGAAGACATGTTTGGAATAGCAGAGTGTGCATTGCGGACTAGATTTTTGTCATATCTTCAACACATCTGAGGGGCATCGATAGAAACACTTAAAGCAGGGACGAGATTACCAGCAGATTTGTAAGAAAAGATAAGGAACCGAGAGTCAACGACCAACATGTGACGAGTCAGTAGAGAATACTTGATGATAGATGTGTAGAACATCTCTGCCATACGATATGTTAGAAATCTACAGTGCCGGATGCATTTAATGTGGTAGATGATTTGACATTAGTTCGTGGTTCTGAATTTTTTTTTTCAAAGACTCACAAGTTATTTGATAGCGTACGGTACTATTATGACATTGTTGTTCGGCTCCAATATGTACCAGAATAATTTTCCAACTACCCATAATGCCCTGCCACTCACGAATATACTGGGGAGTGCCACTCATGCACTTGTACTCCTCCCCCGTCTGGAAGCGGTGGGCTAGCCCAAAGTCAATGATCTTGATCCGAGGGTTCGGAGTGTTCTTGTCAGACAGCATGATGTTTTCTGGCTGATGGGAGAAGGGGAAGAAAACTGTAAACAATGGAGGAACGCATAATGTGGTCAATCCCATCGTATGGTCGAACGCACACTGACCACACTGATAACCAGGACACCAAACAGCCGGTTGTTCAACACCTCCCAGTGAACGCTAACAACATCATGTGCCGCTTTGGAAGAGCACAGTTCGTCCTGAGTAGCCGTTTAAGCATATTTGTCATGTACAGTATCTCGATGGGTATAAATACGCCCTTATAATTCCAACAAGTTGACCTCTGCGTAAAAGACTACGATTTTGGATTAAATCAATAAACCTCTTTAAATCAATCAAATGTATTTTTATTGTATTTTAAGCCCTCAATACAAAAAAGCTTTTATAAACACCGACAGAGCACACATGAACAGGTTGATACAAGCTAGAGAGGAACCAGACTCTGAGGGTGGCCAGTCCTCTTTTTGGCTGTGCTGGGTTTAGTTTAATAATTATTAAATGTTTTTTTTGTGCGGGAATTTTTTTAAATAGTCCAGGTAAAATAGAGTCAGAAAGGGACAACCGGGAGGGTATGGCAGATTGGAGGCCGAAACTGTCAGGTAAAATCAGCTGCTCAGCCTGTAACACAACCAGGGGGCCCTTATACTATATATATATATAAACCTGTCAGGTAGCATCAGCTGCTCAGCCTGCAACACAACCAGGGGGCCCTTATACTATATATATATATAAACCTGTCAGGTAGCATCAGCTGCTCAGCCTGCAACACAACCAGGGGGCCCTTATACTATATATATATATATATATATATATATAAACTGTCAGGTAGCATCAGCTGCTCAGCCTGCAACACAACCAGGCGGCCCTTATACTATATATATATATATATAATATAAACTGTCAGGTAGCATCAGCTGCTCAGCCTGCAACACAACCAGGGGGTCCTTACACTATATATATATATATAAACTGTCAGGTAGCATCAGCTGCTCAGCCTGTAACACAACCAGGGGGTCCTTACACTATATATATATATATAAACTGTCAGGTAGCATCAGCTGCTCAGCCTGTAACACAACCAGGGGGTCCTTACACTATATATATATATAAACTGTCAGGTAGCATCATCTGCTCAGCCTGTAACACAACCAGGGGGTCCTTACACTATATATATATATATATAAACTGTCAGGTAGCATCAGCTGCTCAGCCTGTAACACAACCAGGGGGTCCTTATACTATATATATATATAAACTGTCAGGTAGCATCAGCTGCTCAGCCTGTAACACAACCAGGGGGTCCTTACACTATATATATATATATAAACTGTCAGGTAGCATCAGCTGCTCAGCCTGTAACACAACCAGGGGGTCCTTACACTATATATATATATATATATAAACTGTCAGGTAGCATCAGCTGCTCAGCCTGTAACACAACCAGGGGGTCCTTACACTATATATATATATATAAAAACTGTCAGGTAGCATCAGCTGCTCAGTCTGTAACACAACCAGGGGGTCCTTACACTATATATATATATATATATATATAAACTGTCAGGTAGCATCAGCTGCTCATCCTGTAACACAACCAGGGGGTCCTTACACTATATATATATATATAACCTGTCAGGTAGCATCAGCTGCTCAGCCTGTAACACAACCAGGGGGTCCTTATACTATATATATATATAAACTGTCAGGTAGCATCAGCTGCTCAGCCTGTAACACAACAAGGGGGTCCTTATACTATATATATAAATAAACTGTCAGGTAGCATCAGCTGCTCAGCCTGTAACACAACCAGGGGGTCCTTACACTATATATATATATATATAAACTGTCAGGTAGCATCAGCTGCTCAGCCTGTAACACAACCAGGGGCCCTTATACTATATATATATATAAACTGTCAGGTAGCATCAGCTGCTCAGCCTGTAACACAACTAGGGGGTCCTTATACTATATATATATATAAACTGTCAGGTAGCATCAGCTGCTCAGCCTGCTACACAACCACGAGGCCCGTAATGTGTTGTAGCACATTAGCATCCTAGTACATTAGCTGTCTAATGTTGGCGCACCTAGGCTGTTAGATTTAAACCATTGCCAGCAGTGGATTCATAAATGTCACGAGGGGTAACAGACCAGAAGTCGTGAGGTAATATGTGAAGTCAAAAGCCTTGCATAATAAACCTTTAGGTCAAAATGTCCGATTTGTTTGCTGTGCATGAAGCCAACCCCCAGTAGTATCTGCTTCATGAACTCAATTGCTTCAGTCTCCATCAGGTTCTCCTTCTCAGCGATGAAGTCAAAGAGCTCTCCTCCGCTTATGCTGAAAGACGAAGGAGAAACGGAGAGGAGGGATGAAATTCCTATCTAATACCCCATTCATCCAACTCAATGAAATCCATGTATCTGCATGTATCACTCGTTAGCCGGGTTCAAACACCCCAACTTCCTTTTCTTTGTTCCTCCCCTTCCTGCCCTCATCTTCACACCCCCACCTCCTCAACTCACAGCTCAAGCACCAGCACCACCTCGGCACGGCTCTCGAACACGTCCTTCAGGGCCATGATGTTGGTGTGCTGCAGGGTTTGCAGGACCTCCACCTCCTTCTCCACACTTTTCCTCTCTATGCCCATGCGGCTGCTGGCGCACTTCCTGATCTTCATGAACTTTCCCGCCCAGAGAACCCCTGAGGTTCGTTCGCGCACCTCCCGCACCTGCGCATAGTGGCCACTGGGAGTGCAGTGGAGAGCGTCAATTGTGTTATTCAGTGGGATTTTTAATTCACGTCGACTTACAAAGCAATGTTGAAAACAGCAATCTCTCCTTACCTCCCAAGTACGTCTCCGATCTCATAGAGGTCTTCCACATTCTGAAGAGTATTGAAAACGGCCATACTTCTCCTCTCCCTCCCTTCCGACCCTCTGTTATATTATTGGGATTTGAAGGTCAAATGTTGCATGGTCGAGACCTGAACCAAGGCCGAAAGAAAACAATGTCACACTTTGAAGGTGAAAGCAATAGAGCATGAATTGAATCCCGACATTCAGACATACGGAACACTTCACAAAAATTGTCCACTGTCAAAATTAGGATATGCTCATAATTAGGACATTTGCATCATAAATAGCTAGTAACAGAAAAACTACTTTCATGCATGACTAGTCGGATAAGCCTTCATTAGGAGTGAACATGAATAAATGGAGCAGTAAACAAGTGTCTCGGGGTTGAAGTTCACAGAGGACTACTTCCCCTTTGCCAAGTGTGAAAACAAACATGATTAAAATGTGTCTCAAGTCGTCAGAAAGCCACGTGTCATCAGCCCATGCCTGTTGCTTTGGTAACGTAATGCAGCCCTTCAAAAAAATATAATTAGAAGATTGGATATGAGTTTTGAAAGGGTTATCGATGTTAATTGCAGGGAAGAATTCTCTTTGTCCGTGTCCAGTCGTGCATGACGTAATTAAGCAAGGCTGAAAGGATATCAAAAAGAGACTGATGAGATTAATGGATGTCGTCTCCAAAAAAAGTCATTAACAAGACAGAGCGAAATATGATTTAAGTGAGTAAGTAAGAAAAAGTGAACTATCACAAAAGGGGTAATCTCTAATTCAGTACAATCACATAGTTGACAGCAGACTAGGAAGACAAGAGAGAGAGAAAGAGAAAGAGAGCAAACTAAAGAACAAGAACACGATGATACCAACAAGTTGAGTGATACCAACAAGGTATGTGTGTGTTTAAGTTCAACAACATTCAAGTGTAGGAGGGAGGCGGTTCAACGTGGATGACGATGCATTCTCCACAATACCAATCACATCATCCAGGTTGAGGTGTTTGTTCTGGATGTGGGCTGTTCATTTGACCTCTACATGGAGATGGTCACACATACTGTATGTGACATGGTTTGGTGCTGATTGGCCACCTACACATGTTGGTTTTCACATTACATGACTACATACAATGGTAGCAAAAAGGCTAACGAGACACTGTGTTAGCTATCAAGGGGTGGTAGTGTGTGTGAGTTTGTTTGATTATCTGGTTGTTTGCCAGTATTTGTGCATGTCTCCGCCCTTGTCCCTTTGCTAAATATCATTACCAGATGTTGACTACAAAGTCTTGCACTGAATCCATTACCAGTCGTTCCCGTGACGACATTCCACAGATTCTCTTATGATTTACCAACACCAGACACCCACCCACCACAAACTCCGGACAAGGCAACAACAGGAAAACAAATGTGTTGATTCGTGTGCCAGTTCTTCCACAACCCTGAAACCACCCCTACCCTAAACAACAAAACCGTGGAACAATGGTCCTTATGTTTAAAATGTGAGGCCTCATTGAGGCCAAAAACTCAAGAGTCAGACAGACCGACAGACTGTGTGCCTTGTCAAAGATCTATTTGTGGGGGGCAAAACTTTGATCAAAATGCGTGTTTGTGTGTCTTGCGTACTATAAATACACAAAACCAAACATTCCCGTTCTCATGTGTCTACAAGAGATGAGACCTTATAGATAACACATTTCTGCTAAGAATATGCCGGGGTGTTTAAAGCGACAAAGCTGTTTTTTTTACGATGGCTATCGCTGAACAGAAACTATGGAACAGTACCATTTAAACAGAGTGCTTTAATTTGGCTATACGGTAACCTCGTAACCTCCTGCAACACCAAAAATATCCCTTAAAAGAAACCGTATTAGCCGACTCGACAAGAGACTAGTCAGGATCTGGAAAAAGGTTGTCTTTCAGAAGTAGTTGAGCCAGATGTTATTAGTTTAGTGTTTTGCATTTTCAGACATTGACTTGTATGGAATTGAGACGTAACATCTGTAAAGTGCTGTTATCATAGCTGCTATTTGGGACAGGATAATATTTTCTTTGGCTATAACACATTATATTTGTATTCATTTTAAAAGTTAAACAGATCGTACATAGGCTCAGGTTTTAACCATTTCCACTGAACCTTTTAGACAAGTGTTAGTGCCGTAAATGTGTATGTTACATAACTTTACGTTTTTGTTTAACATAAAGTGAAAAAATGGTCTTATTAAGTTGGAATTGCAGTGAGAAAACAAATGTTTTTTCTAAAAAGGTGAAATCAAATACAATTCAATAAAGACTATTAAACAGCATTCTAAAAACTGTGGCCAATTGTGACATAACGTCTTCCCCCCACCACAGTGGGGAATTCCAACATGTTTTACTGTAACACCACTGAACCACAGTGAACTAGATTTGTTTCTGGTAGAATATTAATGATGCTTACGGAACCTAGTCCATAATCCAATGCTATAAAAAAGGTTTGGGGTGATTGTGATGTTGGGATGTTCTCCAACTGTAAGATTTTTGATGTTAGGTTTTAGAGATGTTTTCCAGTCTGTCTATGAGATTAGGATCACATTTTCAACATGATGTTGAGTTTAGCCTTCCACTTAATAGGGTGTGTGCACCAGAGAGAGGACATTGTCTTTTTCACACCAGTCTGTGATGAAATGTATGTTTTCACATTCTGTGAGGCAAGAGTGTGCATAACCTTGGGGTTATGGTAGAAACCTACATCCTAACCAGAGAACTCACTATCTGGTCTGTTGCTGTTTGTGAACATACAGACACCACATGATACATTACACGACACACTACCTGATACACTACGTGATTCACTAGATTATACCATACATGATATACTACATGATTCACTACATGATTCACTACATGATACACTACATGATACACTACATGACACACTAAATGACACACTACATGATAAACTACATGATACACTACATGATACACCTACATGATTCACTACATGATAAACTACATGATACACTACATGATTCACTACATGAGCCACTACATGATACACTACATGATTCACTACATGATACACTACATGATACACCTACATGATTCACTACATGATTCACTACATGATACACTACATGATACACTACATGATACACCTACATGATTCACTACATGATACACTACATGATTCACTACATGATACACTACATGATACACTACATGATACACTACATGATACACTACATGATACACTACATGATTCACTACATGATACACTACATGATACACTACATGATTCACTACATGATACACTACATGATACACCTACATGATTCACTACATGATTCACTACATGATACACTACATGATACACTACATGATACACCTACATGATTCACTACATGATACACTACATGATTCACTACATGATACACTACATGATACACTACATGATACACTACATGATACACTACATGATACACCTACATGATTCACTACATGATACACTACATGATTCACTACATGATACACTACATGATTCACTACATGACTCACTACATGATACACTACATGATACACTACATGACACACTACATGACTCACTACATGATAAACTACATGATACACTACATGATACACTACATGATTCACTACATGATTCACTACATGATACACTACATGATACACTACATGATACACTACATGACACACTACATGATTCACTACATGATACACTACATGATACACTACATGACACACTACATGACTCACTACATGATAAACTACATGATACACTACATGATTCACTACATGATACACTACATGATACACTACATGATACACCTACATGATTCACTACATGATAAACTACATGATACACTACATGATTCACTACATGACACACTACATGATACACTACATGATACACTACATGATTCACTACATGATACACTACATGATACACCTACATGATTCACTACATGATTCACTACATGATACACTACATGATACACTACATGATACACCTACATGATTCACTACATGATTCACTACATGATACACTACATGATAAACTACATGATACACTACATGATACACTACATGATTCACTACATGATACACTACATGATACACTACATGATTCACTACATGATACACTACATGATACACCTACATGATTCACTACATGATTCACTACATGATTCACTACATGACACACTACATGATACACTACATGATACACTACATGATTCACTACATGATACACTACATGATACACCTACATGATTCACTACATGATTCACTACATGATAAACTACATGATACACTACATGATACACTACATGATTCACTACATAGTAACCCCCTGTATATGGGGACACTGTATTTTGGGTTTAGGGTCTTTCTCCAACCTAAAACAGGAGGCTTCATCTCACATATTGAGGTCATCACAAAGAAACAAGAAACAAATCGTTTTTGCAGATGTGAGTGATAAGAGTGCAGATAAGAGTGTTACCGTGTAATTATTTCAATTGGAAATAAATGCATGATCCAGGACTACAACACATGCATGAGTGTGTGTGTGTGTTGAATGGTCATCAGTGTGTGTGTGTGTGTGTGTGTGTGTGTGGTTGTGTGTGTGTGTGGGTGTGTGTGTGTGTGTGTGTGTGTGTGTGTGTGTGTGTGTGTGTGTGTGTGTGTGTGGTTGTGTGTGTGTGTGTGTGTGTGTGTGTGTGTGTGTGTGTGTGTGTGTGTGTGTGTGTGTGTGTGTGTGTGTGTGTGTGTGTGTGTGTGTGTGTGTGTTAAATGGTCATGAGTGTGTGTGCACGTTGAATGGTTGGGCCTTGGATATTCACAGAAATGTATTAAGTTGTATTAAGGGCTTGTTCAGTCAAACACCAGGTCGTGTCCATCATGCTTTTTCATGCCTCTTTCTCCTCGTTCTTGACACCGAAACATAAGCAGCACTGAATTTCGGAGCTGAAACTTATTTTCAAGAAGATTACATAGTAACCTGTTCCCTGAAATGACTTTGGCTCCTACTGGGAAGCAGTATATATCTAATAGGTTTTTTTTACAGTACAATGGTTATACATAGATTCATTGTTTCACATCACCTTTCGAGGTAGGGTGGGAGATGTTTCGATGGATACTCTCAAGACTGCTGAGTTCGAAGTGTGTTTTGGAGTTGAAAGACTATAACATGGGACGTCTGGTCCTGCCAATCTTACAACCCTGACTTTCTATACCTCGACTATTCTGTTGTTGCCTAGTTTTACAAAAGCCTAGATTACTGTAGTTAAAAACAAACAATACAACTAACAAATTGCCTGCAGATCACTTGTAAGTTACAACAGGCAGGTACTACATGAATGTATGTTTCAATCTCTCAGAAAATGCAGGAAACATGACAGCAAAGTTGAACACCAGTACACATTACAAGAATATAATAATATAGAGTACAGCAGAGCCTAGAACGTGGCTTTCCTGAAGGCTGCAGGAACACTGATTTCTAAAAGTAGAAGTAGCTTCAACCACTTCCCCTGATAATAGGAACCTCCCGTTTAGGACTGTGCGGACAGGACGACTGGTTGTTCTACAAACACCTGACAATAAGAGTTAGAGAGTTTCTAACGAGCAAATAAGTTCCTCACAATTTTATCTAACAAACGTCTACAAGTTCAAAACAACTGGCTTTTGTAACAGCTTAAAATGTAAGGGTATATCCCGAGTAGGCTACACATGTACCACCATAGACATAATAATATTATATGTATATAATATTATGTCTATGTGTACCACTGCGGCAGGTGTTCAGATCTGACCTAGAATGCTATTTGTCTTTCCCCATGCAGTTTCCGGTAAAGTAGTGAAAAAATATCGGGAATAAATTTAAATACAATATGGATTTATACTACAATATGGAACATAAACTATAAGGGTAGATTATATCAAAGAAATAGACAATATCCTATAGTACGTGCAATCCTAAAAAATGAAAACACCATATCAAAACCGATAGTGGAGAACAATGTCAGAATAATGATAGGCTATAGACCTACTCACCCAATTAATGAGACTAGTTGGCTCCCTGTAGACCGCTTGAAACAGATGTTCTACCTGTTCTTCTGATGTTCTACCTGTTCTTCTGATGTTCTACCTATTCTTCTAAATAGGACGCTATTCACACTATTAACGATTATTAACGACTATAAGAAACACTGTTCACTGACGCATCAAACTTGCATGTGTCATGTTTAGAAATGCTTTGCTGATCTGTGGAAAACTGAAACCAAATCCGAGCGAATAATGTAATGGTCCCGTGGTCTATAGGCTATGGATTGTGTGCAAATCTATCCGTCGATAGGCTACGTCAAAAAGTGTAACTCTTTTGCACTATTCATAAAAATCATGAGAATGGTGTGAATGGGAATGTGTCCTAGAGAACTCTCACTGTTGAAGTGTTAAAAATGACGTATGCAGCTAAGTAAGTGGGATTGTGGCCGCGCCCTAAAGTAGTGGAATGCGGAAAGTACTTTTTTTGAAAGTTCACCTTCCATCCGGGACTTTCTTCGGTTTCGTCACAACTGTTACTGCTTTTCTATAGTGGATTTACGTATGTTCTGTTGGACCAACCCGCTTTTGTATATACGTGTAGCCTATATTGTTTTTGTGTGTGTAATTAATACACACTTTATTACAAAAATGTAGGATGTGAAGGATGTGTCTAGGCTAATGCCAATTATAGCAGGTATAACTGCAGACATAGGATGTATACTATTTTCAAAGTGTCAAACTTGTACGTACTTTAGACATAGCCACCATTTGGTGCACAAGAACCAGGAAATATTCCACGTTTTACCCTTAATGTGAACCGCTGCTATATTCACACAGCATTGTCATGTCCAGGTAATTCTGAGTCCCTGACACAGTGCCGGCTTCACCCTTTTGGGGGCCCAAAATGTGATTTGATGATCTCGGTTGTTGTCCTTAATAAGAAAAATACTTGAAAAAAATGGTATGCTGGCATGTGACTTTTTGTTTATTTTTTTCATTTCTTTACTATACTGTTACATCAACTAGATACAAAACTGAAGGCAGTAATGTTGTGCTTTGCTGAAAAAGTTGTCATTTGATTCTGATAATGTCCTGAATCTGCCAAAAGATGTGACACAACTATTATCTCTAAAAATGTAGGTGTCTGGAGATTTGTGTGGCTTATGCATACTTTTTAGATGCTCTAGGTTCTATCAACGTCAGACATAGAAACGACCAAGACTGAAGCTAGCGTACTACCTGGTTTGTCTATGACACTATTACAAGAAATTTGGTAGTGTCAGATAAGTGATGCACTCACAGAGACAGAATGAGAGTGAGAGGTCAATTTTTTCTTTAGAGTGTCTATGCAATGGGAGAAAATGTGATTAATGTATACGTTACATGCATGTGGTGTCAAAGTAAAGTAGAGACATGTGCTCTTTCAAACAAAGTTAACTTGATTATGTGATTGTAATTTGTTCTTGATATTTGTGCTATGTCTGTTTGATTGAGGTGTGTTAGAAAATATGATTTATTCTAAGAATTCTCAGTAATCCACAGCAGCACTCTAGAATTATATTGGAATCTAAATGTTTAATATACAGCAACCAAAATGCAATTGTGCATATAAGCAGGTTATGTCACTCGTCTATTGACTGACCATTAGACATATAGATGTTTAATGGTAATTATTCAAACAGCTCTGTAAACTTTGTAGCAGTAGGATATCATCAGTACACAAGGTTGAATGTAACTTTAAGGCATGAGGTTTTCTGTCCACCGTAAAGGTGAGCCACATGTTAAAATGAGTGGTTAGGGGCCACCTATTCTTGCAACCAAAAGGCTAAATCCAGCACTGCTTCTTAAAAAAAAAAACAGAATAATGAGAACCCGTTAAAAACAATCTATATTTTCCAACCATGTGACTTTTATATCTACGATTGCCCACCCGAGTGGATGAAAACATACCTTGATTATATTGTAATCCTCCTATCTGCAATGTAGACTGGGAGGCATTAAAGCTTCTGAACAATTAGACTTAAGTTCCGGGTTAAACAACTGCCTTCAGGCACCGTTGTTTATTTGCGACATACCACAGCAGCACTTCCACGTCTGATCCTCTGGCTGTCGTAGTACTTGTTTGTATGAGTGCATAACACCATAACGCGACCAGATGCACAATACGAGGATATGGAATGGAGTTTACCTGCTTCCGAAACTGCCCGAGTGTCCGCACGTCACGACTCGTGTCCGTCCGGTCTAAAAGATCCGATATCGGTTTCCAACTAAACACCTTGCAATAAATAACCAGTAAAGCACATGGGTAAATGATAATGAAATGGTGAAGTCAGCGTGTAGGCTCTATAGATATAGCCAGTGTGTTTGGTCCTGTGCTGTATAGACACGACGATGGTCTGTGTGTGTGTGTGTGTCACTGATAGAACTTATTTCAGAAAAATGAAAAACCTGGGCTAAGTCGAGGTCAGGTGTTGCCTATCATATAACTGTGGGTGCTGGACACTCGCGCACCGCAGTTTGGACTCGAGTGACGTGGGTCCCTGATGAATATGTGTCATTCACAATCAATTGATGACGATGGCACTTGCTCTTTCTGACCATTCATCATTGAATTTTTATTTCATTTGTTATTATGGTGCGTGTGCAGTGTCATAATTAAACCATTTGGGATGTTTGTTTCCTGCGCCTCTCTGTGTAATATAAGAGTACTGTTTTAGCCTGTCGACCAGTTTATTCTGCCTAACAAAACGTTTATATGCCCCCCGTGGTGATAAACCGAACAAACCAAATGCTCATTATAATGAACAGTATGGGTGACCTGAGCGACTTTTGGAACATCGGATCAGTGTCGGTATCTGACAAACGGTCTCTCATATGACTTTTCAAGCATGATCGTTTACCCAGACTGGTGCAACAGAGGAAAACATCCAGAGTGGTAGGCGGATGTCGCAATGCCAAACGGCCAGTGGTTGTCACGGGTGGGTGGGGTATGTGGGGATCATGGATCTCGATATGATTCACAGCACACCTGTTCTGTCTGCGTGACTCGCGATGGGAGAACATACGTATTGCGAGGACCAGAGACGTGCGATGTAGCCTACATCAGAAGGGGTCTGCTATACAGGCTACTTAGTTAAGCCCAAACTACGATGATTTGGGGAACATATGAAAACGTATTAACATAAAAAAAACATATATCCACATGGCAGAATCAATAAATATTGGGGGAAAACATGTTGTTCCGTGTGCATTTATCCAGTATGGTAGGCTATAGGTCTAACTAACGACAATAAAATCAGCCAAGGATCTAATAATTAGTACAGGTATGTAACATATTTAAATATTAATTTCATGCTCAAATATATTGTAGCCTATGTCTAGCCTACTTTCCGCATTTACATTAGATATTTCTACTTCATTATTATTTTATTTGGTTGTTTTAAGCATTTTAAACGAGGAGCAGTTTGGGATCTGGTATAATCAGGCGGTTAGAGCACCAAAACACTTGAAATGCCCATCAGCAATGCCCTTTAGATGGCACTCATCAAATCAAATCCGAAGGCTATAAGTGGCATTTCTGTGCTTAGGGTGCCATTTTGGGATAGTATCTGGGTGTCCTGGCTCGCTGTGGTCACTATCTTATGGCGTTGATTTTGAAACTGTTTTTTATCTCATTCACGAGTTCGCACTTACATGCCAATTAAGGGATATAGGTTTAATGCGTATTTGGCGTGCTGTCCGGAGGGAGGGTTCCGGGCTCGGAATCCGGCCCGGGGCTCCGGGCTCGGAATTTGGCCCGAACCCAGAGTACCCCCCCCCCCGCATGTAAGTGGTTAGGACTAGAATTTGAGCGGAGAAGGGGTGGTGGGGGGATGCTGCGAGCTGACAGCGGAGCGAGGTAAGACTGCTGAGTCTATATGTACCCTCTAGCTGTTAATTGCTGAGGGCTTCCACCTGTAATTAATTAGCTGGAAGTCCTCCTCCCGAACCTTGTTAGTAAACCTCATTTGTTCTGGTGGAGATCCGATTGACTCATTATTCCTGTGTTACTGAACGCAATTGTTAAGTTATGTAAGAACTACATGTATTAAAGTACTGTTGTCAGTTGTTCTGAATAACTGTCGGTTATATCACAGTGGATATGAAAAGTCTACACGAACCTGTTAAATTGCCAGGTTTTTGTGATGTGAAAAAATTAGACGAAGTTAATCATGTCAGACCTTTTTACACCTTTAATGGGACCTATAATGTGAACAATTCAATTGAAAAACAAACTGAAATCTTTGAGGGGGAAATAATAAATGAAAACCATAATAACATGGTTGCATTAGTGTGCACACCCTTAAACTAATACTTTGTTGAAACACCTTTTGATTTTATTACAGCACTCCGTCTTTTGGGTAGGAGTCTATTAGCATGGCACATGTTGACATGGCAATATTTGCCCACTCTTCTTTGCAAAAGTGCTCCAAATCTGTCAGATTGCGAGGACATCTCCTGTGCACAGACCTCTCCAGATCACCCCATAGATGTTAAATTGGATTCAGGTCTGGGCTCTGACTGAGCAGAAGAACCACCACCATGCTTCACTTTGGGTATGGTGTTCTTTGGGTGATGTGCAGTGTTGTTTTTGCGCCAAACATACCTTTTGGAGTTATGGCAAAAAAGTTCTACCATTTGACCATAAAACATTTTCCCACATGCTTTTGGGAGGCTTGATGATTGTTTTTGCATTGTTTTTAACTTCATAAGAAAAGGCTTCCGCTTCCCACCCCATACTTATGAAGAGTATGGGAGATTGTTGTCACATGTAGCACACTGCCTGTACATGCCAGAAATTCCTGCAGCTCCTTAAATTTGGCTTTAGGCCTCTTGGAAGCCTCCCTGACCAGTTTTCTTCTCGTCATTTCATCAATTTTGGAGGGAGGTCCATTTCCTGGTAATGTCTCTGTTGTGCCATATTTTCTTCACTTGAGGTTGACTCACTGTGTTACATGGTATATCTAATGCTATGCAAAATATTTTGTACTCATCTCCTGACTGATATCTTTCAAGATCGAGATCCCTTTGATGCTTTAGAAGCTCTCTGCTTCGTATTATTCAACGTAAGACAACACTGGAGGAGAACATTCAAACTTATTTTGGTGGCCCAGCCTAAGCCTGGACTAGAACCCCAGACACTCACCATCCAATCTGACAAACTTTAAAATGATCTACAATACAACGAAGTGGAGAAACTGTTATAATCCAGGTGTGCTTCAGAGTTTGGCTCCACTTCAGGTTTCTTTCTATTTTGGACCCTACCAGGAGGTATTTCCTAGCTGCTGTGTATTAACTCCTGTTGCTTGCTCTTTAGGGTGACAGCTACTGAGCTGATGTTGAAAGGGCTTTAAGAAAAAAAATGATTGATTGGTTTGTGCAAAGCTGGTACAGGAGCCTCTAAGCTGTGATCGCAGCTAAAGACATACCTACTCACGGTACATACTCAACTTAGTCATTTAACACACGGTTAACCCAGAAATTACTACAGCACTGTCATTGTTTCTTACCCCAATTACATTTTAGTGTAGTCCAGGGTGAAGTGCGTTTTTGCGCACTAAACTGAACCGAACTGATGGATGAACTGGAGAGAGGTCGACTGTAGAGCTACTGGAAAAAATTATTAGTGGTTAGATTAGTGGTTAGAGGTTAGTTAGCACAAAGAGACCAATCAGGACGCACGCTATGTCACTCTCTCACCACGTCTGTCACTTGCTCTCTCTGTTTCTTCAGATGCTCGTCTTGAGTTCGAAACAGTGAACTCTTGCTCCCTCTACATTTTTTTTAACCAATTTTCAGGATATACTATGTAATATGCTGGCGTCAGGGAACCGCTACTAAAATGCGGGAGATTCCCGCATATTCAGTTTGTATTAACGTGCTTGACTTTCTTGGCAGGTATTTAGAGGGGTTTGTAAAACAACTTATTTCAGCACTCTGGGTACCCCAGTATTTGCTGTGGATGGAGCCCCATCTGGTGGACAGAAGCTGTACTGCGCCAATGGGCGTGAAAGAAACCGTCTGTCAAAGTAAATACATATTCCAAGACGGCGACGTGTGATTGGTCAGGATAATGTCATTGTTTAGTTTGTTTAATGTGAAAGCACACACACCCGCCCTACCCTGTCATAGTAGAAGCTGCCACTAGATTACATTTTGTTTGACTTCCTGCTGGAGGAAGTTCATGGTTCCTAATTGCGTGAAACAGCCAGGCTTTTATCAGCCCCACAAGACTTTTGCGCCTTACATATTTTTTGTAATTTGCTAATTTGTTGTAGTTTATGTTTGTCTTTGTTTATTGCTTGTGTTGATTGTTGCGCTAGCGGGCCACAGAACATGTCTTGTTTGTTGTATACTTTCTTGGCATTAAAACTATTTCTGATTCAGGTTCTGATGTGCAATTGTCCAGTGAGGGTTCTGTGTGAATGCTGGGAGCAGGCCTTAGTCAGTTCGGTTCCTCGGGCATGTTCCTGAGGCCTACTACTCTAGGAAAGAAACTGTTCATGTGGTGGGAGGTTTTGGTCCTGTTGTGAATAGTACATTTCCAGGGTGAGAGGGATTGGTCTCAATCTTTGCCGCTCCCTTCAGCGTCCTGGGGGTGTGTAGGTCGCTCAGGGACGGCAGATTGCAGACTTCAGCGAATGGTTAAAATGTCTATAATCACAGCAGGCTGTTGTTTGGTGTCTGGACACACCCCAAAAGGGTATGTTGCCCTTTTGTCTTTCAAATCTGCAGTAAAACTCATTCAGGTCATTTCCATGTTGCAGGTCGTCAATTGATTAATGGATTTAGTTTTGTAGTTTGTGATCCCTTGTAGGCCTTTCTAAACCAAAGCAGAGTTATTCGCTGAGAGCCCTTGTTTTAATTTCTCTGTATGTATTGTTTTATAATAATTTGTACTGTAAGAAGTGACATTATAGTGCTATTTGCTAGCCGCTGACATTTGTGTAAATATACCCCAAAACCACATTTTAAATCAAATAATCATGTTATCATAATTGCACTACAGTGAAAAAATTTGCTATGTTTGCTTGAAACAAGACCATGCTGTTTGTAAATACATCTCATAATTTCAGCCTTTGTCCCACTCATTTACATTTAGAAAAACAATATAATAAAATCCATTCAGTTAAAAAGTTGTGGCTTGATGAAATATGAATTTTTGAAAATATTTACGTATGTATTCAACTTGGTAATTAACTGAAATATCACATAATTGGTGAAAAGACTTGGTATACAAAAAACTATACCAGTTTGTTGGGATGTTACTTAACGACATACACCATTGTATTACACAGAATTCATGTTTTTGTTAATGAGCAAAACCTATATGTAGTTTGGCATTCAATAACTAGACTAGAAAACTATTTATGGCAAAACAAGTAATGCATGGGATATTGAACAACCATTTTTTTTACACTCACTACCCACATATGGCTCAAGTCGACTGCAGGAACAAAACCTCTCTGGGCCATCCTAGAACCAGCACAAACTATTTTGTTAGATGGTGGTTTAACTTAAATTGTGGTGGAATTGGAATCCAGGCTAGGTTATATTATAAGGAAAAACTGCAAAATAGACAGTCATTGTTGTTATTTGTTATTATTAAGTGTGGAAATGTGCTGGGGAACTCTGAACAGCAATTTTTGCACATTCTAATAATTTTAAATCGATCACATTTAGAAAAAAATCTGACTAGTAATTCTGTAAAAAATACAAATAAACCTATTAGACATAATTTGATTTATTTGACCCCAAAATCACAATACCACAATCTTCTTGGAAGACAACAGCATCTTATTTCCTAGATTTTTATTTTGGCCAAAGGGGCAGTGGTCCAAAAGCAAAGCCGAAGCTCAAAGAGAGAATCATGGAATGTCAAACAGTTTTGATAGTGATTAGCTACACCAATAAGAACCAACCAAGAACACAGCTATCGCCATTAAATGACAAAAAGTACACAAACATTGTCTGTCAAGGCTGCCATTACAAAACATAAAGTTCATGTTCTGTTGACAGACTTCATCCAAGAGATCAAAGTTCTTTCTTCATTTAGACCCTGTTGTTATATGTAAGCAACAAGGCACAAGGGTGTGTATGGCAGATATACCACAGCTAAAAGCTGTTCTTAGGTATTTTGCATTGCAGAGTGCCTAAACACAGCGCATAGCTTCGGAATATAAGCAATACATCACAAACCCCCAATAAGCATTATTGCACATACAAACTAGTTATGAGCATAATTAGAGAAGGAAAAGTGATGTCATGTCATAATCTAGGTGTATAGTTTCATATACCAGAACCAATCAGCGTTTATAATTCAAACCACCCGGTTTACAATACTAAGAATCATACAGGGAGAACATGGTGGAATGTGTGAAACAGGACAAATATAAGAAACCTGTATTCTAAACGTCACATGTTTTTCAAAACATCCCATGCAAGAGATACTAATTGAAAGAAAGCAGAGACCAACTCTCCCTCCCTTATGGTGAGTGATTTACTGATCTAAGGCTAATGTTGTGTCTGATAAGTGCCATACCATTTCTTTAACAGCATAGTTCCAAGTGTTGCTTACACTAATGGGAATATGAGGCAGAGTTTCAGTGCATAGATGTCTATACTGCATTTTCAAGGTAGATTAAGATTGAGTTAGACATTTACCACAAATAGGACAGAAAACACAGTCTAAATACAGGAAGTGATTTCGCTACACCGCTTTTTCAGCAAGGAGGCAGGCCTTCTGCTGTAGTACCAGTTCATTTCATTGACACCCTTTTGCAAATGGGCAATTTCAAGCAAATGTAAGTGGTCTTTAAGACAATACAGCAGAATGAAGTAACAGAATGAAGTTAAGACAATATAGTGTAAAGGTGACTATATCTGTCTGGAAAACACATTCATTGGCACCAAATTTAACACTACGGAATGCTGTCTGTCCTTTTCATATTATACTGTCACAGCCTACAGTGGACACCACGTCCCTATGTAAAATTCAATGATATTACTGTATCTCTACCAATGTATCACAACTCAGGAATCACACTGGTTTCCTTTCTGTGTTTCGAGAATATCAAAGCCAACAATTCTAAATGATGCATGTCTACAGTAGAACATTTAAAACGGACATTGGAGTCAGAAAAAAGGGAAATAGAACCAGGATAATTAAGACTATAGCGTTGATAATCAAGCATTGTTTCGTTTGTTAGACCTGTTTCCGAGGCTGGTGAAAATCTTCCCCTTTTCCTCATATCCGCAATAACCTTTGACCTGGGCTGTTGCCAGAGGTGGTTCACGGTATAAAGAATAAAGGGCTATTTCACATTCTTTCTCTCCTTGGTCTGCATGCAATTACATAGACAGATTCATGTTGATTGTTAGCCTACAGATTAGTTTAATCTGCAGTGCTCGCATCCGGTGACAACCCAGATTACCTGACCTAATTACCATCGTCTAGATTACTAACATGAACATGATCAAATACTAGTCAAACATTTTCTAATTCTTTGAGCATTTGTTTTAGTCCACATTTAGTGCCAGAATGAAGAGCTTTTGTCTCTATTTTATTGGCCTACTTGTAACCGGAAAGATTAATCAAGAATTCATAAACCTTTGAAATCGTTTCAAATAGCTTTTGAACCCAAGTCCCTAGATCTGAATCATCAACAAAGAGAACATAGGAGAAGGAAAGAGAGAAAATCAAGCATCATATAAAACAAAAAGAAGAGTATTAACAGTGATTAGGAAAAAGTCCATTGAGATGGGTGTCTCCTGTCTGTGTGAGTGTCTTTTCGTCGATTGGTTGGTTTTATTTGGCATTCATCATGGCATAGAGACGAAGGAGAGCGGGCACCGCCAGCGGGGCAGAGGGGTAGTTCTACGGGCCTCCCGTGGGGGGGTTTTCTGGGGGAAGACGGCACACGACGGGTCCTCATCACGCCAGTTTCAAAAACTGAGTCACTTTGTCGTCCTCCACTGCGTCGGAAAACATCTCATAGTTCTAGAAGGAACACGCAACAGAGTTGAAGGCATTATAAAGCGCTCATGGCACGTTCATACCACCAGGTGTGTGTGAATTGTCTCACTATTCGCACAGCCAGAACAACACACAGTCAACTGTCAGATGTCACGTTCTCCTTTTCTTACCCCACAGTACTGGTCGTCATTGAAAAGCTGCGGTGGAACTGCTGTGGGATTCCCCGCCTTACTTCTCATCTCGTCCCTGACGTCCCCGCCCACTGAGATGTCAATCAACTCGTACTGAATGCTCTTACTCTCCAGGATCCGTATCACCTCGGCCTGCTGAGACTTTACCTGGAGGAAGAGAAGAAAGGGTATTGAGGTCATCTGGGCTAAACAGATCTGGGTTGTATTGCACAGGCCTGGTTGTGCCTTTAGAATAGTGCTGTAAAGAACAGGATCAAATCAAGACAGTATGGCGTGGGTTTACCTCATCAGAACATAAACGCAGTGGTAGTTGTAACTGTTCCATCAGGTAAACGAAAACTTGTTTTTTTAAATGAGCAACAACTCCACAAGACACATGAGGTAAAGTGTGTTAATTGATGACTGGTTGGTATATTTAAAGTGATTAAGCCTGTACCTTTTAGGCCATGAATCTCTCACAACTTTCTCATTGTCTACTATGGGCCAAGTTAGTGCATTCCACTAGATGTCACGAATTTAGGTGGAAGTGGACGGAAATTAGATTAAATTTCAGTTAATGTAACACTGTGAAAAGGATGCAAGCATAACTTGTGGTAACAGGCACCAGAAATGTGCTTAGTCACCGACTGCAGTTGAGAAGCTAGTTTGATTCAATGATTGTTCAGGCAGAAACACAACGCCCAAGTAGTTTACTTTGGCTTTAGAAATCAGGAGTTTAGATATGTGGTTGATGATTAATTGTGAATAAAGCTATTTTAGTGGGCAGCTCTGAGGAAGTTGGGAGGGTATTTTCCCATGTGTACCCGCACCTATAGGTTACACACCAACTGCAGCCTGGCATTCAATAAAGCAGGAAGGCAAACCGCCCTGCACACAGTATTGAAAACGCAATGCCCTTGAGCAGGGGTTCCCAAACTTTTCCATGACAAGTCCCCCCAAATATCACCTTTTGCAGGATGTGTTAATGAGCCCATAGATAGACAATAATACAATGTTTGATACCAGCCAATCAGAAAGATTAGCATTAAGTGTAATTTTCACATATGCGACAAATTATTATATAGTTATTTCATAACAATACTCATAATAATAGAAAGATATTTACTGTTTAAACTTTTTTTTTTTAATCTTCCAACTTGCTGAGGCCCACTGCCCTAGAGCAAAACGGGCTGTTACAACTAGCCTATGACATGGCAATGCATTGCAAAATGTACTCGATTAAAAAGTATTATCATTTGGCGCAGTGAATTCAATGGGATTTTTAATTTTGCAGTTTGATGATCTCACCGTAAAACCAATGCGGTTGTAATTGACACCAGATGTGTGCACACAGATTAGTTCAAGCGCCAGGGGATAAAATATACTGGTTGGCTGCGACATTTGTATTTATTTGTGAAAGTCACTTGCAAAGTGAAGCGCTGTTTAATTCTCTTTAACAATAAATCGTCATTATAAGCAATAAATCGTCAAAAAAACATTAGTTCACCGCCACAAGACAGTTAAGGCTCCCATCGCAGCCATAGTAAGGAGGCACTAGTCTAGACCAGCATCGATTATATCCGGAATTCAGGCTTCAATATAGGCCAAGAATGGGAAAACAAACTATTTGCATTATCATTATTCTTAAGCCCTGTTAGATCTGGGCCCTACCGAGCAGTGAAACAGGAAACAAAAACAACAGAAACACCCAACTATATGTTACTTCCGCTCCCATTTTCTCATTCACCGATGGGTTTCGGTCATCAACATAAACTAGGGATGCTTTAAAGATCTTGCGAAATAATTGTGGACAGAATGAACAATAACGGCATAGTATAACATTTAAATATTGCACTAAAACATAGAAAAAAGCATTGCATCCTAATCAGACCCTGAGATGAGTCGTTGGGTGTGTCTTTCCAGACAGGTCAACACAGAGTATATATTGTTGCAATTGTAGCGCCTGGGAGAACACATTATATCAGTTATTGTGCGTTCGATCTCACCTCTCTGGATGCAGTAACGGTGGTATAATATAATTTGATGCCCATTGTTGCGATGGTTAATATCCCTTTGTGTGTTGCAGCTAGCGATCTGTTCCGTGGTCTACTATTGCTTCTCCTCCCCGCGACTGTAAAGCCGCTATTCGCTGTCTGGTTTAAAGGGCCAGTGCATCTCTAAAGCTATTTGTGCTGGTAACAGGCCCATTTGACATGTGGTCAAAGTGTGTAGCCTAACAACTGCCTAAAATACAGTTATTTAGCAGTTCTGCATTTTTTAAAATAGACTTCCTTAGATATGTATTAACAACAGTTAACTCTCCAGACTGGTACCAGTAATATTTTTTATTTTATGAACATCAATCACATGGTTTAATATTTGTATTCTTAAAGTGTGACAGTTAGGTCCACATGCATCTCTATTTGTAACTGGAGTAATTGTGAACAGCATGCTAATTAAACTTTAGCTTGGCATGGAGGTATAGACATTTATCATTTGCCAGGCTGCCGAGGAAAGAGGGACTGTTCCCCTCTATTGTGTGTCAGGGAGCAGGGGAATGTGGACCCAGGCCAAGTGTAGAGTTAGTTCCAGCTTGTCAGCTGAGTCAGGTTTTTCCTACATGTAATAGAGAGGAGCTGGATGCCCTGGCTGGTAGTAGTGGCAACATGCAATAAACCAACCAGGAATGAGGGCAAAGACCCCCAACTGTGTTCTGGCAAGCCTGGTCCTTAAGCATTATTTAGACATAATGTATTGATCAGTTTAGGTTGCTAAAGGGTTGTTCTATAGGAAGATGCATGTGAAGTGAAAATATTTAAACTCAATGTCAAAGCCAAATAATGTGATGAGGGTAAACTGCTTGGAGACATTTAAGTGTGGACAGAATAGATACTTAACCAAAAATGTCTGTTATTCTTGGATAAATAGTGTTATATGTTCACTATATCTAATTTCTTCAGAGATTACGGTAAGTATATCCCACTATGGATCAGATTCAGTCTATAATGAAAAAATAACAAAGTGAAAGGACAAATGCAGGGTTGAAAAAGAATCAAAATAACATACTTCATTAAAAATTAAATTACCATACTGGAAAATGAATGAAGTTACATTCACCCAGTATGCTATTTAGGTAAACATACTGTAAAACTATTTGGTATGAATTATATTAATATGAAAAGTAAAAGCTAGAAATGTTATACATTTACAGTTTAACTACAATTAAACATCATTCACACAGTGCATTGTGTTTTGAGTGCAACTGATCTGAGTCAGTAGGAGTATGTGTTCTCTAGATAAGTGCTTCGTTCTGTCCTGCCAAGCATTTATAATGTCACCATTACTTTGAAGTCTTGGGAAATGTATACTTTTTAGTGTATTGGATTAAAAGTACACTTTGTCAAAACGTTTCTAGTATTACAATCTGGAACTACATGTTTTTTAGTCAATGATCTACACAATGGTTTACATGAGGTTGATTTTGGAATTTTTTTACTTTTTAATTAGCTTTAGTTAATAATTTTTATGTGTGGATGCTTTTACTCTGCAATGAATGAGCATTTTTTTATGACTGTGGGAAAAAGTCAAATCAGAAAATATATTTTCCACAATAAAATAATATTTGGCACGCTTAGTGTTGTTCAAG
This sequence comes from Dallia pectoralis, assembly GCA_029465975.1. Classification (NCBI taxonomy): domain Eukaryota; kingdom Metazoa; phylum Chordata; class Actinopteri; order Esociformes; family Umbridae; genus Dallia; species Dallia pectoralis. Next base: position 2,018,340 of record CM055753.1, read on the forward strand.
TGGTGTTAATTGAGGGGAGAGATCACCATTTAAATAAATGTTTTAGTCTTGGTTGTTACAAAACTTAATGTAAAGTTATTGGGATGTATTTTAGGAAGTTAATACAGTGTAGCACTGTGGCTGGAAAAAATATAGGTTTTTCTAAAGAATCTCCAAATATTTCTTTTATTGTAGTGTTAAAACGAGAAATCAACAACAATCTTTACATAATGCAGACTCAATGTGAATGTGCTATACATGTTGGAGGTGAAATCAAATGATTTTATTTAACAAGGTTTAACATAAGACGCAAATAAAACAATACTGTGGCAGCCACAGAACAGTTTAAACTTTCTTATATGTTCATTGCTGAAGGAAAGACCAAGACGGCAATAACAAGAAGCATCGCGTTATCATGCAAATGTGATTCATGTAAAAATGTGTTAGCATATAATACTAATAATAATACGTTATGGAGAACAAAACTGTATGATTGCATGCTTTGGCAGAAACAAATGTGGATCCAAATAAATGACCAGATGCCAACACCTCCCTGGCACAGGTGGTGCTTGTAAGTACCTGGTACTACCACAGTCAGTGAGAGATATACAAACAAACAGCTTGTCCCGGTTGATCAGTTGGATTGCAGGTCTATATAAGGGGATAGCAATGTGCTGCGAGCTCCACCGTTACGTCATGGACTCTTTACAATTGAACAAAAATTGTTTCCAATGGAAGGTTAGTTGAGCATAAATCAAGGAGTTGGCTTCATCTAGGAAAGGAGGTGGGCAGAGCAAAGCACAAGCTAGTGAGATCTCGTTGAATCAATGTTCCTGTATAAAAGACCTACTCAGTCAAATGTGTCTGTGTAATAACTCACAATATTGCCCTGCATTCCTTCCAAACAACACTATGTAAAAATGTTGGTGAAAAATAAAATAAAATGTATTTCAGAGTTTGTAACAAACTTATTTGCAACAAATAGGGATGCCGCTATACTATTGCCCTGTGGACGTAGGCAACTGGGGTGTTTAACATTTCCTTGTGTATTGTTACGCTTCCATTAAGGAGGACATGTGCCTACTGAGCACACTCTTAATGACAGGTAGCAGACCCCTCCTCTTAATGACATGTAGCAGACCCCTCCTAATGACATGTAGCAGACCCCTCCTAATGACATGTAGCAGACCCCTCCTAATGACATGTAGCAGACCCCTCCTAAGACCCCCCTGGTTGTGTTTTAGTCTGCTACCTGACAGTTTCGGTTTCCAATCTGCCTCAACCCTCACTGTTTTCCCTTTCTGACTGTATTTGACCTGAATGGACTTTTTATTAAATTAGAATATCTGCATTGAAAATGTTCTTTTAATTATTATTAAATTAAACTATTATAAGTTCACCCAGCACAGTCAGAAGAGGACTGGCCACCCCTCAGAGCCAGGTTCCTCTATAGGTTTCTTCCCAAATTTGACCCATCAGGGAGTTGTGTATCAACTTGACACGTGTGTTATTCGTGTTCAGGCTGGGCGTTTGTAAAAGTACTTTGCGACAACGTTGTTAAAAGGGCCTTATAAAATACATTTGATTGATTGATAGGGATTAGATCTTTAACTGTAGAGAAAATGGAATTAATTTTGTCTCGGTTCTTTCCTAGCTATATATTTTCAGTATAAGACACCCGGAGGTCAAGCATGGATGTAAACGCATCATGGTGTCTGAAAAATTGGCAATCTTTTTTCTGTCCTTTAATACACTGCTATCGCCATACACACATGCACACACAAGGGGTTTAATATGTGTTAGACAAATTAGATTTGTGATGCAATGTATTAAGGGCAATGTTCTTACAACTGGATTTCACCTCACTGTCTCTTAGCTCATTTAACATACTGTATGATTACAATCAACACATACATAATGTGACAGGACAAAGTCAATTTTATCAAAATTGTCTATACATTACAGTAGATGTTTTTACTTGGTACACATAAGGTCATGGCTTGGCTGCCCAGAGAAAAAATCTGTCCACTATATGATCAAAAGTATGTGGACTCCCCAACTAATTATTGAGTTCAGGTGTTTCACTTCTGAAGTGCCTTTGTCTGTCATCTGTTGCATCAGTCACTGGAGAGTTCACGTAGCCTATGAGCTTCACAAGATGGGTTTCCATGGCTGAGCAGCTGTACGCATGTCTCATATGATGGACAAATCTGGGTGTGGCGGATGCCAGGAGAACGCTACCTATCAAAATGCATAGTTCCTACGCTATAATTTGGTGGAGGAGGGATAATGGTCTGGGGCTGTATTTCAGGGTTTGGATTAATGCTATAGTATACAAAGACATTTTAGACAATTTGGTGCATCCAGCTTTGTGGCAACAGTTTAGGGAAGGCCCTTTCTTGTTCCAGCACCATAACCAACCATAGAGACATGGTTTAATAAAATTGCTGTGGAAAAACTCAAATAGCCTGCACAGAGCCCTGACCTCAACTCCATTCAACACCTATGGTATGTACTTCTATCCAACATCAGTGCACAACAACACAAATGCTCTTTTGGCTGGAATTCCCAAAGTTCCTAGTAAATCATGTGGAATGCCTTCCCAGAAGAGTGGCGACTGTTAGAGGGTGCAACTCCGTATTAATTCCCATTGTTTTGGAATGGGATCCTCAACAAGCTCATATAGGTGTGGTGATCATGGGTCCGGATACTTTTGGTCATATAATGTACACTAGGATTACACAGAGTAATGTTAACTCGTGTTCAACCAAAAAGAAAATACATTAAGAGAAAGACTTCAGTTCACTCACAAATACAGAGAGCACTATACAGGATATCAACATTCCAATTGTCTTAGAAGCTTTGTTCAGTGATAGGCTAGCCTGTATCCCGATCATTTTGTGCTGTCTTGCCATATGGTCACAGCATAAACTCATTTCGGACCAGGCTATTAATACGCTTCCTCATATCCCATTAGGTAAAAGGTAAACAACACTCACTCTAAAGGAGCAATAGAAACATCTTTCAGCGTGTTGACATTATACAGTGACTTTATAATGTGTTTACAATGTGTTTTACCATGTGTAAACATATATGTGTATACATATATATATATATAATGAAATAATTATTAATACTTTCTCACCAGTTTGTCTAGTGCAACTAGAGTTTCTGACCCTACATTATATGCAGTTAATATTATTTTATATAGTTTAAAAAGTTATTACACATTGACAATTATCGATGTGGATTGATTGATACCTTAAAATGCGAAGGCACATCGTCTAGAAATCTAGTTTACATCATTGTCATAAATTTCAAATCACAACTACTACACAGCAAGCATCCATTTTCAACATGACATTACTTTGAAAATAAGGACACTTTTGGTACACTTTTCATTTAAGATCATTAACTCATGACTCAAATCATTTAACTTATTAGCTGCTGATATACTTTCAGATCACCAAGGTTTTTTGGGAATACAAATATCTGAAAGTGCAACAGAATCATTAAGACACATTGTTTGTAATTGTTCTACGTGAATACTTTCACTTATTGACATCAGCACCCGTTTCTGTAGGGAAAGATAATTATTAAATAGGCAGCTATTTCCGAAATAAACTTCAGTATGTAAGGAAGGCGTGTGTGTTGAGTTGACCAGTGCCACTCTTTGGTACCAACCCAGCGTACAAAACTGAGTAAAAGTTTGTCTGTAAAAACGTTGATGCATTTCAACCAGTTTTGTGTGCTGGGAAGTCAGGGGCTTTCAATAAACAAAAGGTTGACTGGTGTTCTGTCGATCTGCCCTTGAACAAGGCACTTTTATAAGGCATCCTAAATGGTTAACGGTTCCTGTGAATAATAGCTAATCCTATGACTGTGATCCCGATCTCCGGTGATGTCTCAAGGACAGTTGGGATGTGCAATATTGTCTTTTATATCTACTTCAACCAACACACTAAAAAACCCATCAACACACACTAAAAAGTGTGTATGTGGGTGGAGACACGACACACTTTTATGACTGTAAGTCTCCCACTCTACATGGTCTTCTGCCCAGTTCATTTGGACTTGCAGTCAAGCAAATGCTTAACTTTCTTTGCCATGAAGACAACTATGAGAACACAGGCCAACAGCGTGACCCCATACTGTACCAGGTACACAGTGGCAGCCGTTTCTCCCTCTCCGTGTAGCTGTGTGTAGATTGGCCGTCTGCCTAGATAGTCCAGGTGAGAGGCCTGGATCTGACAGAGGGTACAGAGCACCAGAAAGACATGGAACAGCTGGTGACCCTGCCCAAGGAAGTCACAGTGGCCTGGAAACAGACGTTCTGGCACGGGGGTGGTAAAGAAGAACGCACTGGACAGGAAGAAGGCTACTTGACCCTGATGGAAGGATATAGCCGAGGCGCCTTCCTCACTGTGCAATGTGGGCCAGCAGAACCAGAGAAACATGCGATGGAACACTGGGCTAGTATCCCAGGCATAAGCCAAAGCCGAGGGAACTACCTGGCCCACCTTCCGGACCCACACCTGCAGGCTGTAGTTTCGGTACTTCCCATAGCAACAGCCGAGACAAGACAGACAACAGAGAAGCGAGGCTGTGACCATGAAGACAGAGGAGACCCAGCGGTGATAGTTTGGCTCTATGGCATAATAGTAGTGGGCCACGGCACTGCCGTACTGATACTGAGCCACGCCGACGTAATCCAGGAAGTAGAAGCAGTAGTGGTGAAACTCAGACTTGGCACCGAGGAGGTGTGCTATAGTGCTGCAGGCCGTGTAGGTCACAGAGGACAAGAGTAGGATGAGCAGGGGCCAGGCGTGGGCGTCGTGCACAAAGTCCACTGTCTCAGCCAGCTGGAGGAACTTGCCCAGAACCAGGAGAGAACCCAGCAGGTGTGTCCACACATTGATGGTTTCGTTGTGACGCTGGAACAGCGACAGGAAGTAGTACCTTCATTGACAGGGGGACAGGATGGCGGCTTTAGAGACAGGGCCCGATAATTCTAGCTGAACTCTACTATATGATTAATTAGTGTAGGGGAATTATGGGAGTTGTAGTTTGTTTTACTGACCTCCAGCCCTGGTGAAGAGGCCGGTAACCGGCATGGATGTGCTTCTCTCTGAAGAACCCCGGGACGTCAGTGTCCCTGAGTGTGCCGGGCATGGAGGGGGCAGCCGCGGTCAGCATCTGGGGCACTGACTTCACCTGCTGGAGGTTGATGAATAGGCGCCCAATCATCTCCATGGCGATTGTTGCCATGACAGATGGTCTAACGGTAGAACTGTTGTTGATGCCTGAGAGCTTAAGGTCACTAGCAATTGAAAGAGGCGAGAAACACCATTAGAGATTCTTTTTATTTTACTTCTATTGGCTTTTGTTTCTTCCCCCATCCTCACACACCTTATGGACCCAATGTGGCCCAATGTGGCCATTGGTGGTGGAGAGAAATCTGTAATTCTACATTCTACTGTAATTCTTCTCGTTTTGCCTTAGGCCTTAGACATTTTGTCAGCATACAAAGTATTGGGTGGTCATGACTTTTGTTTGCTAAAGTATCAGGTGAAAGTATACCTTTAATAAATTTCTCAAGTAGGCCTAATGCTAAAAAAATATTATTGTGTTAAGATTCAATATTTAGGCTAGTTACACACCTAACATTTCATTGTCTGACATAAATAACTTATGGTATCATTTTTTTAAATTTATTCATATTGAAAACAACCTGATTGTCATTTCAATATGAATACATCTTAAACATCATATGCAATTCACACAAGTGCAAAATGTGAATAATAAAATAAGTAAGGACAATAATAAGAACATTTTTTGCAGACAAGAGTCTTTACTCCCCTATATAATATAACCCACTGATAATAAGACGTATTCCGCTCAAATCAAATATCCTTCCGTCTAGATAAGACATCTACCACTGCACGCTAAGATAGTTCATATTCAATTTATCGTCAAACATATAAAATCAACAACAAAGATGTAGTCACACTTTGTTGTCTGACAATGCAATGTCACCAAAAATGCAATAGTTCTCGAGTCCAGTTAATATTACATGGTTTGTAGTAAAATCGTATGGGAGTAGAAAGATACACATGTGTTGACATAGTTGCAGCCAGCTAAAACATTATCTTTTAGTGACGGATTTAGGTTATCTTTCTATTCTGCATCTGGTCTACTCGAATCTAATGTGTTTCTAGACGCGCATCAAATCCACTAGTGCCCATTCAGACAGAAAATATACTTTTTATTTACGTCCATAAAGTTATTATTGCGTCCATCGGTTTAAATAGAGTAAATTAAGTCGCATGAATGGAAATCCTTACAAAAGAATGATGGTCATTGTAACTTATTGGACGCGTAAATCCTGTTCTTATACGTGGAAGTTCAGAGGCGCTCCATAATCAGCCTCTAGGATGAATCAATGAATAAACAATGTGGACATGTTTCATCGAGGGGAAAAATCACGTCACCGGCAAAGTTTACGAATCACTGATAAAAGGGCGTAGACTTCGAAATGCTTGAAGGAAAAATGTCGAGTGCACTGGAACTGATAAGGACGAGACAAGTCTAGAATAGACCAACGCCTTTAGAAGCCGGTCAACCGTAATGATATGTAGTCGAATATACAGATTTAATACATTGTTTATTTCAAATAATTGCTCATATAAATGATTCATGAACATTTATTAAAAGGCCCATCTTCCAGACTAACTTATACAGATACAGACTGAACATTTGATTGTATTTTGTGTTGCACAGACTAAATGTAGATGGGAAATGGGAAAAGAAAAAAACTCTCAGTCCCATCTCAAATACATTAAAGATTGTTGAACAGAGGTGGGTAACGGACACAGAAAGTGAGGAAATAGTTTACAAAATAGACTTCACAGTCTTTCCTTCACATTTCCTTCCCCTTTTGCTTTGTTGTGAACGTTTGTCTTCAATGGCCACAGAAAGTAGTCAGTGTTTTTGATATGTTGAAAGTAAATGAGGCTAAATAAAACGAGTGCATCTCATTGGATACCTCATATTGTCATTGTGCCCTGAAGCTCCCCCCTCTGGCAGCATACTAAAAGCGTCAAGACTCTCTCGTGGCATAAATACCTGACTCCTACACACAACTAGTCTGAAGAGTTCAATCTGGTTGAACCAGACTAACAGAAAACACCCTTTTGAAACACCTATAGGCCAGTTTAAACCAAAACCTGATGAAACAGCACGTTTCCTCCAGGCTAACATGTTGGCCTAATAAAAGTTGGCTGCTAGTTAACCATAATCTGCAGTTTGCCTGCCTGATTATTATACCATAATGCTATGGACCCGTTTGGCTTCTTCTACTGATCTTTCAGAAACATTCCTTCTCTCTCTACTGTAAACAGTGAAATAAGGCAAGAAGAACGGGTAAAATAACAGTTCTTCAACCTTTAAGGTGTGTGTGTATGTTGAATCTGATGAAGCAGCACTTGAAATGGAATGTCTATTTTGTTTATATTGCAATGCCAATGATCATAAGATAGAAGCAAAATGAATTATTTAGGTATCAAAGTTTCATTTCCTGAACTGCACGGAGAAAGAATGTTTTTTTTCATTATCAGAGAGCATGTCATCCAAACAAATCAGGTATGATTACACTAGCTTTCAGACATGCTAACACTAAATTCAGTCAATAGAATTTCTACTACACCCATTTCCTATTGTCAACCCTTTATTTGCCAAAAGGCTACTACTAATGAAAGCTTTACATTGCAGCACACATTGATTAAACATTGCTCACACTGTAACCATTCACTTACTCAAGAAATACCATACATCAACCTACAGTAATAATCTTTCCCTTCATCATTCCACATGTGTTGGTATAGGTGATACCATAGGGAATTCCTTTCCGACTTGGCTGGCTCCACCAATCAACAAAACTCGATTTTAAGTTACTATAACTGTTACTACAAATGTTATCACAAATTAACACATACAATTACAGAACATAAAATATGCACTTCTTACCCCCTTTCATATAATGACATAACCCACAGTTTTTTTTCTGTACAACTACTAAAAAAAGAGGGAGGAAATACCGAACGCATGTGTGTCTTTCTCCTCTTCAAAGTTGCCACTGTCCTCCTTTCGCCTCCGGTAGCTCCATCAGGTGACAGCAGGACCCTAGGCATGATCCTTCACCTTTAGATGATCGTCCGACGGTCTTGGTCCCTCCCTGTTCCCTTCCGAAAGTCTTCGGCCAGTCACGCCTTCCTGACTGGTGACAGCCCGGTTAACCAGTCTGATTCATGCGAAATATATTTCCCCTATTCAAACACGAGGTGTCCAATGGCAAAGAAGAGGGCGGTCGTTAGCGGCCGCGAGAACTGAACATGTATACTTAACTCGGTTAAAGGTAATATCTGGTTGGATGTTTCTGATCTGATCTTTGTCTTTTGACTTTCGAACAGTCGCTTTGCAGAGAAGTTACAGCGTGTCTCTGATTCAAATCACTGTTTGATGCAGTAGGATCCAGTTTTGTAAAATACACATCAACAAAAAAGGGATTTCTATGTATGAGAACCGCGCCCTGTTAAGCCGGAAATTATCAAAAAAATTAAATAGGCCTATGTGTGTTCCAGACTGCTATGTATGTATAATGTCGTTAGGTGGTCCAAAAAGTGTACAGTTTAACCAATGTTACGAAAACAATGCGAATACAATAGGAAATTGGGCAAAATAGAAAATAACCAATTGCATATCTGTCTATAGAAAGTGGTATTGAAATGAATAATTGTCTTTAGATTAGAACATGCTTGTTTAAAACAGATCAGCTGCATAACTGATATGCTTATTGTAGCACTGACACTATGAATGCCACTTACTATATGGCATTCATATAATATGTGTGGAGAATCGTGGCAATAAGTACTTATAGCCTACCAATTTCAATGCTAATTTTAAAGTTGAAAATACAAAATAATATATTTATTCTATTCAACAGCATCTTGACAACTCATTGACATGTTTGGGAGATTATATGTGTTACTATTAATCAACATATCAGAAAAAGCATTGTATCTAAAATACTAAATTGTTTAAAAGGAAACTGACACATTTGTCTACAGTTTGGTCAGTCATTACCTGCCCATTAAACCAGATTTGATACTATACCAAGGATCTTGGTCAGAGCAATTGTACCATCCTATGAATAAACTTCTTCAGATAATGAACAAAGGTCTGCTTTGTAGCTTGAAAGCTCTCTTCTAGTGTTGGCGACCATTATATAATATGCTGGCTGTGCCAGTGGACTTCCAGTATCCCATTGGCTATACCCAGCTTGTGGGGTTGTGTTGACCTGTGGTTTGTATGTTTTATATTTGTCTTCTTGTGGTTTTCTTTGTTTTAACAGTTTAGATAATGCAACATCTTATCATTTAAATATATAGTCCCTTATGGGCTTCCATAGTATAGCCTACAGTGTGTTCCATAATTATTGGGTCAGTAAAGCATGTTTTCTTTTGGTTCTATAGCTACTGCAAACGTTAATTAATAAAAATACAGACAGGTTGAAGTATAAATTCTCAGCTATATTGAATATTTTGTTATGCGTAAATATTGGTTTCACCGTTTAGAAAACACATTTAATACACAGTCCTATTTCAGGGCACTAAAATTGTTGGGACAATTGGTTTGACCGTTTTCTTGTTAGCAATGTGTGTTCAATCACTGAATGTCTACAGGCTTTAGACAGCTGTCAATGTCTAGTCTTGATTTTAGGTTTTGGGTTTGCCTTTGGAGTCTGCTGTGGGTTTTTGATCAGGACCAAGATATTTTGAATATTTTGAGGCTTCAAAATATGGGATAGACAAGAAATTGCAAACAAAGACTAAAATGTTATACTTATACTGTAATGAAAATATGAATGGATTGGTTAGCTCAATGCAAAATGGCAAAACTGGCTAGCTTGTCTTTATTTGATGGTGTAGCCTACCGAATGCATTCCTGATTAATAAATTAGATAACTTGCTTTCAGAACCACTAACTAAAATATTTTAGACAATCTGATGATTAAAATCCAACATGGCCACACTTCAGAAAAGTTTTGAATGAAAAGTAAATGTAACCAAAAACAGTTTTATTGACTGTCGGTGTATGGATAATTTTAGACAATCTGCTGATTAAAATCCAACATGGCTACACTTCAGAAAAGTTTTGAATGAAAAGTAAATGTAACCAAAAACTGTTTTATTGACTGTCGGTGTATGGATCATTTCTAATCAGTATACACATTTCCAGAATCAACGCAGCATCTAAACTTTGACCTCACAGTAATTTTGTAGCATTTTGCCACAAATTATGAAATCATTACAAATATAGCCACTGTGGGGCGCTGTTTGCTTTCATGTTGATGTATCGGTTACATAAATTAACAGTATAACCCAGGTACCGTATTTGCATTTCTCCATACTCATAATAGTAAGCTGATTGTTGAGCTGTGACAATTTACAATTTATATCGCTATATATCATTTGACTGAACATAGTGAACATGCAACTTGTTTTAGACATTTGCATGTACATATGCTTCGCTCATTGGTGATAGCGTTGCTAGTTTAGAGTCAATAAAGTCAATTTGATGATTTTATCATTATTTTATCAGGCCCCTTTAAATGATTTATTGGTTTTAATTTCTTTCACAATAATCATTTCCATATATATTGAAATCTAATTTGTTATATGTTGAATTCAAATTCTTATAATGTAGACACCCATGTCCAGCTACTAAGACGGGAATAGGCCTACTCTCAACTGTTATTTACTTTTATTTTGACTTCCAGGACCTAACTAAACTTGCAATGCCTTGTTCCATTCATCTTCCTAAAATGACCATCTATGCAAGCAAATTGATTGCAAAACCACTGGGACCTTATCAGTCAATATTTCACATTATTTATGTTTTTCTACCCTTATTGTACCATATACGTCGAATGAGAACACATTCTCATTTACGGCAACCTGGGCAATTAGAGTTTGCAGTCTTACGAGGGGCCAGCTCAGAGATTCAATTTAGCAACTTTTGGGTCAAATCAGTATGTATTGACGGCAAAATCACACAGCAATCTAAGCAATATTTTTAATTGAGATTATAGTATATTCACATCCGAAATATGAAAGAAAATGAACCTTTTATGGTTGCAACTGAGTTGCTATGGTTCTCTCTGAAGTTGTTTAACGTCTGTTTTCATATTAACGTTGGTATTGGGGTTGGTTGAGATTTCCTTGGTTGTGATGCATATAAATATTAGGTAACTATGTCAATGTCTAAGTTTAAAGCGCTGGACAAGACTAGTGTGTTAGACTGCGACTTTGGTGTCTAACACATCAGGATGAAGGTTAAAAACCAAGTGCCTCTTTTTTTGGTCAAGTACATTATCAAACCAGAGGTTGTTTCCCTAACGAGGAAGTTCTCCACTGGAACCTTGAGGAGACGTCTTATTCCTGTGAGGAACAAACACTGAGAACCCAAAATGCATTTCTAACTCTAAATTCTAAAATATCCCGTTTAGTCTGTTAGGATCAAGACATTTTGGATAGTTTCGTTGCTGATGATATGTCCTCACATCAAACTAAAGAAGCATTTTTGTAAGGAAACACTATTGCCTTAATGATTGTTGACCTAATGTCTGGGGAGTGATGCTTCCCTACATTCTCCTTGGAATCATTGCCTTTTTTCCAAGCTAATAATGGTATCCAAACTCTCACTGTTTTCACTTTATATTCCTTCCCTTCATGAAGACTCCAAGGCCATGTAAGTACGTATTATGCTCTATAGTGCAGTAACGCACTCATACTAGACCTTCCATATTTGTCCAATCAGGTAATCACAGATATAAGTGTCGAATAAGGGGAGGGGTGATAAGTTCACACATTGACATTTTACATTTTAAACCTTTCGAACCCCAAGCTGCCAAGAGGCTTCAGCAGACTAAGCTTCACATCCCCTGTTCTAATTGGGTAGGAGGTCTCTGGGCCGGCGCTCACCTGATATTGAGGTGGCATTTTGCTGCAGAATTCCCTTGGTTCCACTGTAGCGTCAGCCCGCTGTTCGCTCCTCTTCCTTCGTTTATCAAAGTCTGCCTGCTTTTGCTGAGTAGTTTGTTTTTGCTCTTCGCACAATATATCACCTGTCATTTCTAATAGGAGGCTACAAGGAATCTAGTGAACCCAGCCACATCCCTTGGGCCCCTCCCCGCTTCCAGTTCCAGAGCCACACCAGATATAGATAGATCACTTCTTCAATAGCCACCTTTGCCTGTGCTACTGCTCACAACTCTTACTCAAAGGCATTTGTTTAAACAGGAAGCCAGACTCTCATTACTTTTCCAGCATTGGTCTTTTGACCAATTACTTCGAATCATTTTATACCAACTACAGCAGGGACTGTTTCTGTTAACTCGAGCTTTGGGTGATATGGAGCAAACGTTTTAAATTACATTCCATTAAACCCAATGTAAAAGAAAGAATTTAGCAGACGATTAATGGAAAGGTTGGTCAGAACATTAACAGCACCTGATTCCCATGTAGAAAAGGAACATTTGGTTTTAGGGATTTAGAAGGGCAATCGCGTATTACGGAAAGCAGGTTATGTGACATACCCAGGTAAGTTAACTCAGAGTAAATGGATAACCTCAACTATGGTCCAATACCAATGTTTGCCCTAAACCCTGAACCCTTACAGATTAAATTGACGTCACCAGGTAAGTGATTTAGTGTAAGAGGCTGCAAAGGAACAGGACGTTGTCATGTTACTTTGACAACGCTGAAACATGTTGCATGCTTTTTTACTTTATTTGTTATGCCAACATAGGACAAACTACACACATTTCTGGCTATATGAACCATCAGTGAGCTTTCTTGTCACGAGTGGTGGACACTAGGTCCCCACTCTGGAGTTTTTATTAGGGTGCACACTTTATTTCCACTGTTTAGGATGGGCACACTAGGGTTGAGTTAGGTGTTAGGAGTGCTATTTAGTTCACTGGGTTTGGTTGCACGGAGGCTATAATTATTTTGAAGTCACAATGTTTTTGAGGTGGGTGTGTTTGGTCGTCATCGCTGTGTTTGTATCCTTAGTATGTCGCCATCTATGCAAAATGTATATTCATTTGCAGCTTTTGTGTAGCCGTTTGTTGTTGTCAAATATGAATAAACTACACCAAAAAGTGCTGTGGTGTCGCGTGGTCCTGTAGCAGTCCTGAAATCACTACACATTTTCATTTGGATATTGTCTCAAATACTTTGAATATTGTCCCTTATGGGCTTACATACGTAATTTCCCTGACTCTGTTGTTGTTTAACATTGAACAAGCTGCAGGGTGTGAGGTAATCTCGATCCCTTTGTCTGGCTTTCTTCTCCCTCCCACAGATGTGCTCTCAGATATTGTTTTTAAGTGAATCGGTACTTGGTAGTACCGATGTAATTTGGTTGATACCGAACCCTATTTATGACTGACACAATTAATGGTACACTAAAACTGAACTGAAAGTGATTGTTTACCTTAACTTATAAAGCATGATTTAGCATTGTGAAGATTTTGTAATATTTGTAAAATATAAACATTTTATACCAGTGGTATCGTTTCACAGAGTTAACAATTTTTTTTTACCAAAGGATTACAGCAACACCACTAGAATACAACTCAGGCAGGTAGTGTGTTTCTAATTGCAGAGTGTGCAGGTTTATTTATAGAACCAAGGATAGGGATGTGTGTGTGTGTGTGTGTGTGTGTGTGTGTGTGTGTGTGTGTGTGTGTGTGTGTGTGTGTGTGTGTGTGTGTGTGTGTGTGTGTGTGTGTGTGTGTGTGCCTGCATGAGTTGCCGATGTCCATTATTTCCTTATAAACCGTTTCGGCTGCTGCTAAGAAAGGAAAATGTCAGAAAAAACAGAAGAAAGCATTTTATAGGAGCACTGGCAGTGATCCGTCATAATTACCAGATCAACTCGGGTGGTCTTGCTGGTTATGTGTTTAGTGATGGCATATCAAGGTTAAAAACCAGGGACACCTGCAGAAATACTATCTATACCCATTTTTCATCATCTCACAACTTACAGAAATCATTGTAAAATAACTTTTTAGGAGACGCATGTTTTCTGTCCTACAAATGTTCATATTTAACATGAATCTCTTCTATGTGTTAATCCCAATTTGTCTTTAAATCCTTATCTTTTTCAGGCTGGTTTTGGCCTTTTTGTTGTCCCGTCTCTCATCTGAAATTGGTTTCGGCAGTTTGTAATATTTGCGTGTGTCGGCCTGGCGTGTCGGCCTGGCTGGAACGAAAACAGCGTGCACGGGAGGAGTCAAGGGGCAGGGCATATCCCATGTGGAGACAGCCCTGAGTGTGCAGTGCACGGCCCGTGCTGCTGAGGTCTCAAATGCAGTGGGGTCATCTTGGCCAGGCAGCAGATTGAACATGTGGACTAGGTTCTGTTGTCACAAGGAACCAATAGCAGTGTTAGAAACCGGTTGGCTTGAGTCTTGAATATAAATCGGCTGACAGCTGTTATGTGTGAAATAATAATTTAGCGCTAATCTATGTTTCAAACTTAGTTACATATTTTCCTCTAGTGCCTTAGAATTCAGGCCTTTCTTACTGCAATGTCACAGTCACTAGATTACATCTGGTTGATGTCATCAGTCTCACCGCTGGAACAGACCTCACATGGTCTCATAATTTTGCCAACAATGTCCTTTTCATTCGGCAGGTTTTTGTGAAATTCACTGTTGATTGGTCAGCATACTGTAGTATGTAAGGAGTTGAACCAACGACTTGAACCAGCCACCAGCTACGTAGAACCAGCCGCTTCTCCAAATAGGGATATCCCCACCAGGGTCGCTACACTACCCCCACCAATTGGGAGAGGGTGTCCTCACCGAATAGTAAGGAGTAAGGAGAGAAACTCATGGTGTGGCCCCCATCCTCCCCTGACCTCAACCCTATTGAGAACCTTTGGAGCATCCTCAAGATCTATGAAAATACTGTTTTCATTGGGTGGGTCGTTCAATGAAATTTACTTATACCCAAACGGTTGGTCACTTGAAAATTATACTGACTGTATTTGCATCGACTATTTAGGAAAATCAGTGTAAAATATAATTTGCATAATAATTTGGAACGTGGCGTATATGTTGAGCATCAGCTTGAAAGGTTAATTGATAAAATGTAATTAAGTGAAGAATGTCCGAGTGCCCCATAGCTATTGACTACCCAATGCGCTCTGGGTGGTACAAGCTGGCCCTGATTTCATTACAGTATAAATGGAAAAGCAACCTTCAACCATGTATCATCTGTACAGTGTGAACTAAGTACTTTTTATGTATTTTTGAATTGGATCCATCCAGGGCATTAGCTGTTTGACTGAACCCCTAGATACACAGATGAGGGTGATGCAGTTGACAGTGGTGGTGAGGTCAATCTCTGGGGACACACTAGCTAGTATCAGAGCCAGATTGACCCACATAGGCCTATTTGAAACCGATATAGGTGGCTTAAATACACCATTTAAATGGGATGTTGAGCAATGACCAGCTTATTGGTTAGGCGACCGTATGTTACCTACTTTATCATAGCATTCTTTACAACACAGGCATACCTAACTCTAATACCTAATGATACCTAATAATAATAAAACCTAATACCTGACCATAAGTTACGCATTCGATAAACTTTTTAAAAGCGAATGCAGTTCCATTATTCATAGTCATTCAACACAAATGTAGAGGTATTGCATCAAATTAAGTCCATTCGACAATCCTTCTGGACAAAGATGTTCGTGACTTTTTTGTTTTAAAAGTATCTTCGTCTCAATAAAGATAATTGCCAGAGATTAATAGCCCAGCTATGGAGCCCCAGAGGTGACATGAAAAAAAAATGGAGGCCGCAAAATTCTAATTTGAGGGAACAAGATACTAATTCGAACCCGTGAACAGCCAGTCTTCATTGGTAGCACTCCATTTAAAACAACCTTGTTATTTTCTGTCTGTTTGTTTGAAGTAGGTCCTCAAGCTCAGGCATTTGTCTTCTATTGTTTATCAATTAATGGTAACATCAGCTGCTCCGCCTGCAACACAATCAGGGGGCCCCAGGATGGTTCCAACACATGTTTACAAGGCTGATTGGTCCCACAGCGTGGCCAGCAGGCACATGTCCTCCTTAATGGAAGTGGAAACAAGACACAGGGAAAGGTTAGACACCCTAGTTCCAGGCACAATAGTATAGAAGCATAAATCTTAAAAGAGACAGGGGGGTCCAGTGAAACTGTGGCCCTGAACAGGGTAAACACTGTAAACCCTGCTGTTGACTTGTCTGTTGGCTAGACCTGTCTGTACGTGAACGACCCATCACTAGTCAGTAATGATTTGGTTTGCACAATTTAGTCATGACGGTCCTTGACAGGGAGCAGGCGGTAAATGAGAATTTAGCCAACTGCTTTTTTAGCAAAAAAAAATGAAATCTGAATTCTGAATTCTCAATATGGGGCACCCCTAAGATTTGTTTTATTTGAACAGGTCTTGGTCGTTTTCGCGTTCGTCTTTGGCATGGCCTACTCATGTTTGATAGATTGCAGAACTTGAATCTATACAAATACATAAACCCATTAACCAACATCACCATGCAACTGTTTGAGAGTTGAGTGTGGTGGACATAGACATACATAATATTTTGTGTCTTTATTAAGTCTATGGTGGTGGACACCCCGGAAGCCCGAGACTGCTGTCAAAAAGAAGACGCTGGGATACGTACAGTAAACTTGAACGTTTGCTCACGGCTGTTGAGTGTGGCTTCATTCACGCTGGGATACGTTCAGTGAACTTGAACGTTTGCTCACAGCTGATGAGTGTTGCTTCATTCTAGACCACATTTCGTTTGCTATCATATTTTGGATGTGACAGGTGCGGACTTATGGAATGAGACTGTAGCCATGCTAACAGCGTCCACAAACTCTACATGTTTTTCAACTAATCGTTCAGTGCACTAACGTTTCGGTTCTATTGAACCGCACCACAACGTACAACTTCAGTGAACGCAGCCCTGCTTTGCCAGGAAGTGGAACGAACTTAGTTCCCTCTTCACGGTCTGTGATGGCGGATGTTGTCGAAATCGACACAATGAAGAATTATCACATAGCCATCGGAAGAATAGACCCGGATAAGTGTCGCTACCCGTACTGTATTGTGTGGACACCGATCCCCGTGCTGTCGTGAGTTCCCGTACTAGTCAACGTTACATGTCGTCTGTCGTGAGTGAATAAGTAGTTGGGCGAGTTGGTGACAGCTTTAT
This sequence comes from Dallia pectoralis, assembly GCA_029465975.1. Lineage (NCBI taxonomy): Eukaryota > Metazoa > Chordata > Actinopteri > Esociformes > Umbridae > Dallia > Dallia pectoralis. The sequence continues at coordinate 2,035,658 of CM055753.1, forward strand.
CCCTAGCGTTATAATAGTATTATTATTATTGTATTATTATTAATATAGCCAGTTCCCGATCAGCTGTTTTGAAGTCTAGTTGCTTATTAGATTTTTGGGTCCTGAGGTCGGTAACGCTTCTCAAATGTGTGTCGGGAACAAAACACTATACACTATACACCAATACACTAATACACTAATACACCAATACACTAATACACTATACACCAATACACTAATACACTATACACCAATACACTAATACACTAATACACCAATACACTAATACACACTAATACACTAATACACTAATACACTAATACACCAATACACTAATACACTAATACACCAATACACTAATACACCAATACACTAATACACTAATACACTATACACCAATACACTAATACACTAATACACCAATACACTAATACACTAATACACCAATACACTAATACACCAATACACTAATACACTAATACACCACTAATACACTAATACACCAATACACCAATACACTAATACACTAATACACTATACACCAATACACTAATACACTAATACACCAATACACTAATACACCAATACACTAATACACTAATACACCAATACACTAATACACCAATACACTAATACACTAATACACCAATACACTAATACACCAATACACTAATACACTAATACACCAATACACTAATACACTAATACACCAATACACTAATACACCAATACACCAATACACCAATACACCAATACACTAATACACTAATACACCAATACACCAATACACTAATACACCAATACACCAATACACTAATACACCAATACACCAATACACTAATACACCAATACACCAATACACTAATACACCAATACACCAATACACCAATACACCAATACACCAATACACCAATACACCAATACACCAATACACCAATACACCAATACACCAATACACCAATACACCAATACACTAATACACTAATACACTAATACACCAATACACTACACTATACACCAATACACTATACACCAGTACACTATACACCAATACACTAATACACCAATACACTATACACCAGTACACTATACACTATACACTATACACCAATACACTAATACACTAATACACTAATACACCAATACACTAATACACCAATACACTAATACACTAATACACCAATACACTAATACACCAATACACTAATACACTAATACACCAATACACTAATACACTAATACACTAATACACTAATACACCAATACACTAATACACTAATACACCAATACACCAATACACTAATACACTAATACACTAATACACCAATACACTAATACACTAATACAATACACTAATACAAATACACTACACTAATACACCAATACACTATACACCAATACACTATACACCAGTACACTAATACACCAATACACTACACTAATACACCAATACACTATACACTATACACCAATACACTAATACACTAATACACCAATACACTAATACACCAATACACTAATACACCAATACACTAATACACCAATACACTACACTAATACACCAATACACTATACACCAATACACTATACACCAGTACACTATACACCAATACACTAATACACCAATACACTAATAAACTAATAAACTCTACACTAATACACCAATACACTATACACTAATACACTATACACTAATACACCAATAAACCCATACACCTATACACTAATACACTATACACCAGTACACTAAACACTAATACACTATACACTAATACACTAATACACTAATACACTATACACTAATACACTATACACCAATACACCAATACACTATCCACCAGTACACTATACACCAATACACTAATACACTATACACTAATACACAATACACCAGTACGCTATACACCAATACACTTGACAGCATTTTCATCACCAACCTTTGCCAGGCAAACAAAAATGAACTTATCAGGTCGAATTGTAACTAGGCTGGGCTGATTGGATCCCCGGCGTCACATAACATTACATTTTTTCGTGATTCCCCTATCTGGACACGAGCAGGGGGAAGGGGAACTTATCAACTACCCACCAAAAAAAGGCACAAAAATAATCACTTTTTAAATTGTGAAGAGGCAGGCGTTGTTTTAATGCCACAACCAGCTTCTAATGAAATTATATCAATAGTAAATTATATTGTAGAGTCACTTGCTCTGTTAACAAGCATTACAAGGACAGTAAAACACACCTTTCAAACAAAAGTCCAGCATTTATACAGATTAAAGCAACAATAATCCTGCTTAGACTCAAAATTACAGCACTTTCATTCGTCGATTTCTGTTCTGAGGTAAATGAAGACCATTTCAGTTGAGAAATTGCCCAAAAACTGAAGATCTTGTACAACGACGCGTGCAACACTTCATAGAACTTCATCCCCTTTGTACTTGGTGTATTCATGCAGCTAATAGTAGACAGCATATTGGGAGAATACATAATATCAAGATGACGTTAACATACAGCGAGCGGGTGATCAGGATTTGCTGGTATATTGGTACATCTTTTGGCGTGCCCAGTGATAAGTGACTGCTGCTAAGTTGTCCTTCTACCTGAGATGGCGTAAATTCATGACTCGCTGATTCGACTGTTCTAACAGTTGAGCCCTGAATCAATCTCACAACTGAGCTTGTGATCTCAAGTCAGGAGGTTTCACTAAGTCGACCGTCTCCCGTGCTTATTCTGACTGTGGTGTTGTAGCCTGCAAAAGTTGAGCAGTTTAACAGATGCTTTGGTGGAGGTATCGTTGTTGGTCCAGCGTAAGTAAATAAGCGGAGAAGGCATTCATCACAATCCTCATTGTCTTGTTTTGCGTCCAGTTGGTCAGGTAGTCAGTGATCCACAGACACATGGAGCTCGTCACATTCACTAGGGATAGTTGGCCGTATGGTAGCTCTGGGACAGAGGTGTTGAACGCAGAGCCACATTGTGCAAACAGCATCTTAATACAACACCTGGTGTGGTTGCTGTTGTCTATATCTGATCTGTAATGCCTGTTCATGTATTTTTATTTATCAGATGGCTGCTACCATTTATTGGCCACATGGGAATCTGCACTTCTTCTGGTATCATCCGGGATTTTGCCGGGCCCTACTTTGTCTCGGTGAGTACTTCTGTTCATTTTCGCTTTCTCCTCTTCCTCTCCAGCCTCTCCTCTATGGATCTCGTCTTCCTCCCATTGTTTCACCTGTGCTTACAGTCCTCTTCATCTGTTCTTCCTCACCTCTCCATTTGTTGTTTTCTCAAGTGGCTCAAGGTAACAGACCTAAATCCTTTGACCTGGTGTGCATAGGTACAGGCTAGCACATACTTTAAATCGATGTAGGGCTCATTTCTCTGACCCATATTAAGCCAACTCTTTGTATAATATGTAATACTAGTCATATTTGACATCATCGGTGTCTCTCTAAACCTATTTCGGGAAGAAGGAAGTAAAGACCCTCACTGAAAGATCATATCTTTTATCTGCCTGTAGTGGTATTGATCGATATTACCATTGATCTGCAGAACGTTGAAGTTGTACTTTTAAGTGCTGCTTCTTGCAATGGTGCTGTGGTGAAGCTCGACTGGGGACCAGTCCCCTCGCGGACTTGTGAAGAGTTCAATGTTTTCACATAATACAATATATATCCTTTGTGAATGCTACAGAATTTTTCATTTAATGGTATAAATAAGAGGAATCGTTCCTTGATACCCTATAAGATCACCCTAGACAACGTTCTACCTTGAGCCCATAGGGTTAACACAATGTTTGTTGTAGCTAGAGATTAATTTGTCATCTCTGTGGTGTTTGGCAGGTATTGATATTCACAGCACTCGCCATTAAAGTCTCTGCCTCGCACTTAGCTGAGTCATTAGTAGAACAGGGTTCACATCCTGCTTGGGGATTAGCCGAGGGGTCCGGCGGAAGCTTCTGGAATTGGCCAATTGGCAGGTATGAGCTCAGTCTAGGTAGAGTGTGTGCCTGCTGGTGTGTAGTGCTGCTGTAGACTTCCTGGTAGAGCAGGCAGCGTGATAAATACAAGAATGCCATTGGATGTGCTTTTGGTGACAGCGTTTCTGATGGTAGTTGCTTCATTGAAATTGAATCAGGGCCATGAATTGGGTTTAACATGTTGGGGGGGGAAACAAAGTAAACACTGTCTATGTTTGGTTTATCCTAAATAGGAGCTGGCAATTGCTTTTTTTTAGGTAGGGTCAGTGTCTATGAAGTCCAATGCTTCATGTTCTTGTCTTCAGTTTTACAGTGCTTAAGATTTTTGGGGTAAAACGTGAAAACACATGGGCAGGTGCCTTGTGTAGCACCTCAAAGCCATTTCTGACTTTGGTGATTTAATGAACATTAATTAGATTCTATATATTTTTTTACAGATAGACATTTATATTGATCGTGAATTCTCTCTTTTGTTGCAGGAAGACAACATGGCCTTTGGAAGACCAACAAAGTAAGTACATTTTTAAGCTCTGCTGTATTTCAACTTGTTTTGTCCTCTTCGTTGTCGGAAAAACGTGCATCGTAGACTCCTGAATGACCTCACAGTAAAGCTGCATAATTGGAACCAAGGATTCCACTCCTTCTCGCGGCATATTGTTTAAGAGTCCAGGCAATGGCGCTGTGAGTTGGCTCAGGACCGTCTGGGTTGGTTGATAGGGATGATTGTCATGTCTTGATTTACCCCAGAACTCATTTGGTGAGTTATGGTTGATGGCAGGACACTGCACTCTCCTCCAAGCATGTAGGTTCTGGATACCTGTTGTGCGAGGCACTGTGATAGGACGCGTATCAGCCTTTCAAGTATTTACTGCACTGAGGGAACACCATCATTCTGAATTGAGATTAACAAATTATTGGTGAATGTATTTGTGTACATTTCTGATTATTTAAACTCACCAATGAAAGGCTGTCTGAATAGGAATTTTAGTAAATTCTCGTATGGTTTGTGTAACTTGGTGCGCCATGGAATTGGAATGGCAGAAAAAAACGGGCCAAGTTAGAAGATATATTTTTTTTTCAATATTTATATTAAAGCACACACTATTTCTCATTTCAATTAAATTCTGAGAGAGCATGTCAGTGAAATACACAGCAGTTAGCTTGTTTGCAGATTTGTATTATTACAAGCGTGGCTTATTATGAAGCGTTTTCTGTGTGCTCCAAGGTACTGGATGCTGGACGTGGCCAAAGTGTATGCCAGTGGCTCCAATGCCTGGGACACTGCAGTACACGATGCCTCAGAAGAGTACAAACACCGTATGGTAAGAAGTTGGATCTGGTGGTGGTTCTGAAACATCTCCTGCGGTTGAGTGAAGCAGCTAATCCCTGTTCAACTAAACCAATGTTATTTCTACCTTCTCTGTCCCACCCCTTCAGCACAACCTGTGCTGTGACAACTGTCATTCCCACGTTGCCATGGCGTTGAATCTGATGCGCTACGAGAACAAGACGTCCTGGAACATGGTGAAGCTCTGTCTGCTCTCCCTAATCCACGGGAAACACGTCAGGTACTGCCTTCCCTCAGCTGTGTTGATTTGAGGATTTACAGCCAGGTTACTTTTTTTAGAGGGGGGGGGGAGCAGATCTAATGTTTGGTAACACTTCACAAAGCCATGCAGCCGGATCGAGGGTAGGAGTACTCTCTGGAGCCCAGGGGCTGATGGGATATGATGGATATGATGTCATTGAATATCCCCCAAAGGAGCAACAAGGAATTCCTTCAGAATTCCCCCAGCGTCTAATTCTGGAGCACAACTGTCAGACTGACTAGACAGACAATTCTTTGTGAAAAATGTAGCAATGAATTAGAGAATGGGCCTTGTGTCATTGTTGACAAAAACAGTCTTCCTCTTTTGAGCGTGTTACAGGGTATGGTTCTCTCGGCTAGACCTGAACTCTGTATGTATGCAACGCTGACTTGGATCGGTTGTCATTGGCAACCGCTTGAGATGGTCTGGTGAAGAAGTGGATGATCACGTTTCAGTTGTAACTACCTATATAAAGAGATACCTGCGTTCTCCCAGAAATGACAATGTCTTTTCGATGTCTCTCCTCCACCACCCCTCCAGCTGTGCAGGGTTCCTGAAGACATGGCTGCCCTTCCTCATGCTGCTGGGTATCGTCCTGACTGTGGTTCTGGCAATTAACCTGCGGTGACCAGCCAACCAGTGGTGGGACACTGCTAAAAGTTAAGCCTGAGGGGCGAGGAGCAGAGGGGGGCTGGGGTGTAGCAGTCCCTGGAGGATGGAGGAGACAGATGAAGAAAGGGGGAAGGGGGGAGGCGAGGTGAGAGCACAGACATGGCGAGGGGAAGGAGGGTTTGGGGCACCCCCTGCTGGTTGACCTTTGTTAGTGACAAGCTGGTACGTATGACTATAAATCAACTCTATCCTGCCTGTGAGTAAGGAGCGGTGGAGAGACGAGGACTGTGACAGCCTTGCAACAAACCAACTAATGAGTGGATAAGGAGAAGGCCAACAACCGCTCCAACAAACACAAAGCCTGTTTGTACCTGGGAGAAGGCAACCTGTCTTTTACTAAAGGAGCTTTATTTGTAGAGTGGATGCTTATTTCTTATATATACACAAACACACTCATCACAACGCACTCATCACAACATCATTAATTTGCAATGTAGTTTTCAAACGTTTGGATTTTCTATGATGGCCGTGCAATCATTGTAATAATAGGTGTGCTGCCGGTTATGTAGACTGGTTATGTGTGAATGGTGCTGGGTTTGGTCTTTCCTTCAGGGGCTGCAATCTTGTGTCACATCTGTCATGCTGAAACACACAAACATCCATCCATTGAGATGGGCCACTGATCTTAGCCCACATACTCTTATCAATCTTCTTGTTTGTTAAGGAAAAATAAGTTTAACTTTAATGCCTTTTAAGGAATAAATACATTTGCATTGTATACATAGTTTGAATGTGCATTTCTAGATATTTTTAGAAGTCTGCTTTTTTGTTTTAAATACCTATTTACTATATTGGAGACTATCCAGGATAATAAATTAACAAAGTTATTATCCCGGATAGTATATATATATATATATATATATATATAATATAAGTCTAATTAACTGCTTGTTTTTGCATCTATTTAAATATAGGTTTGATTTGACTTCTACTTGATTTTGGTAGATCTTTTCCAAACATAGTTTCAGATTACAGTACAGTAGTATAGATTTCACTTCTAATCACAGATGTGTTATGCTTCCTCTAATGACTAAGGTAACTCTGTTTAGTCTTAAGTTCGGACTGCAGTTACTTATGAGATGCATGATGTCCTTTAATGAGTTCATTTGTGTTCTGTGAGCTTAAAAGTGAGTTTGCCAAATATATAATGTAGTGTAAAATGTGAGATTCAAGTGGTCGATATAGGAGAGCAACCAACCCTTTGCTGATCTCCTTCAACTTCGTAATGTGGTTCTGTCCCAGACGAAGTACCTCCAAAACCTGACTCTGCCAGAGATATTAACAAGATTAGAGTGATTCATATATTGGTTGCCTGTACACCAATTGTCTTCTATATGTACCCACCCTGTACAACAAGTGTCTTCTATTTTGGCTCTTCCTGTACACCAAGTGTCTTCTATTTTGGCTCTTCCTGTACACCAAGTGTCTTCTATTTTGGCTCTTCCTGTACACCAAGTGTCTTCTATTTTGGCTCTTCCTGTACAACAAGTGTCTTCTATTTTGGCTCTTCCTGTACACCAAGTGTCTTCTATTTTGGCTCTTCCTGTACACCAAGTGTCTTCTATTTTGGCTCTTCCTGTACACCAAGTGTCTTCTATTTTGGCTCTTCCTGTACACCAAGTGTCTTCTATTTTGGCTCTTCCTGTACACCAAGTGTCTTCTATTTTGGCTCTTCCTGTACACCAAGTGTCTTCTATTTTGGCTCTTCCTGTACACCAAGTGTCTTCTATTTTGGCTCTTCCTGTACACCAAGTGTCTTCTATTTTGGCTCTTCCTGTACACCAAGTGTCTTCTATTTTGGCTCTTCCCGGTCAATGTGTATGTTACAAATGGGTCGATTTATATGAAGAGATACATTTTTTGACCATACAATCTATTTAGATTTTGTCTGTAGTCGCCGGGTTTCAAGCAATGGCTAATTCTTGATGATGTGCCAGCAGCCATATCACCCTATAGCCCAACACTGGTTGCCCACTGAAGCTAAGCAGGGCTGAGCCTGGTCAGTACCTGGATGGGAGACCTCCTGGAAAAACCAGGTTGCTGCTGGAAGAGGTGTTAGTGAGGCCAGAATGGGCTGCATTCTGGTCTGTGTGGGTCCTAACGCCCCAGTATAGTGACGGGGACACTATACTGTCAAAAAAGCACCGTCCTTCGCATGAAACGTTAAACCGAGGCCTTGACTCTCTGTGGTCAATAAAAAACCCCAGGATGCCCATCGATAAAGAGTAGGGGTGTAACCCCGGCATCCTGGCCAAATCTGCCCCTTGTCCTCTGTCCATCATGGCCACCTAATCATCCCCATATATACACTAATTGGCTTCATCATTACCGTCTCCTCTCCACCAGTAAGCTGGTGTGTGTTCTGGCGCAATATGGCTGCCGTCATGTCATCCAGGTGGATGCTGCACATTGGTGGTGGTTTCCATGTAAAGCACTTTGAGTTCCCAGGAAGTAAAGCTCTATATAAATGTAATGAATTATTATTATTATAATTATTATGGTTGGCACGCAAAATCTGTTGCCATGGCTTCTTTCTGCGGCGACAGGTTCAAATCCCCTTATTGTTTGGAGTGAAACCACAATGCGCTGAGTGGAGCCTTCTCTCTTCAGCTGTGGGGCTGCCAAAAGCAGCAGGTAGTCTGCTGGCTCCTCCAGATGTACACGCTAGTGGGCTTGTCACATTACCGATATAAAACTTAACCGAGACAAAATGTAGATGTATTGTGCCTGGTACGGTGTCTACCCCAGAAATGTACAAGTAACCTGTCGAGCCAAGATGCAATGGCTCTAACAATCAAACATCTGAGTGCTATTGAGAACGATTGTATCTGGGCCAGCACAGCTTGGTTCAGGTCGGCACAATATTGTGAATAGGATAATCCTCTCCTCCTGTGCCAGAGAAGTGCCACTCCTGCTGTCTCAGATCAGATTAGAAGGACATTGTGAAATGTCAATGCATCTTAATGCAGCCCTTTTCATGATGTGCTTTTTTCTCTTTTTACAACTGCTGCTTTGATATTCCGGCAACTGAGGTATAGATGTTGATAGCCACAATGTGCCATTGCAATAAGCAGAAACTGGTAAACATATAGATTTGTATGGTATGTAGATTTGTATACAGTTGACCGTTTTAGTTACCCAGACACACTTATCCATTTCGACTTACCGTATAAGATGTAGATATCTAAATTAAGTAGATATTGAACTGTTTTCTTTTATATTCTTATTTTTTGTGTTGGAAAACATTGTAGCGATACAGTGCTTCTGTCATTTATATTCCAAAATAACAATTCCAAGGGTTTCACGCTCCTCTGGTCCACTACTGAGTGGTACAATGTCTTAGTTAAAATCCTTGTGTACATATTTTACCAAATTAGAATTTCTTAGGTTAATTGTACAATCTCACATGTGCTGTTTTAATATATACTGTTGAATAACCAGATTTATTGAGTCCCTTTATTTTACCTGCAATGCCAAGCAATACACCAAACGGGGCTGTTGGGTGGCTAAGAAGATGTATTCCTCAGTGTGTGATTGCCTGAGGCAGGACAACAGGTTTGTCTCTATTTGATATTTTCAATCATAGCATTGTTTAGTGGCTATTAAGTACAATTTTACAATTGGTTGTTTGTCTGCACTATGAATATGATTATGACAACTTGAGATTATAGACCGGCAATGATGTGCGTTACCTAGGCTGCAGGTCAGAATATCTACTGAATATAAGTAGAACTGATTTAGGTCCAGTGGATAGGGTATTTCTAAAATAGTTTCAGATCTAGAACTATCCCAAATATTTTGTCCTGGTATTCAAATGACCATACAAGTTGACTATCCAGACCTGAAACTTTCAGTATTAGCAACTTTTGACAATTATATGAATATCAGAGAAGTTGTCTGAAGCGCTTGTCCTTTTAAAATTACAGATAAACGGTGGCCTTGCTTCCAATGCGAAACCTGCAATCCTCTAAAACAGAAAAATACAATGTTTGTGTGGGCCAAGAATCAACTCCAATTTTTATTTGTATTGGCACTGTTCTATTATAGAGTTGTGGTCTGTTCTAGTATCAGTTATACCCGTCAGGATGTAGTTTCATTGCTATTAGATGTTCTATCATGCCTGGTAACCAGGAGCTGGCTTGTGGAATGTGGACACCTGTGGTTTCACACATTCAGTCTGCTAACAAACGACAGTCGGGATGCTATTATAACTCAGGGCCAATAATCATGTAAAGTAATAAAAAAACGTCCACAAATACTCTTCTTTTGTCCCTTTAATCCCCTGAAATGTCACATGTGCTGCAGAAGATTAGTTCAGTTTTCACTTGAAAGACACATTTTAATGTATGCAACTATGACGCCAAATAAACACAATTATTAATGTGTACTATTAGTTTGTGAAGCATTCCTCAACAAATAGAGAATACATTCGGCTATTCTTAAATCACAATATTAAGTATAACTCTAAAAGCATATCTTTTGTACTACGCTTAAAGTTATGCTTACTTTACTTTGTGTCAAGGAAGGAAGGAACATTGAAAATAAATGCTCACTTTAAATGAATTTTAACGACGGATGCAACCATTCACAGCTTCTTTCAGAGTTGACACTTGGCTGTCAAAAGACCAACCTCAGTTTCAGTTTCCATTTGTCATAATATTGCAAACAGCCTCCAGGGCTCTGGGTAGAGAGAGCATTGGGGAAGGTGGGGCGGAAAGACATCCTCTACCTTCCACCTCCATCCAAAATGCATTGTTGAGCTAATATAACATACATAACATAGGGTGCATATAACTGACATTGTATCCACATATTCAGAAGCACATACTGATCTTAAAATATTCGGCATGTCCTTGGATTAAAGGTTAAGTCAACTTTTCAGAGTAAAAATAAATAAGAAACTTTAACATGTCCTTAGGTATTAATCACATGCATAATTGCTGGTTGAGGGTTCAAGTGACAAAACACCAATATGCCTAATTGAAAGAAAAGCACGTTTTTATAACACTTAGGCTACTCAGTCTAAAGGAGCAAAACATAAAGCCACCCTGTTTTCTGTCCCACTCCAGTGTGAAAAAGCACACTTTTTGTGACTCTTGCATTCATGTTAATTTTAAAAACTTCAGGACCCCGACAGGGACCTTATTGGTTGTAGGCAACGTGACAAACACATGAGTTAGAATTCACTTAAAAATATATTGTTAAATAATATTGATTTCATGAATTACTTTTAACTTTGTTACGTTCCAGCTCCCTAAAGGGAGGGGAACCAGATAACCCATTGCTCAGGCCCACCGATGCCAGCAAAGGCAGTATGGTGTTGTGGTGCGAGAAAAGGACAACAACTAAAAATACCGTAAAACAATGCTTTTATTTAGCCACGGTATTACGTAAATACTAAACAATACTAACGTTCTTGGGAAATTGGGGAGGGCTGGACAGACCAAAGCAAAGAAATAAACAAAACACAACCACTAACCTCCAAGCAACACAAACACATAAGAACCCCTATCTGGCACACGACCAAGGTGCCCTAAACAAACATACAGCTGGTGGTCCGCCCAGGTCTAGCTAGTGGTTCTAGACAGAAGTATACCTACGGGTGATGTATACCCCGGGGTAGCTCTAAATCTACTCCCCAACTCCCTAAAGAACAACAAAGGAGAGAAAGACAATTATTACAAATTATAATCACAAACAATCACCAAACAAAATGCTCCGTCCTGCCAACTGGAACACAAAACAGGGATAAACTAATACACACAAAACAAGGCCAAAGGTGCTAAACAAAAATGTCAGGGAATCCATCCCAAAACCATAAAGATCCCCACATGTTACAAACCAACCAGTCAGCAGGAACCGAGAGCGAACTGATCCAAACCTGGGCTTTTTAAAGAGCCCAGGCAGCTGCAGCCACTGATGAAGGGGCGGAGTCCCAAGTCCCAATCACCAGTTGAACAACCAATCAGCTGCTGGATCAGTCTCAGAAGCCTTCTTCCCTGTGGGAAACACAAACACAACAACCACCAGCAACAAAACAATCCCAAAAAACGAACCCAGAACTCTGGGGACGTAACAACTTTGTTGACCTGGACACGTTTTCGACTAAGCCTTATATCATGCATAGCCTAGGCATAGCTGACTGTATTATTAGGCGAACAATAAAACGTGTTTAACATTAAAACTGAAAAATGAACAGCAAATATATATAATATATTTGTTTTATTATATACCAGGAACATTTCGCTCTGTATAAATCCAAGTGTCCATTTAAGAATACATGAATTCACTTCTACTTGAATTTCAGCCATTTTAATTAAATAAAGGTGTATTGCTCTCTACTGCTCGTCGTATCCGGTACCACATGCTGTTAAAGTAGGAGGCCAGAAAGCCTCGGGACGGGGGCCGGGGGGCGTGGAAAGTGCTCGCTCCTCCCTGCATATTGAAGCCTATGGTGGGTCATTTCATTGTTGGAGGACAGAGACGCCCCACTGGCACCGACTGTGATCAAACAGCCCGGAGGACAGTGAGACCTTTTCTTCTCATGCAAATCAGAGCCTGCCTCTCAGTCACACGTGGGCTTCAGAAGTGCTGAGAACTATTTTAACTTCCATCCAGGTCATACAGTCACACCGGACGGATCAAGGAGATGCTGGTGACAATCTGAGCAGTGCACGAACGGACTCCCTCCACACGTTTTACGCGCATCGGTATAGCCGGACATAGTGACACATGCATGCTATTTCTATATAGATCGGCTGTGCATGCATGTGTTATGTAGCCTACTACAGCATATATGTACAGAGAGCTGTAAGCTACTTATTGTATGGCGCACCCGGAATGTTGCCTAGGGAGTTTGGGTTTCAGATTAATCGGTCTGTATGTGACGGGTTTCCCTCTAATGTATAGAAACTATATCTGTTCATCAGTGTGCTGGTGTCGCATATAGAAGTGTAGTTTAGAAAATGCTGTATTTGGCATTACGGATGGTCTGCTGTGCGCTCCTCTGTTGGATCCCGGTGCGCGCATCTGGATGCCCTCTTCGTTGCGCGTGTTCAGAAGCGGCGCACACAGTGAAATGTGTTTCCAAAGACCTGCGGAGTGTCCCATCCGGGATCCCGGGGTACACGAGGAATCTGTTCATAACGGGAAACCAGATCAGCAGAATTGGACCCGAGTCGTTCAAAGGGCTCGACAACATAACCACGCTCTCACTGAGTAATAACAGGTAAGAGAAACATTGCTAAGCAAAAAACTTTTTGTTGTTATGTTTTAAAACAAATTGCCCAAATTGAAATTAGCCTCATAATTTGAATGATCAGTTATATAGCTAAATACCGCAAAGTGAATCTATTTTTTTCTCACAAGTTTTGATTAATAGGAAGCCTTTGAATGATCAGTTATATAGCTAAATACCGCAAAGTTAATCTATTTTTTTCTCACAAGTTTTGATTAATAGGAAGCCTTTAATTTGGTGTGTTGAGAAACCCAAGAATCGACAATGAGCTTTTGCATGACTGTCAAAAAGCGTGAGACTACTGAAAGTTCAATTAATTACTGTGTATCCTATATCTTCCCTGTGTTTCTTGCAGGATAACAGAGGTAGAGTCACAGACATTCTCTGGTCTGCGCTCCCTCCGTACCCTGGACCTGAGCTCCAACCAACTGTCAGTCATCCACCCGGAGGCGTTCACTGTCCCTGGCAACACTCTGAGAGAGCTCAACCTCAGCCGAGTCCTCCACAACCACTCCGCTGTCATGGACCTTACCAACAGCCTCCGCTGGTCCACGCTGGGGCAGCTTCGGACCCTGGACCTGTCAGGGAACCGGCTGATCTACCTGCCCCCTAACACCTTCTCCTACCTGGGCTCCTTGCGGAGGCTGGTCCTGACCAACAACTCCTTGGTGGCCATTCACAACGGCACCTTTTCAGGCCTGAGCTCTCTAATGCAACTGGATCTGACCCTGAACACTCTCCGGACCATCCAGGAGGAGGGCCTGGCTGAACTGGACTCACTACCTGCCGGTACAAGGCTCCTTTTAGGGGAGAACCCCTGGACCTGCATCTGTGGCATGGAGCCCTTCGCCGCCTGGCTCAACTCGTCGCGTGGCCGGGTGGAGGATGCAGAGGTCCTGGTGTGCGCCTTCCCCCCGGACATGAGGAACACCATTCTGCTGCGGCTGGCGGCAGCTGGACCGACCGGGACGGACGGGGACAAGGTGGCACTGGGCTGCCTCGTGGTGGGGGAGGGGGCCGACCTGGCTCTCCAGACGTCCTACGTGTTCCTCGGGATCGTCCTGGGCTTCGTGGGGCTCGTCTTCCTCTTCGTCCTCTATCTCAACCGCCGGGGCATCAAGAAGAGGATCAACGGGTTGCGTGAGGCCTGCAGGGAGGTGTGGGAGGGCTACCACTACCGCTATGAGCTGGACTCAGACCCCAGGCTCTCACAGGTCTCCTGCACCACGGCAGACATTTGATGACGGGACGGCCTTTAACGATCCTTTTTTCATATTTAACACCATTGGTATTCTTTTTCTATTGCATTTATATGTAGGGAAGATATGTAAAAACTGTATATATATATATACATATACATTGTAAATATATACATAGCCTGTGTGAGTGAGATTTGGTACTGCTCTACCAGTAGCTTGGTTCATGACTAAAGCATGAATCTGGTGTACTCTATCCAGTCGGTCAGCTTTTCTTTTGCCCACTCGTATAGTCCTAGTCTGGCGATAACCCAGGGTAACAGACGGGCATGGACTATGAAAGTGAACTAACTCAGTGTTCTGCTTTGGTTGCCCCCACCAAAAAGCAGTCCTTTCTCTGTGTGTGTCACTCTGTTTGTTTGTCTTTCTGACTGAAAACACAGTTGAACAATATCATTTATGGATGTTTTCATTCTTGGAACTGAGATTACGCATACGAATGAACATACTTTACAATAAGGCTAAAGTAATAAAATGGGAAGACTAATCTAATTTATGGTTATGTATATGATTGTATTCGAATATTGGTCTTCGAGGTGATTTTACTGTCTCGACCACGCTTGCGTTCCTCACCCATGTGAAACCGAACCACAACTATGCATCTGTTCCTTCATTATATGCTACTTTTGAGCGGAGCCCATGGGCGTGTGCATTATAAGGGAATAGTATGCCATTTGGGACTCGTCCTCATTGAGCTCTGAGGGCCAGCTCACCCCAGGACAGAGGAACAGGTCTTTGGTCTTCTGTCCCTCTACCCCAGGGTGCCTGAAAGGAATCCCAGCAGATTAGTCTTCAGAACATTCCAAAGGGAGGAGAATCTTTCCTCCTAAAAAAGCACTCCATAAAGCAACACACTGCTCTTCTCATTCTCCACTTCTCCTTCTCTTTTCCTAATTTCGCCTCTCTCTGATTTCTTCTTATAGCTAAGAGGAAACAGAGGACTGTTCATAGACTGCACAGCTAAAGCAGAGCTACAGTCAGCCAGCAACAGAAATCTCCAGTCCTCCTTTTTCCCCGAAATGTGGCTTTGTTCTACGTCCTCTGGTTTTATTGTCTGTATGATGAAAACCAGGACGGCAGGGCTGTAAGACTGGGGTGCATGTGGGTCCAAAAGCAGTCCCTCCTCCTCCAAGACAACAACCATTTTCTTTGAAGGAAAGAGAGCCTGGCTCGAGCTACAGATTTTTCTGTTTAGGGGACTTTTCAGTGATATGATACAGATGAGTCTGGAACGCCAGCAGCAGAGCATGGAGGAGCTACTCCAATTCATTCAAAAGTCCAGGTCTGTTTGGCTCCTATGAACCAGTGCCGTGGAGAGGCTGTCTCTCTTCTGACAGAAAATGACTGTGTTATATGTTTCAATTACATTCAATTCCTCTAATACAAATTACGTTTTGGACCAAACTGAGAAGTATTGGTTTTCTTAATAGGGACGTCTTGGTCAGATATATGATTTTTTTATCTTTGCGATTAGGTCTCTGACATGGTTATTGAGTTTTCTTTCAGATTCTCTCTTGGTATTTGGCACCCAGTTTATGCACAGTCTTTTTTTGAAGACAAGGTAGATTGAATTTGAGTTATGTTTTTTTCACACTCTATAAAAGCACATAACCACAGTTTGGTGTTCTGGTAATAGGCTGGTAGGAGGCAACACATTTTCTAGATCTGTAAATACTGCATATTTCTTACAAAGCATTTCTTTTTACTGGAACAATTGGGCACCATGTAGGATATAAACACATTGTAAAATTAGATAAAGTAGATTAATCATACAACCAGCCGCAATGTGTGGTAATCACGACCACTCACAACAGAAATAATGCAACTCTGGTCACGTTAAACAGAGTGGGACTTATCCCCAAGAGCAAAAGCTGACTCACTCCCTCGGTGGTCGTGGTAATGTAGGATGTATCAGAGGAACACCTAACCACCAGCAGAAGGACACTACTAATGGCATTGTTCTGCACAAACCAACGCACAAAGGGGGAGAAAGTGAGTGTGAAAGAGAGAGAAAGATTGTTTGTCTCCAACTGGGTGTGGATGATTGACTGCGTGTCTGCGCTCAACAGCCTATCCTTCAACATACCAAAATGTTATGCAAATCTCTTTTGTGGTAATAATACAATATTGTTTACACTTTGAATTATAGTTTTACCCAAACTTTTTATGAAAAAGTATGTATATAGTTGTCTCAAGTGAAACTGCAGTCTGAGCACTCTTGGGTAGCACCAAGCTGACCACCACAGGGTAGGTTTCTACATGACAGTGCTGTTAGCTGATGAGTAGCTTAGCTCCAGAGTCTCCCCTAGTCCCTTTGGGAGCCCGGAATGCTAACTGAGGATGTCAGATGAATGAAAGAGTCCTCGTACACATTGACCCGTGCGACCTCCTGGTTGGACAAGCATTATGGAAAAAATATGACTCATGACCGCATTTAAACCGAAACCGAAGGATTAGATCATGTAGTGTACATCAAGTAAATAGCTTATGAACAATGTGCATTGTGTATCAAATATCCATTAGGGGCTCTATTGAGGCTTCTGCAACAACAACACAAAGATGTCCTACTAACAAGACAATGGCAGCTTCTGTGAACAAAGCATTATGCTCTTTTGCCTTTTGATGTGATAGCAGTTAGCTCCTCTACATGTCCACAGAGAGTCCTTTCATAGTGACATAGCATTTAGTTCTTCTGACCAGCATCTGAAGGGGCACCCAATTCTCTGTAGTACACTATATTTGACCTGAGTCGACAGTGCACTGTAAAGCAAAAAGAAACTTCTAACCCCTATTGCAGTATTTATTTATGCATTACATATTATTGCACGGGTTAAATTAAGTCCCAAACTGGTCTTGGTTACTATGACTGCAACTAATGCCAAGATGGGTATAGACTTTTCGTTCATCACTTGCACGTATGCTATTCGAATTATTTCAGAATTAGACCTTTTGAGAAGAAATTTGGCCATGGCAAGTTTCAATAGAATTATAGCTCTGGTCAGAACATCTTCCCGAATGTTAATGCTAGGACTGGTTTCAATTAACGTACTTATGAGGCTACGGCCACAAATGTTGTTTTTAAAAAATCAATGTTGTCAGTTTGGAGCAGACAGGGTTGCAGGGTTGTAAAGACAGGGGAGATAGAGACAGTGGAACAAAACGAGAGTCATAATATAGAAGAAAACAGGGTAGCAATAGTTGCTGTTGTTGATGTTATTTAGTGTTATAGCGAGGAGGCAAAAGAACACAATGACACCACTGTCTCTACTGAAGAGAAGCAATCAAAGTAGTCTCACTCCCTTTTCCCACATGGACACTTGTATTTTTACAGAGATAAATGTTCCTGGTATATAATTTGCTGTTCATTTTTACAGTTTTTTTTTTTAACTTAAATTATTTTAAAGTTTTGTTAGGCCACTGCTGGGCAGCTTTTGAAAAGACAACTTTCCTTTCCCATGTTTTATTATTCTCACTAATCTTTTCTGTGTCTTAGCTGATAAAATAGAGTTTCAAAAAAGTATTTTAATGTTTCTAAGTTGCATTTGAAAATGTTCCTCTCAGGCAATTAGCTGTTTATACGAGTCCTTTCTGTTGGGGAACATCTTGGCACTATTAACTGGGTTTAATGGCCATGATAGAAAATATGCCTTTAAAGTGAATCCCACATCTGTGAGAAATTGAACATATTAAAAAAAGAGACCACAACAGTCATCGGCATGACGACAAAGACAAAGTGGCATCCACTTGGCTGCAGGCTATATAGTATGGCGAACAGACAGACACAGCTCTAGAGATACAGAAACAACTTACTCTCATTCGCTCCTTCTCTCTGTCCCTCTCTTTCTTCTTCTGGCCCCTTTAATTTTATCCATCCAGTCCTTTCTTTCTATTTCTTAGTTTCCAGACATTCTTTGTCTCTCTGTTTTACAGTCTCTCCACCATTTAGGTCTGAATTACCCTTTCTTTAAAAAAAACAAGGGTTCTTTGTAAAGCACAGAGTTCTACTAACAACACGTGCAAATCAAAATAACATTTTTTTGTTTTAAGGGTTAGACGAAAGACCCACCGCCATAAACACCGTATTGATGAATTCCTGACAATAATATTTTCCTTCTTTGCAGAGAAGCTCTGAACCTCTATTAGAATGGCCATTGGGTTCCTGGTCACCTCCCTGACCAAGGCTCTTCTGAGGTAGTTTGACAGCTGCCTCTTCCAAATATCTTTCATTTCACAATGATGGAATATTTACTGTGCCCGTGGGAACTTTCAATGCTATAGCAATTTTAGCAAACCTTTTTAATAACCTTCTACAGATCTATTCCTCAACCCAATTCTATGTCTGACGTCAAAAATATTTCCTTGGACTGCGTGGCTTGGTTTTTGCTCGGAGATCAATTGTAAATTCTGGGACCTTATATAGAAAGGCTTTTCAAAATCATGTGCAATCAATTGAATTTGCCCTAGATTAACTCCTATCAAGTTCCGAATGTATGTCAATGATGATCAAATGAAACAGCAAGCAACTGACTTCAATTTGAAGTGCAAAGGGTCTAAAAAAATTGTACAGTATAAGGGATTCTAACTTGTAAAAACATTTGCTATACATAACGTGTCAACCTCAGGAGTGTAGTGCAGGGAAATGAGCCAGAGAGTATACCTGTTTGTGGAGTTTTATTCAATGATAAAAAACAGACACAACGAACGAAAAAACATGTACACAGTACTTTAAATTAATTGGCGCATAACAAGCGACTTCTCTAGTTCAAAAAAGCAAATGACTTCAATCAATGAACTGCACCCAAAACCAGAAACAGATAGAACTAAATACAAATACTAATCAACTAAACGAGGACCAGGGGAGAACAATTAAAGAACGAAAAGAGGACAACTAGTCATTCTAGTCGTCACGTATTGATAAACGATACAGTCTGATACCAAATTTGATAGAAGTGTAGTGGTTTGTGTTTTTAGGTCTGGATAACCAGTTTCATCTGAATTAATTGTTGACTGTAATGTAATTGTTTAGCACTGTCTTATTTATGTATGTCCAAAAAATCCTTTGATAACTCAGTAATGTATAAATTTAAAAAAGCAAATAAGGCTGTTGAAATGTAGTGTCCAGCAAAGAATAGAGATCAAAAGCATCTACAGATTTTTAAAATAAAGAACGTGGCAGTGTTCTACCTTATGTGGGACCCAAATGGTCTCCCTATGGGGCCTATGGAATTATATTCCATGGGTTGACTTATCTGCTTTCTTTCTTAAAGTGAACTCTGTTATTCTCTCCTTCACTGTATTTTCCCTGTGCCCCCCCCCCCCCCCACACACACACACACACACACAGTTTACTTGTTAAGCAGATGCTCATGTCCAGTTTTTACCCTTAATTCAATTTAATTTCAAAGGGCTTTTTTGGCATCTAGACATTTGTTTACATTGCCAAAGTAAGTGGAACATTTTTGGTGATTTCAGGTTCTTCTTTGTGGCAGGTCTGTAGCCCCGGCGTGGCCTATGACTCTACCCAGAAGGAACCCGTGATAAAAGAACACGTTCAACACATCAAGGCAACAACAGTTTGAATCTGCATAACAATTATATGAAGTGTGTTACTTTGTGTTACTGTGAGATCTGCTTTCATTTTTATTCATATTTACCACTGTATGTCCGAGACTAGTTCCATCAATCGATTGTCCCTCTCTCCCTCCCTCCCTCCCGCCCCATACCCCTACCCATTCACCCATTCCTTCCTGGACATATCATTATTTACCCAGCCGTTTCTGAACCTCCAGAGCCCAGTGCAGCCACAAAGGGCCCAACATACAAACTGATCTGAGACCAGGCTTGTGTCTTCTGTCGGGCATGTCAAACCAGTCCTGAGACAATAGAGATTTACACAACCGCGGAGCCTTCGGACAACCCATTGTTCTGGTGCTCACTTGATCAATGGCAGCTAATAGTGTTTGCCATCGGGTAGGAGAGAGAAGTTGGTGCAGCTGAAGCAATACGCCCATTAAAGCAGAGCGGCCTCTCATTCATCACTTTCATAAGGGCCGGCTGTATCGACACACACACACACACACACTCACTCAAGCACGCACAATCTCAAATTTCCATGAAAGTGAAGACTGAAAATGTGGCACCATTAAGAAAAGCATTTACCTAATTTAACCCGACCTTTAACCCTAAACCTAACCCTCAACCTATTTCAGTCTTTTCCCCAAAGCCTAAAACATTTCACCTTTGAGGAGAGATCCTTCCGGGGTATGTAAGGACTTTTTTCTGGCCTATCTTCAAATATAGTCCTGGGTTTAGGGTTAGAACTAGAGAATAGGTTAGGCATAGTTTAAACGGTGTAAAACTCAGACTGTTCCTCACTTTGTTAGCAACACAAATTCACACGCATAAGAAAGTACACAATCCATAATTGTCCCTGAAGCGAGAGCTGGATCCAGTATGTTCCTGTGTTTTTTATGGTGTGGTACATTTCCTCATAAAACCCTCCCTCTACCCCAAAGTTTCATACGACTTTCATCCACTGGTGACTGGCTCACATTGGGTTTGGGCTCTCATTGAAAAAGAAACGGGGGGATTTGTTTTAGACGAAAACAGAGAGAAGAAATCATGTAAAATGCTTCAACCACAACAATCTGGTTTCTCTCTGATGTCTTGACAAGCACCAAAACCACCACTGATCTGGGAACTGAGTATAACTGTAAATCCAGCACCAGTTCAGCTGTACTGCTTAGACTTGTATATATCCTCCGTGGATCTTTCCCTTGCAGACTCTGTGGCAAAGCATAGCTATAACCAGCTTGAAGCTCTGTTGTGGCCGCAGCTCTCTCCCAGCTGTGTGACTGATCCTGGACCTGTATATGTGCCCCACAAAAAAACACAAAACCAAATTTCGGGCCTTAGAGGTTTAGGAAACCTACAGACACAAATAGTTTTACTGATATAAATAAATGGTATTACAGGTTTTGCTCAGGCAACCTTGAGATCATTAAGGTTATGCTTAGTGTCATGGTAAGTGAACAAACATTATTGTGTTAGGGTTATGTTGGTCCCCACAAGGATAGAAAAACAAATGTTTATATGTATTGTGCGGTTTCTGTCTGTCTGTCAGCCTATGTGGCGTGTAAGATGTTTAACCCTGTTGTAGCTGTGGTTGTTCAGAGCTGGGTGAGGTAAGCCACACACGCACGCGCACGCACACGCACACACACAGACACACAGTTTTTGTACATGTGAGGACCAGAGTCATCTCCGAGCACAGACTGAATGTATAGCAGTGACTGAGGAACCTTTGGCAGAACGTTCTCTGTGAGTAATATTGTGGACTTCTTTTTAAACAAAAGAGAGTCCTTATCCATTTTATAATCTAATGGCTTGGTATCGTGTATTATGGTGCCGTTGGGGACACAGGGCCAAAGACAATACAATAAATGAACCTGTGAATTGAAACCATCTGAAAACATTGTGGACAAACTCTGCTCCCATCTCATTAAAGACCTAGTGTGATATCTATAATTAAATGTCTACTTTCATTAAATTAGAAGAATATGCGTAAGGATGCATTTTCTGACGCAGAATCAAGTACAGGCTTAATTCAGTGAAACCGACGTTACAATATTTCACACTGTAACTCTACTAGTTTAAGACTGGTCTTGGGTACTATAAAAACCAACAACTGTTACGAGGTTAATCCCCTTCACCAGTATGTTTTCACTTTTCAGATAATTGTAGACGCAGACTAAATATTCAAGAGACTACGTAAACATAAAATTTAGATTTTAATTCAATTCAAGCCCAAATCTAGTCGAGTAACGAAAAAGTGCCTTCTATGGAGATTATTTTAAACCTTGCTTTCTCCGAGTTGTGTAATCTTAGCCAGCCCTCAAACTTCAATCTGGACCTTTAAAATCAAATAATGTATGATGTAATATTATTGTTTCTGACTTCTGTCTCACACTATAACAAATAAATTGTTGTTTCAAGCCTCATCTGTTCCGCTGAGTCACCAAATATTAAATAGGTGGAACCCACCTACATTCTATAACAGTTGGTTCCACTTTTTACTGCAATGGCCGCAACTAAGGCAGAACTATTTTTAAGAGACGTGTGTGACTTACGGAGGAGGAACCGTTCTTGATTGATCCTGCCACAGCATCCACATCTCATATAGAGCAGAATATTTGTGACCTCATTGACCGCATGTCATCTAGATGCTTATGCAGCAAAGTATCTTCAGAACATCACATAAACGAAGCATGCTTGACCGTGGATGTCGGGTCAGTAATGTGGCATGCAGGACCCATGCTGACTAAAGGCTCCGGTTTGGACCCTTCTGTCCGAGGTTTTGACAGGTGCTTCCATGTGGGCTTTGTTCCCATGTGTCCCTTTATGTCTGGCGAAAACCAATCACAACATTCCACATTATCGACTATGTTGTTCTGGGATGTCTTCTGGATGCTATGCAACCTAACAACCCGGGAAAAAAAGATAACTATTATAATCATTAGTAGAAGTACGTTTTCCAAGATGCACTTCAAGTGATGCGAGTCAAACGTGTATGAAACGTTATTCAATAAAATAATGTATTTTTGTACACGTTAACAAATCCTGCTGTGATAATATGCCGACCCTGTGTTCCGGATTCAGAAATTCTGCAAACCATTGAATCTGGATGAACCAGCGATACGTGTGCGATGTTTGGCCGTTTAGGATGGCGATGTGCTGGGATCTGACCGCTTCTGTTCATTCGTGATGATATCTCCTCCATCAGCGCTGTCACTGCGGCTCACGTGGCACACTATAGGTTGCTTGACCCCTAGCCTGTCCAGTGGGAGGAGTCCTGAGCTCATTGTGCGTCAGGTTATTATTATCATCATTACTTCGCCACCAAGACCAGATGCTGAAGCAGGAGGGGGCACGGCGTGCCCAACAGGGATTGGAATCACCCGATTGGCCGGGAGGACAAGAACGTTCTGAAGGTTAAAGGGCAGATTCTTCCAGAGAAGAGTGAAGACACCATCTGCCTGGTGCTTTGCTGACATGTCTCTCATCTATCTCTGAATTGTACTGCTAACATGAAGATATAACAGGAAGCAACAGTTCAGTTCTGATTGGGTTTTTTTTGCCGATCGCTTTTTGCTTTTGAGCCCACTGTTAGAAGAGTTCAGTAGTAGATCTGGTTTTATGATTTGATATGATTTTAGTGAGGTGGAGTCCACCTAGTTCCTTCCAGACCAAGTGTATCCAGGAGTTTATACATTCTGCTAAATTTGCTTAAAAAATCCATTGCGGAATGTTTACTTTAACACTCACGAAACACTCTACAAGCTGCTGAGTTCGGTTTTGTTCATAACTGGAAGTTGTTTGCAGTTGACTTTATCTGAGAAGAGAGCTAAATGCTTGTCAGCACATACACATATATGAAAGTCTTCTCCATCAGCAGTAAAAAGGCTGTTTTTTTAAGTTGGGGGTTCTGAGGTCCAGACATTTTTGCTATGTAAATCAATTTTTATACAAATATGCAATAGCCAATTAGACAGTTACTTTTTCAGAAAGATAAAGTAGCTGGAAAAACACTTATTTTATCACAGACTTGATGAATAGAAACTGAATAACAGAACTTACAGAAATAATAAAAAAGCACTAAAACAAATTCAACATGAAGTGCCATGTATGTTATTCTATAAACAGTGCCTTTATTCACTTATTTTTAAATGGCTAATCTGACCTGCATTCCACTGTCTGATTCTGTTACGATGAGCCATGAAAATGAATGATCTGTGATTACTGTCTTTTTGCATTAACCTAAAAGGCATTAGCATTACAACATTAAAAATAAATAATTGAGAGGTAAAGCAAGTTGAAATGACAAACTACATTTTTTTTGTGTAAACAGTTTCAAGAAGTGGTCAGCAGGGAAATGTAACCCAACATAACTGCGTAGACAGCATTACAAATGCTTGTAAATACAGAGAATTATACAAAATAAAAATTGTGATGTACAAACATACAGTGCATTATATTAAAAAGTTGTCTAAACTATGAAATATTATAACATAACCAGCGCCATGTTTGTGTTCATTATCAATAAAAAGAAACAATGTTAAAGTAATTCAACCAGTGAACATCTTGTTGGCGACCCATTGCAAGGTTAGAAAAACACAAGCTGCCTAATGAAATTAGATCCATTAGCAATTGACTGTAAAATCAATACATTCACTTTTATAAAGCCCTTTTTACAACACAGTTGTCACAAAATGCTTTTACCAACAAGCAGCCTGATCCCAACAGAGCACACATCCACAAGTTGATAAAGTTGATACATACCAGCTAGGAAAAACTCCCGGATGGGTCGGATTTAGGAAGAAACCTAGAAAAGAACCAGACCTCTTCTGGCTGTGCTGGGTGAACTTATACTAGTTTAATAATTATTAAATCCAGAGTGTCTTATAAAATAGTCCAGTCAGAGAGACAACCAGGAAGGTTCAAGGTTAGGCAGATTGGAAGCAGAAACTGTCAGGTAGCATCAGGTGCTCGGCCTGCAACACATCCAGGGTGGTCCTTATACTATATATATATATATATATAAATAAACTGTCAGGTAGCATCAGCTGCTCAGCCTGCAACACAACCAAGGTGGCCGAAGGAGGGGTCTACATGTCCTTAGGGTCGGTCGGTCCCAGTATGGTCAGTAAGCACCTTAAAGGAAACTTCACACAGGGAAAGGTTTTGAAAACCCCCTAAACCCAGGTGTTAGCAGGCTCCATGTCTGATAAGATGTGAGTGTAATACAGGTTTAAGGGTCTGATGGCTCTGTCACTCCCATTCAGTCCACAATGGGACAGTAATGAGCCCAATAAATCAGCAGATTTACATCTGGTGAGCAAATCAGCCTCCCGGCAGGTTGAGTCAGCAAATCAACCTCCTGGCAGTTTGAGTCAGCGTTATGCAGATACAAACATTAAATGATCACCGCCAATGTTTGCAACACAATCCAGCTCCACAGAAAACATGGATCATTAGACGATTATCTAATAGGGAACAAAAGCGACCACTTGATCGTTGCAATATACTTAGATGGACAGCCATAATAAAGGTACAATTTAGCCCAATAATGAGATCGCTAGCATAATATTTAGAGGAGATTTGGTTAATAATTTAAAGACCAGACAAACTTGTTCATACGGAATGAAGCTCAGAGGTTGTACAGCATAAAGATCTGTTGACGCTATATTAGAACCAGTAGGTTTGCCTTGCATCAGAGGGTGAGTGGAGCCTTGTCAATAGTCAAAGTCATATTGAATGCAGACCGATATCAGTTTCACTTTAAATACAACTGCACTGCATACACCAAAGGCAATAGTCACATCTGAAATAAAGACTTGACAACAATCTACAGAACGTGAAATTTATTGTATTTTAAAACCATTGACATAGAAAAAGCAGTCCATCCAAACCACACAACATTGAGGCCAGAGATTAATAACAAACAGAAAGTCCGCAGCAGCATCAACAACTCTGACCTAAAATCTAGGCATTAGCAGGTCATTCCATCATGGACTGGGCTTCAACCTAAAGTTCTGGACACGGACATAAGCAGCAGTTGGACCCTTCTTCCGTGTAGGTCCAGAGTGATCGATCTGTGGCTCGCTGACCTTCAAGAAGCTGGGTTTGGAGATGGCCGAGTTACTATTATGCGGAGGAGTGTTTTTAAGCCGACGGATAGGAGAACCCCCATAGACTTCGGGGATGTCGTGGGTAGTGGTGGGGGCAAAGCGTTTAGGGATTGACACGCCACTGTGTTGCCAGGTAGGAACACCGTGGCTGGAACTGATGCTCTGGTTAGGTCTTCTTGCAGAGGTGGAAATCCAGTGGGTAGATCTATGCGGCCCAACAGCAGCATGAAGGCCAGCTTGCTTCTGGACAGTGCTGGAGGTGTGGACATGTTGCTTGGAGTTCAAGACATTCCCACTAGCAGAGGCGTGGCTGCTCTGGTATGGCTTGACAGGGGAGAAGTTTGGCTTGTTTTTTTTTGTTGCAAAACTGTGAGGGCTTTTTCTAGAAGCTTGCGAAGAACCAGTTAAGGAAACTTTGTTAAACACATTTGATGGGACAGAAAGTACCTTCGGTCCACTGGAAAGGGTTGATCCATAGCGAAGTGTAGCCACACCAGTCGAATGTTTCTGATTAGATGCAGCACTACTGGGGAAATCTGGAAACTTGAAACTTCCGCCAGAGCTTGATTTGGATACGTCTTTGGACTTGACAATGCCAGTTTGTGTCAAAGAATTGGTTTTTCTTCCATTGAATAAACTGCTTTTCTGGGAGGGTCTTGGTATTAATCCAGAGGTGCTGGAGTGTGGCAGAATGTGGTGGGCTCTTTTCACCTCCCAACTGGAAACAGGCTTCACTGCACTGGGGTTTAAAACACTTTGACCAGTGGATCTGCTGGCTGGGGTGTTACGTTTGTGACTGAAGGAGCTGCCACTGGCTATAGAGTCAGACAGTTGAAAATCACTAATCACAGGACGGATCCTTTTACCCAGCGTCTGGGCTGAGGTGAAACGACTTTTGGGATTAGATTTATAGCTGCTTGGATCAAAGCTCCAGAGTGATGGTCTTTGACTATAGGGGTTAGAGCTAGTCTTTCTGAGCACAACATTACTCTGGGCTGCATCAGAAATCCCTGAGGCTGGTCTGAATTGCTCCTGGTCATAGCGGCCACCAAACAATCTCTGCTCAACTTCCATTTTGGATGAGCCAGAATGCTTGTCAACTCCTTTCTGGGCATCTGAAAATAGGACAAGTCGTTAGAAACCGCTCCAAACTTCAAATGTGGAGTTACGACAAATTACAATATTACTTATCTTACCAGATGGAACCAAGCCATAGTTTCGATGATGTACCCATACTGAACAAAGCAACGCAAGCCTGTTGAGGAGAGTTCAGCTATTATACAACAAGTGACATTATATTATACATTCAAAAAGCCACCTTGTATTACATCAAAGACACACTGTTCAAAGAGTCTTACCCAAAACTAATTCCAGCAGCCATATCCAAGTCCTACCACAGACTTGACAAAGCACCAGTTACTATGTCATCAACATGAGCCCCACTGGCCACACCACTTGCTGGGTGCCTATTTATTTCCTAAACCATGCATTTGTTATTCAACCATTGGCTAATTGATTGATTGTGTTCAGCTGTATGTCTTTGTGGAGAGAACTGATTAGAAAAAACTGAGGTGACAAAATATTTGTTGAGGAAAATGTAATAAGACACTCCCTGAGAGTAATTTATGAATGGTATCATTGCGGCGGTCTTCATTTTGAAGTAGTGATTATTAGAATTTCACTGCTGAATTGGTGTACACTGCCACCTTGAGTGTTATGTTTGAACAAGTATATAGCCACACTGACACAGCCACAACCACAGCCAATGTGTTCCTTCTGGTCCACAACAAGTGAGCTAATTGTCTCTAATTGCTAGTAAATTGTACTCACCTGACCACCTGGTCTTTAGGAAAGCCTGATTAGAGTGGGAGAAACCTAACTGGCCTAACTGTAGAAACGCTTTCATGTGTATGGGATTGGCCAATTCATTATTCTGTAACTCTGTGACGTAATACTTTCACATAGAGATAGCTTCAGTTGTGCTGCCCAGGAGATGTAATGGCACGGATGCCAAGTTAAAATCGTTTAAATCGTGAAAGCCCTCATCGGTGCTGCCAAAGTAACTATCATTGTGAAATCCCAGTGATGATAGCTGCATGTTTAGGTAATAAATACACACTCAGCAGTCATTCCGATAAGCCAGTAAATCCCAGATCACACATCAATGTTCATATAATTAATTTCCCAAAAAGTTTAGAAGCCAATAGTCCAGAGCCACATACCTTCTATGGCCTTGGTTCTGTTGGGTCTTTCTGCATTATCTGCTTCTAATCTAAAACCTATTATTGTGCCCATAGTGGAGACAGGTGGAATCCCCACAACCTCCTTGATATGCTACAAGCAGGCATATATACACTGGTTTCCAGTTCACTAGTAGACATTTTGTTTAGTCTAAAATCGCTTTATACCACTGAAACCATCATGGTCCCTCACATTATTTTACCCAAACAAGTAGAACTAATAAACTCTAGCCTTGTTTTATTTTTTGCTTTCATTTTCTCCTCTTTTTGAGACCTCCCCAAAACATTCAGTGACAGGGATAGAGAGACATGAGTGGGAATTGACTTATAGCTCCCTGAATGGTTGTGAATAGGGTGTCATCTACTGGTCAAATGATGCAGTACAATTTTGACAGTGAGGCCCTTGAATTACTTTCTCAGTGTCAGATTAATGTTTGACACCAACCTAATGTCTCTACATGCAGGTTGAGGAAAGCATTAATTAATCTCCAAATCAAATTATTACTCTCCAAATCACCTTACTGTTGTAAAGTATGATTAATTATTATTTCTAGATCAGTCAGTCAATGACAATTGAACATGGCCATTAGCTACAACTACCTAAATGTGCAATACAGGTCGCAGGTAGGCTACTAAATATGGTTCACTTAACTCTGGAAAACTATATTCTTTCATAAAGCAGCAGGACGATGTTTGAAAATGTGTGCTTTTGTTATTTAAGCCTATGTCAAATGTATGTGAAATCAGACTTTGGGCTATCTAGACAGATGTTATTCTGATCTGATGACAAATGCATGGCACCTTTCATATTTGTACATACATAATATAGTAATAGGACGTGATCAGCAGCACTGGGTGAAGTCCCTTGATATAAATTGTTTTAGTAAATCGGTTGAATACTGCACAGTTAAATATCCAGCCACCTCGATTAAGCCCCGGGACAACCCGGGTGTTTAAATCAAATCCCCTGACCTGGGCACAGGAAAGTGTTCCATATCGCGCAGGTAAAATATAGTGGCAGGAAGCATTTGGAAAACGAAACCATACTTTCATACACAGGGCAAGCGGAGTGCATACGAGTTTAGTCAAAGTATTTCATTTGTTGTAATGAAAAATATACGAGAAAGAATAAAAATGTAAACTTTCGGATAACCTTTTAAAAACCTGTGGAAAATCCCGGATCTTACAGTGAGTAAAACAGCAATAAGGCTGAAACAGACGCATGAATAATAAGGTAGAACTAGTATTTGTTAATTCTAACGATGTAATCGATATTACTAAATATACAACACAACATTTAATAAGCATTTATGGGCGTTTTTTTCTCTAGAAAACTCTAAGTAAACTGAATATGTCGTGGTCAACTTAAACCAGCTGTTTTGCCGGACTGCGAATACTCATCAAATAAAACATAAAATTAAACATAAAGTAGACAGCAGCCATACATCAAATGAACGCGCATGTTTAATTAATATAACCATGTATAACCATGTATGTTGATCACATTCCCCGTATGACTCATGTGTTGTTGACGTATTGTATTAATGGTAGGCCTACGTTGAATGGACAGTCACCCTCCTGGTGCTGGCTCCTACAATGGCCTGTTTATTTACTTTATGTGAAAGAAGGAATTTGAACTGATGCATTAGACCAGAACGAAAGTTTTGAACTAGTCCATGATGGATACCTGAACGAATTGATCATCTACTAATCAAATGATCACTGCGCAGAACGCAACAATCACCTGGTATCTGGCGTTGTAATAGACCGTAATACTTGGACTCTAGTCTTACTGTCTGAAATGTAAACTATAGTGTAAATGTAACGGTACTTAATGTGAGTTCAGAACAATGCATTTGAGGCGTAAATCCTTTACCTAAGTGCACAGTCGTCACAGAACAGGTTTGGTTAGTTTTCATTGGCCCTGGAGATGTGGTGATTGATGTTGTTAGTTGCTTTGAAGGGTGTAGTTACAGCCTTGTTTGACATGTAAACCACGCCAAGGGCCTGCTGGATAGGTTATTCACAGAGCTAGACTGTTTCAGTGTGAACATAGTGTTGCTGTGTGTTGGTTAAATTCTAATGTTGTCTGACTATTTGCTGATGATTTTTATAACATGGTGAAGCATTGTTGTTGGTAAATCTGACATGCATATTTTAAATTATAATGTAATGCATTGTCCTTTATCCTTCAACTCCTTGACGTCTGGTGTCCCAAGCACTCGGTCTATTAACCTACAATGGCCTGCAGCAGCAGCACAGGGAACCCCGGACCCTGGGTTGAGCCAAAAGTCCAGGACGGCGTCTTCGGTTCTGTAGGACCCAATCATCATCTCTCTCGGGGCAGGAGCACCAGCCAGGAATCATTTTCTGAGGAGAAATGTCTCAACCCAGTGGAGTTAAAGTCCCGTGAGCTCCAAAGGCCAAAGGGGAACCCACCCAAGGCCCACTCCAGGGACGATCAGGACATGGAGGCCGAGGAGAACGTTGAGTTTCTCCCCAGCCCGGCAGACTCCTCTCCAGTGGGTGGGGGCTGTGGGCCATGTGGTGGCCCCTGTGTGTCCTCAGGGAGCTGTAGGAGCTGTTTGTGCAGTGTGCTGACGTGTGGGCTCTACAGAGTGTTCTGGAGCACCATCCTGGCCCCCTGTTTGACCCCCAAACCCAGAGGGGGTTCCCCGGAACATAGTCAAGGCAAGCTCAGTCTCCGGGGTCTCCAGGGCCACCCGGTGACCAACAGCCCTCGAACCGGGAAGGAAAGTGAAGGAGGAGGCTCTGATTGGTCGAAAGACGTGTACATACAAGGGGTAAAAGTGGACATTCCCAGAATGGAGGAGGAGGAGTTTGTATTTCCCAGATCACCGTCGCACGATGGTTCCGAAGGAGGGGACAGGGGATTGGGGCGCTACAGCAGCCCATGTTACTCCTGGAACGATGGGGACCTGGGGGAGGTGAACGTTGGGGACGTGGACGAGTTGATCACCCAGAAGCTGCTGGAGCTGTACACCGAGTACCAGATTGAAGAGCTGGCCCGCTGCACCTCCGACTCAGTCTTCCTGACTAGGACCAGTAAAATCAGCCAGCTGATCAGTAATCTGGCTGACGAGCACCAGCTGGATGAGCAGGATGCAGAGTGTCGACTGGTGAAGGGCATCATCAGGTACGTGTCCCTGGGAGACGGTGTCCCACACAGCTGACTACCGGCGCCACAGATGTTCTAGTGCCTCTGTACCTGCATCTCATATTATCAGATCGAATGTTTCATGGAGCTCCAAAGCCTTAATGTTAACAGTAGCGACACCCACTGTCATTATACAGACACTTGCGTTATTTCATAGGTTAAGTCCCTGTGCTTGTGATCCAAATGAGAGCGTTTCTGAGGTCCGAAACCAGTTTGAATTTTTCAATGAGAAGTTGTTCACCACATTTAATTTCCCAGAGCCAACAAACAACGAAGGAAAACTACAGCTAAATCAGAAAACTGTATTGGAACACAGTTCTGCTTTTCAGTTGGTCTGGTCGTTGCCGTCTGAAAAATAACATTGTTTCAATTTGCACTTTGACATTGTTCAAAACATTGTATATTTCTGGTAACACATATTTTATTAGGCAATTTGTAGATGATTTACAGACATTCAAAACTTTAATGAGCTAGTAACACCCCCATAACCCCCTCCTTACCCTAACCCTTACTGTAACACATTGGCTAATTGTATCATGAGTGTAAGATGTTTGTCTCAGTGCTTCCTGGGCAGTGGAACGATTTTTCTCCTCATTCCTGAAGTTGTTAACAAGCAACAACATTGTCTGTAGTTTATGCATGTTAGTAATGATCGGCGGAATGAGATTTGCAGAACAGGAAACCGAACAGGAAAACTATGAATTAAGCCACTATGCTCCATTAGTTTGGCAACATGTGACAATAATTATTGCTACAATATTACAGGAATTTTCTTGGCCTCATTTCTGGAAAAATTTATATATTTTAAATGGTTCTGGCAGAATTTTATTTTATTGATGTAAGCGGTTCATGATCTTGTTCTGGCCACTGTAAATTAAGTGTAAGATCGTGGCTGGAGGAGAAATTAACTTCTGGTTTACCTTCCTACCTGGTAGATGATTAGCAGTTAGTCTCTATTTTCAGGATGATAACTAGAAATGTTCCTCCCTCCTGAAACTAAAATATCCTCCCCTGCTTTAAGTTTTCGTGTTTCATACATAATTGAATGTTTTGTTGTGTCCTATCAGAATCAGCACTAGGATGAGTAAGAAGAAGAGGCGTTCATACAAGAGGCCACCCAGGACACCATCCGACAGCGGTAACGAAACCATGAGCATCTACCAAACATCTACCATCAGCAATAACAGTAAGCAATATCACAGTCTCTCTTACTGACATGCACTTCAGGCATAGTAATAATGATAACGATATATTGTATTATTTTTATTGATATAATAATTTAATTTAAGTGTTCTCATCATAAATATGTACCTCCTCTACTGATATACAGTAAACTTCAAGAAAAATTACAAAACTGTGTTGTATTCAAATTAGACACTACCTCCATGCTGATGGTGTTCATTCATATTCATATTATGCAAATTGTGCCTTTTTTTGCCATGCCTATCTAACTCTCCGCACTTGCATCCCTTTAAGCATATGTTTTTTGAGTTGACGTGGGCAGTGCGTTAGCACAGTAGAATGGTCTCAACAATCTGGAAAGGTTCTGTATTGTTTGAAGTTTCAACGATGTGGCGAAAATACAATCTAGCTAAATACCTATGTTGTTTCTTTTAAAGAACTTTTCTGCTTGTCTTTATGTAGGGTGACAATCATTTTGAAAGTGACTCTATATATGTTTTTGCTGAAACACTGTGACTGTTTAGACATATTACAATGTTCATTTGACATGATTCTATGTGTTTCTTTTACATGGAAGACGACTATGACATCCAGATATCTAAGGAAACAGATTCTGATATGAATGCTAGAAATATGAGGATGAACAGTGAAGCTGGTAAGAGACTTGGCCTGATCCCTTTAGACAAAGCCCCTGATACTGCAGGTAAATAGTGTTGTGCCAAATGTTCTCAGAGACATCATCTTGATTGTCATCTAAATCATCATACCTTGGAACATACAAGAACGTTGACAAGTTAACTTGGTTGCCTTGAGTATCTCCTTGGGGAAGTCATATTTGATTGACTATAAGATGCAGCTTGACTTCATCAGTAGATTTCACTTGGTACTCAACTGGTAGAATCCAAAATATGAACAATGAGTCGCTCTTTATAACGATTGTCTTAGATCAATAATGAAATGTGAGTGACTAAACGGTTGAAGTGAAGGGGCTCTTGATGTTTCAGTAATTATTTTTCCATTTGAACTGTGAAGTCAAAAGCAGAAGTGAACCTATGTTGGACAATGAGCATGTTTTAATGCTACATTTAACACCTTTATCTACTTTGGTTTAATCAGGAAGTTGTGAACGTCGGGTCTCTGTGTGTGGCATTCCGGTACACAGGACCTCAGTCAGAACATGATGATCCATCTTCAACACAGCTGATGCTGCAGAACTAGATACAGTCAGTTCACCAAGATGGGACCCGTATTGATACATACATCTTTATTTAAGCCTATGTTTGGACCTTGAAGGAAACCGATAATTGCACTCAGTTAAAGTAAGGTAGTAAGGAGTTTTACACACAAACTCTTCAAAAGACCACTCTACATTATTCTTTATAGAGCCATCTTATTGGTGCTGTCATTTTGTTTTTGAAGGATTATTTTGTACCTACGGTTGTGAATGTACAGTATGCTTCAGTTCATGCTCGAGGGTACAAGAAATATTACATTTAAAAATGTATAATTGCTGTGGATACAAATATCCATTTGAGCCTCTATGTTTTTTCAGGGTTGAGAACATATATTTTTAATGTTTAATATGACATGCTGTATTGCATCCTCGAAAAAGATATGACCTTATGTGAAATATTTAAGAATCCCTGGTGTAGACTT
This sequence comes from Dallia pectoralis, assembly GCA_029465975.1. NCBI lineage: Eukaryota > Metazoa > Chordata > Actinopteri > Esociformes > Umbridae > Dallia > Dallia pectoralis. The sequence continues at coordinate 2,070,316 of CM055753.1, forward strand.
ACTGGAATCTTCCAGAATCTCCCTATAACAGGGAGGGTTTTTGGTTTGACTCTTAATGCTGCTAGACATGTTTCAGCATTATTAGTTAGACTGCAACACTATGACACAAGAATATGCAGAGTGCATACATACAGGGGCTTGACCCAAGAAACATATACCTGCGTGTTATCGCCCCATGCTTTCATTGTGCACATTTTCAGGCCTAATCTTCACATTCGTAAGGTTTAACCCACATGAATATAGCATAGTAGAATGGACACAAAATACCAATTTGGAATGGATGTTATTCTATGCCGAAAGCGCTCGTTATGAATGTAGGAACAACCGCAAAGACAATGGATGGTAGAATTAGTGCCTGTTGCTGTACTGTGAAATACAATTGTAGATGTAATTTTTTTGCAATGGAAGGATTGTTAATATCTTTAATGGTTATATGTTGCTAATATGTGCTTTAGCGGGTATGTGTTCCGGTTAATGTTGTAATATATTGCGATTGTAAACTCCAATGAGTAAATGCTTGACATTATTTCGTATTATGTCTGTAATTCTGTGCTATATATAAAAGGATAAACAAACAACTTTCTTTGTGTATACATTGCCTTAATGCTGTTTGTGCCTTTTTGTGTGTGTCATGTATAGTAACTGAGTTGCTGTTTAGCAAATTCAAACCTTCTGAAAGTCTAATTTGAAATTGAAAATTATACGTTGTCTCAGACAATATGGGACTAGCTCACCATATGTTCATTTACCAGTGTGAGAGTCATTCCAATAGATTTTATACGTTGTTGATGTCAAGAAATCTTTAATTATAAACATTGGGCCATATTCTTCAACCGAAATTCGTCCTTAAACGAGTCTGGTATATTTGCAGAGCTTGTCGGGGGCGTAACCTTATATGTCAGGTTACCCCCACTGAAGTTTGCCATTGGACAGATGTTTTTAATATGCGCATGAGTTTATGATGGAGGACTAACACATGCATCGACATTATGCGGGTAAGTGCTACCAAAATACAACCTTTCCTTTATATATATATATATTTATTTATTTATGGATAGTTAACGCGTTCACTTTAGGTTCTCTTTAATCAAATCTGATATTGTATAGTTTGCTAGTTACAGAATACAAAAAACAACCCTTTATAGATAAGTTTAAGGATCCAACGTGGAGCTAGTCAGTTGCCATAAGTTATAGATTAAGTTGTAGCGTTGACAGCTTTATTTATCAATCAGCATTTTGTGTTAAATGCGTTTTATTTTTGTTACGTTCAGAATTTTAACTTTAATCGAGATGCTGCGTGAAAACGCTATGGGAACGCTCTGCGTAAGTGCGTCATGAAGCACATGTGTAATCAGTCCAATGGCGTGACGGAACGTCACAGACGGGTGATGTCGCGACCAGGAAGTCATAAAAGCACCCCTAATTACCGGCACATTCAGTTTCTGATGGGCTGAAGCAAGTGCCAAGGGCATGCTGGGAGTATGGCACAGACACGCAGCGTCTCGTTCCCCTCAGGGAACTAAGGTTACATACGTAACCGGAGACGTTCCCTATCAGGGAACTTCGAGCTGCGTGAAAACGTTATGGGAACGCCACTACCCACTTCGCCATACGAGCAAGTGTCCACCATGTGAAGTCAGAGCGCACATTCGGACGAAAGCACCTGCGCCCCTGGCGTGGAGCTAAAGTCAAGCTGGTAAAATCTCACGAACGTGTGCGGTGAGGACCAGCCTGCCGCAACACAGACGTCATGTAGAGACACTTTACCTGACAAAAGGGCTTTTGAAGCCGCCATACCCCTGGACGAGTGGGCTCGAACAGCCAAGGATGAAGGCTGACCAGCCGACTCGTAAGCAAGTGAGATGGCCTCAACCACCCACTTGCTCATCCTCTGCTTAGACACAGGACCCCCTCTCTTGGGTGGTCCAAAGCACACAAACAACTGTTCGGACAGCCTCCACAGGGCAGTTCTGTGGACGTAGGCGTCTAAGGCCCTCACCGGGCAGAGGAGGTTATGCTTCTTCTGGTCCGAAGTCAAAAAAGGAGGAGGGCAGAAGGCTTGCAGCACAATACGCCCAACGATGTTAGTTGGGACCTTGGGGACATACCCGGGTGAAGGTAGTAGAAACGCCTTGACCATCCCGGGTGAGAAGTCCAAGCAAGAGGGCGCCACCGACAGCGCTTGCATATCACCAATCCTCTTCAGAGAAGAGATGGCAAGTAAGAAGACCGTCTTGAGGGTCACAAACTTGTCAGGGACCTCCTCAATGGGCTCAAACGGAGCACGGGAGAGGCCTTCTAGTACAATGGCCAGGTCCCAGGATGGCACCCTCATGCCGGCTGCTGGCCTCAGCCTCCGGGCGCCACGAAGGAAGCGTGATACCAGTGGGTGTCTCCCCAGAGAAACCCCATTTAGAGGGACATGGCATGCGGACAAAGCCGCCACATACACCTTCAGTGTGGATGGGGATAGACCTGTAGAGAAGCGTTGCTGCAGGAACTCCAGTAATGCAAACACTGGGCAGTTAACTGGGTCCACCTGCCGTTCTCTACACCACGAGGTGAACAGTTTCCACCTGGCGGCATACGCCTTCCTTGTGGCTGGAGCTCTGGAGTGAAGGATGGTCTCAAAGACCTCAGTCGAGAGACCTGAATCTAAGAGGCGGGCCCCCTCAGAGGCCAGGCCCATAGTTTCCACAGCTCCGGGCGGGGGTGAAGGATGACACCATGCGCCTGGGAAAGCAGGTCCCTCCTGATCGGAATCTCCAGAGGAGAGCCGACGAGGAGAGATATTAGGTCCGCAAACCATACTCGGGCCGGCCAGTACGGTGCTACGAGCAGTAGACTGACCCGCTCCTGACGGATCCTCTCCAGAACTCCTGGGAGCAGAGCAACCGGGGGGAAAGCGTACAGGCGTGACCTCGGCCATGCCTGCACCATGGGGCTGGATGAGTCTGCGAAAACCACAAAGGAAAGTGTGACGTCTCTCTGGACGCAAACAGGTCCACTTCGGCCCGACCGAAGTGCGACCAAAGGAGCTCCACCACCTCGGGATGGAGTCTCCACTCCCCGGGCCTCGGCCCCTGCCTCGACAGGGTGTCTGCCCCCTGATTTAGGTACCCCGGGATAAAAATGGCCCTTAAAGAAAGGAGCTTCCCGTGGGACCACAGAAGGACCTGGCGGGCCAGATTGTAAAGTGGGCGTGAGCACAGACCCCCCTGGTGGTTGATGTAAAAAACCACCGATGTGTTGTCCGACCGGACAAGGACATGATGACACCTTAGGTCTGGGAGGAAGTGCTTCAGAGCCTGGCAAACTGCCAGCATCTCTAGCCAATTAATGTGCCATGATAGCTGATGGCCCCGCCAGAGCCCTTGAGCTGGGCGACCACTCATGATCGCCCCCCAGCCGGTGAGGGAGGCATCCGTCGTTAGTGTAACACGACGACACGGAGCTCCCAACACGGGACCCTGGGTTAGGAAGGATACTGGTACGCTTCGCCCCCAAAAGCGAACCTCAGGAACTTCCTGTGTTGTGGAAGGATGGAGATGTGGAAATAGGCGTCCTTCAGATCTATCGTGACAAACCAGTCCTCGGACCTGATCTGTGATACGATCTGTTTGAGAGTGAGCATTTTGAAGCTGAGTCTCCCGACCGTCTGATTCAACAGACGTAGGTCTAAAATAGGACGCAACCCCCCATCCTTCTTGGGAACAACGAAGTACCGGCTGTACCAGCCCAACTCCCTGCTGAGAGGAAGAACTCGTTCTATAGCCCCTTTTAGCAGGAGAGTCTGTACCTCCTGCTCCAGTACCAGAGCCTGCTCTGGGCCCACCACTGTGGGCAGGACCCCATTGAAACGAGGCGGATGCGTCCTGAATTGGATGGCATACCCGCTCTCGATTATCCGCAGGACCCACTGAGATATATTCGGCAGGGTCTTCCACTCTGCCAGAAAATCTACTAGGGGTACCAGCCTCTCGAGGCTGGCCTCTGGAGTAACAGGTACTGCAGTCACAGTGCCCTGTAACAGCGCACGGCAGGGAACAACAGGTCCGACAGTTCTGGGCCCCTCGGAGGAGGAGGCGAGCGCCCCTCGGGAAAACGCTCGCCAAGTCCACCCCGCTGAGGGCACCAGGAGGAGCTCACTACTCCCCTGGTGGGGACCACCCACAGCGGTTTGACCCCCCTGTCAGGGTCTCTTAGACAAAGCCTTCTTGGGTGTAGCGACAGGCCTCGGAACTGTCCTACCCCTCGAAGGCCCCGCCTGTGAGCGTCGCCCCCCGGCCCACTCATCGTGTGGGGGCGCCCGAGTAGCGACACTCACTCTCTGCTGCGCCCGGTGTGCCGTGCTCGGCGCCGGGCGGGGCTGCCCCCGTCCGACAGCCCCCGCGATGCAGCTACGACGGGGGAGAAATTTCTGGAAGGCAGCCGCCTGCCTTCTCTCCTCCTGAAACCTCTCGACGACCGAGCCAATAGCAGGGCCAAAGAGGCGCGTCAAGAAGGAAGGCTTTCTCCCTATCTCTCATATCAGAGAGGCTTAGCCAGAGATGCCTCTCCGTAGCCACCAAGGCTGCCATAGCACGGCCCACTGATTTGGCCGTCTCCTTAGTGGCACGAAGTGACAAATCCGCCGCCTGACGAAGTTCTCGAACATCATCAGGACTTACAGTCTCCCCCTGAGCCCCGTCGCTAAGCAGCTCTGCCTGATATGCCTGTAGAATAGACATAGTATGCAGGCAGGAAGCCGCCTGACCCGCCGCCGAATAAGCTTTGCCCACCAGCGCTGAAGTAGTCTTCAACGCCTTGGAGGGCAATGCCGGTGTCCTCAGAGACGATGCAGCGGGAGATAAATGGCTAGCCAGTATCTCCTCCGCGACCGGCATCGGTCCATACCCATGAACATTAGCCTCGGCAACATTAGAGTACATATGAGGGACGACACCGGCTTTTTCCAGGACCTCGACACCTCAGCGTGGAGGTCCGGGAAGAAAGGCAAAATCCGGCGAGGAGGTAAAGCACGGGAGGGCAAGAATCGTTCATTCAACTTACTGGTTGAAGCAGACTCCTGCCTGTCAGCCGGCCACTCGATGTTGAGCTTTCCCACAGCTCGGGTGAGTACCTCCAGCAGTACCAACAATTCAGCCTCCGCCTCGAGGTTTTCAACCTCCATTTCCTCAGAACTGGACGGCTGAGAAAAAGGTGCCTCACCCAGGGGGGAAGAAACCCGCGCGGGTGCTTCCGAACCCCGAGCTGAGGCACTGGCTCTAGCAGACGAGGACCGAGAAAATGCAGAAGCCGTCTCGGAACCGCATGCTAGATCCGCTTGCGAACCCCACGACGTCAGTCGGCGCCGTGCCTCGGCAGCGGCGGGACCTGAACCGCGGGGAACGCGAACCGAGCCGCTTTCCTGAAAAAGCGCCAGGCGAGAGCGAAGTGTACGAATGGCGAGACGGTCGCAATGCTTACAGCTAGCCTCTTCCAAGGCTAGCTGAGCATGCTCCTCTCCCAAACAAACTACGCACAGAACATGTGTGTCCCGGCCCGTGAGAAAGCGGTTGCAGGGAGAAGCACACTGTCTGAAACTCCGCTCGGTTGCCATAATCGCGGTGAGCTCTTGTACATAAATGCAAAGAAAATTTCTGAATTAACAACGTAATAGCAGATTTTATTCAAAATATTCACAAACGTATTAGCTATAACATGAAACATTGATATTCCGATTATCAAATATGTGCAATATTTGTTGTTTAAACACCTTTATAACGATCGTGTTAGTTGAGCTGTATGTGCGATGGGCAGTTTACAACACGTCAATTCCTCAACTTCTCACGAAAGTAAGTGGCCGGTGAACTGGGAGAAGTATAGGGTAACTTGGACAAGAAGAAACTGCGTCAAGAATTGGTTCAAGTTACTGATCGGCGCATGCATTGGGGTCATTTGAGTTTTTTGTTTATTTTGTTTAAGTTACTTTTTTGGACAATGTACATTGTTTCTTTCTGTGTCTAAACCGAATTGCATCTGTTATTTTGTGCAAATATACCTTTAACATTTCTTGGTTCGCTTTATTTTTCAGAACATTAACCAATTATAATTTTTAGGTTATATTTATAGTATTATATATTGGCAATACAAACATTTTCTTGAACACTGTTGTCAGGGCAACACTAGTGACGTCATAACAGTCCTGTTTTGCTTAGTCAAAAAATGGGGGTTATAGCCCCCCCAATAAAAGACCAAAAAACTAGCTGTAACAATGTCATGTTTTTGTGTCATTCTGTTGAAATAATCAGTTTGGTATGACGATATTAACAAATAATTTTACATGTTTGCAGGTACTAGTTAGTCTGCATTTAAGACGAATGAATGTCCGATAACTTGCAAGCAGACAATTCAGTAGTTGTGTTCCAGTAACAGAGGTCGCAAAGTCTCGTTAACGTTAGAAATACTATACATTTACAATAATAATATAGAGGAGTGCAATATATTTATATTTTATCGTTTATTATTCACTCTTAACATTTCAAGTGCACACATTCGTTCTGACTGGCTACTCAGACTAACATCCTTAGCAGTAATTCCTGTCAATCAGACACATCAACCAATGAACCAAAGATGCGTAAGGAAGGGCGGAGCCAACTCATATTACCAATGAACCAAAGATGCGTAGGGGAGGGCGGAGCCAACTCATATACAGCCACCCACAACAGCAGCACCTATCTTTATACAGTCTATATGAGCAGCACTTAACAGTCCTGGAGAGACAGAAGCTGTGAAAACTACAGCTTCCTTATAAAGATTTCATATGGACGAGTGCATCTCTCTTTATAACATATAAGGACTTCATATGGACCAGTGGACCATAAGGTGTAATCATCTTATAGATGTTCACAGTGAATTAAATGTCAATCGGCAGCTTCTATCCCACCTTTTTGAACAAGTTAGTTGGGGTGCAGAAATGCGATGTCAAATCAAAATGTCAGTTGTAACCCTGATTAAACTCTCTGAACAGATTGTGTATATTTAATATTTGTTTATACCTGCAGTCGCGGTGGGACCCAGCGTGACTATCTATCTAGTGAGCATTTTCTCAAAGACACAATACTGTATGTCCTCATTATAAACGTTTCAATGTAATAAATGCACATTGAAAGTGGTACAAACAAATTCGAACAGTGGAACATGATATATTTTGACATGATAAGGCTGAACAGTGTTAAAATGTTCCCAGTTAATTGAAAATTAAATGCAATTACTAATTGTTTTAACCAAACAAACATGAACAAGACACCGTAACCCCCGTTGGGGTGTATTAGACCAGATCATATTCACGCATAGTTATATGTACTGTAGCCTACTATCACCAGTTAATACTATTTTCCACAGTAGAATATGCATTTGAAAGCCTGGTTACTACCACTGCTAGTTTGATTGTGTGGCTATAGTTATTTGGCCTGACGTACACTGTGCTTCGAGAAAAAGATCCACATAGGTCACCTTTCTTTTTTTGGGTGGCATAGCTGACCTACAAAGCACAAAAAGGGGCAAACATATATGCTGAAAGGCAAAGGGAATGTTAAATAGTTTTCACTCTTTTATGGGGTATGTATTAACAGAAAGCACTGGTAACTTTACTTTTGTCTTCGACACAGCGGCTCGCTAGCACACACCTGCTTGATTTGCTAGCACACACCTGTGGGTTTTAAGAACGAATTTCTTCTTAAGAACGGTTGAAGAATATGGCCCAATATATTTTAGTAGTTACAGACTCAAACACTATGTAGAGACAAAGCACGTACAAGGCTATGATGTGGTGTCAAATCCAATGTTTTAGGCAAATACTAAGTAAGCATCAGATAGACAGTGAACTGTTTGCTTACAGACTTCTTTCCAACTATGCATAAAAAATTACATAGACAAAATAATACTGAATAAATGTTTATATTTTACATATAATAGCTGACGTTATTTTTATTACATCACAGATCCATTTTTAGATGAATGCCAAAGTAATTGTACATTTGTGGACAAAGAGGGGAAAAAACAAAACCCTTGTACTATTTGGTTGCATTGTTACTGTTTGCCACATCAGGGGTGTGTGTTCAATTCCCATCGGGGAATTAAAAAAATATATAGCAGTCTATTCAGCAGCTCTGTCTGGGATTATACTGCTCCCCTAGACGACAAACACATGTGCACAATCAACTAACCACTTAGTGTCCTGCTGTGTTAGCTTCTCTCTCTGTTGAGAGAGGCAATTAAAGCATACTGTTGTTCTGCAGGAATGGAGAGTCGTGAGGAGGTTGCGTGGGCTATGGGGTCAAGGACATTCATCATGTTAACCTGTAGTAATTAACTTAGGCTGTACCAGGCTGCCAAACACTACCGTGGATGGGGTCAGTGCTCCAATCAGTCGTGTTACGTGCTATAGCTAAGGAAAAAATGTAGGATTAAGACAACATGTATTTGCAATTGTCTTTACATGACTAGGTAATGATATCTGTAAAACATTTAAAATTAGTTCCACTCAGGTTGCATATGACTCAACATAACCCTACTGTATGACACTTTATCATTTTGGTTTATTTGGATATAGTTAATTCTTCACATCTGTGTTGATATCTGGGTCACGAAATGCTTCATTGGTTTTACTGAAGTTTGTATGCTTTTACACTGCTACAAAATGTTTTCATATATGTTATTAACCCTATAGTGTGATTATAGTCAACCGCAAATGAACAACCTAATGGTCAACCACCAGTTGATTATAGCTACATCCAAATAGCGGAAGGCTTTAATTGCAAAGCCTAAGGTGTTTTGGTATGAATATAAGTGCTTCTTATCTTCTTACAAGAAGTGAAAGGTGAAATCTGCGTCTCAGATAGAAACACCCCTTACAAGTATATTATGTCATCCTATTATTGCCAGGCAATATAATCTAAGGGCTACTCTTTCAATGTTTTATTTATTTTTTACAAATTAGAAAACGTGTAATTTTCTTATTTTTCTTCCGTGGTTATAGTAATAACAGTTTAAACCACCCAATATATACGTTTTTGAATGATAAAAATGTAATAAAAGATAATAACTGTGACAACGAATCAAACAATGATTTCGAGAAATTTCGATTGCCGACAAATACGTCATCGCTCGGTCCGCTCTTCTTCAAACACTGGAACTCACATCCGGTTATCTAACATGATATCATTGGTCGTAGAGTTTGTCAATCAAATCGTCGGCGTCCTATTGGATGATTTCTTTCGTTTAGAAACAGTGGTGATAGTTTCTAAGGAAGTAGCACAGCAACGTGACTCTACGATTTGCTCCCTGTTAGTCCAAACGTATACATTTGTACTAATATTTCTGATTAAGTGTTTATTGTATATTAAGACTGAGCATGGGTGATGAGGAAAAGTATGACGGGATGTTGCTTGTTATGGCACAACAACACGAAGGAGGTGTGCAAGAGGTAAACTAGCTAACGTTACATGCTAGATTAGCAACATCATGCTAAAATAGCTAGCGCTAATGCAACTAGGTACTGCATGTAGTTAGCAAGATGTGTCACAGCTAGCAAGTTACTGTAACTAAAGAAGCTATTACAAACACAATAGGCTGGCATGTTATAATTGCTTAGTTAATGGTGTATCCTAAATTTGACAACATTATGGGAAGGATTTTGGCCCACGGTGTTTATTGTACTGTATTTTCAGTCTGTTAGGTTCAAGTAATATGGGCTTGCCAATAGTTAATCAGTTGTTCAGTCATGATGGGTGTAGTACGGAGTTAATTCAAGTTCATGTAAAATGTTACTGTGTATGTATTATTTATGAATAATGTATATTCTCCCAACAGTTAGTAAACACGTTTTTCAGTTTCCTCCGGCGCAAAACAGACTTTTTTTCGGGTGGAGAACCAGGTGCACCTGAGAAGGTGAGTGCTCACTTGGCTACGAAATAAAACAGAAATGTAAGAATCTAATGTTGCATAACAGATATTCATATTTTCTAATCTCCTGTTCTGTTTAAAGCTGGTGAAGGAGTCATTTGCCCACCACAGTGGCCTGGCTCTTAAGGCCCACAAAGAGAAGGTCAAGAGGCAGGAAAAAGACCAGAAAGAAAAGGCAGAAAGAGCTGCCAAGCTAGCGGAGGAAGAGGAGAAAAAGAAGAGGAAACAATCAGATGAGCCTCAAATTAAAGAACTGACAGATGAAGAAGCAGACAGGCTCCAGTCTGAAATCGACCAGGTTAGAGCGATATACCCAGGCGATTTATTTTTTCAATAGATTTAAATGTTTATCTTTGCTGTGATATCTTACACTACGTTACTGTATTTGTCTTTGTTTCAGCAAAAGAAACAAGAGGAGACCACCAACACAAATATAGTTACTCCTCCTGAAAATGCAGAGAAGGGAAAAAAGGAAGAGGTTAGAGATTATTTTGTGATTTTAGGTAACTGAGCTCTAGAGATTTCCAGCACAGTTCCCCTATTGTGTATGTGGGATGGCCTGCCTAACAACTAGAAATCAGGAAAACCGGTCAAGGCTATTTTCTTTATGTGCAGTATGATTGAGACTACACAAACTAACCACAGTCATCTCGATTTTTGCCAGACTGGTTCAGACGGTGAAGAAGACGAGAAAGACAAGAATAAAATCAAACCCAATGCAGGAAATGGCGCTGACCTGGAGAAATACCGTTGGACACAGAGTCTGTCAGAAGTGGATGTGAGTCCATTTCCCATTTGAGTTTGCTGTGTAGTTGTGTGCATGTTGTTGCCCTGTTTTATCACTGGTCTTCTCCTCTGTCTTCTCCCAGCTGGTGGTGCCTTTTGACGTGAAATTCCGTTTGAAGGGAAAGGATGTGGTGGTGGATATCCAGCGTCGTCGCCTAAAGGTGGGACTGAAGGGTCACCCGCCTGTCATTGATGAACAGCTTTACAACGATGTCAAGGTGGAGGAGAGTTCCTGGCTCATCGAGGATGGCACGCTGGTCACCATACACCTGGAGAAGGTACTGGGGAAGGGTTTAGCACAAGGGGTCTTATCAAGAAATACATTTTCTACTCACTCTTTTTCAGTCTTGGAAGTGACCAAATGTTCTGTTTCAGATAAATAAAATGGAGTGGTGGAATAAGCTTGTGTCCACGGATCCAGAACTCAACACCAAGAAGATCTGTCCTGAGAACTCAAAGGTAAACATTGCCACGAAACGGATGCAATGCTGACAGTGTACAGTGCTGCAGGAGAAGATGTGATTAGTCATCTCTGACACCAATTTTTTCCCTTGTTTGTCAGTTGTCAGATCTTGATGGGGAGACCCGTGGTATGGTGGAGAAGATGATGTATGACCAGAGACAGAAGTCAATGGGTCTGCCCACCTCTGAGGAGCAGAAAAAACAAGACATCCTTAAAAAGTAGGTTTGTGACACGGTGTCATTATAGCGGGAATCTGCTGTAACGTTTTGGGACTGCCATACTTTTTTCAGATATACTGGACCCAGATGTGTAGACTGATTGCATTGATTACATACGTCTGTCCTTTTTATTGTTCTACAATACCTGGGATTAAAGTTCTATGATGGATATCTGTCATATGGTATGAGGGTTGGTTGGTTCCAGCCGTGGAGATTCACCTCAAATTATCCAGACTGCGATGTGGGCGTGGTCCATGGTTGTGACATGTACCCTTATATGTTCTGTACTATGCTGTCATTTGCTGTCAGATCATAATTCTCTCTGTAAGTGCTATATGCATAATCCAATTTGCGACAATTAATTAATACTAACTTCATATGTTTGATATATTAAACAGGAAATTACATTTGTAATGCTGTTCATTATGGTTTTGTTTAGTCTACCCTGGAAAGATCTATTAGATGCCCTGCCCAACCCACAGAGGGAGGACCGGATTTGGTCAAATCTGCAGTTTATACAATGCGTAGTGAATGTGTCTCATCCTGCATGTGACAGGCCTTGACAGATATGTTCATATCTGTTAGCTGCCCTACAAGGCCAATCTGATATGGACTTGTAATATCAGTGTGCTGTGTGGAATCTGTGATCCAGGCACTATTCACTAGATTAGTGTTGGTAGACACTGTGTGACACAGGTAAGGGCAGTGGGGTGTAGACAGAGGGAAGTAGCCATCACTGTTGGACATTTACCACTGTGGAGGTTATTAGATCCTTTCTGCTTGGTTCTCATCATGATTAGTCAAGACCAGTGATGGGATACTATGGGGTTGTTCCCTTAGTGGTGGCTTATTTCTTTTGCCTCATCTCTTTACTATGGTTTGAATTTTGTTCATTTACTGTGTAGATTAGTAGCAGAAGTCTGTGTATTTTTGTATAACCGGCTCTGTGTTTTTAACCTCAAACTATTTGGACTTGGTCACTTTTTAAATGTTTTACTCACTGCATCATTTGACCCACTCTGTTGTCGTTTCAGGTTCATGTCGCAGCATCCGGAGATGGACTTTTCAAAAGCCAAATTCAGCTGAGAGATGTCCCTATCAACCTCCAACTATCATATCGCACCTCTGTCACCCTCCAATCAACTCCTTTTGTGTGTTCTGTGCCCAGGAAGCCAACTTGGAATCGTTGTCATATCACACCTCAGACACCTTTCATTTTTTTATGTTTGCTCATTGTTTGTGGTCCTGAGGAGCTGACTGTTAGGGTTGGTCTAGTGTTGGGGACAGATTTTGGATGACTGGAACAACTGTTATTAGACTCCATATGTTTATCTGTTCGGAATATTTCAAGAATTGTTTCGCTTTTTGTTCAAAATGACAAACATGAATTTTATCACAAGAATGTACATATGGTGTCGTTATTTTCTTTGCTGACGAACCACATGAGTTTAGTATCAACTGTGTGAATTTCATGTTTCATTAATTTTTCCAACTAGTTAAACATTAACCATCCATACATGATTGTTTTCAATGCAGTTTACACCAGTTGAACTCCAAGTCTATTGACCTGCCGTATTGACTCAAGTGCTACTTTCATTCTAAGCAATTTGTTTCTTTATGGGTGGTCCCAGTATAAAACTAGCCTATATCTTGTGTTGTTAGGCGAAGCTGTACTGACTGATAGATTTGTCAGTGTTGGTGGTTGAGTCCTTGTCAAGATCAGAACACTTACTAAATTGAAAAGATTGTTCACTTCAAATTGTAAATGCAGTACTAAATGAATATGATAAATCTGACAGGCGAATCTGTCCATGCTATTTTAGATAAAGAAATCTACACTACGCAGTGGAGATCAAAGAAACATGGCCGGAGGATGTCACTTATTGCTAATGAACTGAGTCAATATGCCTAGTGCTTGGAATAAATGCTTAGTGTATATGCCATTTACACAGAACAAGTATATACACCAACAGACTACGGACACATGTTTTAGCAGTAGCAGTACTTTTACTAGCATATTTACATCTGTATTCCTACGGATTTGAAATCAATAGGTAGTATGTAATGGCGTTAAACTAACTTGGTAAACTCTTGGGCTGTTCCATTCAAATTTAGTTGTTTACATTTGCAATATCTATTTGGTGTTTATGGTGTATGTATGGCTAAAAACTGTTCTTCTGCACAATACATCACAAATATATAAAAAATCCCAATGCAGTTGGAGCTGTAAAAATGTATGATGTTGCCCAGGTTAACTGTTTTATACCATTGGTATTAGCCAATCTGACAAACCATCTGTTGTTTTAATGCTGTCAGCCAGGTGCTTCACACCCTGAATGCTACTAACCTGTGTAATCAAGGTGTAAATAATTAGGGAAATGTAATCTAAATTAGTTAAAAAATTAAAACAGAAAACAGTTGATAGCTTAAATATTCTCTCCCTTCAATCAACCGTTACGCACATAACCATTCCAATGCCATGACCCTGACACCTCCGTGCTTAACCATAGGCATTGTATCTTCAGGAGAATGCTTAGCGTGGATGACGAAATGCTAGATTTTCCTCACAGAAAATTGTTCTGATTGGTCGCACGAGTCTCCCACTTCCGTCAAACTTGCATAGGTTTAAGGTGAGTTTGTTTTGGTCCCTGTCGTATGAAAACAACTTGTAGAGCACCGAGGTTATTCGAGTATGCTGTGTCTACCTGCTCAGATGTGAAAGATAAACTCTTATTTGAGTTGTGGTGGCCTCCCAGAGTATTGCCCTTCTTACTGTTATAATGAGTTTTCATCCTCATCTTTTTGTAGACTGATTCACATAAGCCATATTCACTTAAATCTAATTAATGGATACTAACCCACTGTGGGCCTTGAATTGATACATTCGCCACAAGGTGGCAGTATATTCCTACAGCAAAAGCAACAGTGACCTAACATGCACACCGCCAACTACCTCAGCTCTAAAATATCCCCATCTCCGGTGAGTTGAATCTGAGCTCTCTTTGGTGTGCACTCAGAGTGGTGTTTCTTCATAAACATTAGTCTCTGTATTATTGAAATTATTTTATTACTTGTGACTATTAGCTATTAGACTAAACTGTGACTACTAGCTATTAGACCTCTGAAACATTCTTCCTTGCAGCAATGTTTTGGTTATTGCCGAACTCTGCCACCAAAGTAGAACATATTTCAACTTTGAAATGTCGCTCTCGCTGGGAGAATCTGTGGAAAGTATACACCTTATGCGTTCATTCACATTTTGCTGTGTCGCCCAGTGTTTCATGCACCTAATTTTTTATTAGCAATGTTGGTGTCTACACAAAATTATATTTAGCGTCCAGCAGGGGGAGTCGAACTGGCGGTGTTCGGCTCCACAGCTCAGCACATTACCATCTGATCCAAATGTATATCACAACTAGATAGGTTTAAATTTTCGACTGTGTACGGATATCAACTGCCAATGTCCAGTTATACGTTTAATAATAATAGTAATAATATATGTGTGACATTACAATATGTGAGCATAGTAACCTGCCAATTAACCAGCATAATAACCTGCCTTTTAAACTGCATAGTAACCTGCCTTTTTACCAGCATAGTAACCAGCCTATTAACCAACATAGCCTAGTTGTTTAAGTGTGAGCCTACACATGCAGTAGTGGCTAGCTAGTTAGTTTGCACACTAACAATAGTTGTTTGAATACAATCTACCCAGTGATGGAGCATACACATACAAGAGTAACTAGCTAGCCTCTAACTGGCATGCTAGCATTGGATGTTTTGAGTGTAAACTTCCCAGAGACAGACACATTCAACATACAGCAGCACCTGGAGCTAGTGTTTCTGGCTGTTGCCTGGCAACCATGCCTGTGTCAGTTGAATAGATTCAGGCATGGTCGTATACTTTTAGCTATACTAGTCTCACAGTTTAAATAATTACATCATGAAAATCAGGAAGAACCAGGCCGACATTTTGATGTATAATATGCATCTGTAACCTCAGAATTGATTGTAGGCGCTATCACAATTTACAAACGACCAAAAAAACACTAACTAGCAGTCGATTTCTAGAGTGCAGCTTCAAACGTTTACTGTGGCTGTCTATGGGGAGGCGCTAGTTGGAGACAAAAGGGCATAACTTAATAACTATTTATGTTACAGCTTATATTTGGACATTGTTAGTGACAGCACAAATAGCTGAACGATATGCCATTTGTGTGTATAGACTTCATACTCTAGCAGCAGCAGTTTCTAAATGTTCTCAACATTTTCTGCTGGAGAAGCGCTCACACTCGAATTTTGAACATTCTACCAATGTATTTCAATGAGGATTAATTAGCAACAGTATAGTTAATATTATAAACTACAGAACGGAACCTTCTACAAAACAATAGCAACAAAATAGGGTTCAGGACGCACTTTTTTGTCCATCTAGTGCAAAAACTGTGGGAGGAGATAGGGTGATCAAAAAATGATATAAGTTTAATAACAACAATATTACAATATGTGGCTTGACCATTATCAAGCACACATATAATTAAAGGTGCGAGTAGTGGTTCTACCAGGGTCGCAACAATATATTCGAAACTCAATGTACTAAAATGTAAATAACATAATTTGATAAGTCTCCGGTTCGTTTCTCTTCATTATAGTCTCTGTCCGAGTTGTTTTCGGAAATCCATGGTACTCATTGTTGGGCGTTTGTTTTGCAATTCACTATAACACCCGAGCAAAACCATATAAACTGCTACATTTATTCTGATATCGTCAAGGCCAATCAAGCTAAACTGGCCACCTCATCTACTGCCTGGCCACCTCATCTAACTGATAAAGTAAGAACAGAGTTGTAACTAAACTATTATAAGTTCACCCAGCACAGCCAGAAGAGGACTGGCCCCACATCAGAGTATGGTTCCTTTCTAAGTTTCTTCCTAAATTCGACCCATCATAGAGTTTTTCCTTGCTGCTGTGTATCAACTTGTTGATGTGTGCGCTGTTGGGTTCAGATTGTTGTAAAAAGGGCTTTATAAAATAAATTTCATTGATTGAGTGATTGTTTCTCAAAGGACTGTTTCACGTTTCCGAAACAAGACGGGAGAAGGTGTCAGCATGACTATTTAGAGTCATAGTTAATGGAGAAAAAAATAAAATGAACCTGGTCGATGTATTCAAATAAGAAGGTTAGTTTGTACTGCTTCAGCTGCCAAATGTTTTCTCAGAAGGATTTTAAATTGAATAGAGAAGGACTAAGGCTTTGGAAAAATGCAAGCCACTGGCTCAAGGCCCAAAAGGAAAGCCAAGATCCCAATACACACATGGCAAGTGTGAAGGTATTAGAGGTCCATCTTGCAAATGGGCTGACTATGGATAAGCAAGAGATGACACTAGAAGACGTGTTAGAGCACTGTGTAACCCTGGGTACTGCTCTAGCCCATGATGGACAGACAGATATTGATGGTCGTGAACTTGCTGTGGAAATTGGCCAACAAAAAACATGACAAACATAGACCTTCTGAACTTCTTGCATTAAAATAAGTTGTCAGAAAATGACCCCAAGCTCTGAGAATCTCTTCCACTCTTCCAGGTACAGTGGCTGCTGCTGAAAGGAGCTTCTAAAACATATTAAAACCTACGTGAGAACGACTATGGGATCAGAACGTCTCACTGGACTTTGGATCATCAATATGTTGTCTCAGAACAGCTCTCCTATGATGATGTCAAAGGCAAGGCGAGTAGGGTTGTAGATTACAACGATGCTGAAATGGGTTCTGTAATTTAGTTTTACCTGCAAGACCCTTTATTTATTTTGTATATAATTTTTAAGTCTGCACTTGTTTCTTTGATATATTTTTATAACATACCACATTTATTATATTAAGAATTCAGTTAAGGTAACCTCTTTACTTTTTTTCAAAATAAAAATTATAGAAAATGTGCATTTTCTGTGTGAGAGCATGAACACAATATCTGTTGGTAAAATTGTCTGCATTGAAGGGGGGCACCAGCTAAAATCTTGCCCCAGGTCACCCCAGGTCACCATATCGGCCCTGAATATCATATGTGTCACTGTAATTTGACAATGGAGTCCAAACTACTCGGTGTGTGACTTTGAAGGTGATTAATTACACCTGAGAGTATTTTTCCATTTTCCATTACAAAGGTGGTGAACACTTACCCCATTTGAATCTACTAGCACAAGAACATTTAGATTCACTGTAGATTCAGAAAGACTGCTTTTGTGTGCAGTATAGTGTCATTACTTAGTTAACAGTTTTAAGCTTGATGTGATGAGCATTGTCTTTTTAGTCTCTGTGGGACGGAAGTACAGAGAAGGAAATAGAAGTCTGTCTACTACAATATTTCCATATTTTGGCATGGTGGTATCGTAGGAGGGATATTTTGAGAGGGCTTTTGTTTGTTTCCATGAATTCTGAAGGAGCCGTGAATTCTGTATCAGACAGTTTGAAAGAATGTCATGGTTGTCCGTCTGTGAGACTGAATCAGCGATTGGGTCACATAGCAAGACAATGGTCCAAAAAATGTAATATTGATTGCAGTTCATGCCTAATTACCCAGACTTGCTTTGACATGAATCAGTAACGCACCAAAATCTAGATCAAAACACTACCACTGCAATGTAAAAGACTGATAAACCCTAAGGAGGCATTTGGTTTATATACACTGTCACTGTTACATTTAAAATTATGTATTTACTCACCTTGGCTGAAATATTTGTCCAACATCAAAAGGGTATCTTAACAAATTTGCCTTTATTATTGTTTGTTGGGGAATGCAAAATAAAAATACTTTCAACACATTAACAATTTTGTAATTGCAACAGGTTTCTAAGCACTTTCGCAGTTAGACAGATGGGTGCACGCTGTATCTATGATTTAAAATATATAATCAAAATACGTATACATAATTATGTTCTTATTTCCTAAGCTATGCAGGACTGTAGTCAATAATTTTAATTAATGTCCATTCCTTACTACTCAGTTTGGTCAAAACCATAATGAATTCTTTTTTATTTATTTTTTTATTTAACCTTTATTTACATACAATAAACATTGCTTTATTAGTGTTGTGCGATGTGCTAGCAGTTTCACTCTGTGGACGAGGTGTGGACGAGGTACACCAATTAATTTGTATTCATTGAGATTTGAGATTTTAAGCCTCTTCACAGTTTGAATGTGCATGAAATAATGAAATGTTGCACACAGCACCCACTAGTGGCTGTTTAGAAAAAAAAGGTGTTACATTTGAATCTGCATATGGCAAAACTATGTTGGCTGGATTTATACTATATGCCACTTCACTGGCATAATGTAATACTTTGGGTAGTCTTGGACTGTAGCAAGCCATTTGGGTATCCAGAATAAAGATATGAAAAATATGAAAATACTAAAATCCTGCAAAATGAAGAGTCATCTGAAATGCGTTCATTTCAAGTCACATACAGTCATGGGCAATAAAGAGGCCAACTGGGGTGCTGGCGAAATATCTCACGCGTGGAGTGTAAATCTGTCCAGCCGTTTTGATAAAAATGATCCTGGATCAGCAGTACTACGCAGAGACAGTGTAAATATGAGCCCTGAACCCATTGACTGTCTGCCTGAACCCTAACCCGGCCTCCAGCCTCCGTGGCTCCCCGTTCAACAATAGGTCAGACGGTAATTCCTGCTTGGTTCTATTGTTCGGGTCGGCATGGGTCCCTGGGTGAAACAGGTCGACTCGCTGGGGGGGGGTTCTTGGGGTGCCTCGCCTGCTGACCCCCCCGCCCCACACCTTCACCGACTGGAGTAACAGTTTTACAGACCAGACTCCTCGGAAACAAGGAGAGGCAGAATTGAAAAGAGCCGTCATACCAGGTGTTGTAGCTGGGGCTGTAACCTCCCTGGATCATGCGAGTGACATTCAATAGAGATCTGGGGTCAATCAAACCATCTAATCCCGTGACTGGATTTCCGTGACAGACCAGGCCCACCGTTGTGTTAGAAACAGAATCTGGTGCACTCAAGATGCAACGCGTGTGTGAACGAACGCTCCCTATCTAGACGTCATGTATCTGTGGGTTGGGGTCTGAGAGCTGTGATGGGAGAGACGGGGATATTTGAGCACCCAGCGGGGGGGACGGGTATCTTCGGGGCGTCCTGCCAGGTGTGAGCGGGAGGACATGTTTGATCGGTGTTTGCATGTGTCCCCGGAAGTGTCTGTGCGTTAGGATTGATAGGATTAACCGCTGGGTTTACACCGGTCCCCTACGCATAGATTATGTCTGCTCTCGCTGCATTGCTTCCCTTCTCACTTGTGAATTTCCAAGTGTGGGATGAGGGGTGGTGGGGTTTAATAGGACACGGGGTCGGAGTAGGGGGGCTCTTTAATGTGTGCTGCTGACACACATGGGATTCACTGTATAAGCAACTTTGTTGTATTAAATAATCACACTTTTTAACGCACTTGTTCCTGATGGAGTTTTCCTTCAATGTTACCGCGTCCTCTCTATATTTATTTAGGAAACCCTAAAGAGTTTCCCCAACATGGACTCTAGTTCAGGTAATAACGGGCGTTCCGTCCTGGTAAGAGACCGGCTGAAGATAAATCACACTGAGCCTCTCCGTCCAGTAAGGTCTCAAATACATTCGGTGCATGCAGCTAAGTTAAGAAAGACCATATTGAAAATCTCTCTTGAGATAAGAGATAAACCTAAGATAAGCACTGATAGGCTGACCTCCATTTTGCCTTCACATAATCTAAGGCAGGAGGATTCTTATTTGGTAAAAAAAATATATTGTCATTCATAGGAACGTGTCTCCATGATGTGGAAAAGCTTGGATGCCGGTCTACAGTTGGATATCGGCCCACGGTGCTTACATGGCTGTTACATAACCAACACCCAGATGTATATATTACAGAGGGGGGAGCAGCAGCAAGTGTGAGAGGAGGGAAGGGAACTCAGGAGAGAGAGGTCCACTCTACTAAGATGAAGGGAGAGCAGAAGAAAAGGGGCAATTACTGTTCCTTTCTTATGGAAATGGTAATGAAGTGGTGAGCAGCCCAGAGACAATAGGGGCCACAGGCAGGTTGAGCGTCACCGTGTAAACTGCTTCCTGTTAGGGACCATTTAGGCCCTTTAACTTTTACTGACTAACAGGCCATCTACACAGCAACTACAAAGAGAGGGCCTCCCCATCAAAGACACACAGGGGCCAGGGGCTGGTAGGGGTCTCTGAGCTCGTCCCGTTCACTCTGTCCGGGCAGACAGACAGACCCCTTCCCCAGGCCTGACCCGGCTGATTCACTGCCTTCTGTCAATAAAGTTTTCTGAATTCGATAGTGTCTGATGATGCCATGACGCCAGTGCCCCTTGACCCAGATAAACGATGGTGATGACTGTTTTATATATATATATATATATACATATATATCACTATATCCCTATATAAAGCTATTGCGATATCCAGCATATGTGCGTCACAACAAACAGCTGATCGTTTCCATTTGTTTGTGTTATTATTAAAAGCCTTAACTGTTCCACTGTTCACACGCAAGTGTGGAGAAATGCACGGAGAGGCTGAGATCCTGCCGGGTACATTCCAAATCATGTCCAAAATGACAGGATGGAGGGAATTAATGTTCTTGATCTATTTAAATCAGTCTTGCAGTCTTTATTCCTGTTTATTATACCGACTGCAATATCTGCACAGCTTGAGCATGTGAACATGGGCCTGACACTAACCGACCACTGGGGGCAGTGTTGCAGTCCTGATATATTCTCGAACTCAATCTGCCTGACTTGCCCAGGATGGAACAGACAGTACGAGCGCTATGGCAGGTGTAGTGTAAGGAAATGGATGGGGCCCATGCTGTGGTACATGGATCAGGGTTGGGGGGGATTAGTGTTCTATGTATTGTCCTTTAATGAGAGCCTTTGATCTGGAACTGTGTTTACTGTTTGTACACCTGGGCTGCATCACAGGTCTCTGATTAGCCATGTCCTGCTGCTGCTGCCGGGGGAGACTGGGGAGATGGGGGAGACTGGGGGGATGGAGGAGACTGGGGAGATGGGGTTGGGGGGATGGTCAGAGGACCCTGCCTGCGTTTTCCCAGGTAGCACTTCTTAGTGAGCTGCTGCTGCTGCTGGCGTGGGAATGCAGTAAAAAGCCCACTGCTCCGGCCCAACCCCTTTGTTTACCCTATTTTATGGTCTGCTGGCCTATAGCTCCTGGTTAACCCCCTCAGACAGACCAGACAGGCAAGACGCTGGTCTACAGCTCCTGGTTAACCCCCTCAGACAGACCAGACAGACAAGACACTGGTCTACAGCTCCTGGTTAACCCCCTCAGACAGACCAGACAAGACGCTGGTCTACAGCTCCTGGTTAAACTCCTCAGACAGACCTGACAAGACACTGGTCTACAGCTTTTGGTTAACCCCCTCAGACAGACCAGACAGACAAGACGCTGGTCTACAGCTCCTGGTTAACCCCCTCAGACAGACCAGACAAGACACTGGTCTACAGCTCCTGGTTAACCCCCTCAGACAGACCTGACAAGACACTGGTCTACAGCTCCTGGTTAACCCCCTCAGACAGACCAGACAAGACAAGCCACAGGTCTACAGCTCCTGGTTAACCCCTTTGACAGATGTCTAGGTTGACCTCTCAGACAGGCCACCATCGCCTGGTTAACCAGACAAACAAGAAGCTGGGCTAATGCCTTGGTTGGCTTTTGCCTAGACTCTGTAGTCTCAATATGAACAGTGGAATACCATATTAAAAAACATTGTTGTCAGTCTGTTCCACACCAGGGGTTGACTCAGGCTCCTTGGATAAACAAGAATTGACAGTAGCTCGTAGAACATTCATGAGTAGCCGACACTTTGTTGTGTGAACCTCTCATTGTAATTGTGGAAGAGGAAGTGATGCAACAGGAACATAGTGCTTCATGATGTGTCTGCTCCTCTGTGACTTCACGTCCCATCACTCTTCTGGGTGAATAACATCTTCAGGCGTCCTGCCGTTTGGTTTATTCCTGCCTGATGCTCTGTTACACTGTCAGTCAGAGTGGTTCATTGGTGTGCAGGTGTTCCTGAACTACTATTTTACTTATCTTTCGCTCTACTCCCATACCTAACTCTGGCATTTCGGTACAGTATAGAACCCTGCCAAATCATAGCCAGTGGTGTTGGGCACCTAAAAAGATGGTTAGGAAATACAAATTAATATTTGTGACCCCTACAATATCAATGACTATGCGGGACGTAAGGGAAAGTGTAGGTGTGTGTGTGTTTGTGTGTATGCATGTGTGTGTGTGTGTGTGTGATAGAACAGCTGGTCGCTGGACTGAAGAGACTTAACCGTGTTTTTTTCACACACTAGTGTTTCCTGACCTCAGCAACAGACTGAAAACAGAAACACACTTAAAAGAGACACACTCAGAAATGGCCTGATGATTCAACTTCCGTCGAACAAGCATTTAGCTCAATTATATATTGTACCTTAATCGGGATACATGCATGTATTGAGATATTATAAATGTCTATTACAACAGTATGAGATACACACTATCAGGACTTCATACAGTCAACTCTGTAACTGGGGACTGTTTTTTATGTCCTGTGAGATGAAAACTTCTAATGAGGCAACAGTGACTGGCTAGGTGACCCAGTAAAGATCCCAGCTGATTTCATGACAACAGTACAATTCTATTTATTTTTTATTCTCAAAAATGGTTACTACGTGACATGTCACAAGAATTGCATTGTAAAAGTAACCTTTTGAAAAGTGTGTAATAATCTATTGAACATTATCAACTAAAATATCGTATGCACACAAAATGCGAATGCATTGAAAGTCCCCCTAAGCACAATGGACTGTCAAATGTGAAATAGTCCATTCAGAACCACTAAGATTGTTCCTTGAACTGTCCTTCAGACAATACTACGTACACTGGCATGGCCTCTGTCAGGGAGGTAACTCTAACAGAGAATTATATATTTTTTTACGAAGATAGGAGAACCTTACAGAAATACCACATCTGTTGAGCACTTTATTATTTTCCAGGCCTTTATGAAAAATATGGTACCAAAAGCAGCATGATAAAAACAATTCTCTAGTACTGGACAAAAACGAATAACCGTGACCGTCTGGCAAAAATGAGGTACAACATGTTAAGTAAAGCCTCTGAATTATTATACATGTAGTATGTCCCTTTTTAAAATAAATACATTTGCAAACATTTCTTAAAACGTGTTCTCTCTTCCTCTGCCATATCCACAATCAAAAGGAGCGACACGGCAGAGAAAGTTTATCATCAATATTGTCTAAATGCTCAGCCTGAGCTGAGATTAGCATCCCAAAGCCTCCTGCATGGTCGTCTCTGGTGCAGCACCTCCACCAGTCAGCCAGGGACTTGGGGGACTTGAAGGGGGTTGAAGAGGAGGGGTGGGTGGGTGCTTGGGTGGTAGGCAGGGATATGGGGGGTCATTGGGTTGGGGGGGGGCAATTACTGTCCCCACTAATTCTTTTTATCCCTTTCAAAAGCCTAGGTGATTATAAGAGGAAAGTTTGGATTTCCTGAACTTGAAATGGAAACGCAAAAGTGACAGACGTGTCTTAGGGCTGAATCCACATCAGAGAGGGCTGGTGTGGGGATTTGGGGGCGGGTTAAGCCGTGCCAAGGGAAGTGGCTATTGGTGTGTTTCCCTCAAGTCCCTATCTGTCCCTTGGAGAACCACACCTTTCCTCATTCATACAGATCCACACAGTATCACCAATAGCTAATAAAGTTACATTAAAATACAATACAACAAGCGCCATAGAAACCCAACACTCACTTTACATATACCCACCTTGAATTATCGGTGATAAACAGGAGAAACCTTCTCCCAGGAGAGGCTGGTGTCATGACAGAGACATGGGAAAGAGCATGGGATCTGTTGTAATTAGTGAGCCCGTCGTTCCATCTGTTTTATGTCTTACTTTATCTGACACTGACAGACAAGAGAATTAAATATTAATATTGTAAAATCAAGTATTGGGCCACATGACAGGGATAACATAAAGAGGAATCAGAAATCTGTGAAAAATGGATAGCTGTTGACATTAAAATCGGCTGATTTACACACGCAAAAAAATCATCTAAAATAAATTGCATCTCACAGAAATCGGAAAAATTCTGGATTGTTTATTGTGCACGTGTCACATCGAGACACAATTAAGTGTATATGTGTGTGTTTGCGTCCTTGTGTGTGTTTGTGTGTGTGTGTGTGTGTGTGTGTGTGTGTGTGTGTGTGTGTGTGTGTGTGTGTGTGTGTGTGTGTGTGTGTGTGTATAGTGAGTTGTCTCTTCTTCCCAGGGCTGACTCATCCTGTCTCTGTGTTTACTTATTTAGGCCAGCAGAGACAGAGTCCTCTGGAAAATATGCCTGGTCTTATAACTGTGCCTTTGTGAAGCACCAGGACTCTGTAATATTTCTCACTTAGGTGTGTGTGTGCTGATGGCTGAGGAGATGGAATGGTTTAACCCTCATGTCACCAATGGACCAGGCCAACGATATTATGGGAAGCGAAATGGAACAAATAATTAAATATAATCACTTTTCTTTACAATGATTTTTGGTGGGATATGCAACCCCCATTTTATTTATATTCAGATTTTTACAAATGCTAAACGATACTCGATGCCTGTTTGGCTAATATATTTATTCACATAGGTATGTGTTTGTGTGTGTGTCCAGCCATCCATCCGACCGCCTGCCTTTCTGTCTGTCTGCCGGGGGTGGAGGAACAGATATGAGTGGAGACAGATTGCCAGGTTGGGATGTGGACTAGTCCCAGTCTGCTGCTACCGTTGAAAACCCTATTTTCTCAGGCCTGAAAATGAAAAGGGGAAAAGGAAGAGGCAGCTGAATGATATTGGATGGAAAGGTGTGAGAGAACCCCTTTACATTTATGAGCTCTGTAGAGCTGGAGGAAGTGGAGCAGTAAACTGGAGTCACGCTCCACAGATCCCACTCAATTCCAAGTACATCACAGAGCCTGAGACAGAGCAGACAGGAATACAAGGGCGCACAGACCCAGTTTATTCTGCCACTCTCAGGATCAATTGGAACCGTTAGACCTGGTACAACCTCCATACAGCAGGAAAGACTTCAGCCAAGCCCGTTTCAAATTCTCTGAC
Source organism: Dallia pectoralis (assembly GCA_029465975.1). Taxonomy (NCBI): domain Eukaryota; kingdom Metazoa; phylum Chordata; class Actinopteri; order Esociformes; family Umbridae; genus Dallia; species Dallia pectoralis. The sequence continues at coordinate 2,095,913 of CM055753.1, forward strand.
ATTATGAGAAAAGACCTGGACTGAAGGCCTCACCTGTCTGGACTTTAATGTCTAACTGTAATCAGGAAAACACATGCAAAAAAGTATTTATATAAATGGATATACGGAAATAATGAACTCAAACTAAAAATATAATTTTGATAATTCATATCAGAACAATATTAAAGAAAATCTGTTCTGTCTGATTTAATCTTTATTTCAGTGCATCAGTCAATCTGAGAAACATGGACACACCTCACCAAAGGCATGAGTTTGTGCAGGAACACTCAGTTGCACATAAACATGATCATCACACTTTACATTAAAGAATTGCTCCACAGCTTTGGTGTGTGAAATTGGTCTATATGAATGATCATCTCAATCTCTTGTTAATAATATCAAAAGTTAATACATCTAAAATTAGGCCCTGTGTGAATAAATCCTCGATATGTTAGTGAGAATGGATGTGACATCAGAAACAGGCAGGCGGCCCTATTACGCAGATCTCCGTCGTCACCTCGGGGCCATCCACACTTCAGTACAGGAACAGAGAGCAGCCCAATGGCCCGGCCACAGTCAACACTACACTTCACACGTGTGTATTTGGGACAACAAAAGATTAGCATTATTCGCAAATATACAACGGGGTTCAAAGGCACCGTTGTCTCTTCCCTTCTTTTGTTTGTGCGGAAAAAGCTTCACAAAATGCCTGCTCGTCCAAATGTGTTTCCCATCGGCCGACAGAAATATGACAGACATATAGGAGAGTTAAAAACTATAAGGATCTCTAAAATCACTAGAAATGTATTTTGGATTTGGGAAGTTGTAATAATAACATTCAACATGTGTTATAATTATTTCGTTAAATCGTTAATTTAACATTAAATACGAAATAATAAAAGCTTCCAATACACACATATAAATTGGGTTGTAATTTTTACACACGAACATTTAAACATTTGCCTTTTATGTGAGTAGGCCTATATAATTTCCAATGATTTTACTAAATTCTTATATCTTGGTTAGTTTGTAAAGCAAAGGGAAATGGCGTTATAATTAAATGATAATGTAAATATGACGCGCAGAATGCATCTTTTAGACTACTGACGCATTTCTAATGATCTTTTCTGAATTTGGGACATCGAATAAATGCGACAGAGTAGGCCGCAAGGCCATATGGGCGTGGTTTAAACGAAACTACGCCCATGCACACACGTTGGTGGCATTATATGAACAGACCACGCCCACTCCCACATGTTGATGGCCTTATATGATCAGGCCTGGGCTCTAAGGCCAGTAGTTCTTATCTCGCTGTCAACCCGGGTCTTGGGACAGTGCATCTTATTCTGGGGCATCTTTCGCGGACCACTACACGAACTCATCCAATAGGAAATAAAATATGACTTCTTCAAACACTGACCACCGGCTGGACCACCTGCTGAGCGCCGTGGAGAGTGAGTTCCAGAAGGGGAGCGAGAAAGGAGACGCCTCTGAGAGGGATATTAAACTGGGACTGGAAGACGCGGAGTTATGGACCAAGTTTAAAGAACTCACCAACGAAATGATTGTCACCAAGACTGGGAGGTAGGATATGGTGGTTATTGTTGTTTACATATCAATATAAGGCCGTCCTGGCTCCTAAACAGTCTGTATCTGGAGGGATCTGAAGACTCTTCTTTACGCCCTTATTCAGACAAAAAAATAATTGGAAAGAGGAGGTCCAGCCGTTTATATCTTTATACCCGGATTTATTCATGCTTCATTGTGGCAAACCTGAAAAGTTTCTGAAGAGTCTCCCAAGTTTGATCTTATTGATTGAATTTAGCAACGGGTTCAAATGTGCAACATGTTGTTTAAATACAAAAAATACAGATTATTGTGTGTACAAGCATGGCATTTGGGTTTTCTTGAGCAATTGACTCTATTAACAACTTGTCTATAATTCACAGGCGAATGTTCCCAGTGCTCAGGGCGAATGTAAGCGGCCTGGATCCCAATGCCATGTACTCGGTCCTGTTGGACTTTGTGGCCGCCGACAATAACCGATGGAAGTACGTGAACGGCGAGTGGGTCCCCGGGGGCAAGCCCGAGCCACAGAGCCCCAGCTGCGTGTACATCCACCCAGATTCACCCAACTTCGGAGCCCATTGGATGAAAGCGCCGGTGTCGTTCAGCAAAGTGAAATTGTCCAATAAACTCAACGGGGGAGGACAGGTGAGGCAGCTATTGCTTTCTGTCATTTTCTTATGTGTCGAATTTTTATTTATTTCACGAATAGATTTTTATTCAGCTTTTTTCCCGTGGGTAACAATCAGTATAACTTATTTTAAATGTTAATGTTTTCTATGTTGTTTTTTTAAAACAATGTGTCATGGATTTTTAGATCATGCTGAACTCATTGCACAAGTATGAGCCCAGGATACACATTGTGAAGGTTGGAGGCATCCAGAAAATGATCAGCAGCCAGTCGTTCCCAGAGACTCAGTTCATCGCTGTCACAGCTTACCAGAACGAAGAGGTCAGTTGGCCTGAGACACGCATTCACAGAAATAATCACTGCTCACAACAGTCATATTAATATTGCTCTACTTACAACGAAGGAAGAAACATGTAATAATTTTTTTCTCTATCTTTTTAGATAACTGCACTGAAGATCAAACACAACCCATTTGCTAAAGCCTTCCTCGATGCCAAAGAGAGGTAAGAGGAATATATAATATTATTGACTCCAACAATAATGCAGAAATTCACTATGTAAGGGGCTAATATCATGCAAGGAATATAATGCTCTTTGTTATGTATTGATTCATTTTCTTTGTGTGCAAATTCAGATGTTATTTTCTACATTCTAGGGGCGACCATAAAGACATCCCAGAGCATGGTGGAGACGGTCAACAGGCTGGTTATCCTCAACGTAAGTCTCACACAATTGCCTTTTTAGAAATAATTTCAATCATTTTAATTGTAAAAATCAAAACCAAGTCATTCTATGGCATATGTGTGTCAAATACACAGTTGTTAAGCATTTGTTATCAAGGTTAAAAATAGTATTAAAACCCTACCGTTTCTCCCTTCTCTCACTTCAGTTGGCGGTTGGTTCCTTCCCAGCAACGGACCCATCTGCCCCAGCAGCAGCCCTCCCCAGTTCAGTGGGGCCCCAGGCCACACCTCAGGGTCGTATTGTGAGAGATACTCCAGTCTGAGGGGCCACAGGGCCGCTCCTTACCCCAGTCACTACTCACACCGCTCCTCTGGCTCAAGTAAGTTCCTTCTCCAACCAAGCCAGCGGTTACCTGTTTATTCACACCCAACTAAATAGATTATATAAGGAGAGAGCCATATATTTCAAAATGGCAGTTGCCTTCACCTAAAAGGGAATGTGTGTTTTAATCCGGGCCATTTTCTAATGATGTTAATTTATTCCTCTATTGTTTAGACAACTACATGGACAACTCATCTGGTGCGCTGCCCACCCACGACAGCTGGTCAGCCCTGCAGATCCCCAACTCGTCTGGCATGGGAACCCTGGCCCACACCACCAACTCCACATCCAACTCCAGGTAAGCAACAAAAGCGTATATAAAAAAATAAAATAATAATAATAATAATATATATAATTATGCACTTGAAATTACTTGGAATATTGTAGTCTGACCCCTTCTCTCCTCTTTCCAGCCAGTATCCCAGCCTGTGGTCTGTTGCCGGGACAACTCTGACCCCTTCCGGCTCCGCCTCTGGTTCTATTGCTGGTGGCCTGACCAGCCAGTTCTTGAGAGGCTCCTCCTACACTGGCCTGACCTCATCCCTGCCTGTCTCCTCGCCCTCCTCTATGTACGACCCCAATCTCGGTGAGGTGGGTGTAGGTGTGGGTGAGGCCCAGTTTGAGAGCTCCATCGCCAGGCTCACGGCCTCCTGGGCACCTGTGGCTCAGAGCTACTGATTTAATCTTCCTTCTGCCTCGGACTCTCGTCAATGACCACCCTCCACTATGTCAACTCCTCTCCGCTGACTACCCAGCAGATCATGTGGGCAGCAAAGCCTGTGAAAGGCAGAGTCGCCCCGGAAGACTTCCTGTCAGATGGAGAGTGTTTTTCTCACACCTGTTTTAACAACATGGTTGGCTTTCATTCCAAAGACCATCAACTGGTGCAACCAATGTCGACAGGATGTCCATTCTTTACTGACTCACAGGCTGTCTCAGTGGCAGAGGCCCCATGTCGTCTCAACGGGAGTCTCGTTAAAACTCTCCCGAGGTGCCGTACAGCTCGAGACAATGCGAATATACGTCGTCCTCAGTTGTCACTGTATTTGTGTTCTTGATTAAAGATCCAATACTCCTCGACAAATCATACGCTGGCGTAAGACAATCTCATATCTTCCCAAATCTACGTTGATGAAGAAGAAACCCCATTACTTTTTCACTAAAGGGGCCAATACTTATGTTTGACGGTTTATCGTTACAGTTAGTGCGGTTTTTATTATTTTAATACAATTTAAACAAAATTAAATAATTTGTTGATCTAACATAAAAAAATGTATATGTTTGTACATAAAATAAATTAAAGTCCATTTTCATTGTAGCCATTTAAATGTAACCGTTTAGGATCCAGTGTGGGAGTTTTGCTTCCTTAATAAGTAGAAAGAAGTGCCTTGTGTTTTCACCCATCGCAGACCAGGAGAAAGCACAGCATGTCCCAGAGATGGCTCTCCTCGGCTCTGTTTACATTCCCTCCCCAGCAATCATATGTATATATATATCTATTTTATTTGTGTCTGTTGGTCATTGGGAGTTTATGTTTATTTATGTCATTTTAATAATAAATTAAAAGTTATTTTGTTTTTCTCAGATATGTCTTCAGTGTGTTCTTCAAATATGTCTTAAGTTTGAACTTAAACACGTATGTCTCTAGGGGTATTTGTTAAGTCTGGTTTCAGTTGTCACTTCAAAAACATATTTATTAATTTCGTTGGCATGAACTTAATCACCGAAAGTCTGTTTTGCATTGTTGCTATAACCTACCACATTACTCTACTCTATACAGTTGTGTTATTTAGCTCATATTCTGACTAGGTTTAAAATACAGAAATACACAAACAAGATATTGAATGTTTAATAAACCTAGTTTTGCAGTTAGTAAGTTTTATACATAGCTCACTGCAGCTGTCTTTTCTTGAGGTCGAAATTTCTTGTTACATAACATTCAACACCCCAACTCAAAATTAATTCCAAAACCGTCGACACGAACGGTAAGCTCTCACATATTTATTAAAAAGACACACTTTGATGATTTAACTGTTAAATATATAGTAATTGCCAAATGACTATGGAAATAACATATAACCTATACATTACTTAACACGCATTTCCACACAAATTACCTACCACACATTACCTACACATTACCTACCACACATTACCTACACATCACCTACCACACATTACCTACACATCACCTATCACACATTACCTACTACACATCACCTATCACACATCACCTATCACACATTATCTACTACACATCACCTATCACACATTATCTACTACACATCACCTATCACACATCACCTATCACACATCACCTATCACACATTACCTACCACACATTACCTATCACACATTACCTATCACACATTACCTACTACACACTACCCACAGTCTCCGTCGCCCTAAACCAATCATCTTTCAAGACAACCGCATGGAGCGTTCTATAAATACCAGTGAAAACACAGCCATGCTAAGTGACTGGTGGCTCTCCATCTTGTGTAATTGATATGACACAGTGAGCGGGGACAGAACCGTTCGGGTTCAGGAATCCTCCAGAGGGGTTCCCGTTGCTGACACCTCTCTGTGACAATCTTCATAAAGATGTGACACACGGCTAACACATTTATTATTCCCTTTCTTTCCTTAAACAAAATGACCAACGTGCCAGCGTGCCAGCATGTCAGACCGCCAGGTAATACGTGAGAAAATAAAAGAAAGCAGAAAGCAATTACGCCTCAACGCTTCATTTCGATTGTTTACTTTCCGTCAAGTTGTTTTTCTCGTTTGTCACTGAAATGTCATTTTTTTTTCATGTATTCCAGGCAAGGAAGTGTGCATGAATATGAGGACAACATGAAGGTATACAAATGCACTTTAGTGTATCCTCTAACAGTATCTATCTATATCATACCATGACTACAAACCATAGGTGGGCCTTTACACTTTGTACTCTTAAGTTCCATCTTCGTAATGTAAGACTAGGTCAGGTTGGATAATCGATCAGTTGATGTCTATGACGAGGACATCACGGCTCGCTGCCTCGATCTCCGCGTTCCCGTCGTAGCTGGCTGAGAGAGAGCAGAGAGTAGGGACCTGTCCCAGGACTGGACAGTGATGGAGGGTTCCACACTAGGGTGTAAATGAAGGCCCCAGGGTCACGGGCCACCAGCAAACAGTAATGAAGCAGCAATGTGACGTCCAGCTGGCAGGCTTGGCAGGGCTAGAATACTGCAGCCCTGTATAGTGGAGCGAAGGTTCCCCTCAGTCAGAGAAACCCCATACCTTCACTTTATGACCACAAACTCCATACCTCGGTCGATTTTATGGAAGGTCGTAAAGGCACCTATCACACAACATGGGCTCAAGTTAGAGTTTGGAAGAACTTGGATGTGAAAGAGTGGGAAGATTGTGCATGAGTGTGGATTACTATATATCAAATAAAATAGTTGATTTTGTGTAATAATAAATACCGTTCTATCTTTTACAGTATGGGTGTAATTTATTATTATTCATTTTTGTAGGTGATTTTGCCGGAAGTCTAATGTCTGGTGACCAATAGGGGTTGTCCAACCCCTGGGCAAATATTCACAACGACTCCAAGATCATTCCTGCAAATGAGAATGTGTTCATAGTCAACTTTCCTCAAAATAGAGATATTCAAATAGCACCCATCCTGTCCCACCCCAACTGGAGACAGAGCAAATAGAAAACCCCTCATCATCATCAGTCACTAAAACATTTTCCACAATTAACCTAATCAATATACCACATACTAGCCTCCACAGTCCTCTGATTAGTATTTTATCAAATGTACTTTAGCAACTCATCAATCCTTTTTAACATGGAGCCTCATGTGGGCCTTAAACACCCATATTTGTGTCTAATCAATAACTGATTGTGGTCCTACACCCCAACAAACCTGTACCTACACCCACCCCAACAAACCTGTACCTACACCCACCCCAACAAACCTGTACCTACACCCACCACAACACACCTGTACCTACACCCACCCCAACAAACCTGTACCTACACCCACCCCAACAAACCTGTACCTACACCCACCACAACACACCTGTACCTACACCCACCACAACACACCTGTACCTACACCCACCCCAACAAACCTGTACCTACACCCACCCCAACAAACCTGTACCTACACCCACCCCAACAAACCTGTACCTACACCCACCCCAACAAACCTGTACCTACACCCACCCCAACAAACCTGTACCTACACCCACCCCAACAAACCTGTATCTACACCCACCACAACACACCTGTACCTACACCCACCCCAACAAACCTGTACCTACACCCACCCCAACAAACCTGTACCTACACCCACCACAACAAACCTGTACCTACACCCACCCCAACAAACCTGTACCTACACCCACCCCAACAAACCTGTACCTACACCCACCCCAACAAACCTGTACCTACACCCACCCCAACACACCTGTATCTACACCCACACCAACAAACCTGTACCTACACCCACCCCAACAAACCTGTACCTACACCCACCCCAACAAACCTGTACCTACACCCACCCCAACACACCTGTACCTACACCCACCCCAACAAACCTGTACCTACACCCACCCCAACAAACCTGTACCTACACCCACCCCAAAAACCCTGAAATTATGACTTGATGGGCATTGATAGACTAGACTCCAGAAACATGTCACGGCAGACAGTACCAAAAGAGATTATCCAGTGATTAAATTTTTTTAGTTAAAGTCTGCTGTTTGGCATTTTTGTTCTAGCAAGTATTTGTATAGACTATTTTTGACTGGAAACACATGTGTCAATGGCTGTTTTATATATCAGATCAAATATCAGAAGTGTGATATTGTTGCCTCAGAGATTTTTATCAACATATCTGTGAAACCTTTTGAATGGAAATAATTATGCATATCATTTGGTTAATATTGGTTCTTTGCGTCCGTTTTTGATTTGGAGCTGGGGGTTTATGGATACTTAATGAGGATGTTTGCTGATTAAAACAAACGCTGGTCTTTGCTCTTCCAGTGGTAAATACGTCCTGCTGAGTTTGTCTGCTGTCGGTGTGTGTAACTGAGTTAGGATGTCTGTCTGCTCTGTGTGTGTAGCTGAGTTAGGATGTCTGTCTGCTCTGTGTGTGTAACTGAGTTAGGATGTCTGTCTGCTCTGTGTGTGTAACTGAGTTAGGATGTCTGTCTGCTCTGTGTGTGTAACTGAGTTAGGATGTCTGTCTGCTCTGTGTGTGTGTAGCTGAGTTAGGATGTCTGTCTGCTCTGTGTGTGTAACTGAGTTAGGATGTCTGTCTGCTCTGTGTGTGTAGCTGAGTTAGGTCTGTCTGTCTGCTCTGTGTGTAGCTGAGTTAGGATGTCTGTCTGCTCTGTGTGTGTAACTGAGTTAGGATGTCTGTCTGCTCTGTGTGTGTAACTGAGTTAGGATGTCTGTCTGCTCTGTGTGTAGCTGAGTTAGGATGTCTGTCTGCTCTGTGTGTGTAACTGAGTTAGGGTGTCTGTCTGCTCTGTGTGTGTAGCTGAGTTAGGATGTCTGTCTGCTCTGTGTGTGTAACTGAGTTAGGATGTCTGTCTGCTCTGTGTGTGTGTAGCTGAGTTAGGATGTCTGTCTGCTCTGTGTGTGTAACTGAGTTAGGGTGTCTGTCTGCTCTGTGTGTGTAGCTGAGTTAGGATGTCTGTCTGCTCTGTGTGTGTAACTGAGTTAGGATGTCTGTCTGCTCTGTGTGTGTAGCTGAGTTAGGATGTCTGTCTGCTCTGTGTGTGTAACTGAGTTAGGATGTCTGTCTGCTCTGTGTGTGTAACTGAGTTAGGGTGTCTGTCTGCTCTGTGTGTGTAACTGAGTTAGGATGTCTGTCTGCTCTGTGTGTGTAACTGAGTTAGGATGTCTGTCTGCTCTGTGTGTAGCTGAGTTAGGATGTCTGTCTGCTCTGTGTGTGTAACTGAGTTAGGATGTCTGTCTGCTCTGTGTGTGTAACTGAGTTAGGATGTCTGTCTGCTCTGTGTGTGTAACTGAGTTAGGATGTCTGTCTGCTTTGTGTGTGTAACTGAGTTAGGGTGTCTGTCTGCTCTGTGTGAGTAACTGAGTTAGGATGTCTGTCTGCTCTGTGTGAGTAACTGAGTTAGGGTGTCTGTCTGCTCTGTGTGTGGAGCTGAGTTAGGATGTCTGTCTGCTCTGTGTGTGTAAGTGAGTTAGGATGTCTGTCTGCTCTGTGTGTGTAACTGAGTTAGGGTGTCTGTCTGCTCTGTGTGTGTAGCTGAGTTAGGATGTCTGTCTGCTCTGTGTGTGTAACTGAGTTAGGGTGTCTGTCTGCTCTGTTTGTGTAGCTGAGTTAGGATGTCTGTCTGCTCTGTGTGTGTAACTGAGTTAAGATGTCTGTCTGCTCTGTGTGTGTAACTGAGTTAGGGTGTCTGTCTGCTCTGTGTGTGTAACTGAGTTAGGATGTCTGTCTGCTCTGTGTGTGTAACTGAGTTAGGTTGTCTGTCTGCTCTGTGTGTTTAGCTGAGTTAGGATGTCTGTCTGCTCTGTGTGTGTAAGTGAGTTAGGATGTCTGTCTGCTCTGTGTGTGTAACTGAGTTAGGGTGTCTGTCTGCTCTGTGTGTGTAACTGAGTTAGGATGTCTGTCTGCTCTGTGTGTGTAACTGAGTTAGGGTGTCTGTCTGCTCTGTGTGAGTAGCTGAGTTAGGATGTCTGTCTGCTCTGTGTGTGTAACTGAGTTAGGATGTCTGTCTGCTCTGTTTGTGTAGCTGAGTTAGGATGTCTGTCTGCTCTGTGTGTGTAACTGAGTTAAGATGTCTGTCTGCTCTGTCTGTGTAACTGAGTTAGGGTGTCTGTCTGCTCTGTGTGTAGCTGAGTTAGGATGTCTGTCTGCTCTGTCAAAGTGTGTGTGTGTGTGTGTGTGTGTGTGTGTGTGTGTGTGTGTGTGTGTGTGTGTGTGTGTGTGTGTGTGTGTGTGTGTGTGTGTGTGTGTGTGTAGCGCTGCGGCAGGCAGATGGAAAGACAGAAAGTCGTTCAGTAACTGAAGTTTGTTTCCGCCCAGAGAGCTAAGCACACAGTATGTAAACCACTCTGCTTGTTCTGCCTGCTATGGCCCACACTCTCTGTTGGTCTCTGTTAATTGACAATTGGAAATTGAAGCTTTACTTAATGGCCACGATCCCCGGAAGTGTGTGTGTGTATGTGTGGTCCAAATACGCTCTACAGAGTGTGTCCCACACTTGGGTGTTAGGGTCGGTCTGTGTATCCCAAACAGAAGAGGTAATTGACTTTTGATAAGCTTAATGTTGTTCTGATGCAACTGAAATCACACACCAAAAAATCGTCTGGTTTACTGTGTGACCATTTTCATTCATTTTCATCTCATTTCATTTCATTGTTAACTTGTATGTACAGTGCTGCTTTAGCTGCGCTTAATGAACAGGGAAAATACAAGGAATGAATAGATAAAAATCAACTCCTGCGTCTTGCGTTTGGCTACGGGTACAGTCACATTTCCGTCTATTTCCAGGAATATTTCGCAGTGAAAAAGATGGCGAATTGGCCCCAGCAGTGCAAACAATCCCGTTATGATGAGTGAGTCAGAACTCGGAGAACTCTGGGTAATTTATGTGGTGCCGCCGAAAAAACAAGTTGTCAAGTCTGGAACAGCTAGTCAGTGCATCAGGGCCCGGTGGTGTGTTTGCAGACCTCCCCCCTTTGCCCCCTCGTCCCCTCCCTCTGCCCCCTCTCCCCCTCTCCCCCCTCTCCCCCATCTACCCAACCCACCTCATCCTCTGATGTCTGTGTGTCTTCGTTAATGAAGAAATTGTCGTACCTGGGTGAGACATTGCTCTCAGCTGAGTTCTCTACCTCCTCTTCCACTCTCTTCCTCTATCAATCTCGCTGCTCGTTGTCTCCTCACGTCAGCCCTTAGCCTAGCTGACCTCACCCAACCGACACAGCGAGTGGGAGAAAGTGGACACATGCAGCTAGTTCTGGCCAATAGAGCGCTTATATGAAGACGAACGATTCAGGAATTGGATGTAGGGTAAAATGTCAAACAAAATGAAATGTGCACGCCATATTGTGACATTTGGTTGTAGCACAGGTGTAGGCAGCTCACTAGTCAAACGGCACAGGCTCAGCGTTTAGAGGAATACACTGTAACACTGAATGTCCGTCGATTCGACTGGAATTGTAAAACGTGTCTGAGCGTCTTTCTGCAGAAAACCGTAGTCGGAAATCGTTAAACAAATTCAGCCGCCTTAGAGACTACATGCTTATCCTCTGACGGGAGCAGAAAATTGTACCGATGAAGGTGAATCCAATGTTGTCTAAAAGCTTTTATAATACACATGTGACCGTTTCACACATCAAGGACAGCGGCTAGCCGGCATAAGCTAATGCATGTCTCCCCCAGTCACCACTAGGATGGTGACACACTCTCACCATCATGACAGGGCCTGTCGACTTAGCTGTGGACAGTTTCACCAACTAGGAAAGACTTGTAAACAAACTGTCCGGTCCCTGCCGAAGTAACATCTAGTGGGGATGCAACATATCTGATGTGGCCCACGTGAGAAAGGCCCTTTCTTCACCCATCGAGTGCAGCGTGTGGATGAGCTACATGCTCGTAATGACAATGTCATAGACTGTTAATTACCATTCACCTCAGAGAGACTAATACGAATACGAATATAAATACTATTATTAGTCACTTTTGTCTACGTCTAGTCTATTTAGGAAGTTATCGAGGTGTCATAGAGAAGGGATGTCAAAATCTCGAAGACATCTTGAGCTAAGTGAAAACTGTCGCAGGAGCACACACATAGAAAGGTTTTCGGTGTCTGTTGAAAGTTTTGATGTGTGGCGAGACACGTTCGCTTAAACACAGTAAACTTTTAACGTTTCTGTTTTAATTCAGGCTGGCATTTTAACATTAGTGTTATTGGAAATATACACAGCTGCCCCCTCCGTTTCAAGGTTTGGTGCCATTTTCATTGATCCTCGGGTTCTCCCTGTCTGAAGCCTGCCCCTCCTGCTTTATGACTGACCCAGAGGAGGGTGGGCGGAGCAAAGGGGACACATCTGTACAAACCAGGAAGTGTGGATGGGTTTAGGGGTTTATATCGGGGTAGGCTTACCGGTTAGTTCAGTTAGGATGTGTGTACAACAACTAGGGGAAACAAGGGGATACTTTTGCCCAAAAGCTTTGATGTATTTGTTGCCTCAGTTATGTAGACTCACATTGAGTTTGATAAGGTTTGTTTAATAGATGGTGTCATCCTTACAAAGCTCAGTACTATCCACACCCTATATCCGGACACCCTTTAAACAATATTACGAGGTACAGTGAAACATATTTCTTATCAGTAGATGTTGATGTTTATTTCACCACAGGATTGCTGATATGATGTTTTGATGCCCCCTTCTGGTAGGATGTGGTAAGTGTCTCTCCCATACAGATGTAGCACTTTCTTTTCACCCAGTCTGCAATGTCATAAATATTATCACTCTGAATCAAATAAAAATGAGTTACGAATGAACCAAATACTGCAACATTACGACCCAGGGATTAACGCCAAATACATTATGCATGAGTCTGTAACCAGACAACCAGGAAGAGTCCCAAGACATAACCATATAACAATAGTAACAATTAAAAATGAAATATTTTTCACAATCAAACATGAAAAATGTCACCATTTTTTTGTAAATCCTTGGAATCTTCTCCTAACATTAATTAAGATATTTTGTTCCACAACTGCTAAACATTTTTTATATCAGTCCAGACTGGTGTGAATACATGAAGCTATCAAGCAACAATTCAGTTGCAAGCAATTACATTTACAATAAAAGTTGTATGTGCTGCCAGTCTAACAACTAGGCTACCACACGAACAACACCCAGCATTTTCAATTTCTTCATAGATAATGATACAATGTGCCAGTAATACATTTAGAAAGCATTCGTACTTTTCATGTACATTGTCACTGCTTGCAAGTTTTTAAGTTAAAGACAATCCCTCAATAAAATCTAAAAAGTTAGGTCCTTTTTCCCTTAACGTCTGTCAAATCTTTGACACCAAGGCTTTATAATGATTAGCATTGTCTGTGACCTTTATCAGTTCTCACCCACAAAGTCCTGTACATCATGACATGCAATCAAAACACTAGCTCAATATCAGATAATCTGCTCAGACTAGCTGTAACTTAATTTTAAATATGGGACATTACATTTATGTTACATAAACAGAAGGTTCCTAACATGTAATTTAAACTTAGATTTAAATGCCCAAGTGCTTTCAAGAGAGCATACTTTGGCATACATTATTTTCTCTTCTCCAGAGCTTTACAGAGATTAATTATAGAGTTTAACATTTGATCATGTCTGACACAGCCTACAGTAATTTTGATTGTAAAAAATGTGTAAATATTGGAAATATTGACATTTGGTATTATAATGCTTCATGTAATATCCATTTATGTAATTACAAAGGAGTAGTGATTTATTTTAGTGCCAGTCAGTAATGAGTCAGGAAGGGAGGGGGGCGGGGTGAGTTGGCTTGGACATTCTGGCCAATTGGCTTCTCTGCTAGAACATAAATAGAAGAACAAGCAAAACCCCGATTTCAGTATAAGCCTCTTACAAAATGTATGTTCAACCCAAAAAATATATATATTATATAATATAGAAAAAAAATGTCAGTTCTTTTTTCACTCCTTTTCTCAATCTCTTTTATTTCTATTCCATTTTTCGATCTATGTTGTGTTCAGAATTCAGATCCTCTTTGGCCCTTGAGATAAATGGAGTTTCAGGCCCTCTTCTGGGGGGATGATGAAAGGACCTCTATACTCATAGCCTATAACAACAATCCTGCGCTTGTTTCTCCTGTGTGGTAACAGACTGCTCTAACCTAAATTAATAAGGTTCCCGCACATCAAGTTAAGTAGAGGTCACGCTTGCATTGCCACACCTGATGATAACAGGGTTAGACAGGAGAAGAGGTGTATTTGCATTCAATTTTTCAAAAGTCCAACTAAGAAACATTCTTGCCTGGCTGTGCCTGGTTGTTAAAAGAAGCCTTCTCTCTTTTCTCACTTATTTATTTTTAGTCCTGGTCTGTAATAGGGAACGCGGCCGATTACACTTCCAAGATTGACAATTTTATGCTGCCAAATTAAAAAGAACCCTCTGAATTACTGAGATAATTGTGTCAGTCACCACTAATGGGCTGTCAGTGATTATCATCCTGCTCAGCCAATCAGTTGTCAGACACACAGATGGGGGAGGGGAGTGGACTAGGGGAGAGAGGAGGGCTGCGTGCTGAAATGAAATGTCAATCATATTTATTTAAATTAGTAAATTAGCGTGAGTACCTCATTGTCAGAACAAATAAATCTGGACACGTCACCCCACGAAATGAAATCTATGACATTATAGGCTGGCGGATGGATGGAGAACATTAATGACGGAGAGATGAACGATGACAGACATATAGATAGCAAAAAAAGGAGGAAGACAAGTACAGATAGATACAAAATGCTTGGGAATGTAGTTTTGTGACATGACATAGTAGTTACCTATAGATGAACATTATAGTTCTCAGTGACCATGTTAATAGATGGCACTACTTGAATGAAGTGTCATATCCTTCATGAATTTCATGTACATTATTGGTGTTGATATGTAATTGTGTCCTTTATTGTTTCCCATGGAATGCAAGAATAGCGAACCTTATACAAGCTGTTACATTGTATAAATGTTTAGTTGATAATGTAGTTGAAACATATTTGCCTCACATATAAAGGTCCACAGTCATTAGTATCTTTTCATTTGTGAGTTCTTAGTTTTATCATGTTCATATTATGCATGGATTTAAATGTATCTAATTTGTATACACATTTTAAACAGGAAGCCATTGAAGTCGCAATACGGCTCCTCAAATACAGAGAACATTGAGATTTATTTGCTGAATTTTTTTAATACTTTAGGCCTATTTAGGCCTAATATGAGGGTAAACAACAACATTTAGTGAGTCATATTGCAGAGTTTTATTGAAACGTTGTTGTGTTGAGTGCTTTGTCTCTACAGGCATCAAAAAATAAAACAAATTCCCAAGATTTTCACGAGTACTTTTCTCAACACAGCCTAAGATGCACTTGGGGTTACACAATAAAAATGTCACGAAATAATATGAAGCAATCATATCATTTTTGTTAATAATTTGTAACGGATTAATGATTCTACATTGGAGCAATGACATAAACTAAAAAGATTATTAAGAAAAAAATACGAATGACGTCCATAAAAGCAAGAAAATGTCTCAGTTAACGTACACTGCAATGGTGTTTTAACGAAATACAATGACGAAAAAAGAATTTTAAAAATAAATGAATTCAATCAAAATGCATAATTTAAAAACATATTCAACAACACTGAATATGAGGTTGTTTGAGGTGAATGCCCTCCTCCTAGGCATCATGTGTGCCATGAGGAAACAAGCTTTCAATCAAAGCTGGGGTCTGTAAATCAATTTAAACCAGCCTGTATTTATTCCCACAGCAGTGACTTTAACAAGGGGAGCCGTGCTTTAGGCAATATTCCTAAGTGGCACTTGGGCACAGCCTTCAGCAACCCCCCCGTCACGCATTGGCACACACACCTTCCCCCGCCGACCAACACGCACGCACGCACTCACGCACTCACGCACTCACACACACACACACACACACACACACACACACGGCACGCTATATCTCTTAAAGGATTCATGACCATTTTAAAATATGAAGGTGAAAAATAAGATAAGCTATAACACACACACACACACACACCAGTGCACACAGACGCTTTGTATTCCCCCTCTGTTTTAGATCTGAGAGAATCAAAGTTCTGCTCAGCAACAGTTTCTGCTAAATCCCACTAACTCAACCAAGAACAGTCACAGGCCAGCAGGTCAGCATCACAGCATCACATTCCTCCGTTGGTGATCGATGATTCTGTGTCAATTAAGCATGTATGTGATCAACACAATGGCTGCACACTTAGTCAGCTGTTGCTAAATCAACTGCTTACAGGAAAGAAAATTCTATAACACACATAACACAAGCTCACACACATAAATGGTCTGAAATACGTTTGCGTGTTGTTCTATTTTCTAAAACACTAAAATACCTGACACTTGGCCGCTCGCTGAATGGAATTTTTCCAAAACGTGTTACATAACTGTCCTCACTAGATGGCAGACTTGAGTTGTTGTTTTGTTTAAAAAAATACTGCTCTAACAGGCATTGGTTGATTGTGTGTTCTGCACTCTTCTTAACAGCTTAAATTGCAGTGAATAAAAAGGAAAGCCATTCGTTAGATCCTCTATGTATCCTCATCACTGCTCTGCTTAGAAGTAGATAGAAGGAAGAATGATGAATATTCTGGTTTTGAGGTGAAAGCTATTCTTAGATTAAATATTAAGGAAAAATGGTGGTTGGTTAAACATGCATGCAATAAGACAACATTTAAAATTGCACCTAACCCATTACCCAACACTCCCACCTCCTCTTTAAACCATACACTCCCACCACCACCTCCTCACTATACCATACACTCCCACCACCACCTCCTCACTATACCATACACTCCCACCACCACCTCCTCTTTATACCATACACTCCCACCACCACCTCCTCACTATACCATACACTCCCACCACCACCTCCTCTCTATACCATACACTCCCACCACCACCTCCTCTTTATACCATACACTCCCACCACCACCTCCTCACTATACCATACACTCCCACCCCCACCTCCTCTCTATACCATACACTCCCACCCCCACCTCCTCACTTTACCATACACTCCCACCCCCACCTCCTCACTTTACCATACACTCCCACCACCACCTCCTCACTATACCATACACACCCACCCCCACCTCCTCACTTTACCATACACTCCCACCCCCACCTCCTTTCTATACCATACACCCCCACCTCCTCTCTATACCATACACTCCCACCCCCACCTCCTCACTTTACCATACACTCCCATCCCCACCTCCTCACTTTACCATACACTCCCACCCCCACCTCCTTTCTATACCATACACCCCCACCTCCTCTCTATACCATACACTCCCACCCCCACCTCCTCACTTTACCATACACTCCCATCCCCACCTCCTCACTTTACCATACACTCCCACCCCCACCTCCTTTCTATACCATACACACCCACCTCCTCACTATACCATACACTCCCACCCCCACCTCCTCACTTTACCATACACTCCCACCCCCACCTCCTCTCTATACCATACACTCCCACCCCCACCTCCTCACTTTACCATACACTCCCACCCCCACCTCCTCACTTTACCATACACTCCCACCCCCACCTCCTCTCTATACCATACACTCCCACCCCCACCTCCTCACTTTACCATACACCCCCACCTCCTCTCTATACCATACACTCCCACCCCCACCTCCTCACTTTACCATACACTCCCAACCCCACCTCCTCACTTTACCATACACTCCCAACCCCACCTCCTCACTTTACCATACACTCCCACCCCCACCTCCTCACTATACCATACACTCCCAACCCCACCTCCTCACTTTACCATACACTCCCATCCCCACCTCCTCACTTTACCATACACCCCCACCTCTTCACATATTCTCTCTTTATTCTATTGTCCCAAATCATTTTTGTCAAAGAGATAATGCAATTATAAAAATGGTCTGAAAAAATGGGGTGGAAAATAAAACATATATGCGCCATCTGTGTGATCATGCAGAAGTGTTTATTATTTTTTGTATTACCTCAGTTTAGCTTTCTGTATCCCCTAACTCAAGTTTACCCATACAAAATATGTATTTTGTTAAATGTATTCCTAGATTGTTCAATAGAACAGTATTTACTTTCAGAATTGCATTACCATAAACATCAAAAACCAGCATTAGCATAATCTTGAAAGGCTAACGGAATTTGCCTCTGTACACTAATACGACGCTTCAACAATTACAGAAAGACAAAAGCAGAGGATCTGTGCTGTGTATATCGATCTATTAATATTTAGTTATATGGCATATCTTGACAATAACCCGACAATCTGAAACTGTTGCTATAATGACCTCATGATTTTCTTTTGTGAGTCCTACAACACTGAAATGATGGAGTCATAGCGAGTCACTGTGGAATTACAGAAAGTGTGATCATCAGTGTCTATTGGGACTGGATTTTAAAGGGAAATGTGTGACAGTTGCCCAGACAAGCAGAGCAGCTTCTCTCTTTCAGTAAATCTAATGTGCTGATCTAATGGAACGACTTAAAGATACAATGCAGCTGTCTCAATAACAATTTTCTAAGTAACAAATATTGTACAGTGGTTGTTTTTTATCTAAAGGCTGAAAAAAGAAACAAAAATAGGTATTATAAATAGGTAAGTATTGGTTCCGGTTATAGTATGATCACTAGGGCTGTCCACAATACTTATCCTGAGGTACGTTCAGTTTGGTATTGATTATTTTTTTTACATGGGTATCGGTTGATTTTTTGAATTGGTTAAACATACTAGCATGGCCACTATCCTTTGAACACGTTGCACATTGCTTCAGGCCGTACCCTGCCACACCCACCAGATCTGAGCCGTCTGAACGCTCCACTAAAACAAACCTTTCTTAGAGGTTTAAACTCTGTTATTGATTTATTTACTTATACTTCTGTTATAGTGATGTGGCCAGGTGATGCAAACAGCTCGTCTCCCAACTGCAGAGTATTATTACAATCTAACAATGTGAATATATATAAATAAATATATATATGTAAATATATAAAAAAATCAGTTATACATTTGTGAAGTTATAAATATGTGACTTTATTTCAGTGTGGCAATGGGTTGTGAATAGTTTTGTGTTATCGGCGAGACCACAGAGTGAGAAACAAGGTTTCCTCCGTAACAAAAGCCTTGTTCTGGGGTCATGGTAGTGACCTCTCATCCTCTCCCTCTCAATAGGCATTGTGTCAGGGCCCCCTTGTTTCAACCAAACGGCAGCCACCGCTGTGGATCAGGGGCTAAACCAGTCTGGGTCTAACAGGCATGAAGGACCAGAGAGGCTGGGTCAGGAAGTTGTGTGCAATGAGGAGCCAGAGCCCTCTGCCCTCCATCACCCCAGGGGTGAAATGTCAAGGGTCAGCTGTCGGCTGTCAGCACGGGTCTGGGTTTACCTGGAACGCATTTACCTGAGGTATTTTCAGACAATTATACGATCCAAACATACTCACACCATGCTCTGTGTTACAGTCGCACTGACAAAAGAAAATCATATAAAAAACAGGTTCATACAACAGGTTGGATATTTTTATAATCAACAAATAAATTGGGGCCGTTGTTTTTTATAAGTCAATTAGATTACACCATAATTCTTCCTAAAAACGAAGGCTTCAAGGTTTTGGTAGTCAATGAACCAGGAAACTCAATCTCCTTCAAAACCCTAATGAATAGGAACTATATAAATGTAGAGGGTAAGAAATGTATATCCACGCCTTTAGACAAAAGGATTATTTCACTATGACCTGGTTTACTGTCTGGAAATACAAACACATCCTCTGTCCTTTGTTTTCAATGTATGCCTGCTTATTGTTGGGAAATAATAATGAACATTAGAAATATTAAAATCCCATGTAAAATTTGCAATAAAATACGGCTCACCGCTTTTAACATTTAATATGCTTCCAAATTAGGCTATACAAATACAATGTATGGAAACATGCATAGTTAAAGAATACTACTCATAATTACATAGATTTTTTTATAACTCGAGATTTGGGTCTACATCCACTGCATGATGCAAAGGGTTTTTACGCTGAGACATCAATTTACGGAAGAATTCCAGGATTATGTGAAATTAATTCAGTTTTACTGGCCCATGGAACAGATGGCTATTTCATTCAGGACTCAGGCTAGTTTTGTTGCCTGGCAATCTCTCCTAAACCAAATCAGAGACCATAAAGTGTCACTTAGGGCCAGCGGAATCTGGTTTTCCACGCTAGTCTCGCCTTGAAAACGTCAGTCATCCCTCAAAAACTAAGAAACCTCAGCTCAGCCAGATCCCCAGACACAGACGTCTATGCAAATATCCGAAAGTGACTCAAAATGAATTGAAGGGTTATTTACAATATTATGCCAGAGGGTGGGGGGAATTCCCCTTTGAAGATACAACAATGAAGAGTATCAATGAGGGAGGAGCATTTGCCATATAATTACTGTTTTGAGAGAATAGGTGGATGAATGGCCTATATAGCCAACCAAAAATAAACTCTTATGTCTTTGCATTGGTTTGATCATGTGAAGAATTGATGCAAAACAAATACACAAGAAATAGACAATTATGTTATGGTTGCTTATGAAACTTCTTCAACATAAATTATTTATTCAATGTACAGTAAAGACAATACTTAATTGTCAGTAGAATAACCCATTCAATTCCCGTACAATGTGTATATATTAATGTTCATAGAGTAGCCTGTATTTATTTTATTCAAGCAATGCCAATTCAATATGTTTGTTGATAAAACTCGCTTTTCCAAATTGCCTCTTTAACTTCCACAAGCAGGGCCTTTCCACTGAACGCTGACTGACTGTCACCCACTTCTTTCTCTCTTCTCCCTCTCCTCTCTTCTCTCTTCTCCCTCTCCTCTCTTCTCTTCTAGTTAAGGCGGGAGTTACAGGAACAGCAGCAGGCAGGCAGGCAGGCCGCATCACCCGCGGAGCAACACAGGAATGCATTGTACGCGTTGGAACGACAGTACTGTCAGACAAAGTAGTGCCTAGGTTTAACAAAAAATATTGTTAAGCTGATCTTAGCTACGGTACACACACCCCTGTAAAACATATTTTCCAGCATAATTTTCCGCAGTGAAATGGCCGGGTACTTTATAGTTTTCTGTAAAAAACACAGTCACATATACACATACACACAAGTGAGCCGCGGAGGAATCATTAAGGTTGTCGGTGTGCGCTTCGCCACTGAAAGCACACACAATAAATTGAAGCTAGAATCGCCTGGAAAACCCGGAGTAGATTTGATTATTATCGGTTACAAAAACGTTTAAAAAGTACGTTTCGGGTTTACATTTCTTCATTGCGGCGGTTTGTCTCGTGTCTCTATCTGAGACATGTTAAATATCAATTCGTTTTATTCAAATAACGTGACTGTTGAGTCTCATTTTTGTATTTAACGGGGACGGGGTTGGTGTACTCTGACCTCCACACTGGAGCTAATACACCTCATGAGTCCAACCATGGGAAAGTCTGCCTGCAACACAGAGCTGGTGAGGCAACCTATGCTTGTGGATCAACTTTAGTCATTTGCTGTTGTAAAATCAGCGTACGTTTCCACATATTATTATAAAACACCAAATCACATGGTTGGCAACACAACACATGGAGTGCAATAGAATAAGGAAGGGGAAAAATAACAAATATACAGGAGTTCATTTGGAATTGTCCCAGGCAGACTGTAATCTTCTAAGATTGGCTATCCATGCTTGAAGGACACAGGTCCCTGACCATAGACATTCGGCAAAAATATGAATGGAACTTTTACAAGTATACTCCCTGTGATTGATCTGTGGTAGACTGACCCCTTAGTTTGTCCAAGCCAATGTCTCTCCACTGTCTGCCTCCTGATCCAGCAACTAGCTCGGAGTCTTCCCTCAAACACTGGAGTATTTGGAATGGGTGGCAATACCAACACACCTTCCTATTGGTTGGTTATACGCTGTCTCCCTGGCTCCTCTGTTCTCCTCTGTCAGATTCCTCCGTACGTCCTCTGTGCTCCGAGCATCAAAGGGGCCGTTGGATGGAGATTTAGGCAGCCCGGCAACACATGTGAGGAAAGAAAAGACAGACCCGCTGCAGGAATGAGTCGGGTCCCGGCTAGGAGTTTCATCCAACATTGGGCTTGTACTGTGTCAGGGTGCCACCATTTCAAACAGATGACATATGAGGGCACACAATAGGGGAAAATGCACCTCCTGCTGGTGTTTTGGGAGTCTAAATGAATGCATGCTATCTTGCATGTCTTGGAATGAGGTTGGAAGCAGGGAGGTACATCTAGTCTACATGCAACCAAGAAGATGATTTTGGGAGGACTTCAAAGGAAACGATTCTCTATCATCATAGACAGACCCCCCTGCTTTTCTCTCTCTCATTTGCTGTAATGTGATCAAGGGAACCTGGAAATTAAGCCAATGTCTTTATATGCTTCTAAAAAATATATAACGCAGAATTCAAACAGGCGGAGTGTTTAATGCTAAATACACTTGGTGTTTACATTTCAGTCAGTGCCAGTTTCTAACTAGCGTTTGGAGGGTAGGAAGGACAACCTGGGATTCCTAATGTGGATCATCTGTATTTCTGAATTATGCGGATTGGACCATGAAGACTGGATGACACCCCAGCTTCCTTGATGACATCAATTGATTGGATGATCTTCATTAAAGGTCAACTCAGCATTCTGCCACAGAACGTCCAGTTATTTACATTTGGACAGCACTCTCTGTGACTGGATATCTCATCCACGTGTAAAACCATGTGGAACCGTCCAGATCAACAACCAGGGATGTAGGTCCGGGGCCAACGTCAATTCACCGTTCAGTCACGTCAATCTTGTTGACACAGAGAGCGTGCTGCCGTGGCGACAGAGACGGGGAGAGAGCCTGGGGAGAGAGCCCCTCCCAGGAGCGCCCAGCTGTCGATGGTTACATAATAGCAGGGCCATGTTGGGCTGCCGGACAGCTTTGTCCCCCTGTCACTGAGGGTGATTGTGGCTGAGATTAAGCTGTGGGCGAGGAGTCGCTGCTAAGGGCTTCCTACCTGATCTCCAGCGAGGAAAATAGTATGCGTTCCAAACGGCCCTATCCTCTATAGTGCGTCCCATTTCACCAGAGCCCTAGAGCCACGTGGGCTCTGGTGAAACATAGTGCACTGCAGAGGAAACGGCACAGTTCGGGACGCATCCCGAGCCAAATTTGGGGAGGCAGCGTTTACAGCTTAGAGCAGTCGGGACCCGGAGTCAGACCCCCGATTTCGTTTCATACTGTGCTTTCACTGCTTTGTGCGGCTGAACAGTAGTTCCTGTCTTGATTATGTGGTTGATGTTAAATGTATTGCCAAAGTAAAGACCACCAGGAGAGATTACGCCGGCTGCCCTCGAATTACACTTCCTCAGGGCCCAGAATATTAACGTTTCAAATTAGAAATATAGCCTATTGGGAATACAGTCCGGGGATTTTAAGACATGACCGGGCTCCTACACTGCGAAGCGATGCTAATTCATTCCGCATGTGGTTCATATACACTCAGAACAAGGGTTAATAATACCACAACACTTGTAAACCATAGTGTTATTATTGGTAGGCCGGTGAGCCGCAGACTCCGATTGAACACCAGCCGCGTAGTTTAGATTACCGTCTCTATTATTGTTTTAACGTATTATTATTATTATTATATTATTATTATTATTATTATTATTATTGTTTTAACGTATTATTATTATTATTATATTATTATTATTATTATTATTATTATTGTTTTAACGTATTATTATTATTATTATATTATTATTATTATTATTATTGTTTTAACGTATTATTATTATTATTATATTATTATTATTATTATTATTGTTTTAACGTATGCATTGCACTAGCACTGTGACGGAGACATGCATGTCGTTCTGTTAAAAGGTGTTTACTAGTGGGGTTGTTGAAATCGTGTGAATACACGGGCAGTGTGTTTGTTTATATTGGTGGGGGGTTGTCAATTTATAATATTGGGGGCTGATTTCCCTGGGGCTTGTGTTGTTAATTTAACACATTAGTCTGTTGTTTATCCAAGCTAGAGTGAAGATATAGTAGTTATGGGCGAACAATTCTTCTCATAAGTGTAGTCCTGTCCTTTCCAGAGAGGATGAGAATTTCTCCGATTGGACCGAATCTTTTTCAAAAGCTCTTCTGGTCGTCCGTCCATCTGTGAGATAACTCCTGTCATCCCCCGGGTTTGTGGATGACAGACTGACTCTGTGGCAGACGGTTATCTCTTTCTCCCTTCTGTGTCCCACTCTGCCTCCCTGTCTTCTGTCCTCCCGATCCAGGCCAGCTTTTCTCTCTCTCCCTCTCTCTCTCTCTCCCTCTCACATGGTTATAACAGGGAGCCAAGCCTTACATTAAATCTGTGTTTCTGCATAACCCGCCTTGTGTGTTTTTTCTAGTCTGCTGGGCCTCTGCTCCCTCTGTTTCCCTCCTATCTCTCTCTCTCTTTCTCCCTTCTCTCCTCTCTTGCAGTGGAAGAAGTGCCTTATACAGGCAAAGCAAGCCAACCCGTCGCCTACCGCTCAGTGTTTCTGTTGCTGTGTTCATACTGTTCCCTGGGACACAACAACACATCTATACACGTTACCGTGAGATACTGTAAGCGAAATGCTGTATTGTTTGCCCCCCCCCCACCCCTCCAATGTATTGGTTGTTACATTACTCCTCTTGACTGACATAGAGGTCTACTGGAGGCGGAGCCTCTTTGGTTTAGTCATTATCCGACGCCACTCCTCTGTTCATTTTCTTTCTAAATTGCCTTCTATAAAAAGTAATCAACTTACATCTTTCCTCGCTTCTCCTGACCAAAATTGCCTGATTTGCTGAAGTAAAGGCAGAAATAAATGGCTTTTTCTCTGCGCGTGTGGAACAAACCATGGCGATCGTCTCCTGGCTGTCTGCGTTTTTAGAACTGACTTTACTCCAACAGCCCAAATGAGGATTGTATTGTGAAGCGCATGCTGCTATCGAACACACCAGATAGCGAAATCTCTCCTGGAGAAGGACTCAGCGTCTCAGCGAAGTCCTCCAGCGAAGACTCAAGGTTCAAGGAAAATGATTGTTACAGCCGAGAACAAATATGACTGTTATTTCTGCTTTTATTGTACTCCTAGTACTCGCATTTATACACCTTGTTATAATACATGCCACTTAGACATACAGTTATTTCCAATGTGACGCCAGTAGTGTGTTACCGCCTTTCTGTAGTTATTAATGTCAATTCTAATGTGAATTTGTTTGTCGGGACTCTGCTCACCCTTTCATTTCTGGCCAAGGCAGCAGACTCAAAACAAATCAACAATACAGTATCATCAATCACTTTTATTCATCAATACGGCCTCGGTCCCCGTAATGACATTTTCCTTCTGTATCTCTGGGGTTATTATCCTGTCGGAGCCATAGCCAGGCATCTGAACGCAACACTGACACATGCCAAACAAAACCCTCAGTTGGCACTTTGAGGATGTGGGCATCATGCCTTTGCCAGCTTCCACGCTGTAGGGGCCGTGCCAGCCTTTTATAAATGCCCTATTTGGCAAGAACTATGTTCTGCTCAGCTCCGCTGTTGGCTACGTGGCACTGTCTCTGTCAAGGTCCCTGTTCCAATATTCCCATCTATAAACAGGGACATGTTCCAAATTTTAGAAGCTGGTTTGCATTCAAGATGTTATGGTCATATTTATAGGATCCGATAAATAGGGACCCTAAACTCAACCGACTGGAGTCACCGACAGATAGCGTTTAGTAGGCAGGTTAAGTTGCTTTGTCATGCGTAACAGTGACTGTACACCATAGTATTGTAGTTTGTAGTACTGACGTTTGTCATCTTCAGTGGATGCACTCAATGGACAGAAGTACTGGCAGCTGCTGCTTTGTAGGGTCTACCCTCATTTGTGGGTTTCAGATAGGGGGGCGTGTCCAGCCAGACGGCTTCATGCTACAGCGAAGGAAGAATATCAGCTCAATGTGTCCCCTCTTTTCTCAGGGTTTCAATGCAAACATCTCCATTTCTAAGCCCAGCGTTCACACACACACACACACACACACACACACATACACACCTTTCACTTTGCTCGGCGCAAAAGCAATGAGCGGTTATCAGACCTAGATAATAGTTCTCCCCCCAAAGCCCCTGTGGTCCTGTATCTGATGTACCCCCCACAGGGACTTCACAAAGCCAGGACTAAGTTTTGTTTTCACAGTTGACTGCTGGTGGGCGGTGTGTGTGGGTGTGTGTGTGTGTGTGTGTGTGTGTGTGTGTGTGTGTGTGTGAGGGGAAGGGGGTGCGTAGGTGGATGGTGGTGGGTAAGAGGCATCAGTGCGAGAGGTCATTCATGAAGTGTGCCGTCGGCCCCATGCGGAGGCAGGACCTGTCAGAATGGAGGGGCCACCCCCAAGACAGTACCCTGGGCTCACCAGGGGGTTCGAGGGGCATGTGTGACCGGGATGGAGGAGGAATAAGTCCTGGAGAAAAGACTGTGGTCGGGGGTGCAGCCGGCCTCCTGGTCTAGTATGTAAAACAGCTCCACACCTGGTTTTACCTCACTGCTTGTCTGTCCGGCATTCAAACAGCATTGAAAACATTGCATGCAGTCTGTGTGTGGAAAATGTTTTGGTATCTGTATGTTTGCATGTATTTCCTTGTTCATCTCTCTCTCTCTCTCTCTCTCTCTCTCTCTCTATCTCTCTCTCTCTGTGTCTGGGTGCCTTGGTTTGTTTCAGTATTCCTGTACATTTGTATCTCTGATCAAACAGAATAATGCCGGTATTATATTCACAGTACTTAGAATTGCGTGGCGTTCAGCTCACATTCCAACACATTAGAGACTAGACTTGGAGACACAAAGCCTCATCTGTAAACAATATTCTATAATATAGAATCCCATTGCCAGTGTCTGTTATACTATAGTGCTGCTAGATATATTTTGAGTCTCTTAACAGTCACACTGTCTGTCACTCTGGCAGTTCAAGAAACAGTAAAAGCAATGCAATGCTGTAATTACTGTAATACAATTGCGTAATAACAATGAATGTAATAGTAATTAAGAATGAAGGAGATGTTAAAGCAATGGTTAGGTTGCGATTTCCACAGTCCATATACTCCAATCGTAAAGACACATTTCCATCGCCAGCGAAGCAAGAACTTCGAAATTGTTTTAGAACTTCGTTTTTTTCTCGGCTGGGCAACGAGGCGTCTGATTCATCTTCTCGGCCTGTCAATGTGAAGATTGATACGCACAGCTGAAGGGCTGTTCTAAAACCGGTGAGTCAATTCTTCAGTCTGCAGTGTGTCAATACTCTCCAGATGGGCATCACTTATCTCATCCTCTCTAGTCAGGCCCGACACAGTTCGACTGACCAACCCTGGGTCCCATAGTGGTCAAGTGATCTGTTCCCTAACATCGATCACAGACCCAGTTGCTCAATTGGCCAATTTGATGTATGTGTTCAATAATAGAAACTAGAACTAGTTCTAGTCCTGTCTAGTCTACACTGGAAAAACAAAACAAAAATGTTAAGGGGGGGACTATTCTGTATGAAGTTCTGAAATGACTTGCTTTCATTTATTTGTTTCATGACTCCTCTGTCCTGTCCATCACGTATTCTTTCATCTTCATTTCGGCGCTGCTATGTAGCCTTCTGAAAACAGCGAGCTCAGGGCGATTGTCAGGGTCCCACTTGGAGCGTTTTGTGACACCCAAAGAATGATGTGCCCAGCGTGTGTGTGTTTGTGTGTTTGTGTGTGTGTGTGTGTGTGTGTGTGTGTGCAGGGTATGCTCTATGACCCACTAAAGAGCTATTCTCAGTGTGAGGGCAATGACGAGTCCCCTCTACAAACGCGCTCTCTCTCTCGCTCTCTCTCTCGCTCTCTCTCTCTCTCTCTGTGTGTCTCTCTCTCCCTTTTCATCCCCGTTGAAAGACTGTCCGTAGCACTTCCCTGTCCTTGTGAGGAGGATACCAAATGTTTTGAGTGCTCTTAACCTCGCTGCGACGCTTTGTGTTTTACTTAGGTCTCCTTCTCTGCTCGCTCTCGTAAACTCTCTTAAACTAGGAGAGACATTGAGTCTTATGAGTGGTGTGTGTGTGCATGTACACCGAATATGCTGTGGGTCCTCCGCTGACCGGCCCCCATGCCCACTGTAGACGCTCTTGACGGTGGACGGCGGTCATCATTGGCACTCTGACCGCTCTGCGGCTACACAGTCCCGTAACCATCGTCACAATTATCCGTGACACTTTCTGTTGGTTCGGACCAGACGGGACATCGATGAGCTTTAGGGGTGCCCTGTTGTCGGGTTTGGTTTGTCCCTCCTCCTGTCCACTGGGTGTAGATACTCGTCACCGCAGACACGGAGCAGCTCACAAACCGTGCCATTTCAGAGATGTTCTTCTGACACAGGTGTTTGGTCATGAGAATTTTTGCCTGTGTCAAAGTTGCGATCTTTACTCCAGCCAGTTAATCCTGCATCAAACAAATTGATTGATTGTTCACTTATGCTCTTAATTATTTGCCTCACCTGTGAGGGGTCTCGATGTTTTGGCTCATCCGTGCATATCTGTGTACTCGCTGAGTCAATTGCAGTTTTCATACAGTAAGGCGTTTTCAAAAATACATCAGATATGCCCAGAGGAAATGATGGCTCCAGACAAACAGTCCTTTTCAAATAAAAGTGTACTCGTGTAACCTGAATATATCCTATTAGGTTTGATGTGAAAGCCTGTCGGGGTGCATGGAGGTGTATCTGTGGGTGTGTTTGTGTGAGTGTGTGTTTCCTAGCCACTATCTAAGAGGATACCATTTCCCACTGTATACAAAATACCAACTGCCTCACAATATTATCATCACTGAGTTATGTCCACTTCAATGAAAAGTGTTTGGTTTTACACCCATTTTATCAACTAAAACCCTCAAATGAAGAGATTGTGTTGATATTAAGCTTTTTCTAATATCATTATGACAAACTGTGTTCCCTGTTTGCTTCAACGGCTAAGTGTAAATGAGTTATAGAGTCTGCTCTTATAGACGTTGCCCAACAGGGAGTGTGCTGGACAGCCATTGGATTTCTCAGAGTTGTTATTTCCTTCCTCTGCACACTTCAGACTAGGCATTCTGCTGCTGCTTAGCAACCAACTGGACACAACCCAACTACACGTTGTGTGCGTCTCATTTGTGTGTGTGTGTCTGTTTGTGTGTTGTTTGTGCACGTGTGAGCAAGCATGTGTGGCAGGCCTTGTGTGGGAGTGTCCCTGACATTTAGTGCGAGCATGTGCGTCTATGACAGCATGTTGTTGAATGAATGTCAGTTATTTCTCTCTCTGTGCCTGTGGGAGTATATAGTGTACGTTTGGTGGGCTGAAGCGGGGGGGGGGCTGCTTTTGCGGAAAGGAATGCAAATGTGCGTGCCAGTGTATGTTTGTGCACATGCGTGCGCGTGCGTGGGTGTGTGTGTGTCTACCAGTTGCTCCAAATTCAACTCCACTCTTGTTTGGAAATTCCACTCCACATTATTGGGTTGTCTTGGAGATCAAATGGCTTCATTCCCAGACTGGATCCCTGGGGATGAAAAAAACTTCTCAATGATCCATCATCAATTAACTTCCTCAAGACTGACAGTTTTACCTTTGCATGCTGGGGTCAAATAAGAGACTAAATAAGCGCCTACAAAATCTCTCTATTTATACAATTTTGCTTTTTTTTACACAGATTGACAAACTAACCTTTGAATGACTCAACAAGAACTCTCAGTGAACTTCGCTTATTCCCTTTTCAAGGAACCGCACAATAACTTTGGCCAGTGTTGTTGAGCTCAGAATACTGTGGTTTTCAAGCTTCTAAAAAAGCCAAAAGAATCTGAAAGTCCTTTAATGATGAATGTCCTTTACAGTTCACTCTCCAATATGTGGTTGAAAATGCCTATTGCTAAACTTTTCAACTCTGATCATGATCAGGCATTGTTACAGTGAATAGTGGAGGCCATATGATTGGAATTTCTTTCTCTTTAACTATTTTTTTTGTACTTTTTTTTGTGATGGCCTTAGATACTGAAGAAGCAATACTGACTGAAGCCAGGTCTTCTTGCTGACATTTGTATCATTTCATTTAAATAATCTCAAATGAATTCCAATTGTGATAACACTATCCAACACTTTCTATCTCCCCTATCATACGATATGTTTTCCCCACAAATATATCATTAAAAGTGTTTCCATAATAATTTTCCTTTACCCCATTATGTTCTTCAGAAAGGATGCTAATCAGTCATTGATATTGAATGAAGTTGTTCTTGGCTGTATTCTGCTGGTCATGTTTGTTATTATGATGAGTTGGGATGTAGGATGGGAGACGACTAATCATCATGTTAAGATGGTACAGAATGATCACTCCTAAATTCCCATTCTGGGAAAGACGGGATTGTTAAAGGAGTTAAGTGTAATGCAAAGCATTGTTTTAATAATGCATTCAGAACGCCTCCTGTCAGTATTATTTTGGGTGGTTGTTAAAGTTCATATCTAAAGCTTATACAAGTTCCGTCCAACGCAGAACCATAACCAAACCTGCTTATAATTCAAACTTCGGGTTATTGTTGTAAATATTTTCATGTTTCAAAGCGCTTCATAGAGACTCAACACACGATACAACCGTTAAATAAATAACTGTCATTACTTTTGTCTTAGGCTTATTTGAAGTAATTATAATATTATTGATTCATGATAAAGCTAATACATTGATGTTGAAATTATACTTGACAGACAAAAGATTTAAAAACTCTCTATTATAAAAATGTGGCAGGGTGGAAAATTATAAAGCAGGGGTTCAAAAAGAAAAGGCCTCCTCATAATAAACAGCAAGTTTATGCTAAAGAGAAAGATAGAAAGATCCCAACCCCCTTCTCTTCTCTCTATATATATTCTAGCAGCACACAGCAACACTCCTCCCTCCTTCAGCCAATATAGTCAGGGAGGCTGTTGACCCCCCACTCTCACTACTCCCTCCCTTTAAGCATTTACAGACTGTCTGTCCTTCCTCTCTTAATGTACATTTCAGATTTCAAAACAACAACTAAATACAACTCCAACTTGGATCCAACGTGCGAGCCAGGCTGCTGTAGCCTATCTCCAAAATGCCCTGCATTGTAGAGGAGAAAAAGGCTGTGCTGAGCTGTGTGCTGTACTGACTGCGCCGCCCATCCCCCACGCTCTGATAGCAAAGTTCTGCTGCTTTTGCAAGCAGAGAGAGGCTGCTGCTAGGAGAGAGTGCGAGGCAGGCAGAGAGAATGAGGAGAGGGGGTGGGGAGGAAGAGAGAGAGAGAGAGAGAGCAGCAGAGTGTGTATATGTGTGTGTGTTGGTGGGGGGTGTTTTCATTTGATTATTTACTTCATGCTTTCTCAAAATCTCTTTTGATTTCAATCCAACGGAACCACACACAAACTTGTATTTTATGTATATGTATTGGATTTTATGTAGGACTTCTTCCAGTGGCCTACACAGTTTATTTCTCTCCGTTTCTCTTTTTTTCTCTTCACTTCCTGCTCTGTGACTGGTTCAGTCCATCCCCCATCCTTCTTCCTTTTCTATCCATCTCTCTCTTACACACACACACGCACACGCACACGCACGCACACACACACACACACACACACACACACACACACACACACACACACACACACACACACACACACACACACACACACACACACACACACACACAGGCTGTAATTTCATGATTTCCTCTCCACAGATCAAGCCCTCTGTTTTCTGCTAGTTCTCCTATTCTCTTTTAGAGATGTCAGGAGTTACTCCAAATTCTAATACACTTCGATAAAATAAATGTATTATTAATTAGATGCAGTGTGTCAGCATACACTTGTATTGTATGTAGAATTATAGAAAGTCGTATATAAATGAACATTGATGTGTACACAGTATAAAATGTACAAATGAAATACATTATTAACAATATAGCACTTTTATTGATTTACATAATTAATCCATATGTTGTGTAATGGTTGATCAATGGGTCGTAAAGGTCCCCAAAACAGAATAAATGTAAATGTCATTAATAGGACAACAATATCACAATAACCATGAAGTAATTCCAAATTGAACTAAAACTCGACACATGATGTATACTCGTGGTAGCCCAGTCCGCCTCCGACCCACACAGAAGTCTGCCCCGGGTTTTGGGTTCATCCGAGCGCTTCAGTAAAATGGCTGTGTCTCGCGGAGCCTCGTGCTGCTGGTTCGCTCGGTGTCTCGCTCGTGCTCGCGTTCTGTAACCGAAGCTCCCGCACACACACACATTTTTTTGTCGGTTAATTTAATTCCGCGCCCGGATCCGCGTATTTCTATTCCTCCAGTGTGCCATTTCGGTCGAATCGGACACGGGAGTGGATGCCGGATTCGGTCCGGAGGTGGGTGGGATGATCCGGGACACGGGTACACTGGTCTGAATATTTGTATTTATGTTCGATACTGTTGAGCTCGACTGTGAGTGACTCGCCCGGGAGAGAGGAGGGATATCATGGCCGCGCAGGTCGCCACTCTCAACACTAGCCCGCCATCCGAACTTAAAAAGCCGGATAGGGACCCACAGGACGAGTCGGTGCCGGGGGACAAACAACATGAAAATAAGGAGCACGGTTCCGACAACGGATCTCCGGGCCAGAAGGATCTGCAGGACGGGGCCGACGGTGGAAATGCAGGGGGAGGAGGAGGAGGGGAGCCTGACATGAAGAACGGGAACGGGAATCCGTCCAGCAGGGTGAATAATAATAACAGCCAGAATGATGCCGGGGGACCGGAGGGGCATAACCACCCCGGGATGGGCCACCACCACTCGGGCCCCTTCCCACCACCTCCGTACGGTTACAACCAGACCTACAACCGGGTTCCTATTCATCAACATGGCGGACAACAAAGCCCTGGCATGGCAGCGGGACCGGCAGTGCAGCCAGGCAACATGATGGACCCGTACCCGCCCAACGCGCACGACCACGGCTTTTCCAACCATTTTAACAATTACAGCTCTTTCCCCAACCGGACGTCTTATCAGGGCCAAGGGTACGCGATGAATTCCCCGCGTACTAGCCAGCCCCAGGCGGCTGGGGGGCAGCCAGGCAAGCAGCAGCCAGCAGGCGGAACTACAGCCATGGCTGCCTCGTATAATAATCAGCGGTATAACATGGGGAACCCACAGCCCACGTCCACCCCTACTTTAAATCAACTCCTAACGTCTCCCAGCTCTACGAGGAGCTACCAGAACTACCCCCAAGGAGACTATAGTAACCAGGAAGGGGCTGGCAAGGGAGCAGTAGATATGGCCAGCAGTCAGTATGGTGGGGGCCATCCGGGTTGGCAACAAAGGACCCACCATCCGCCTCCTATGAGCCCGGGAAACTCGGGACAACCTCTGAACAGAAACCAGGTAAACTTTTCTCTCACCGGTCTACTTTGAGTGAGTTAGTCGGCAGACAGCTCTGTGCAGTAGCATAGGCGGCTTGCATATTGCCAGTGACCAGCCATTGTCTATCTAGCTAGCTCTCTAAAATGGCTGCCTCTCTGTTTTCTCCTTTACACCCCCTCCTTAAAGAGCATTTAAACTGAGAAACAAGCCGTGTTCATGCTAAAATGTCAATCCCACTGTGCTCCTGGGAAAGATGAAAAGTTCTGCTGGATCAGGGTGAAGGGGACACGAGTTTGTGAAGAGATATTGAGAGGCTAAAAGGTGATTTACTTAGTAAAGATTGTGCTGCTTCTTCGGCTCCATGTCTGTGCAAAGCGCAATGACAGCTATTCTCCCTGCTAGCATGTCCAAGTAATATGTTTCAGTGCTTTTGAGACTTATTGCAGACCCAATGTTTTTCTCCTAAACCCTGAACACAATTTAAATGGCAAGTTATAAATGATAGCGATGACGTTTTGAATTGAATCGGACCAGTTGGTTATAAGCGAGGGCTGCGGGTTGTATCTTTAGTGGTGGTCGTGTGTCGATAAAATAGCGTGCGGTCGATGTCTGTACATCTGTTTGTAAGTTGCAACATTGTTGCCGCCAGGTCGTTACTTAGTATCACCTTGAACTGATCAATTTGATACATTGAAGATAAACGACAGAGAGATGTGTTCTGTGATGCCCGGAGTTGTCTCACTACCGCCAGTAAACCCAGTCGGTGATGCGAGTACGAGCAGATTGCTTTGCTCTGGGATTTGAATTATGGAGGTAAAATCCCTCTGTCAAAGCCAGGAGACAGTTGGTCTTAGGTTGACATGCTAGCTGAGATCTGATTGGCTCCCCGTATCCGTTGCTCCTGGCCATTTCTAATTGCATATAATGTAGTGCTGCAGAGATCACCCTGGTCTGCTCGAGCATTCTGAACATGTCAGAATGAAGATGACAACATTATTAATATTAGTCAGACACTCCAGTTTAATGGATTATCTCACGTTGCTTTTTAAATTCTATTCAAACAAAAATATGTGCTTATTATGGCCTACATGCAGCAGTCAACACATTTCAGCTGTTCTGCTGTTTGTATTATGTGTTTATTTGGACAAAATGACAGTACTAGTATTATCCAACATTTACTTTATGGATGATTTTACTAAACGCGTGATGTTGTGTAAGTTCATCTGCAGTAATTTGCATACTGACTGTATTGCCTGCTACTAATAAAAATACAGCACAGTTACAGTATTTGTTTAGCGTGGTTCTAGGTAAAATCTCAGCTGTATCCTGCATGCAAACGGGAATTTAGGTCCAACTCAAGAGGGAATAGAGAATTGGCTAAACTGACTGTGGAACAGCAGAGGGAGTAGGTGTGGCTGTGTTCTCCCCTTTAAAACAGGCCTACTTCTTCCTCACTGATCTCATTGTCTCGTGTCAGAGCACCTTTTACATACACTGATCGCTCTCTGGGATGGTTATTGGGATGGTTTGAAAGTAATATGCCCAAACCATGCTTTCATTACATTTGCAAATATTGCCCTGTTGACATTTTTTGACGAACCCCATTTCAACATTAACGGTCTGTGTTAATCGACGCGTAAACAACAATTAATCGGTGAATAATGTTGGTACGCTATTTAAAGGATGTTTTATTTGTACCATTTTGCATCTAGCAAAGGATTTTTATGCTTCAACAACCAATCTTTCTGACAATGGACATAATTAACGAAAGCTAGCCTAAATCTTTATTTCATTCGCTTTTTTGCTGAACACTTTGCTCCACTAACTAACATCATTCCGCATTCATTCATTATTTATGTTCATGAGTCAGCTGACATTTTAATATCAGTTTCTAGGACATAACAAACTCTTTAAATACTATTGTGGGTGTGGTCTAGCACATGTGTAACAGCCAGTCCAGAACATTGGTGTTGTAAAGCATTTGGTATACAGGTTTCCAACACTGTTTAGAAAAATTACCATTCACAATATGTTGTTGTTCTTACAATAACATGCTTCTTTTGCCCTTTTCAGCTGAGCCAAAAAACATGGCACAATTTTGATTAGTCTGTCGATTGAAGCTTTTTGTAATAGAGATTTTGCATTTACTAGATTACATTGTCTCTCCAGAGGCGACATATCATTCATGGTAGATAGTGTTTTTTAAGTCCTTGTGTCCGTATAATGTTGTTCTTCAGTTTTACTCTTTATGCACATTTATGTTTTAACAGTTACATAAGAAGCGAGATGCACGTGCCTCTCCTCACCCTTCAAGATGTTTTCTCGTTAATGCTAGTTTTCTGGGCTATAGTTCAGATTCAAACCCACGCTGCAGCAGTACATGTGCTCTTGAGAACGTGACTTCGGACCAATGTTGTCCCCCTCGTAAATTCTAACTGGTATTTTTCATTTGTTTTCACGCCAAACATTTACCACAGAATGTTAATTCTCTTTCTAGTATATTAGTTCCAACAGTTAATCCCGATGTTTTAATCAGTGTCACTTATTTAGATCATATAGACTCACCATCCTTTTATCGAGTGTGTCTTTTCAACTGCTTGGTGTTCCGGCTGGTGGTGGTGTCATGGTGTGGGGGAAATGTTTCCTCTGCACACGGACCGTGGGCCTACCATAGTATTGTTGCTGACCATGTCCATCCCGTCACGACCAAAGTGTACCTATCATCTATTGGCCACTTCCAGCACGATAACACACCATGACACACAGCTAAAATCGCTTCCTTGAACATAACAATGATTGCACTGTACTTAAATGGCCTCCACAGTCGCCAGATCTCAATCCAATTCAGCACCTTTGGAATTGATTCATGTATTTGGTGATTGATCGATGCAGAAACTGAATCGATTAATACCTCTCCCTGATACTTAAAGGAACATCTAAAGCTGTGAAATCTTGCCTGATGTCTGTGGACTAATTGGTCTTTTTGGTGGTGAAGCCTGTCTTAATTTTTTACTGTGACATCCTCTGACGTCCCTTTCTTGCATAGAAAAACAATAACCATGTGAAAATCATGTTTGGTTAGTGTCTATTATTAGGAAACCATTTATTTTGTTTAGATGAAACCCCTTAAATCATAGGCTGCTTTCTCATACAATCATTTGAGTTGGACTGTATGTTACAATGTAGTTGTATTTATTTGCTCCAGTTTACCATGTCAAACATACCTTAATGCTAGTGGTTACTTTATGAGGGAATATATATATATTAGGGCTGGGATATTTAACGCGTTAATCTGATGCGTTAATTTCAAATGTTTAACGCGTTAAAATAATTTAACGCAATTAAGGCACCACTTTATTAAGTTTCGGTTTCGGTTTGCTAAACCGAATTCAAATACCATAGAAGCAGCTCGCCTTTAGTTTATCATATAAAAGCAAACACATGGTCATTATTTCTGTTACTAGAGAGTATATAGGACAGAAACACCCGATCATTATTGATGTTGCAATCCGCCAATCCGCGTTACTGCAGTAATGTGCGCCAAATCGGGCTTTTGACCAAACAAGTAATCGTTAACCGATGTTTTAGATAAATAGATAGAAACTGCCGCCCGATAAACACAGTAGAAGACGAGGGACTGAAATAAATAATTCCAATTGCATTGGGATCCCCATCATACAATCTACCCTCTAAAACAATTGTTTTGAGACACAACCTGCTGGAGAAAGCAGAGAACGTCACTGTCATGGAGACCCTAACCAACCCGACATAACCAAACTTAATTTAACTTAATTCTGTTTGTCATTCATATTACAAAGGCTGTTATAGACTTCTTTAAAAATAATCTGGCAACTTTACATATAGTGCAATTATTTTGGCCTATAGGCTTACGTTCTAAAATAATCTATCTTTGACATTGATGGTTTCACCTTACACTTTGTCATTTTGTTTTTGAAAATGTTTTATTTCATTTGGACTATTGCCAAGATGATCCAGTATTTTTGATAACCTTCAGGGTTTAAATATATAACTTGCACTTCAACACTTTGTTTATAAAGTTGCTATATTTGATAAGAATGACTATTCTGTATTGTTCACAGGAGAGACTATCATAAAATAATGTATTTAAAATATACTTCATTGTGTTAATTGATTTATTTCATTGTTTCAAACAACTTGGGGAAAATGCGATTAATCACAGGATTGTGCGATTAATTAGTTAATTTTTTTAAATAAATTGACGGCCCTAATATATATATATATATATATATATATATATATATATATATATATACATTCATGATTATTGAAAGCATGTTTTTCTGTGTTTGTGGTGGATTTGTGGGGGTATTTTTGCATGCAGTGCAGCACAGAATGAAGGAAATCAGTCCTTTATGGTAAACCACATGTATTTTTTAGTGTGCTCTTATCTACTGGGTTCACACTAAATTAAGAAAACTTTACCAAAGTTTGGAAAACTATTTTGGTGTTGGACCACAGACCTGGGTCTGCTTGTGGTCCGTAGTGCTTTTGGCACGAGAAATGTCCAGGTGATGTCTGTTCTACTATACTAGAGATGGTCTGGTCATGCTCATTTAGCTCTGGCTTGTACGTGGAATCATATTATTTTTAATTGCGCAACGTGTGATTATGGATTCCATTGCACCGCGTATTGAGTTGTCCTGTGTAGCCAATAGAATGGGTAGGTGTGTAATAGGTCTCGGCCAATAACAATGTACTGACGGTGCATCCCTAGTTATGGCTTGGTTTTTCTCTGGCTAGGTGGGTATTGGCTCGTCTCTTTTTTTGCTGAGTAATGATTTACATGCCATGCAGCCAGGAAGGCACTCTGCCTCATGGTTGTGTGTGTGTGTGTGTGTGTGTGTGTGTGTGTGTGTGTGTGTGTGTACGTGTACGCAGACCTTCTTTGACGAGTTGTGTGTAAGTGGGAAGAGTGTCAGTGATGCCCAGGGGAAGGTGGGGTGAGGTTTTTGTGAATGATCTTTTGCTGCTTGTGACAGCTGTGTGTTTGTGTGTGCCAGGCACACACACACACACGCTCGCACACACACACTTTGCCAGGCACACACAAACAGTTGTGACTGATGCCTCTGGAGAATCCTTTCTGTGATCTGGTTGGGGCTCCTCCGGTCGCCACCCACGCGTCTCTCCTCCGGTCGCCACCCACGCGTCTCTCCTCCGGTCGCCACCCACGCGTCTCTCCTCCGGTCGCCACCCACGCGTCTCTCCTCCGGTCACCACCCACGCGTCTCTCTCCTCCGGTCACCACCCACGCGTCTCTCTCCTCCGGTCGCCACCCACGCGTCTTTCTCCTCCGGTTGCCACCCACCCACGCGTCTCTCCTCCGGTCGCCACCCACCCACGCGTCTCTCCTCCGGTCGCCACCCACCCACGCGTCTCTCCTCCGGTCGCCACCCACCCACGCGTCTCTCCTCCGGTCGCCACCCACCCACGCGTCTCTCCTCCGGTCACCACCCACCCACGAGTCTCTCCTCCGGTCGATCACACTTGTGATCTGTGAATTTGTGTTCTGTTTTGAGCTGACCCCATTCGGTCGTCTAGTTGATTCGGTGAGATCTGTAGTTTTTTTAGCCTGTCTGATTTCACCCAGTCTCAGTTGATTAGTCTATTGCAGAACTCTTGGCTGTGTTCTTATGTTGTCACCTCAGCCTGGCTAGATGGCTCAGTCCAGAGCCATAGAGAGAGTTGCGACACTCTTTGATGTCTCTAGCGGGGTGGTCACGTGGTTCATGTAAGCTTCAATAGTTCCAAACAAACCGTGAGCTCCCATTTATTTCAACGGAACTGTTAGCATCGATTGCGCTATTTAGTGCTAAAAATAAATGAAAACACATACCCAAGTACTTGATGGACTGGTATTGCATTATTGCATATTTGTTAATGTCATTTTTACATTTGGAGCGGTAAGGTGACAACAAAAAGCTATGTTAGAAGCTTCACATTCATGTTAGCTTGAATTGCATTAGCACTAGGCTGCTAGCGTATGGTTGCTTAACCTTACCTTTTTTAAATCAAATACATTTTAAGATACAAAATATCCAAAATATTAAAGAATAATAACTCATTATGCTAGGATGAATGAAATTAAGTATTATTTTTATTAAACAATGAATGAGACAACGAGAGTATGTGTATCTACCTGGAAAAACAAAGTAAAGAAACAGCGATGCATATTGTGATGTTCTGTGATGGTTCATTGGTTACATTAACATTTTATAGATATACCATGGTTGGCTGTGCAGCATTTGGATGCAAACAATCGGTCAGATAAGGGCTACAGAATGTATGGCTTCCCTAAGGACCAAGAGTGTAGGAAGAGATGGTTGGCAATGGTCAGCCGTCAAAACTTCAAAATGACAGGGTCCAGCAACAGTAAAAAACGATGTAATGTAAGTAACGTTCACAGCAGTGGCATCAGTTGGTAGCATTTCAAAGGGCAAGTGTAGACAATTATGTACAGCAGCATTATCTGCAGCATCCAGCAGCAGCATTCATCGTTAGCACCAGGCACCATCTTTTCAACCAGCCACCATTGCCAGCCTCAGCAGCAGTCACCTCCAAAATTACACCCAGGCTGTAATAGTTTGGAAAGAAATTAGTCTCCCTACTGTCTGAGTAAAAATAATTTAAACCTCATTTTGGCATATTTTTTTGTTGTTGTGTGGAATCATTTGTACTCATATAATCAAACAGCCCTTCAATGGTATAATTAAACAAACGCAAACTTATTTTTACTAGTTAGCCTATAGAATCAGACGAGCAGCTGACAAAAACCTAGATAAAACCGGTCCTTAATAAAACTTAATGATCCTAGATATTCTAATCTAATTAATAACTAAATAAAAATAAATAATTACGCTGTGAAGATATATATTGAATTTGTTACTGGAGATTCCTTTAGCTAGCCAGGTCAAGCTAATGAACTAGCAGGGAGTTGGTCGTATACAAAGCTAAAAGTATATATAATTACGCTGTGCAAATATAAATAAAGATCAGCATATGCATCACAGAGGGCCTCTGATAAAATATAGAAAGATTACAATTTAAAAAAATGCAGGAATTCGATCAACATACCTCAAAAGTTACTCGATGCCAATGGAAATGAATGGCGTGTTTGGAAATATTGGAAGCTCCATAACCCGGAAGTGGGCGCAAAAAAGCATTACAACGGTGCCGAATGGGAGTGTGGCAACTCTTTCTCTCTATGGCTCTGGCTCAGTCCACCCACTCACAATTTCAGTAGCACATTTCTATTTATGTTATTACCCAATGTAAGACCAGTTATGCAAAAAAGTCTAAATACTTTTTATTTCTATAACCGTTTTTTATTTTATTTTAATGAGGCCTAGCGTATTGCCAAACATTGGCTTTCATCTACCAACATTAGATTGTTTCAGGATGCCCGTTTAACTTTTGCATATGCAACTGAAAACGTCAGTGAGCAACCTTATAAAATAGTGTATTCGCTTAAGCATGACTCCCAATTTTAACCCTAGCTAGGATCCCGTTTCATGCTACTCTGTGCAATTACATCTGGCTTCATTGACATTGTCCCAACTGTGGTATTGTAGCTCACAAAACAATTTTGAAGTAAATACTCCATGACCAAACACTCAAAAATGTTATATATCAGACACTGCAGGCCTCTAGCTATTCTGAAATCAACACGTTCTGTAAATGATTCCAGCCAGTCACGCAAAACCCTACCAATGTATTTTAGCATGTCGCGAGCGTTTTTGTTTAATTATCAGCTCATATGAGCTACTGGTCTTGCTTGTGTGCAATCCATAAATGTTACATCGTTGGTGAAATTGTGAACATGTTGGGTTGAAACATAATTTATGTCTACTTGTTTTAGATATCGGCAGTAGAAAATCCCGTGCGTCAAATGCCACACATCCCTCAATTGCTAAAAGAGCAACGAAAGGGACATTTGATAAAGGGACAATTTCGCAAAACAAAGCGTGTATAGAAGTATGGTTTCAGCTCTGTTACTGACCATAATTATGTGGATAATAGTGGGTCTAGGTAAAACATCCCATATTAGATTAATGTTCTAAAGTTTATTAGTTCACATCAAGAATTGTTGCAGAATAACTGGTTTTATCAGAATGTGTTTTGTGCCACTTGTCTAAAAGGCTAATGTTTGGTCAACGTGTGTGTGTGTTAAACAAATCAAACCTACGCAGGAAACCTACCAGCTTCAGGTGAATTTGTTTTGCCAGATGAAGCCCCCAAGTTGGGCTAATCGAAAGGTTCGCATTCATGTAGGACTACCTACTAGAAATCAGGACATTTCCCTTCAAAATTCAGTTGAAAAGATTTAAGGATATGATGTTAAATTTAGGCTATTATTTAGGTTTGGGTTGGAATCTAACAGTAATTAATTTCTTTTGACATTCGTCTTTTTAAAATCCATTTAAATATCTTTTGAAATGCATTAGATTAGCATATAAACTATTCTTCTCTTCTAGCTTGCATGGCTCTGCAGACTGAATTCACATGACGTGCCATGTGTGTTTTATAGAGAAGGAGGTTAACCTTTAAATGTGCCACTGCCAAGGGGGAATTTCTTGTCCTGCTGGTGATTCTCTGGGGCAGGTAGATGGATATTACTCAACCTCACAACTTTCACTCCACGACCGACACAATGTTTGCGGATCTAGTTGACCGAATTTCTTCCGTTGCTTGAATGGGGAATTAAGAAGTGGAATTTGCTGGATCTTTTCCAATTCATTTTGAGCTTACTATCAGTTGGCAGCTTTGAGAAACCGTACAGTTTGCGGCATGGCACGGTGCCTGTGCAAGACATTGGCATACAGCTGGAATACCGGTTTGTTTGATTTACCTGGGCGCTCACGCTTTACTATCGTGTAGGTGTGTCTGCTGTCCCGCAATCTCATACCGTGCGTTACCCTCTCTGCGACCCCAGAATTTGCATAGCTCAGGATTAACTGTTGCCCGGACAATTGTGTTACTGTTGCTTTGTACTGGATGTTCACCAAGCCAACGGCTTCTGATCTCCCTCTTGAATTGTTCCTACCTACAAAGGTTATCACGATATCCGTCAGTTTGGACTGTGGTAGGGATGCATGATATTCGATTTTGGCCGATATTCGATATGCCAATACCGA
Source organism: Dallia pectoralis (assembly GCA_029465975.1). Lineage (NCBI taxonomy): Eukaryota > Metazoa > Chordata > Actinopteri > Esociformes > Umbridae > Dallia > Dallia pectoralis. The sequence continues at coordinate 2,138,625 of CM055753.1, forward strand.
TATATATACACTTTAATTTTACTGAAGAGAAATCCAAGTCTGGCTCCTGTACTACGTTTACCTTATTACACTCATGTAGACAGACATTCACCCCTGAAAAATAGGTTAATTATTTCCCTGACAATCGTCAGTCCTTAGAAGTAAAATAAATAAATAAAAATGTCACAATTTACGTAATGCACGTAACACGACATGCACTCGTTCTCTTTCTTTTTTCATTTCCGAAACGTATTATCAAATGCGGATGCAATTGCACTCCTGTTCTCACACAGCAGCTGATAGCTTTTTTTTTTAAGCGTAAAGGCTTCGTCTGTCCACTGGGCAGTGGGGCTAAACATGCTAACAGGACTCCCGCTTGATGTCCAAATGTCTGTGGTAAAGCTAATGTGACTAGCTAATGTGACTAGGGTAATGCCACGTCAGTAGTGACGGCTACTAGCATACCGCGGCTAATAGCATAACGGGCTATAGCTACATCATTAGCCTGCTGAAGCCAGCATGTTCCACCACGCTGAACGGCTGGTTCACAATACATGAGCAATACATTCAATGATTTAGTCGTTAAACTCTATTACCTTTTCGATGCTCGCTGCTGTATTTTCTAGCTTTGTCAAACGACTGAAGTAGATGCAGCTTATGGGTTTTTGCCTGCGTTTTTTTATTTCTTACTTTTCAAAAAGTCTTGGTGCTGCTCGGGATGACGGCTCTTAAGGTGCGTAATCGTATTTGTAGTGTTGAACGAGTGTTTTACGCCTCCTCGCATCACTTGTGCTTTACAACTATTGCAAATGGCAAGTTAGCCGACATGTAGAAAGTTTAAGTTGCTGGCGTTCATGCTATGTTCACAGTCAGCACGCCACACTATCGGCAAGGCTCATCGGCAGAAATATTAATATCTGCCGATAATGATCATTTTAAGCTTTTATCGGCCGATACCGATGTCGTGCCGATATCATTGTGCATCCCTAGACTGTTGTGATTGGCATCAGTCAGGGGCCCTCTGAATTGGTGTTGGTACATTGGTAAGGTGGCCTGGTTCCCATCCCTGTCTTCGTCCATGCCTGTCATTGGCTGGCTTTTTTCCGCTAGGTGTTACTGGCATAAATGTGCTAGTCCAGTGACTTAGTGACACAGTTATTATGGTCTGAGGTCATGATTGGTGACGATAAGGTTAAATAGTCAGCATCCTGAGGACACTCACCTCAGATGGTCCCTGAAGGTCATGTGATGTGGCCATGTGGCTGGGATGTCATTGGGTTGTCTTTTTTCTTATTGGCTGAGGTCTAGAGGGACTGTCAGGTTGTCCTAATGGACCATATGGCCTGTTCAGTTTGAAGGTCCAGTTTGTTTCGTGATGTCCACATTGACATCATGAAGTTAAACAAGATATCAAAACAAGGCTGATTAACAAAATCTTATAAAACAGTCTAGCACATGTCGAAATGCCTGTAAAGTGGGATAAAACACATTTTCTGGCATTTGGCATACCAAGGTAGTGGGTTGATATGAAACTCCTAGCATACATATTTATAATTTGTCTTTTAGTTACAAAGTTGATTTGATTGAAAGTCACCAATGACTGTTCATCTGGATTAAAGGGACGGCGGATCTCAGACTTATGGGTGTCAATGTTGTCACCATGACCTGATATCATGTTCTCTAGTAAATGATAATAATATATAAATATATTCATAATATATATATATATATATATATATATATTATGTTTATGGAAAGAGAGAATATACATTTAGTTTGCTGCATAGGCAGATCATGTGGTTTATTTTGTCTGGTTGATTTATATTTTCATCTTGTTCTGTACATCTAAAGACTTCCATCATCTGGTAGCACAAAAATAGCAGTTTTGTTGTTCTTTTGTATGTTGGTGGTTTCTCGGGATCTTGCTGACTGAAGAGTATGCCGGCGTATTTTATTCTAGTCATCTAGCGGTCTGCTTTAACCACCACTGTGCGGCCGACCAGCTAATGCAGTTGGATGAAAGGTAACTTGAGTAATTGGCCAATTAAAAGCGTGGGTTCTGCTCCAGTTTGTTTACATTTGCTCACTAACGGGTATGACTACCAACCATAATATTTACTTTTAATCATCAGCGAGGAATTGTATGAGTTATTCAGATGGTTCGGTACTTTTGTATTTCTTATTCATTAGTTAGCGTTCTGCTAAAGAGCGTTGTTCTGGTTCTTGTTGTGTTGCTCTCCATATACTCATTTGTTTATGCCTGTTGCGTAGGTTTACAGGTCGCTTATTCTGTTAATTTAGATGAATTTCAATGTTCATGACATTAGACTTACAACTAACCATCAAGTTAGGGGCCCGAAGTGAGCGTGACAGCCATTTTTAGGCGAGCTAGTGCTTATGTGTTGAGGCCTTCACAACAGCAGAATAGGCTGCAGTACCCGAGTCATGTGGTAGATTCAATTAGCCAGACTTGTGTATCATCCAGCCCATTGGTCTCTGTTGTTCAACACGTGCACATAGCACCGTCCCACACCACCTCTTCACTCAGCCTCACAGGCCCAACCGGGAGATGATATACCACGCTCAACCCTTTCTGCCAAGACCGCTCTGGATTTCCCCTATGCAGATTAGCCACGTGCTAATTGCATTTATTTATTTATTTTGGCGGGGGATGTTATAGGAGAGAATGAGGAGTTTCCTACAGCCATTGATTAAATGACTGGCTGGGAAGAGGTGTGTGTGTGTGTTACATGAAAAGATAGTACATGCCTCAGCAAACTTGTGCGGAATTCACTTATGGAATGCACTTCACAATTACTACAAAAGGAAAGTTGTGAGATATATTTCTGGTATTCTAAAAATTCTTGTTAATGTAAACATCACGAGATCTGCGATGTTGTTACACTGCTCAGCAGATTTCCACAACTTCAATAAACTTCACAACTAAATTCAGGAGGATCAAAAGTTGTGTAAAGAAGCTGTTCTGTCTTACTCTAGCTTGTCTCTTGGAGACAAACACGTGTGGGTGAAATAGTTGACACGTACTAGAAAAGCCTGCTCGTGAACTGTACAGTGAACAGAATTAGAGGTGATGGTATATTTGGTACACTCATTTTTGTTTTACATTTTAGTGAGTTTGCAACGCTGTTGAGTTTGACAGGCTGTGGGGGCGGAGCACTTATATTTATGAGCTCACCTTGACCGACAGCTCTTTAAAAACACCCCCGTTGCCAGGTAACTAGCTTAAGAATGACCCAGATGACATTGAGTTCCCTAGAATTCCTCTACTTATCTTCTGAGACCATCATGGTTAACAGAGTTGTTCATGGTCTTTTTGATTATCTATACAAACAGCATATATATATATATACATATAAATACATATATATACATATATATGTACATACACACAGTTGCCTTTTAATTGTTTTAAATTATTACAGACTACAATTAGAGATATTATGCAGCTGCAAATGATTTCCTGCTTTCGTTTTTTTGATCCAGCATTTATGATAATTTCGAATATCGTTCAATACTTGCGCGAATGTGTTTTGATGCATAATGGTGTCCGTCATTTGACGTTCAGAACGTATTCAACCAATAAAATGAATATGGCCCTAGGAAACTTCTACGGTGTGCCACACATTTGTGTATATTGCATTAGGGCTGTAGACAACCAAAGAAATGCTTAGCCGACCAAAGTCTTGTCCTGCGCAACGATTAGTCGACTAAAAATAAAAAAAAGGTTGTGATGTTTTGCATTTTGATTGAACATTTATTAAACAATTGTCATAGGACTTTTATGAAAAAACAACGAAAAAACATCAATAATACATAAAACTATAATAATAATAAACATTTTTTTAAATTAAGTGATTGTTATTAACTGCAAAGTGAGGAGCTCTGTCCAAGGTCTAGTGACAGCCACAATCGCGCACCACCACACTGCTACCCGACGGGTCCCGAAAAATGTTCGGGGTTCGGGTTAATGTTTAATGAACAGCCTTGGTTTCGGGTCGGGGTTTGTAAGTAAGAAAAACTAAAAAGGCTATATATAGTTTGCGTGCCGTCACCGTGTGCTTTGCCTGTTTGCTGTGTGTTGTTGTGGTGACCGGCACGCGAGACGAGACAGAGAAAGTACATGCGTGCGCAGATGTGCAGTGTGCACTACATGCCATAGGCTACACACAGACACAGGCGCTCCCTCTCTCTCTATGTAACGTTATTTGTTTATGATTGTTCAAGCAATCATTAAATAGAACATATTGCAAAGATGTTTCTTGATGTAAGAAACAGAGTGGACCTCGGGGTCAGGTCGGGTTCTGGTCGGGTTCGGGCTTAACATGTAAATGTAACGGTCGGGTTAAATGATCGCGGGTACGGGCCGGGTTCGGGCTTCAGTTTAAAGTCCGTGCAGACCTCTACACCACACTCTACAAAAAGCAGCAGTGCAGCCAGCCACGTGCGGTTCCCGAGTGTTCTACGCGGTGTGCTAAACTGTGGCACTGTTACAAAACAGCCTAAATTAAAGCATTTAAAGTTGGGGATATAACATAGGCTAATTATATTTAGAATACAGTAAAAATGTATTTATTGGTGTTAAAAATAAAAATATGCATCTGGTCGACCAATAAGAATGTCAGTCGACCAAGACAACTTCGACCGATTAGTCGACTAAACGACTAAAGTTGACAGCCCTATATTGCATACATATGTATATATATTTTTAACGTTAATTTTTGGTCCCAATGCATTTATTATGTTTGTTTCAATGTTTGGAGTTCCCTATGTAAATGAATGCACTGGGTAAAATATGACTTCTCTTAATGATTATTGCCCGTAGGCATAACATTTGTGCACGTTGTGCTCGGCATCATTTCGCACTCACAAGCCACCATTTATAACTACCCAAGCACATGCAAAGAAATGCAATTTAAATTCATCATATACTGCGACATCACCCAATGTCATTTATTTAATTTAATGGCATGGGTGTGGAAAAATGCACTCAAAAGGAACACGAGCTGCATAAAAAACCGATGACTTTAAATGTCCCCATGTAGTGCGTTTTTGTTTAGGCAATGCACTAGCTGCGCTTTGTCCTGTAACCACGGAATCAAACATGCTTTGAAGGGAGGACAATATTGACAAAATCCTTTTCAAATATTATTTTCTCGAACACTCTCTAAAAAGATCTAAACCAAGATCTACACACATTCAACCCTTTCTGTTTTTCTCCCTGTTTTTGATTTCTCTCAGCATTGAATATCTATAGAACAACATTTACAACATTTGTCTGATAATGCTTTCAAACATGTTATTGCTGTAAATATTTTGTACTATGTTGCTGAATGGATATACATATAGAGTTAAAGAGGTTAAGTTTGTTTAGGGGTAGTTCATCACCACTTTGCATTAGACTGCGAGTCCACAGTTGGTGAGATTTTTGTTCACACGTTCTACCTGAGCTAGCCATTTTTCTGTAGTTCAGTAAGTCAACATGAGATTACCCTGTCATTGGTGTATTACATTTGAATCCTTATTTTATGTATCGACGTTCCTAATGATTCCTGCCGTTTGATTGCAAATGTTTAACATGTGGAAGGGACAGGTCATAGATTAACTTTCATCAATGTAGCAGCTACAGTCATTTTTTCATACTATTTTAAACATGCTAATCACAGTTCAGGACCTATATTATACCAAAGAACGTATTTGAATAGCACAGGCATTCGTTGGCTTCAATCAATGAAAAAAAGACGGGCTTTTAGTTGACCGGGACATCAATTTTCTTAATGCTTCAACCTCTGGGTCAATACGATGTTTAAAAGACTGTGGCAATTGATTGTGACTCGTGTGACCAGTCGTTACATTCTAATAACAATTGATTGTGACTCGTGTGACCAGTCGTTACATTCTAATAACAATTGATTGTGACTCGTGTGACCAGTCGTTACATTCTAATAACAATTGATTGTGACTCGTGTGACCAGTCGTTACATTCTAATAACAATTGATTGTGACTCGTGTGACCAGTCGTTACATTCTAATAACAATTGATTGTGACTCGTGTGACCAGTCGTTACATTCTAATAACAATTGCATCAAAGAATTTACATGATTTTGACTTTGTCTAATCAAATGTTCAGAGGTCTTTATACCACAAAGGGGAACTTGTAGTGTATGCAGGCCATTTTCTGTTCTCTCTTTTCATTTAGTTGGTGTGTCTGTACATATATGCTCATAATACGTTTTTACATTTTTTGGTAAAACAAATTCTCACATTGTCCTCTTTTTTCCCCCTCTTTCTTCCCAACTGAATTGCCAGGGAAAATGGTGGTTTGCAATGGTAATCAAAAAAAAATTCAATTTCATTTTTTTTACATAATCAGTGAATGCTCAGTTGACATGTTTATCTCGGAGTAATAGCCAGATCAAAACATGGATGTTTGTGATTGCATTTGTGCAAACAACAAGGGCACAAAGAATCTTGCTAGGTTTTTACTAAACTCATATACAGATCACATCCTTAACAAAGCATATATAGACATACACATTAGGGCTGCACGGTATTGGAAAGACATTACATTGCGATATTTTTCCCCCCAACGATATATATTGCGATATTGCGAGCCATCAATCCAGGCTAAAGTCAATAATTACCATTCCATCAGACCGTACCGTCAGACTCATGTAGGGCTCTGTTGTCCTGCTGGACCACAAGTCTGTTGTAGCTGCATAGTATTCCACGTGTGACAGCTTTGCTTCAATCTGAGATTTGCATTTTCCATACAGCTCTAATATGTGCAGGATGGTATAACATACCATCAAGCGTCAAGCGTTCGGATCATTTTCTTAAATCCCTTTTTGGTGACAGTGTTTAATGGCAACATATCTTTAGTGATATAAAACGTTATTGTTACGTGGTGGTTCCGTTTTAAGTGATCAGACAAATTGGTGGTGTTTCCTTGTTTTGTGGCCACAACTTTATAACACTCCAGGCAAAGTACCTGTTTATGGTCAACATCCTCGTTTTTGTAGCCGTTTATGTATAAAATAATTATTATACATAATAATTACATCTCCCGACTCCTTGGTTGTGTAAATACATCCATCGTTTATTTAGCTACGCATGTAAACGATCAGGAACAACGAAAACATATCGTTTAGTGAATATTTTAGACAATGAAACGGTGAGTTTATAAGTTCGCTACGTGATCGTGGAGTTAAGAGACACGAGAGAGAAGCTCCGGACCGCGCATGTTGCTATCGGTTGCTACGACAACACAAACAAATTATTGCTAGTGCGCATGTCCATCATGACGTCATGGGCCAGTCAACGCGGAAGATCCAAGCTTCATGCTGGCTTTTTGAGCACTCGCATTGGAATGTACGGGGCTTCACGCAGAACACTGTATCCAGTTCTCTTAATACATTCATGGTGCTACCGTTCTCTTAATACATTTATGGGTGTTACCCTTCTTCACATCGCATGTTCCGACGGTGTGACTATCGCGCATGCGCACATCGCGATGTCGGTGTTAAAACCAAATATCGTTCAGCCCTAATACACATACATGCTTGGGTAATATGATAATTTACAACTAATTGAAAACTGCCTTCTCACCCAACGGAGATTCTGTAGCAATAGCTAATGATTATTTTGACATTAGTTTTGGATTGGTTGTCTCTCTAAACCCCCGCCTCTTCGGCTGGATCGAATTGACAACAAAAATTTGCAACCAGCTAATGCGAACATCTACCAGGTGGCTGGTTTTGTTTGGTCAGTCACTTGTAACTGAAGCTGGCGAATCACTGACAGCCTGCCATTACATGCCACTGAACACATCGGAACAACTTCTTGAGCTTGATAGCAGTGAACTTGCACATTAGAGACAATTTTTTGCAAAGACGATATGGTCAGTACTGCCTCTTCTGCACCTTCCAAACGCAACTCCCAGGCTGATGATAAATGTGAAACGTTCAATCATTTTTGTTTGGATACTATTCTATATCAGTTAGTTGCAATGGCATTCAATTGAAATAATCAAATAAACTTTGACATCTATTAAAGCAGGATTATTTTGTTAGTATATACTATATAGAATACCGGCGTAAGGCAAACTTACCATAGACTGATGATTAGCTGTTTAGCTCTGCTGGTTCCCTCTGTACAAGCTCGCGCCCACTTCCTGGCCCGGAATGTTAACCTGCACTCGCTAAACTCCTCAACATACTATAAGTTAGCGGCAATAAAATCATACTTCAAGCTGCAATTGCATTGTTGCGGTAACATTCTGGTAATAGGACATATGACATCTTGCTCCAGACTAAAATTACCCCCTTTGCAACCAGTGTTTGGTTTAGCAGGCATTGATCGAAATAAAGAATATCCTAGAAAATAACAAAAGCCTTCAAATGTTTCTGCAAATGGACAGAATTATACTTTTCTACCCGTTTATCTGTGATAACTGTTGTGTGAGTCTTAAGCAGCTGGGTAGGAAGAGGTGACGATATCTGCCTCTACGCACGTAGCCAGACACAGTTTAAGGTTCTGAAGAGGGTCCTGGAGAATATCTGTCTGCGGGGTCCAGTAATGACCTTTGAACCTGGAATAGCCCTGGAAGTGTGAGTGCGTGTGTGTGAGAGTATGTCGTGCCCCAGGGTTGACTGGGCTGGTGACTGGTGACTGGGCTGTTGACTGGGCTGTTGACTGGGCTGGTGACTGGTGACTGGGCTGTCTGGCTCCACCACTATAGGACCAGTACCCCTACATCCACCCACCCACCGTGCCTCTGTCATTCATACGGTGCCAAGACTAAGATATTAAAGCAGAGAGGGAGCAGAGAAGAGGAGCCTGTCTCTGGCCCGGGTTCAAATACCACGCAGCTGGGACCAGTTACATTTCAGGCACGCTGCCCCTTCTACCCTTCTGCTGTGGGCTATAAATAATTGCACTGGTTGTCTTCCTAACCAGGACCTCCGCTTCGGTTTGCGTGGAAAAACATAACACATTAATGACGGTGGGAAGCGCTAAATTGAGTGTGTGCGTTTTTTTTCTGTGTCTTTTGCCTGTCGGTTCTGTTCTGGTGTCCGGAGTGCTTGAGGGTGGTACTTTAAAATGTGCCTCTGTGCTTTCTCTGGGAGCGCTTGTGGCTAACTGCCTGTGGCAAATGTGCATAGATGTATCCTGGTCCAGATGTATAGGAGAAGCTTTAGTTAAACTGTACTATACGTCCACCAGATTATTGTGGTGGTCCATTGTCCTGTCCTGGACTCATAGGCCCTCTCTGTTTCTCTATATCTTGGAAGACCACGTCAGCTTGGATGTTTTCTCCATTTACTTAAACCCACCCGTCTGTCTAAACAGCCATACAAACACACGCAGCCCGAGCCAGTCAATCACAGCAACCTTGTGACCCTGCCTGTGGCTGCTGACAGGACACCTATGGCGCTTTTCCACTGCACAGAACCAGCTCGCCTCAGCTTGACTCGACTCTGCTTTTTTGGTTTTCCACTGGGTAAAAGTTGTACCTGTACCTGCTTCCAGGTACTTTTTTTTCGTACCACCTCAGGCGAGGTTCTGAGCGAGCTGAGGCGATACTAACATGTGACGTGAAAACAAGGCAGACTGCTGATTGGTCAGAGAATCGTCACTATTCACTGCATCATCATTGCACGCGCCAGATGTAGTATCCTGAGTAATCCCACCATATATATATATATAAATAGTTTGGCCAGAGATTGCGTGAGAGCTGTACATATTATCCATTACGAATGCTATGGCAAACCGAAAGAATACGCTGTGAGAAACAGCCACATCTCGCGGATCAAACACAGCATACACTCGATTTCCTCCATTGTCTTATGTGTGTGTGGGTAGCGAGTGTTGGTAGGAGGACGCGGACCTGAATGAAACACGCTTCTCTTGCCCGGTAGATTATACAAGTAGAGCATTCTAACACGGCGCATGTAGTACGTCCAGACTCCATTCATACTACCCGGATTCATACTATATAGAACATACTTTTTTAACGGTCGCAAAGTACGTTCTTATTTAAATGTAGTACATACTCAACATTTCGGACGCAGCCTGTGTGTCGCCGCGTCGCGTAGAATATTACGTCACAGCATTTTCCTGCCGCGTCGCTATGACGACCGGGTACTAATGCGCAGGTACTATCTGCATTGGAAAACGGACCAAAGCGAGCCGAGTCCGGTCTAGTCGAGCTGGTTCTTTGTAGTGGAAAAGCGCCATTAGTCAGCTAGGCTACCCTTACAGAGACCACGCCCCTTTCCATCCAGTCAGCAAGGCTACATCTACATAGACCCACCCCTTTTCCTGTCAGCTAGGCTACATCTACATAGACCCACCCCTTTTCCTGTCAGCTAGGCTACATCTACATAGACCCACCCCTTTTCCTGTCCGCTAGGCTACATCTACATAGACCCACCCCTTTTCCTTTCAGCTAGGCTACATCTACATAGACCCACCCCTTTTCCTTTCAGCTAGGCTACATCTACATAGACCCACCCCTTTTCCTGTCCGCTAGGCTACATCTACATAGACCCACCCCTTTTCCTGTCCGCTAGGCTACATCTACATAGACCCAGCCCTTTTCCTTTCAGCTAGGCTACATCTACATAGACCCACCCCTTTTCCAGTCAGCAAGGCTACATTTACATAAACCCTGCCTCTTTCCATCCAATCTAGCTAAAGAGGGTGTGTTAACTCTGACCTGGTCGTGTGGCTGCCCCCTTGTCAGACCTTCCCAGGCCAGACGTTCCTCTTCCAGCCGCTCCTCCGGCTAAGAGGCAGGCTCGCCACCGCAGACAGACGGACACATCCATTTCCTCAAGATTATTTTCATACCAACTCTTAACTCTTTCTAACATCCCTCAATGTCATTAAGAACGTCTTCTCCCGCGGGCTCTTGGATCTCCTGGACAGTGTAGGGGGAGGATAGACTGGGCTCATTCATTCATGGCCAAGGCGTTCTTTTTTTCTTTTAGTGGGAACTACTCCTGCCAGACTGTTTAGTTAGCATTCTTTCACTAGCCCAAGCCCTAACAGGTTTCACTTTTGCGACCTGTGTAATTGCTTAATTATTGTACTTTGCAGTGACATCATGCGATTTTTTCCGCCCAGCTTGTGTACACTTTTATATGCAGGCTCACATCTGTGAGAGTGGTTCAGGATGACTTTCAGTGGTTCAATAGGATGTAACGTTTTTGTATTAGATTTTTTTGTGTTTATAATGAGTGCCCTCTCTCCCCCTCTCTCCCCCCCTCTTCTTCCTCCCTCTCTCCCCCCCTCTTCTTCCTCCCTCCCTCCCTCTTTCGCTCTGACCCCAGCCTCCCAGCCCCATGGATCAGGTAGGGAAGATGCGAGGACAGGGGTATGGTGGGGCCAACCCCTACTCCCAACCACAACCCGGCCAGGGCCCTCCACCGGGAGCCCAACAGGGGGCGTCGTACCCAGGCCAGGGCTACGGTCCCCCGGGGCCTCAGAGGTACCCTATGGGCATGCAGGGACGCACCCCCGCTGGCATGGGCGGCATGCAGTACGGACAACAGGTTGGTACCCCCCGTTTCACTCCTCTCTTTACTCTCTCCCCTCTTGCAGACCTTGACTGGTCTGGTTTCATTTTTGTCACTCACACACCACAGCCACTTCAGGTGGTTTTGATGCATTTCTTTTCTTTGAATCCTTGAGAAACTAGTTGCAATTCTATAGACGTGGCTTTCGATAAAAAAAAACATTCTTTCATCTCCTACTTGAACGCAATGTCGGCTAATCTCAGAAGTGGTTAACTGAAAGGAATAAAAGGCAATTGTGCCGTGTTGATGAACTTTGTGTGGGAAAGCCCAGTTAGCGTTGGGTGTTCGTTTGGTCCTATTATGTGGAACCATTCACGTTCTAGCTGTAACCATTTTGTGCATCAACCCATGTATGGTGCCACTGATCTGAATTCCCTTGTGTTCTCTGTAGATGGCAGGTTATGGGCAGCAGGGTCCCGGGGGCTATGGGCAGCAGAACCAGGGCTACTACAGCCAGCAGCAGGGCCCCTACCCCCAACAGGCTCACGCTTCCCAGGGCCAGCCTGGGGCGCCCAGCCCCTACCCACAGGGCCAAGGGCCTCCACAGGGCGGTCCCCCCCAGGCTCAACCCTACAACCAGGCCCCGCAGCAGCAGCCGGGGCCCCAGCCAGGTCAGCCTGGGGCCCAGGGTTCAGGCCCCCAGTCCAGCTACGCTCAGCAGCCGGGGCCCCAAGGGCCGCAGCCTCCTCAACAGCAGCAGGGACTCCCTCAACAGCAGCAGCAAGATCGGGCAGCCCCGTCACAGGCCCCGCCCCCTTCACAGGCCACGCCCCCGTCAGGTCACCAGCCACCCCCGGGTCACCAGCCACCCCCGGGTCACCAGCCACCCCCGGGTCACCAACAACCCCCAGGTCACCAACAACCCCCAGGTCACCAACAACCCCCAGGTCACCAACAACCCCCGGGTCACCAACAACCCCCGGGTCACCAGCCCCCACCCAGCCACGGAGGGCAACAGCCACCCGCGGGCCACCATCTCTCCCCGGGCCACGGTGGAGCTCCACTACAGCCGAGTCAGTCTCAGCAGGGCCAGCCCTCGCCCTACTCCCAGACTCCGCCCCTGCAGCAGCAGCAGTCACCCTTCCAGCGTTTCCCCCCTCCGCCTCAGGTAAGTAGGCGCTTCTCCTCCGGTGTTTAAGCCCATGTTTTAGTTGTCTGCACTTAGCCTGACCTAAAGTCTTTGCTTTGGCCATGAACACCCCCACAATCAGAGATGGACTGACCTCAATTTGATTCAATAGCAAATCATTGATAAGTTTCCCTCTTTCGATTTGCTGTTGTTTCGCGGGGTGTGTAATCGTTCTGTGAAACACTACGGTGCCTTTTCCCAAAGCGAATACGCCGTACGTCTCAGGGTGGCTGACTCAGTCTCCCCCCTTCCTCCCCCCGCTCTCTGCAGGAGCTGTCCCAGGACTCGTTCAGCTCCCAGTCCAGCGCCCCCCCTCCAACCAACCCATGACTTCAAACAAGAGTGGGACAGAGGACAGCCTACAGGGACGGCCGTCTAGCCTACCGGTGAGCCGTCACGACACACACAGACACACACACACACACACGTCCGTCTCTCAACACAAGCGCACACACAGACACACACAGACACACACACGTCCGTCTCTCAACACAAGCGCACACACACAGACACACACAGACACACACAGACACACGCTCGTCCGTCTCTCAACACAAGCACACACACACAGACACACAGACACACACACGTCCGTCTCTCAACACAAGCGCACACACACAGACACACACAGACACACACACGTCCGTCTCTCAACACAAGCGCACACACACAGACACACACAGACACACGCTCGTCCGTCTCTCAACACAAGCACACACACAGACACACACAGACACACACACGTCCGTCTCTCAACACAAGCGCAAACACACAGACACACAGACACACACACGTCCGTCTCTCAACACAAGCACACACACACAGACACACACAGACACACACACGTCCGTCTCTCAACACAAGCGCACACACACAGACACACACAGACACACACACGTCCGTCTCTCAACACAAGCGCACACACACAGACACACACACGTCCGTCTCTCAACACAAGCACACACACACAGACACACACAGACACACGCTCGTCCGTCTCTCAACACAAGCACACACACACAGACACACACAGACACACGCTCGTCCGTCTCTCAACACAAGCGCGCACACACAGACACACACAGACACACAGACACACACACGAACACACGCACACACACAGACACACACACGTCCGTCTCTCAACACAAGCGCACACACACAGACACACACAGACACACACACGTCCGTCTCTCAACACAAGCGCACACACACAGACACACACAGACACACACACGTCCGTCTCTCAACACAAGCGCACACACACAGACACACGCTCGTCCGTCTCTCAACACAAGCGCACACACAGACACACACAGACACACGCTCGTCCGTCTCTCAACACAGACACACACACGTCCGTCTCTCAACACAAGCACACACACACAGACACACACAGACACACACACGTCCGTCTCTCAACACAAGCACACACACACAGACACACACAGACACACGCACGTCCGTCTCTCAACACAAGCACACACACACAGACACACACAGACACACACACGTCCGTCTCTCAACACAAGCACACACACACAGACACACACAGACACACGCTCGTCCGTCTCTCAACACAAGCACACACACACAGACACACAGACACACGCTCGTCCGTCTCTCAACACAAGCACACACACAGACACACACAGACACACACACGTCCGTCTCTCAACACAAGCGCACACACACAGACACACACAGACACACACACGTCCGTCTCTCAACACAAGCACACACACACAGACACACACAGACACACGCACGTCCGTCTCTCAACACAAGCACACACACGTCCGTCTCTCAACACAAGCACACACACGTCCGTCTCTCAACACAAGCACACACACGTCCGTCTCTCAACACAGACACACACACGTCCGTCTCTCAACACAAACACACACACGTCCGTCTCTCAACACAAGCGCACACACACAGAACACACACACACGTCCGTCTCTCAACACAGACACACACACACAGACACACACAGACACACGCTCGTCCGTCTCTCAACACAAGCACACGTCCGTCTCTCAACACAGCACACACACAGACACACACACGTCCGTCTCTCAACACAAGCACACACACGTCAGACACTCACACGTCCGTCTCTCAACACAAGCACACAGCACACACAGACACCACTCGTCCGTCTCAACACAAGCACACACACGTCCGTCTCTCAACACAAGCACACACACGTCCGTCTCTCAACACAAGCACACACACGTCCGTCTCTCAACACAAGCACACACACGTCCGTCTCTCAACACAAGCACACACACAGACACACACAGACCGTCTCTCAACACAAGCCACACACAGACACACACAGACACACACACGTCCGTCTCTCAACACAAGCACACACACACAGACACACGTCTCTCAACACATCAGACACACACACGTCCGTCTCTCAACACAGCGCACACACACAGACACACACAGACACACACACGTCCGTCTCTCAGCACAAGCGCACACACACAGACACACACAGACACACACACGTCCGTCTCTCAACACAAGCGCACACACACAGACACACACAGACACACACACGTCCGTCTCTCAACACAAGCGCACACACACAGACACACACAGACACACACACGTCCGTCTCTCAACACAAGCGCACACACACAGACACACACAGACACACACACGTCCGTCTCTCAACACAAGCGCACACACACAGACACACACAGACACACACACGTCCGTCTCTCAACACAAGCGCACACACACAGACACACACAGACACACACGTCCGTCTCTCAACACAAGCGCACACACACAGACACACACAGACACACACTCTCAACACAAGCGCACACACACAGACACACACAGACACACGCTCGTCCGTCTCTCAACACAAGCGCACACACAGACACAGACACACACAGACACACACACGTCCGTCTCTCAACACAAGCACACACACACAGACACACGCTCGTCCGTCTCTCAACACAAGGACATGTCCACGTTGCATAAAACTAAGCACAACAACAAACCCACCTAGCTGTCAACTCAGCGGTCATCTTTGGCCAGGACCCCATTCCCCTCATCTGGACGGTCGGCTGTGTTGACCTCGACTGTTTACGTAGTAATCAGCTGGAACACCCACACGCCGCTCTTTTCTGGGTTAACGGTTATTCTGACGTGATGGTTCCCTTTGCCGCTCCGGGAGTAGAGGCCAATCAGGTTTCTGACAGGAGAGGACAAGATAGAGGGCGAGGCTTGTTTGTCGAGCTTGGGTACACACGAACAGAGACAAAAGAATAACTAAGGGGAGACCTGACTCATTTTAAAATACTCGTTTGTTCCGCAAGGCCGAAAGCTCAGTTCATCACGTCCTTAGTCGGTGTGGATAAGATTAAGGAGGGTCTTTGAACTTTGTGTGCGAGGAACATTCCAGAACGCAGTCGTTCAGTCACTATCTGGATGTTAGTAGGTCAGACAGAACAACACAGAGAGAGAGAGAGAGAGACACACATTCAAGGACGGAGAATGAGAAATGAGATCATTAATGGGAGATAACGAATGCGAGGTGGGCAGGGTGATGGGGGGATGTCCGTGGGGGAAGCCCTCAGGATGTGCTGCTGCCATTTATTTATTTATAGATCTTCTCCGGTGCTCAGCCATTGGCTAAGGATGTTTTTTTTCTTCTTGGGGATTCCCCCATCGGCTGTGTCGGATTGGCTACGAGAGCCATTAATCTGGCAGAGGCCGGGCGTTTAGACCTCCTCACTGCCAGACCTCCTCACTGCCAACCCTCCGCCTCACCTCCTCCCACAGAGAGCACATGACATAGGGTGCAGATTAGTAGCGCCAACTCTGGCCACGGTGTGTTCTAGCCTGACACACACACACACACCAACAGGCAGGTTAAAAGCATCGAACAGAACAGTACGAAGCGACAGCACTGGCATCTTCAAATGTAAATTGAAACCCGTAGATGGGCCCACTAGAGCTCTAGTGGTGTATCATTCTGATGTCAAGGAGCTGGCTTTAGGACGGTTGAGACCGGCTGCTTCAAACAATTACACAAGTTCATTGCCCACATTTCAGACAATATGTACACAGTAGTATGATGCCCATTCTTTAGCCTGACTTTAACATGGCACAACCTTCCTAGCCATTATCAAGGCTGGCTGGTCTGTTTAATCCAGGTGCTGAATACCCTGTCTTTTATTCACGTGCGAACGCGAAAGCCAAACTGCCCGCAATCTGACTGTAGTTGAGCCCTGATGGCAAAAACTGCCTGCATTGGAAGGGAAAAACAGCCAGCCAGTCAGTCGTAGAAGTTGAAACCAGCTGAACAAGTTGAGCCGGTTTCTTGTTTGCTTTCAGCAGTTGTTAACTGAACTGTTTTTCTCTTGCTTTCTTTGTCTGGCTCTTTCTTTCAATTCAGGAATTTATTGACATGAGCAACTTTATTGAATTTGCCGCTAAGTGGAAATATTAATTAGAATAATTTTAACTAATGTATAAGTATAATGGTCATTCCCACATTCTCTCTCTCTCGCTCTCTCTCTCTCTCGCTCTCTCTCTCTCTCGCTCTCTCTCTCGCTCTCTCGCTCTCTCGCTCTCTCTCTCGCTCTCTCTCTCGCTCTCTCTCTCGCTCTCTCTCTCGCTCTCTCTCTCTCTCTCTCTCGCTCTCTCTCTCGCTCTCTCTCTCGCTCTCTCTCTCGCTCTCTCGCTCTCTCTCGCTCTCTCTCTCTCGCTCTCTCTTCGCTTCTCTCTCGCTCTCTCTCGCTCTCTCTCTCGCTCTCGCTCTCTCTTCGCTCTCTCTCTCGCTCTCTCTCTCGCTCTTCTCTCTCTCGCTCTCTCTCTCGCTCTCTCTCTCGCTCTCTCTCTCGCTCTCTCTTCGCTCTTCTCTCTCTCGCTCTCTCTCTCGCTCTCTCTCGCTCTCTCTCTCTCTCTCGCTCTCTCTCTCTCTCGCTCTCTCTCTCGCTCTCGCTCTCTCTCGCTCTCTCTCTCGCTCTCTCTCTCGCTCTCTCTCTCGCTCTCTCTCTCGCTCTCTCTCTTCGCTCTCTCTCTCGCTCTCTCTCTCGCTCTCTCTCGCTCTCTCTCTCGCTCTCTCTCTCGCTCTCGCTCTCGCTCTCTCGCTCGCTCTCTCGCTCGCTCTCTCGCTCGCTCTCTCGCTCGCTCTCTCGCTCGCTCGCTCGCTCGCTCGCTCTCTCGCTCGCTCTCTCGCTCGCTCGCTCTCTCTCTCTCCTGCTCTCTCTCTCGGCCTCTCTCTCTTTCCCTCTCTTTCTCTGCCTCTTTCTCTTTCCCTCTCTTTCTCTGCCTCTTTCTCTCTCTCAGCCCCGCTCTCTCTTTCGGCCCCTCTGTTTGTCAGATTCTCAATTAAATATTGGCATGACGTAATAACGTACATATTGCCAAAGCATGCTCACTTTGCCAATGTGTGTGTGTGTTTCTGTTTCGCTCAGCGTACTCTTGTTCCCCATACTAAACGAATGTGTTCAGTTAACTTCAAATCTTCTTTTAATTACATTTCCCTTTTCTGTTTTGTAATACACTACAGTACAAAAGTTTGTGCTATTTAAAACAAACATATTTGCATGTTGTGTTCGCTAATCCGAGTTTAGCATTTTAGATGGACATCTGAAAACCCTTTTGCAGTTAATTTAGCACAGCTACAGTCTGTCCTGCTGATTAAAGTGCTGATTAAATGTCCTCCTACTTTAGACTAGTTGAGTATTTGGAGCATCAACAATAATGGGTTTGATTACAGGCTCAAAATGTCTTTGTCAGTCATCTTCATCTTCCGAGAAGTTCGGGCTAGTATATGCAATCCAGAATATAAAGTGTAGTGGGAGGCCCCAGTGGACACCTGAGCAAGAGGACAAATACACAAGTATCTATTTTGAGGAACAGACTCTTAACAGGTCCTCAACTTGGGGCTTCATTAAATTGTTGCTGCAAAACACCTGTCTCACCATCAACAGTCTGGGATTCTAGCTTTCTAGGCAGAGTTCTTTTCTCCCTTAATATTTGTATTGGCTTGTCTGGGATGTGGCTAAATCTTTGCATTTCTGCCTAGATGGCCAGCATCCCTGAGTTGTGTATGTCCATGTGCGGTAAATACACATAGACACGTCAACATTTTATTTATCTTTAACTTTATTTTGCCTGTTAATTTTTTTCAACGTTTCTTCCTAATGGATTAACTAATGATTTGAGTACGCAACAATGCGTTACAACATGTTGAGATGGCTTTTGAGGGAAATACTCATTTACAAACAAAGACGTTTTTAGGTGAGTTTGCTGTCTGTTCGCCGTTAGCTGTCTTTACTGTTCTACTAGTGAATGTCTGGTTTGCAGAATTCTCTGCCCATGGTTACTGGTTGGGGGATTGATGGTCTGGGTCAAATGTAGACAGGTAGCAATAGTATATTTGTAGTCAGCGCTGTAATGGACAAGATTTTGAGGAAAGCCTTTCTCTAGTGGTCGACAGCTTTAACATTAGCATAATCGCTAACGGCCACACAGTGGCTGACAAACAAAAAGGCCCACAGACGAAATGATTTATTATTGTCTCTTCAAAAAAGAAACCTGAAGGAAAATCTGAAGCACTAGATGTTGTTCATGTCTTCGGATTATTTGTCTCCAAAGACAATCTGGGTTCTGTGTGTCTCTTGATTTGTTTTACACGTGGCCGATTTTATTGAGCCAGTTTTTTAATAAAAAAAATTGAAATCCCCACTGACGGTGTTTCCTTCAAACTCCGAATGGTTTGTAGGAGAGAAGCAGACGCTAGCTTATATTGCGCTAACCCACATATGTCTTGTCGTTATCGAATCAAAATCTAATCCGATCGTTGCTGATGTTGATTTGTCGTCCAACCCTAGCGTGGACGTTCTCCAATATACACTCGCCACGTTCTCATCTGTCACTAGATAACTTTCTGTAAGTCGCCCTCCACTTTCAGAACAAAATGTCCCAAGATGGTTCTCATAGAAAACAAGTTTCCCCTCTGCAACTCAGTTATTCCTGCAGCCTGGCTGTTTACTGAACATCTCTCCGCTTTCGGAAGAAGCGTGTGGAGCTAGGTAAGGCCGCTTGATGTGGTCTGGGAACTTCACTTATCACCCTTCCTGGATTATCCTCTAAAGATTGTCTGACATCCAGTTGCAGTTATCATCATGTACCTTTAGAAACCATGCTTTATGTTGTTGACGTACGGCTCTCCAGAAACACTGCACATACATAGTGTTTCCTTTAGGAGCTTCCAGTGCCCTATGGGGGGGTAAAGTGGTGTGGGCCTGTATTAGTCTGTCTGTATTAGTCTGTCTGAAGTGTGTTGGGGTGAGGGTAGGGCAGTGTAGTAGGGGTGGGTGGCACCCTCTGACTGTTGTCAGTCTCATCCAGCCAGGCAGTTCTTTCACTTTCTCTGGAAGTGACACTTCCTCTCCATGTCAGCTTTCTGTGGGAATGGGGAAAGTCTACACCCTCTCTCCTCCGGCCCTGGCTTTTTTAATCTCCTCCTTGCTGTCTCCGAGAGGTTCTTTTGTACCCCGCTCCTGGCGCGGGGCTAATCCCTCTCCGTCACGCCCACTGGTCTTGTGCCCCTGCTGCTAAGGATCCTGGGATGTGACAGCGGCTCTCTTTCTTTCCCTCTCTGTCAGTGTGTGTGTGTGTGTGTGGGGGGGGGGGGGGTACTGACTGACTGAGCTCTGTCGAGAAGGTCACATGTTTGTCACACTCAGTTTCTCCCTCTCCCCACCAAACACATGTCACCTGAAGTCGTTTAATTCAGAACTTTAGCGTCTCTCTCTGTGGGCGTGCGTGCGTGCGGTTTAATGTCCAGTTGGATCCCAGCTTTAGACTCCTTCACACAGCAGCAGCCCCATATAACATGGTGGTGTATGTGCCAAGTCCTCTCCTCACTGTGGGTCATTCTGCTGATCTAGGCCAGTCCACATTTTCTCTCCAGCCCTATCAAGCCCCAGCCTTTCTCTTTTGCCGTTTGTTTAGTGGTAACGTAGTTATTTTTTTCATCTTTCTCTCCATGTTCCCCTCTTCTCCTTCACCTGTTGTTTTTTCTCCATGTTTTTCTTTTAAGCAGGTGTCGTCCCCATCTTCTATTCTATCTCTCTGTCTGAATCAGCTTTCGCAACGCTGCTAGCCCTGTATTGCGAGCGTCTCTCTCTGCTTGTCGCTGCAGTATTCAGAGTCCTGGGCGTATTTCCTGTTGCTATTCTGGGGCCAGAGCTTCCTGTGCCCACATTTTTTATTCAGATTCTTAGGCGGACTGTCTCTTGTCGTCCCCCAACCCCCCCACATGTCCTCGATGGCGTTCTCGCTCACTCCGTCGTCCGTACGTCGTTTTTAATTAATGTACTTGAGAAAATTCAATCTGCTGACAACGTGTGTGTGTGTTGTTTAGATTTGCCCCAGTGAATTGTTTTGTAGCCGTAAACCAAGCTCGCCTCCGCCCCCAGTAGAACGTGCGCGAGCGCGCTCTCTCACACACTCTCACACGCGCTCTCACACACACACACACACACACACACACTGTCACGCCCCTCCCCTCTCCCCCCGTTTCTGCTGGGCTGAGCTGGTTGTGCCGCACAAAGACAGAGACTGACTGCAGCACTGTTTGTCCCCTGTATGTCTGAGTGACGCCAGCCCGGACTGGGGAGAACGCAGACGCGTCAAAGCCTCGTTATGTTACCAAATAGCACCCGTTTTGTTGGCTCTGTTACACCCAGCGGTTGTCAGGCCGCGAGGGCAGCGACGTCCACTCTTCATCGGGTGGTTGTTAGGTGTTTGTCTGCCGTTGGGATGTAGGTGGCTCCTGGGAAGAAGACTGAGGAGCAGCCCCTGGCAACAGGCCATGGAGATCCTGGTGTTATCGTCTCCAGTGCCCCCTAGCCCCTCCCCCTGGGTCTGCTTCGCTCCAATAGCATTGTGATCGATACAAAAGCCCCTCCCCACTTAGTGTGCGCACACACACACACACACACTAACTTGCGATATTCACAGACCACTCCCACTAGTCTCGCTGCTCTATTTTGCGAATAAGTTGCTGCAACGTGTGTTACTACCAAGAGACGAACAGGATTGGGCACGTTTACAAATCTTTCTAGTAAACTAGGATATTTTGTTTCATGGATAATTCTGTTAGCTGTCCGTGCTCCAGGCACAGTCACTTACAACAGAGCCATATTGATTGTAAACTTTTTTTTTATGACAATCTGTTGTACTTTTTATTGGGGTTTCCTCCATGGCTTCTTTCTCTTCCTCCCTGTTGCCTGTTAATTACAATCCCCTCTGGCCTCCTGTATAAAGTAGCAAGCTAATGGCCTTTAGGGGACATGGGCCCGGTGTGTCCTGGGAATGGTCTGGGAACAGGAGGCCTTCAGACCTGGTGACCTGGGCAAGAGGAGGAGTCAACATTGTTGGGGCTTGGCTGACTTACTGTGCCACCCTACCTGTCCCCAAACCAGAGACTGTGCCATCCTACCTGTCTCCAAACCAGAGACTGTGCCACCCTACCTGTCTCCAAACCAGAGACTGTGCCACCCTACCTGTCCCCAAACCAGAGTCTGTGCCACCCTACCTGTCTCCAAACCAGAGACTGTGCCACCCTACCAGTCTCCAAACCAGAGACTGTGCCACCCTACCAGTCTCCAAACCAGAGACTGTGCCACCCTACCAGTCTCCAAACCAGAGACTGTGCCACCCTACCAGTCTCCAAACCAGAGACTGTGCCACCCTACCAGTCTCCAAACCAGAGACTGTGCCACCCTACCAGTCTCCAAACCAGAGACTGTGCAACCCTACCAGTCTCCAAACCAGAGACTGTGCCACCCTACCAGTCTCCAAACCAGAGACTGTGCAACCCTACCAGTCTCCAAACCAGTCTCCAAACCAGAGACTGTGCCACCCTACCAGTCTCCAAACCAGAGACTGTGCCACCCTACCAGTCTCCAAACCAGAGACTGTGCCACCCTACCAGTCTCCAAACCAGAGACTGTGCCACCCTACCAGTCTCCAAACCAGAGACTGTGCCACCCTACCAGTCTCCAAACCAGAGACTGTGCCACCCTACTAGTCTCCAAACCAGAGACTTAGGTTTGGGGATGTCGATTAAATTGCATTTAATTAAATGAACCAAGCACCCTCTACATATTTTGTATTCAGGTATTGTATTCAGATATTGCTTCATCCTTCGGGTCATATTTGCGGTAGTTCTGTGTCGTTGGGTCGGTTGGCTTTATATTTCTGTCATTCTGTACGCATGTCTTCTCTGAAGCCATTCTAGCTGTGTTGTATAAGGCCTCGCCTCCTTTTCCTACTCCCCTCTCTCCCTCCACTGTTGGATTCCAGTGCCCCCTTATGGTGGAGCTCAGCCTTGCAAACCCAGAGATGGGCTGTGGCTCTATAGCGTGACACCTTCATCCCCAGGCCTGTCCCTGACCCTTGACTGGAGAGGTATTTGGTTATAGTTCACATACGAGCAAGGTTGACACTAGAGATCAGAATAGATGACATAAAAGTACAGACACCATCCTGTCACTGTGGGTTGAGCCACAGACTTAAACAGGACCACACACTGTTAGATACTATTTATGTCAGGAAACCTGTAAAGTGGCCGGAGTGCAGTCAGCATGTGAAAGTAACGTCTCTATATCCCAGGTAGGCACAGGGGAATAACGGCTAGTGAATTTAGGTGAGCAGTTGTTTCATATTGAAATCAGGTCCTGGGAAAATGAGTTCACCTCTTCTACGAGATCAATAAATGCATTACCATAGTAACCTCACATGGCAACCAGA
>CM055753.1:2167142-2179642 GCA_029465975.1 Dallia pectoralis
TTAGCACATAGCCTGGCCAGCACATCTCCTCCACTCTAGCATTAGCACATAGCCTGGCCACCACATCTCCTCCACTCTGTAGCATTAGCACATAGCCTGGCCAGCACATCTCCTCCACTCTGTAGTATTAGCTCATAGCCTGGCCAGCACATCTCCTCCACTCTAGCATTAGCACATAGCCTGGCCAGCACATCTCTCTAGCATTAGCACATAGCCTGGCCAGCACATCTCCTCCACTCTGTAGCATTAGCTCATAGCCTGGCCAGCACATCTCCTCCACTCTAGCATTAGCACATAGCCTGGCCAGCACATCTCCTCCACTCTGTAGCATTAGCTCATAGCCTGGCCAGCACATCTCCTCCACTCTGTAGCATTAGCACATAGCCTGGCCAGCACATCTCCTCCACTCTAGCATTAGCACATT
This sequence comes from Dallia pectoralis, assembly GCA_029465975.1. NCBI lineage: Eukaryota > Metazoa > Chordata > Actinopteri > Esociformes > Umbridae > Dallia > Dallia pectoralis. The sequence continues at coordinate 2,167,567 of CM055753.1, forward strand.
GCAACACTGCAAATGTGGGATCAAATGAATCCACTCCGATGTGTGTTTCAAGTTCTCCCACACTGCCAAGAGTGGGTGAACTTGTGCTTTGGTGAGGACATTTAACAGCCTACTTGCCGCTCTGAAGCCGTGTTCAGTGTTAAGGTTTTAAATCAATCGACGGGGTGTTTTTTTTTAATGTAGTTAACACATTCAAATGTTCTAGTTTCTCAACTTAATATATCTTGTAGTAGGCTGTCTTTGCCTAGTGGGCAGGTTTTTGAGAACAACTGTATAGCATTTTTGTCCTATTAAATTGATTTACTAATGACTTGCTGAAATCAATGTTTTGCTTTAACTCAAAATGTTTTATACACTTAGTTTTCTGTTTTAATATAGATATAAATATACATTTCCATTTTAAACCCTTGTTTGTTTATTAGTTTTTATTTTCTGCTTTCCCAATGATGCTATGGATTCCCTCCAGACTGTGGACAAACCAGATGACTGTGGACTTGTACAACCACTCTGTCTGAACTCTAAAACCCATAATATCCACCGAGTGTTGTATTACTGAAAATCATATATCCGAATAAATAAATTATTGTCCGCTTCCTCTCCCTGGTGTCATTTAATTCTGTGGTTCTAACCTGTCCTTGTTCTCTGCTTCCAGGACCTGTCTGGCTCCATAGACGACCTGCCCACAGGTACTGAGGGGGCTCTGAGTCCCGGAGTCAGCACGTCCGGGGTGTCCAGTAGCCAGGGGGAGCAGAGTAACCCTGCCCAGTCACCGTTCTCCCCTCACACGTCCCCCCACCTGCCTGGTATTCGTGGGCCCTCGCCCTCCCCTGTCGGCTCCCCCGCCAGTGTCACCCCCTCCCGGTCTGGTCCCCTCTCACCCACTGCCGTGCCAGGTGAGCAACCAGCGCTGGAATTAATACACACAATGTGATGTCGTCTGCTTTTCGACCAATCAGATCGGCTCGGAGTCTTTCCTCTGACCTTTGTATCCAATGGGGTTTGAGGAGGTAAAGAGGATGTGATGTGTATATCGGGCCTTCCTAAAGATTGACATGGAGGATGCTTCTATTAGTTATAGTATCTAACCCATCATGGCATCAGGCCTTCTGCATTGAAGCTGTATTCATTTGTAATTTAGTTGTTGTCTTCTAGTGAAACTCACTGGTTGAACACAATAAGACCAATCTGAAATCCCAGCCAGACGAGTTCTTCCAAATGTCTGTTTTATACGATCGTCTGGGCACTAGTACACTATTATTGTCTATTGATTGGTCTATGGTTTATGGCTGGGGGTGTCTGTTGTTGTTTTTGCTAAATTCATGTATAAATGACAAAAGGCTTCGCAAATGGACAAGCGTTTATATGATGAGTCAGTCTCTGTCAATAATTTTTTTCATCCACAATTCTTATTGATATAAGTTTTGGTCAGGTTTTAGGCTTGTGTTTCCTGCTGTATCTGTTGATTAGTGCTTTGTAACTGTGTTAGTCTGCTACATTTGCCCTGGTCAAACCACATGCAGTTATTATATCAGGACGTTTGGCTTCAACTCATCTCTTCATACACTTCATGGCACAACAATAGTCCAGCCCAGTTTTGAGTACACCAATCATTATTTTATATATTCTTTTCTATATGCCCATTATTAATAAGTGATAAAATAACCAAACATCACAATCGAGACACCAAATGTTATATGTATTTAACCGATAAACCTGATTATTCTTAGTGTTCGTGAACTTGTTTTTGTTTTCCGGAAAAGTACTTTCTTAAATCAGGCAAACAACAATATGTAAAGTGAAGTTCCTTCCAGGTATTCCATAAAGGCCTTTGAATTAAATGGACTTGCCAATGTTTGTATAAACCCTAGAACTTATTATTGACCTATTGGACCTATGGATTTCTGCTATCGGCTTTTGTAATGCATTGTGTATTTATTATTACTGTGTATTAGCTTATGTAATAATGCACATAACCTATACGGTGTGAGTGGGGGTGCTTGTGTGAATGCATTTCTGGGGGTTTAAGGCACAGAAACAGGAAAAACAGCATGTTTTGAAACCAACCCGTCTCTGAGACTCCCATGTTGTCACCCAGGTAACCAGATGCCTCCCCGGCCGCCCAGCGTCCAATCAGATGGCATACTACACTCTTCCATGAACCCGTCAGCCATGGGCCAGGACAGGGGTGAGTTTGGACAAGGAGTAGACGCATCTCCTAATCATCATGCTAATAACGCTACATTCTGTTAAGTTTACATGAGGACACATTGACTTATTCAACCCCAACTCAGATGGGCTAGGTCCCTTGGCTGTGAGCCAAAAGTTATACATTTATTTTTAAATCAGTCAATGGGAGAAATGAGCATGTAGGACAACAAATCACTTAAGGACTGGTATATACGTTTATTTTTCCAGAATGTTTTTTAGCCAAATCGACCACTGTCATGATGAGGAACTTTGGAACATCTAGTTGGGATATAGTCTAATGGTCTAATGGGACTAACTCCTCCATCTGCCCCTGTAGTGTACATGCGGAACCCCCAGATGCCTCCCTACGGGTCGCCACAGCAACCTGGCTCCGCCTTATCCCCTCGCCAGTCGCCGGGAGGCCAGATGCATCCTGGGATGGGGCCCTACACACAGAACAACTCCATGGGGAACTACGGTCCTCAGGGTGGACAGTATGGACCACAAGGTAGGACGTTTGTGATGATGACCTCGTGACGAAGGGCGCATGCAGGAACGAGGAGCTTGATGCCGCATCGATGATTCGGTCGATTTATCACTTTATTACGATACCCGCCGGAGTTGGTACAAATTGGGTTTCACTTCAGTCACCCTCAAAAGTTGCTGAATATTTCCCCCCCATGGCTCAGTGACAGGAAGAGAAAGTGCAGGGAGGAGGTGGCTGAATTAGTGTCACACCAGCAGGTGACAGGATTATCCAGTTGTAGGTATTATATAATATGTGCAGGCCATGTGCTCTCTGGACTGTTCATATACATGAGAACATTCACAGGTTTCTAAAGCGTTTTCGATTCACAACCAGCGTGTTGAAGCAGGACTAGATAAACAAAACCTTTGAAGCTGTGTTTTTAAATGTAGTGTAGCTGTATGAAAATATAATTTTCTCCAGCACTCACGTCAAGTACAGAGATGCGTGTCCTGTTGAGTTAGACTCTAGCAAAGCATCGCCACCCCGTTTCATCAGCTAGCTTGTCGGCGCGGAGACTGAATTTAACTGCATGGTTAGTTTCTCTCCGTCACGGACCACTGAAACTCACTTCCCAGTTTCTATTCGACGGAGGTTTGTCTGATGCAGGCTAGGTCGAGGTTCACCGCAGGTATCTATCGATCTGTATGAAGAAAAAACACCTCCTTATTTGCGCTCTGACACAGCGTTAAGAATTTCTGTCATGAAGTCACAGGTCATTCAGAGCTGTTGCTGGATTAGTCTTAAGAACACAGTTTGACCGCGTTGCACAAGTCCGTTGACCGCTTTCTCTCCACCCTCAGGTTACCCCAGACAGCCGGGCTACACTGGCATGCCAAACGCCAACTATCCAGGTGGTCCAGGGGGTATGAACCCCATGCCTGGACAGGCTGGTGGGGCCCCGTACGCGGGTATGCCCCCGGGCCGGATGGGTCCGGGTCAGATGGGTCCGGGTCAGATGGCTGCGCGTCCCTACGGCCCTGGGCCTGGGATGGGCCCAAACATGGGCCCTGGTATGCCCCCACAGGTGGCCTCTGGCATGTGCCCTCCTCCAGGCATGAACAGGAAAGGCCCCGGGGGTCCGCCAGACCCTGCCTCTGTGATGCACCACGGTGGCCCCGGGGGAAACTCAATACACAACAGGTTGGTGCCACTCAATAACACTGTTTACGTCTGGTTTCACATCTGTCTGCGTCGGGTGTGTCTTCGGAAAACAGTTTGATTCTTCCCAGTTCCAGGCTGTTCTGCGTGTAAGCAGCGATTACAGGCGTGACTCGACCAAGATGTAAACCAGACAGGCAGCCAGGCAGGCAGGCAGCCAGGCAGGCAGGCAGGCAGGCAGGCAGGCAGGCAGCCAGGCATTGAGAATACACAGGGACTGAGAGTGGAGCGTATGACATGAGGGAAGCAGCCCGTGTTACGATGAGCTGACCAAGTGACTACATCCAGCTCACCTTTCTCTCCTCCCAGTTCTCAGCGCGTCTGCCTCTAGACGTGTCGACACCCTGTCCATATTGCCCTGGCCACTGTGCAGAACACACATCCAGAATAAACACATGCTAATTAATACACCCACGCGTACGAGTCGGCAACCGCCCGATAAATGATTAATGCTGTCCTAATGTAGTTATGGTGTAACCACTCTAAATGATCCCACCATGGTCTCTCCCCCCCCCCCACAAGGCCTCCCGGTTACCCCCCCAACATGTCCCAGGGAATGATGGGAGCAGGGTCTCCTTACGGCCCGGGAGCGGGGGCCATGAACAGCATACAGGGCATGATGAACCAGGCAGGACCCTACGGAGGAGGGCCTATGGGCGGGAACTTGGCCAATAATACGCCCGGTAAGTCAGAGAGCCCACCTGGGGTTGGATGTGATTGGCTCTGGACAGTCATGTGATGTTGACACTGAACGCCTCGCCTCTCTCAACTGATTTCCGTCCACCAGGCATGGTTCCGAGCCCGGAGTTTGGCATTGACGTCAAACTCAACCCGGCCCAGAAGATGAACAACAAGGTGGACGGGACGCCCAAACCGGAATCCAAGAAGGTAAAGAAGGTTTGTGGTACTGCCTTGTGGTATTGAATGGTTCCGTGCGAATGAGAACGCATGCCTGTGTTTGTGCATAGAAATAGAATCCCGACCACGGTGAAAGCCCGGCTAACTAAGGCCTTGGACCGGGCCTCGTGCCTGAGGTCCATACCGCTGACCCGTCAATGGGATTCTGCTTCTATGGGGTCAGTGAGTGGAAGTAAACAGACTTCAGCTGTGAACCTCAAGCCTCCTCCTCATCACTCTTCTTCCTCCGGTCCCCTTTCAGAAGTCCAACTCTTCGACGACGACCAATGAGAAAATAACCCGTCTGTACGAGTTGGGCCCGGAGCCAGAGAGAAAGATGTGGGTCGACCGGTACCTGGCTTTTGCCGAGGAGAAGGCCATGGGCATGACCAACCTGCCGGCGGTGGGACGCAAACCGCTCGACCTCTTCAGACTCTACGTCTCGGTGAAAGAGATCGGAGGGCTAACCCAGGTTCGTCAGAGGCCTCCGTGCCGTCCCGGTGTATAGTGTGTGTGTTGTGTGTGTGTGGAGTGTGTGTGTGTGTGGAGTGTGTGTGGAGTGTGTGTGGTGTGTGTGTGTGGGAGTGTGTGTGTGTGGAGTGTGTGTGTGTGTGTGTGTGTGGAGTGTGTGTGTGTGGAGTGTGTGTGTGTGGAGTGTGTGTGTGTGTGGAGTGTGTGTGTGTGTGGAGTGTGTGTGTGTGGAGTGTGTGTGTGTGGGAGTGTGTGTGTGTGTGTGGAGTGTGTGGAGTGTGTGTGGGAGTGTGGTGTGGAGTGTGGAGTGTGGAGTGTGGAGTGTGGGTGTGGAGTGTGGAGTGTGGAGTGTGGAGTGTGGGTGTGGAGTGTGGGTGTGGGTGTGTGGTGTGTGGAGTGTGTGTGTGTTGTGGAGTGTGTGTGTGTGGTGTGTGGAGTGGTGTGTGTGGTGTGTGGAGTGTGTGTGTTTGTGTGTGTGGAGTGTGTGTAGTCGCGTCTGTTTGTGGATCAGTGTAACTATGTCACTATTCTGGTGGTGGTGGTGTTGTAAGCTCCGCCTCCCGCCCACCAGGTGAATAAGAATAAGAAGTGGAGGGAGTTGGCCACCAATCTGAACGTGGGCACGTCCAGCAGCGCCGCCAGCTCTCTGAAGAAACAGTACATCCAGTGTCTGTACGCCTTCGAGTGCAAGATCGAACGCGGCGAAGACCCGCCCCCGGACCTCTTCACAGACGCCAAAAAGACCACCCAGCCTAAGATCCAGCCCCCCAGTCCAGGTGTGTGTGTCTGTGTGTCTGTGTGTGTGTGTGTGTGGCGCTCCTTTATCTGTCCCGTACAATTTTGGACTTGAAATAATTCCAAAAGAGAAAGGCGTCATTCCTCTGGTCTCTCCTGCGGTTACTGAGCTCTTTAACGCGCTGCTCTAGTTTCCTGTATGCCCGTATAATTGGGCCGTAAAGCACAACATTTTATTGTATCCTATTAATGGTGATGTTAAAAGGCGATCTTAAAATGCCATTTGTCATCTCCTCTTTATAAGCGGCCTAAATAAATCACTAGTGTTTTAGCGGCGGCTAAACTTGCTGTAAATGCTCTGACATTGGTATTAGCATGTTGATGTGCTTGTTTCACTGGATCTCCACCCCTCTGGTCAACCCCACCTCAGTCTGACCACAGACACTCATTCACGTTCGTGTTGATATCGTCTCTCCTCCTCTGTAATACTGGAGGACATTTGGGCGACTCCCTGAACCCCACTGGGTTGTGTGGCGCTGTTTATTTTGGAGAGTGATGCCAGAACTAGCCACGTGCTCCTCAACAGTCTAGCTCGCTCGTCTTGCCCAAACAGCCTGGGGGGGTCCTGTCATCTGGGGTCAGGGAGTATCTGCCAGGGTGTGTGGGAAGGGGTGCCAGGGATTCTCTGCCAGAGAAGGGTGAGGAGGAGAGAGCCTTCTGTGATATGGGGCATGCCTGCTGGCTGCTTCCTAGTAGTTGAGAGAGGTGGGGGGGTGACATGGTCTGCCTAGGCTACCTCACTTTCGGCCCTCAGTTCTGCCCTCAGTTCTGTCTGAGGGGCTGGGGTCTCTGGTTCCACAGCTTTATAGGCATCCACCCGTCCCTCCCTGGAGGTCTGTGTTGGGCCAGAAAATGATGAATGGGAAACGTGTGTGTGTGTGTGTGTGTGTGTGCGTGCGAAGTCACACGCTTTTCCCCCCTCCGTCCTTCCCGGCCTTTTTTTCTCTCTTCCTGAGTACCTCCCTTGCCCCTCCCCCTTCCTCATCTGTAGTAGAGGGAAATCCCTGCCCGGGGGGGAGAGAGAAAGTGAGGACAGACTGACTGACTGATGTGAGCGGTGCCGTGTGTGAGAAGTGACAATGTGAATAACTGTGACCTGCTTATGAACTCCTGCATTTGTGTGTGTGTGTCAGGGCAACACATGACTCATCAGACAAGCGTGCTACTAGTGACAAGTCCTAAGCCTGGGCAATTGGCGAGACCTCGCCCCTTTATCACTCCCCCTCCACACACATACACACACACGTTACGTCATGTAACACATGCTCTCACCCAAACTCACTGAGTCATGTGGTAATCTGATGGATGCTGAGGTTGGATCATTATTTCCTGGTGACTCTGGGATGCCGACAGACTGGCATGCTGAGATGAACTAGAGGATTCGACCGTGTGTGCGTGTGTGCGTGTGTGCGTGTGCGTGTGCGTGTGTGTGTGTGTGTGTGAGATCTATTCAGCTTTCTGTGTGTGTGCACCATGGGAATTCGTGTTGATCTAGCCTGCATCCTGTCCTACAGAGACAGACTAGAGGTGTTAGTGTTCAGGCATCCAAATGTTGTATTTCTGTCAACCTGTGTTTGTCTCGAGCAGATTTTCTAGACGTGTTTTTAACGTGCGTTTGTGTGCTTTGCAGCCGGGTCAGGATCTCTACAGGGCCCCCAGACCCCCCAGTCCACCAGTAGTTCCATGGCCGAGGGGGGTGACCTGAAGCCCCCCACCCCAGCCTCCACCCCTCACAGCCAGATGCCCCCCATGCCAGGAGTACGGTACGTTGGCCACGCCCCCCCGTCTCCGCCACATCACTCAATCATCTCCCACTGATGATGATTAGCTCACAAACACACAATGGATTTCCATTAATGGGGAACCAAACTAATTAACGACACAATGGAAGATTTTTAATCACTGTCTTTAATTAATCATCTGCCTGTCTCTCTCTCCCTCTCTGCCTGTCTCTCTCTCCCTCTCTGCCTGTCTCTCTCTCTCTCCCTCTCTGCCTGTCTCTCTCTCTCTCCCTCTCTGCCTGTCTCTCTCTCCCTCTCTGCCTGTCTCTCTCTCTCTCTCTCCTCTCTGCCTGTCTCTCTCTCTCTCTCTCCCTCTCTGCCTGTCTCTCTCTCTCCCTCTCTGCCTGTCTCTCTCTCTCCCTCTCTGCCTGTCTCTCTCTCTCCCTCTCCTGTCTCTCTCTCTCTCTCTCTCTCTCTCTCTCTCTCTGCCTGTCTCTGCCTGTCTCTCTCTCTCTCTCTGCCTGTCTCTCTCTGGTTCGGTCTCCATCTTGGTCTCTCTATAGGCCTAGTGTGAACCTGCAGGATCCATTTGCTGATGGGGGTGACCCAGCGTTTGGCAGACGGAACGCTATGACCCCTAACAGTTACCAGCCTGGGATGGGTGGTCCGGAGATGATGGGACGCATGGGAGCGTATGAACCCAACAAGGACCCGTTTGGTGGCATGAGGAAAGGTGAGCTGGCTGGTTGGGGCGCCCGGCTGGTTGGGGCGCCCGGCTGGTTGGGGCGCCCGGCTGGTTGGGGCGCCCGGCTGGTTGGGGCGCCCGGCTGGTTGGGGCGCCCGGCTGGTTGGGGCGCCCGGCTGGTTGGGGCGCCCGGCTGGTTGGGGCGCCCGGCTGGTTGGGGCGCCCGGCTGGTTGGGGCGCCCGGCTGGTTGGGGCGCCCGGCTGGTTGGGTGACAGGTTCACTTGGCCATGTTTTTAGAATGCCCAGTGTCACAACAATGTTTGTAAAACATAACAATACAATTGTATTTACTGAGCTAGAGCTTGGGGGAAATATAGCGTGTCATGTTTTGATAATACTGGTATGTAGACTGGTGGAATATAGCGTGTCATGTTTTGATAATACTGGTATGTAGACTGGTGGAATATAGCGTGCCCTGTTTTGATAATGCTGGTGTGTAGACTGGTGGAATATAATACTGGTGTCCCCTGTTTTGATAATACTGGTGTGTAGACTGGTGGAATATAGCGTGCCCTGTTTTGATAATACTGGTGTGTAGACTGGTGGAATATAGCGTGTCCTGTTTTGATAATACTGGTGTGTAGACTGGTGTAATATAGCGTGTCCTGTTTGGATAATACTGGTATGTAGACTGGTGGTATATAGCGTGTCCTGTTTTGATAATACTGGTATGTAGACTGGTGGAATATAGCGTGCCCTGTTTTGATAATACTGGTGTGTAGACTGGTGGAATATAGCGTGTCCTGTTTTGATAATACTGGTGTGTAGACTGGTGGAATATAGCGTGTCCTGTTTTGATAATACTGGTATGTAGACTGGTGGTATATAGCGTGTCCTGTTTTGATAATACTGGTATGTAGACTGGTGGGATATAGCGTGTCCTGTTTTGATAATACTGTTATGTAGGCTGGTGGAATATAGCGTGTCATGTTTTGATAATACTGGTATGTAGGCTGGTGGAATATAGCGTGTCCTGTTTTGATAATACTGGTATGTAGAATGGTGGAATATAGCGCGTCTTGTTTTGATAATACTGGTATGTAGACTGGTGGTGTCCTGTTTGGAATATGGTATGTAGACTGGTGTCCTGTTTTGATAATACTGGACTGGTGGAATATGCGTGTCCTGTTTGGATAATACCGACTGTTTTGATAATACTGGTGGAAATATAGCGTGTCCTGTTTTGATAATACTGCTTTGTAGACTGGTGGAATATACTGTGTCCTGTTTTGGTAATACTGGTATGTAGATTGGTGGAATATAGCGTGTCCTGTTTTAATAATACTGGTATGTAGACTGGTGGAATATAGCGTGTCCTGTTTTGGTAATACTGGTATGTAGACTGGTGGAATATAGCGTGTCCTGTTTTGATAATACTGGTATGTAGACTGGTGGAATATAGCGTGTCCTGTTTTGATAATAGTGAGTCGGTTCTGATTCAACACTGGTTATCGGTAAGTGTCTAAAACAGTCTGATTTTGTATTTAGCTGGAGAGCAATTCATGACTCCAGGGCCGGGCCCTACCAGTGGGATGGAGGGGCAGTTCAACCGTGGCCCCCCAGGGCCCATGGGGCCCAACATGCAAATGGGCCAGAGACAGCAGTACCCGTATGGACCGGGATATGACCGGAGACCTGAACCAGGGATGGGTCCTGACGGCAGCATGGTCCCTGGAGCTCCCCAACCCAACCTGATGCCTTCAGGGGCAGAATCGGGGATGTACTCTCCCAGTCGACCCCCACCGCAGCAACGGTCAGTACTTCCTACTAAACTAGGTCACATGATGTGCCAATCAGGAGCTTCTCTGCATTCTATACCTCACTGTCTTACTCTAGAAGGCTTTGTTGTTGTCTGGTTTGGCATTTGCGCTCTCTTTTTTTTGTTGCTTTGTTATGATGCATTATAATTGTTAAAGTTAGTCTCTGAAGCTGACTCTGGTGTCCTGGTTGTTTCAGGCATGATTCCTATGGTAATCAGTACCCTGGCCAAGGAGCGCCACCTGGTGGCCCCTACCCGAATCAGCAGCCAGGAATGTATCCACAACAACAAGCCGTAAGCACATTTTGTCCAACTGCTCTCAATGTACCCTTAGTGGCCTTGTAAAGTACATTGATGTTACGTATATAGTGGAGTTGCTCTGGAAAGTTATTTGATGTCGCTAGTAGTCTTTAAATAATTACAAATATCCTTGAGTGGTACTGAATCTATAATCTTTGTGTATGCTGGATGTATTCTGTTTTGAGGTAGTGATGTTAATGTGTTCGTGTGTCTGTCAGAACTACAAACGACCTCCGGTGGACAGTGGCTATGGTCCTCCAGCGAAGCGCCACGAGGGGGATGGGATGTACAACGTCCCCTTCAGTGGTCAGCAGCCGCCCGGTCCCCAAGCCTCCGGTGGTCCCCAGGGCCAACAAGACATGTACAACCAGTACAACGCAGGCTACCCTGGCTCCGACCGCCGGCCACCCGGCCCCCAGGGCCAGTTTCCCTTCCCGTTTGGTAGAGACCGCGTGCCCTCTAGTGGGGGGCCCAACTCCCAATCCCCAATGCCTCCGCAGATGATGGGCAGTCCCATGCAGGCAGCTCCTGACGGACCCCAGGGCCCCATGTGGCAGGGACGCAACGATATGGGCTACCCCAATTATCCCAACCGCCAAGGGCCTCCGGGACCAGGCCAGGGGCCTCCTCAGGGCTACCACGGCATGAACCGCTCCGAGGAGATGATGCCAGGGGCGGACCAACGCATGAACCACGAGGGCCAGTGGCCGGGTCACCCCAGCCAGAGACAGCCACCGTATGGGCCCGGGGGCTCGGGTCCCCCCATGTCCAGACCGTTACAGTCCAACTACCAGAGCTCCCAGAACCACATTCCCCAGGTGTCCAGCTCCTCCCCCATTCCTCGGCCCATAGAGAGCAGGACCTCGCCCTCCAAGTCGCCCTACATACACTCAGGCATCAAGATGCAGAAGGCAGGGCCCCCGGTGCCCGCGTCACACATCGGCCAAGCCCCGGTGCAGCCCCCCCTCATCAGACGAGACGTAGCCTTCCCCCCCGGGTCCGTGGAGGCTTCCCAACCCATTCTTAAACCACGCCGCCGGCTCACAATGAAAGAAATCGGTACGTGAGCTGTTATTTTTACCTCTGTTTTGCACTCGCTAGAAAACATCTGCTATTCTAACTCTCAATGTTCTGTTTATTCGATCTAATGATAAGCCACATATCAATTGTTCTGCTGTGTTTCCTTAGGTACCCCGGAGGCTTGGAGAGTGATGATGTCATTGAAGTCTGGCTTACTAGCTGAAAGCACTTGGGCGTTGGACACGATTAATATTCTACTGTACGATGACAACAGCATTTCCACTTTCAATCTCTGCCAGGTGAGAGGGAACACTAATGGGCCGCTGTAGTTTCCCAAATGTGCTCATAGTGAAACATGAGCACACTTTTCCAGATGACAGAATTTTAATAAACCAGGAAAGGGTTACTCCAAATTGCGATCCACAATGATAGTTTTTTTGTGTACTATTAATGAATATTTCGTATGTTATGTGGAAGGAATTAATATCTTCCC
>CM055753.1:2184642-2382142 GCA_029465975.1 Dallia pectoralis
ACTCACGCCGACTATGTGGGAGTGTAATTAAGCCCCACGGAGCACATATCTGTTCAGTATAGCAGCCTTCATTAACCCTGACCCTCACTAACTACCTCCACCCAAGAACCTCCACCAACGTCTCCTAGATCTAGGCCTCATCACCAAGGATGAGAATGTGAGCTTTCCGCATTTTACATTTAGCCCTGTGGATTATGTTTGTTAACTGTATGGTAATAATGTGATGTGCACTTGGATGGTAACCTAATGAGCCCACTAAAGAACAAAATCAGGAAAACATTATTTAGAATATTACCGAGGTATTTATGCTAATTATGTGTGCTTAGCTCCCCTTTGTCATTCTGCAGATCATATGTTCACTTAAGGAGTTGAACCGCTATAGAGATCACATAACAGAGGTGGAGTTGAACCGCTATAGAGATCACGTAGCAGAGGTGGAGTTGAACCGCTGTAGAGATCACGTAGCAGAGGTGGAGTTGAACCGCAATAGAGATCACGTAGCAGTGGTGGAGTTGAACCGCAATAGAGATCAGAGGTGGAGTTGAACCGCAATGGAGATCACATAACAGAGGTGGAGTTGAACCGCTATAGAGATCACGTAGCAGAGGTGGAGTTGAACCGCAATAGAGATCACGTAGCAGTGGTGGAGTTGAACCGCAATAGAGATCACATAACAGAGGTGGAGTTGAACCGCAATAGAGATCACATAACAGAGGTGGAGTTGAACCGCAATGGAGATCACATAACAGAGGTGGAGTTGAACCGCAATAGAGATCACGTAGCAGTGGTGGAGTTGAACCGCAATAGAGATCACGTAGCAGAGGTGGAGTTGAACCGCAATAGAGATCACATAACCGAGGTGGAGTTGAACCGCTGTAGAGATCACGTAGCAGAGGTGGAGTTGAACCACTATAGAGATCACATAACAGAGGTGGAGTTGAACCGCTGTAGAGATCACATAACAGAGGTGGAGTTTAACCGCTGTAGAGATCATGTAGCAGAGGTGGAATTGAACCTCTATAGAGATCACGTAGCAGAGGTGGAGTTGAACCACTATAGAGATCACGTAGCAGAGGTGGAGTTGAACCACTATAGAGATCACGTAGCAGAGGTGGAGTTGAACCGCTGGAGAGATCACGTAGCAGAGGTGGAGTTGAACCACTATAGAGATCACATAACCGAGGTGGAGTTGAACCGCTGTAGAGATCACATAACAGAGGTGGAGTTGAACCGCTGTAGAGATCATGTAGCAGAGGTGGAGTTGAACCGCTGTAGAGATCACATAATAGAGGTGGAGTTGAACCGCTGTAGAGATCACGTAGCAAAGGTGGAGTTGAACCACTATAGAGATCACGTAGCAGAGGTGGAGTTGAACCGCTGTAGAGATCACATAATAGAGGTGGAGTTGAACCGCTGTAGAGATCACGTAGCAAAGGTGGAGTTGAACCACTATAGAGATTACGTAGCAAAGGTAGAGTTGAACCACTATAGAGATCACATAATAGAGGTGGAGTTGAACCACTATAGAGACAGAGGAAAAAAGAGGTATATGATACATGACAGTAGCAAGTACTGGATGAGAATTGGATGAGCACTATGGTATGTGAAAAACACTTATTCTTGCTCTTATAGACCACAAAGGTACAATTAATTTAAATGTCATGATTTGTTGTGAGATCCTTGGTGAATGTGGTCACACATGGCATAAAACTATCACTGACACACATTACTTTTATCTCTCTAACCTGTTTAGGAGATTTTCAGATCACTATACAAGCCTGCCCAAGACGGCAATGAGAAGTGAACATGGTGAATCTAGACTGCCGCAACATCTCCACCTGCAGGTCAAAAATAGTAAGACAAGGGGGATTTGCGTTATTTCGTATAAACCTTAATACTGAAATGGCTCGCTGTTTGATTTGTTATTTATGATGATATTTGATATGTATTTTACTGAATAGAGGCACAAGTTCAGACAGAGCATGTTGTATGTCTTGATGTGAGAACCCTTTCTCCTAGATATGGAACGCTAAGGGCCGTGCGTTGATGCATGAGGTTATCGAGGAGGGGAGGAGAAAGATGAGGCAGAAGCAAACTCATGCTCACAAACCGACAGGAAAAGAAAACAATGGTAGGGCTTTGTGTTTTCAGTTGACGGTAAGTATGAAAACGTTTATTTGCATTGCAGGGACTATCTGCTGTCTGCCAAGACATGAATCTGTGAATCAGAGATTCATCATCTCTGACCACAACCTCTGTAAGTAGGTAAAAACCTCTGTTTTATACCTTTGAATGCTTTTAGAATACTTTCTGGTGGCACCGCGTCTTTGTAAGTGAACATTGCACTGAAACACTGCAGTGAGATTAACCCACTGTTTATAACATGATTATTTATTCACAACAAGATTATTTACAACAAGATTATTTTCTTAATGCTTCATCGGCACTCAGAGCTCAGGACTTGTGGACACCATCTCCTTCACCCTCACCACCTGTGGCAGTCTGATTGGACCAGGTTGGCGTCCTTCAGTCTATAACCAAGCAAATGTCTAGAATGTACGTCGGCAAATGCAAAAACATTTTCAGCACATTATATATTTAAGTCCAGTAACAGGTGCTCTCATCCAGAACGTCCTTCAGTCGTTAGTACATAGTTTTGTATAATCTACTTTTGAAAGATAATATGCAGACGGTGGACAAATTAAAAACCTGATGTTATAAGTGGACGAACCTAATGAATGCAGAGACCGTCTTACAGGTGTACTGCATTGTACAAATAGGCATCCTTCCATGCTCTGTGGCATGTATGACAATACAGTGCAGGCCCTATTGACATCGTCATTAGCACAATCAAATGAATACATCTATATTAAAAAATACTACATATTGCACAGCATAGTGCACCTGCTGAGATGAGCCGATGAACAGCTTCACGGAAGCCATGAGCTCTCTCAGTCAACTTTGGGTGAAGAGGATGATGCTTTGATGTTCCCCACGATCAGCATGATGAAGAGCGCTGCCCTGTCCTCTGACCAGGTCGATGAGATCCTAGAAAAGGACTGCTAATGTACTGTTTCTTGTTTCTATGCGTGAATTGTGTGTTCTTTCGATTCTATTAATGTAATGTGTTGTTCGACCAGCTTTGTTAAGATATTTTAATTCACGCAGGTTTATTAACATCATGTGAATTATTTTTAAGGTAATATCCTGACTTGGGAGGGCCATGAGGTCATACACTCAGAAGACAGGCAACGTATTACCTCTAGTCCAGATAGCAGTACAAATAGTTATTCTGCTACCACAGGGTCCAGACCCAGCAGTAAGTCCTTGTGCTGTGTGTCCAGCAGCATCCATATCAAACACCAAAGGGAAGACCCATCTGATTCAGCTAATAGACTTCTTGGAGGACCAGGCCGGCATGCTGAATTCTCTCACCCCAGGGCTTCTCAATGAAAACGAACTGTCCGACACATAATATGATGATAATGACTTTCATGAGTTAGCAGATGGCCAGGAACAACTGTGTTCAAATAGGCAATCAAGCTCAGCTTTTCTGTGGCTACAGCTTTGGCCATGGACATCCACTCCAGAGTGGTTGAAAAGCTCAAAGAGGCCTTTCAAAGTGGTTGAAAGGCTCAAAGGGGCCTCAGGTAATAACAAGGTTACCTGCTCGATGACCAGCCTTCAATATTTTGTCAGAGCTATGAGTGTCAGCCATCCAGATCTAAGCAAACATGCTGCTTTGAATGAGTCAATATTTTGATAGATGTATGATTTTTTTGCCAGAAGCAGGGCATGTCATTTAGGCCTAATTGTTTGATTTTGTTTGCATGGGACTAGAGAGTCTTATTTATCCTTTTTTATACATATATATTGGACAAATGGATTTTTGAGCTAGATTTCCAAACATTTAGCTGAAATAACTAATGTAGCTGTTTCTTGTAAATGCATTTTAGTCTCACCATGCAGCCACCTTCCTGGTTCACGGTTAGTATGTTATTCTGTTATTCTGTATATTTGGATTTGCTGAATGTGGAATCTGCCATGTTGACAAAAAAACTTTGCCTAATTTGTCCAAAACACATTGTTCCTGTAGTTTGGGTTTTTACCCAGGTGTTGTTTGGCAAACATTGCTTGCACCTTGATGTCCTTTTCTCAGAGCAGAGGCTTTTTGACCACCCACGTCTGCCATGATTGTGCTTCGAAATTTATTGTGAACTTTCGAGTTCATCTATTTGTAGATGATCCATCAGACTGTGAAATTATGTGCTTTAAATTGCTTGCAAATGATTTTGTAGTCCTTCGCAAACTCATGGGCATATAGTCTTGATTTTGGGAACCTCAGATATGCCTCTGGTTCTTGGCGTGATATGTAACCACACAACCATATGATAAGACCAAACAAGACAACATTTCTAATGTATATGGAAGGCCCGTCCATTCAGTTGAATTTCCAACAGGTGAACACAATCAAGTTCTAGAGACATACAACGGACATGAAATGCATCAGAGCTCAAATTAGAGTCTAATAGCAAACGATGTAAACACTTATGTACATGAGACATCTAAATTTAGTTTGCAAATAATTGGCAAGCTTTTCAAAAAAGTTAGTATTGGGGCTTTGTGTGTAGAGTGAAGCAAGAAAGCAAGCAAGTTTATTTATATAGCACAATTCATACATAGTAGCAATTCAATGTGCTTTACAGAGGAAAATAATAAGAAAATGCATGCATTTTATATTCATAGCAACTTGTTTACTGGCATCATGTACATTTAAAACATATCTCATTATTATTTTTATGTCTTTAGAACCTGGCCAAGATATCTTGAGAACATCCAGGTCTTAAGAACTTTATTCAAAAGGTCTTTAGAACCTTTTCAGGTCTTTAGAACCTGGCCGAGAAGTCTTTTAAACTTCCAAATAAATATATTTACTGAATTATATATTAGGCTTATAACACGGCGAAAGGTGAATGAAGTTAAAGGTTCTTGATACTTTCCGAAGTCATTTGTATTTGTTCTTCAGCCGATGCAAAGGAAAGCAAATGATCTGTGATGAAGTTGGGGGTGAATCCCAGAACCCTGCCCCTCCTCACCCCCCACCCTGACTAACAGACAGAAAAAGAATAAGCCTGTCCACGAGGACAGCAGGAGAAGAAAACCAATCTCGCCGTACTCAAGTCTGCTACAAGGTAGGTATTCCAGAGGTTAGGGACAGACCATTACCAAAAACTGAACTGGTTGAAATCCTAGGAAGGTCAATGAAAATGTGGGAACAATTATGTCTGTTTTTGGGGACTATATAACTGTAATATAACTAATCAATTATCTATATTGTTAATCAATAATCTATATTATTTTTATCTCCCAAGTTTCTGAAAAAGGGTGATCAGATCCAAGGACATGTTTAGGACCACCAGCAGTAGTACAGCGGCGGCTGAGCTAGCACACCCAGTGAAGAGCAACAACTGTCGATCTAGAAGCCTCCAAAGTCCCCTGCAGACGCCTTAAACACTTCCCTGGCAGCACCTCAAATCACTGACAATGTGATGTATAACCTCTTCCAAGGGGTTTCTCCAGACTTCATGTTATTCAGCACCCCCACAAGTTCATCCCCAAGTCAACTGATGGAACATAAACCTACTTTCCAAGCATCTAGGCCTAATTTATTTGGTCTCTACTGCATGATTTAGTGTGGTTAGCCGATACCCGTTTCTGCCCTTTGCCAATTATACATATTAGACTGCATAAAAGGTTCGGTTTGAGTAAATGTAGATTAATATAATTGTGCTTAATTATACAGTAGCCTACCTTGTTCCCCATAGCTGTACTCATACTGTCTCGCGAGACAGCTTGACGTCATTCTTTTTGCAGCGAATCACAAACGCCGTACAACAATTGATTGTGTCGTAAACATTCCATAGAAATCATCGCGCTGCCTGATGAGGGAAGTGCAGTGTGTCCATCTGCTGTTTTTAAACAACTAGACAAATGTAATGTGCGATTGTGTTTGTATATTTCCATTTTCTATATTTCATGCCTTTTTCTTAACAGTACACTGCAGTGTTTATTATTAGCGTCGGTCGCAAAAACACCGAGGAGCCCTGGTCATCACCATGGTGATATGCTTCACTTGTATCCTCCTGCTGGCTCAAGGGATGTGAATGTATAGTGAGAGTAGGGATGTGTGGTCTCAATGATGGATTACTGTTAAAATAGCCACGTTAATTGCCAGATACGATGGATAATGAAATAAACTCGACTTTTCCGAGTGGTGTATTTTGGGGGCATTATTTGCATATCCTGGATACACACGGTGGCAGGTTTTCTTAACAATATGGCGACATGTTGTAATCATCATAACGATACTGGAACTACAACTAACGTGTCGCTTTTACTGGAAGACCGCAGCAGCTGCACACTAATCCTGGATGCTTTAACGAGCTGCTGCCCGTGTGACTTACGTGCAAACGGAGGGAAATAATATTTCGTTTTTAATCATGAACAATTGCGAATACCAGCAAATCGACCCGCAGGCACTTTCAGGGCGCACACCGACGCCCGCCCTGCCGCCGCCCCCCGCTGTGATCCGGGGAGAGGAGAGACTCAAGGCACGGAAGAAATGGGAGGTTTTTCCGGGCAAGAACCGCTTCTATTGCGGCGGACGGATCATCGTGTCCCGGCAGAGTGGTGTCCTGCCACTGACCATCGGCCTCATTCTAGTAACTACTGGACTGTTCTTTGTTTTCGAGTAAGTGCAAGTTGTGTTATTGGTTCGCTTTTTATTGACAACACATAATGTTTTCCTGAGACAAAACACGACAACCGTGGTGTAATATAGTTTCTAGTAATCGAAACTGCAATATTAATGTGTTTTTGTAAGAGGATTTTTAAACACATCTCAGCTGTTTACTGCACACAAAGCCTTGCCCACTCTTTCAGGGCATTTTGCGTGCTGTTATCTTTGTTCAACTGTATAAATAAAGCAGCAGCTAGCCACTTTTCCATAATGCAGTTTTAAGTCATTATAATGCTGATTCCAAAAGTTCACCAAATGGCATGATTTGGTTGAAAAAGTCTGAGATCTGCTGGAAAAAATATACACAAACATTTGTTAACTCTCTGTTCTTATGTGGCTCTGGATAAGAGTGCCTGTTTAAAGACTAAAATGTAATTTTTATAAACAGTGTCTTGCTGAAATGTGTGTTACATCCCCTGAGACTAAGCTACAGGGTGATTAAAAATTCAGATGTGTTTAAGACCCGATCCTTGGGTTGCTGAATGAATGAAAGTGACACATTTCTGGGAATTGCTTGGCATCTCACAATTTCATCACAATTCATGACATGGATGACCTGACTTATTTGAGTTGAAGATAGTAACGAGCCTTAGTCGCACATCCATGCCCTGCCATTTTTCCTATTTTCACGCTGTTCTTTCACTCGGGAAGATATGTAGGTTAACGCTTATATCGGCACGCTCACTCATCAGCCTCCTGAGGGAATTGCTGGAATAGAGACCAGGAAGTCCCTGTTGACTATGTCTCACGCCACTCCCTGGGGTATGCTAGCTAGTTTGAGTCACCACTGGGATTTGCATGCCCTTGTCAGCCAGTGTTAATATTAAGGCTCTAACCGATTCCCTGGTAGTCAGTTCTGTGCAATGAAAGCGTGCCTTGATGTGGTTTCTGTGGTATCTGGAAGGGCCTGGGTTGTCATTATTCACAAAATGTATTGCAATTTGGTAGTGAATTTATTGCGATGGACTTTTGCACACATGTAGGTCTACGTTAACGTAAATCTCTTTAGAGATGCCTCTCTACCATCTTTGCACGTCTTAAGATGGATGTTTTGCCCATTTTTCTTTGCAAAATTACTCCATTACTGTTGTAGGGGGACAACTACAAATATTTCAACATGTTTAAAATTGAATTGTGCTACGTTCTTTGTCCTCTCCTCATCCTGACCTGTCGTACGCTCCCTGGCTCAGAGAGACGCACCCATGGCATGGTGCTATGCTAACCTCCACGGCAGGGATTGTGATCGCATGCTGATATGTAGTGTCAGGTTTTTGCCCAGCATAGCACTTAAGTAGGCTCTATTTTGGTGTCATCAGATAATAGAATGTTCTCCCACAATCCTCATAATCTGTCTGCGATTGGTGAGTTTTGTTTGTCATGAAGGCCACTTATGTGTAGGACCAATGGTAGTGTTGCAGACTGCACAGTGTCTCCCAGCTCAGCTGGTTGGTGACCTCCCGGGGTACTGCCCTGCTTGCCCGGATACTCCATTATCGAGTAAAGGCCTGTTTAGAAGTTGGATTATATCCCAATGATTTTAATTTTATTCCGGATTTGCTTTGAATTGTCTTTAGTCTTCATTATGTTGTTTTTGGTAGATATTGTAACTAACCAACTTTGGGACCTTTCAGACACGTGTGTTTTAACATGAAATCATGTAATACTCCTCAACATGGTCTGACTCCATTCAAATAATGACTTGACATGAAAAGACATTTGTTTATACAGCGAATACTTAAGGATCAATTATGCAGCAAGCATATGGAAAGCCAGGTGTTTTCAAGGTCTATTTGTATAATGCCTGTAGTGTCTGCTGTAGTTTATCAGTGACTGTAAAACATTATATTCAATGTGACATTCATACAAGCCTGACACTCCCAGTTATCATCAAAAAGTAGCCCGAAATGCACTCAGTAGCAGCACCTCAATGTTCTGGTTGTTTAAGGTTTCTGCAAGATGTTTGTCTTTTTAACTGCCCGTGGAGACACAACCTTAAATGTAACAGTGATATTGTCCTCTTTGTTCTGTCGTTATAGCTGTCCCTTCCTGGTGAAGCACCTGACTGTGTTCATTCCTGCCATTGGAGGAGGGCTGTTTGTGTTCGTTGTCATCTCTCTTCTTCATACCAGCTTCACTGACCCTGGCATCTTACCTCGGGCCACGCCGGACGAGGCCGCTGATATAGAGCGGCAGATTGGTAAGGATGAACCATGTACTAACCACAATGCAACGCTCTCTCGCTCATATTCCCGGTACCTCATGTTGACCTACATTACCGAACTGACAGCATTGGTTGTGCTGTTCCACCACTCTTCCTTTTATTACACTCTGCCCCTCTCAGTGGAATGTCAGATACTAGCTGCAACACACACACACACACACACACACACACACTAGTCTATTTGTTTCCAGTGTTTATGTTTTATGACATGCATAATTTTGCCAGCAAATTACTGAGCCTCTGCAATTCCTGCCTTCCTGATGAGTGATTTCCAGTCTCTTGTTTCAGACCATAGAGGGATGGATAGAAGTTTTTCAATGGTTGGTGGGCGCTATTTGTTGTTGGGGGGGCCGCTGGCGGTTGGGGGCGGTTGAGGGCGCTGCTGGCGGTTGGGGGCCCCGCAGGCGGTTGTTTGTTGTATTTGTGCGTGTGAATTTGAGATCATACCCGGGGCAAATTGCATCTACCACTGCTGTTTACTTATGTGACTGTTAAAGGAATTTCCGGCCATATTGCCACTCACATAATGTCTCTCTCACACACACGATGTCCTCTCTTTTGCTCTCTTTCTCTCTCTCTGGGTCTTTGTAAAGTGGCTACTACCTCTTTAGAGAGGAAGAGAGTACAGAGTTGAGTCAGTAGTCCGTGATCTCATGACCTTGTGATATGTTTCCATTAGGTTGACTCGGCTTAATCTTCAATCAACTTCCTGACACATGCTTTGCATATTTGCTTTTATGGAGTTCCAGAATATTCTTGTCGAGTCGTTAATACTCAGCTCTGACTAGCTGTCTACTATTCAAATATCAATCAAACGTTGGGCAGCAAATGTTGCACTCTTGAGAGTATCTAAAACTGGGAATTAGCTCATGCCGTGGAGTTACTGAGACGGCTATTCCACAGAAAGCACTCATTTTAAAACCTTCTGCTATGATGTGACGGCCAGGCCGACAGAACACACTCCTACATTACATAAAGCCTGTGTTGATTGACTTCCAGCATATTGACTCAGTTTTAATGGACACCACTCTGCCAGCAATTGGGCCTGACAGCACTCTACTGCCGGACCAAATCTGGATTGTTGGGTGTTCTGCCAGCAGCCCAGTGCTTTTTGGAGCAATATGTAGTCGTGTCAGGATTTAATGTGATATTTACACACCTTCTGTACTAACAGTTTTTTATGTCACTGCCATTTATATCGCAGTCAATACAGGAAGGGCACTTTCAACATTTCAATTTAAATGATCTTCAATTGGTGTGGTGCACTTTCTGAATTGACACTGAAGCCTTCCCCTTGGCTAGTCTACTGCAGCCAGGACATGCCAATCAATCCAGAATGTGATTGTTTTAAAGGGGCAGAGTCCTATTTGGGATGTAATTGATTTTCTTCTCTCTTCAGAATGACACACATAAAAAAAGTCAATGCTTAACTATATCGCACAGCTTTTATTGGATCATAATAACCAAACGTTGCCCATAAATAGCCTTAATGGCACAAGGGATTCTCCTCTCTTCGGCTCAGTAGAATGGAGCATTTATCATTGTGTCGTTCTCCTATCTTCCGCCCCTCTGTCCTCAGATAACTCTGGCTCTTCCTCTTACCGCCCCCCTCCCCGCACTAAGGAGGTGATGATTAACCAGCAGGTAGTGAAGCTGAAGTACTGCTTCACCTGCAAGATGTTCAGACCACCACGCACCTCCCACTGCTCCCTCTGTGACAACTGTGTGGGTAAGGTCAGGAGACTAGGGTGGGGGGGGTCGTACTCAATGTGGGGCACAGGTATTGATAGACTGAATTATGTATACTATACAATTGAGCTTTTTACAGGCTTGATCTGTATTTATTGGTGATGCAAATTATTTTCTTTACTCATTATGACTATTTTTTTAACTTTGTTCAGTGTCTTGGGGGACTTGATAGTTTTCTCTCTGTCTGTGTGATCCATATAACTCCTACAGTAAATATTAGTAATGCATCTCTATTGTCAAATGTTTTGTTAAAAATTTTGACTGATCTCTGCTACATATTACAAGACAAGTTGGTTCTTTTTTTATGTACTATTCAAACTAATGTATGTTTCGTAGCAACAAATACCCTGCTTGTTTTAATGACTACGAGCACTTTCTTTACAAGTATATGGGGGAGTGTTCATGAGCGGTAAATATATATATTCTTCCTGCTCTCCAACAGAGCGATTCGACCACCATTGTCCCTGGGTAGGAAACTGTGTCGGGAAGAGGAACTATCGTTTCTTCTACACCTTCATCGTCTCTCTGTCCTTCCTTACAGCCTTCATCTTTGGCTGCGTGGCCACACATCTTGCCCTGCGTATGTAGTTCACCTATGCATATGCGTATGACAGTAGATCCTCCTGTCATTAATGTTGCGGTTTAATGTTACTTTCTTCCATTTCCCATTCACAGGGGCGCAAGGAGGGAGAGGCCTGATGTTTGCTCTTCAAGAGAGTCCGGCCAGATATCCTTTTACCACGGAATGTCTGTGTCACTTATCTGATTCCCCTTCATACTGCCAATGTGATGTTAGGATACTAAAATGTCATTTACTTTAACTTGTTCATATCCTTTTCGACAAGCTCTCTTACTGAAAACTCATATTTCTGATCGTCAACCTTGTTTGTTCTTCTTGACTTGCACCTGCACTGCTGTGGAGCTGGTGATTTGCTTTTTTTCAGTTTGGTCTATTTTGGGCCTCTCGGGCTTCCATACCTACCTGGTGGCTTCTAATCTGACCACGAATGAAGATGTGAGTAAATGCTCATAACATTTTTTCATTAATATTCAGTTGATTTGCCTTTATTTTTTTAATATGTATTGGGGCTGAACGATTATTTGCATTTGCGATATGATTAAACGTTTGATATATCATGCCATTAGGAATACGTTAAGTGGAACAGTACGTTAGAGGAACAGTACGTCCAGTATTGTTTTAAACATCGCTAACGCTGCTACCTAATTTTTAAGTTACTGACTGGAGATCAGTAAGCTAATATATTTATTTAAACACTGTCTAGCGAAGTTCACAGACCAATATCTAATAAGTGCAAAATACATGTTAACATATGTTTATTACAGTGACTTTGGATTATCTAAATACTGCCTGTTGTTAAGCCACATTACATTTGTGTTGCTGACTTTTATATTCATGTTTACACCAGGCTTATTTGTCAGTGCTTTAAGTTATCGTGATAATTATTACATGTTTACTAGGTGGGAAGTTCAACAAATCAGTCAATATACTAATGTAATGTGTACATTTAAAAAATATGTAATTCATATCAATTTCTGCATCACCTAATTTCATAACAACATATAGGCCTGGCCTACAGGAAAGAACAGTTTATGTTTAATCTAATATTGTGTTGGTCATACTGTACAATTAGAACAGTTTATGTTTAATCTAATATTGTGTTAATCATACTGTACAATTAGAACAGTTTATGTTTAATGTAATATTGTGTTGGTCATACTATACAATTAGAACAGTTTATGTTTAATCTAATATTGTGTTGGTCATATTGTACAATTAGAACAGTTTATGTTTAATCTAATATTGTGTTGGTCATACTGTACAATTAGAACAGTTTATGTTTAATCTAATATTGTGTTCGTCATACTGTACAATTAGAACAGCTTATGTTTAATCTAATATTGTGTTGGTCATACTGTACAATTAGAACAGTTTATGTTTAATCTAATATTGTGTTGGTCATACTGTACAATTAGAACAGTTTATGTTTAATCTAATATTGTGTTGGTCATACTATACAATTAGAACAGTTTATGTTTAATCTAATATTGTGTTGGTCATACTGTACAATTAGAACAGTTTATGTTTAATCTAATATTGTGTTGGTCATACTGTACAATTAGAACAGTTTATGTTTAATCTAATATTGTGTTGGTCATACTGTACAATTAGTTAGTGCTTGTCTTTGTTGAATTATACAGAAGATAAAGGGCTTGAAAAATAATCACATATTAAATTGCAATATTGGTAAAAAAATCGCAATGAGATTATTTTCCAATGTTGTTCAGCCACAATGTTGCGTACAGAGATAGTAAAATATTTTTGATTATTAAATGCTGAACTTACACTAGATAAAATAAGATCAGATAAAATGAATTGATGTATTTATTTTCTCTGTCTGTGGCTTGATGAAAGTTGCAGATAACATTTTGTTATCTTACCAAACCTAGGAGTCAGCATGTTGTTGCTTAGCTTTCAAGAAGTGACTGAAAATTTTATGGAAAATACATTTTGTCGAACCTGCGTTTTATGCACAATAACACTGAATGCGCTTACATCATCTCATCAAATAATTTTCCGTATTTTTTTCAGATAAGCTACTTTGATCCTAGAACCATATCAAACAGTTCTATGCAAAATTCTTCTTAAAAAAATTGCTTATGTCAACTTTGCCCTCACTTTATTCAGTTCCTGCGTCACGTATCCATAAGCCTGTTGTCATTTGTCACGTGCGTTTTCTCTGACAAAGACGAGTAAGAGGATTGTTGATTATTTTTTTGCTTTTGTTTTCAGATCAAAGGCTCCTGGTCAGGGAAGAGTGGCTCTGAGGACACTTCTAATCCATACAGCTACAACAGCATCATAACTAACTGCTGCTCTATACTCTGTGGACCAATGCCTCCCAGGTGAGACCCAACATGGTTTAAATGGGTTCAGTCCATTTAGGATGGGATTTAACACGTATTGACAGTTAAAATGGCCCACTTGTGTTCAGACGATTGGAGAACATTTTATTAATTAATATTAGTTCAAGGCATTCAACTGATTGAACAGGAAACTTGTTTAAGCCCAACCCTGAATCCAGACCCATCTTTCTGAAATGTGTCCTCCATGTTTCCCCATGACAGTTTGATTGACAGACAGGGCTTTGTGCCAGTGGAAACGGCAACCCAGACTTCGTCCACTGAGATGGAGGTTCCCATGCTGGCTGCTAAGGAGACCAATGTGGTAGGAGGGCCCGCCCTTTCCCAGCTCCACCCTCATGCTTCTCAGGTTCTCCCATCACATACCTGCTCATCGCCGCTCTAAATCCCATCAGCCAGCCAGACTGACTGACCCCAGTACAGCTGAACACCCCCCACAGACCAGAATACTGTTTTACTACTGGTCAGAAGCCAGTTCACAGTGATGTTACAGCACTATCTACAGCACACCTCAGACTCTCCCAATGGCATTGTTCACAGTAAAAGTTTTTGGCTTGAAAGTGGAAATGAAACCTTCTGCACTGTGAGTTGTTTGACCAATGGTTAAGATGGCTCAATTCAGATTGTCATGTGCCTTTAGGCAAGTAGTATTTCTGGGTGTTTGTACACCACTCCATTAATGTCCTTCTGTCTATGTATTTGATGACTCCGTGTGACCGTAGCTTCGGGTTCTGCTGGTCCTTGTTTTGGGATGAGGTTGAAAAAAACCTGTTAATAGAACCTGGGTGCTCAGTTTCTCTTCACAGATGTTGGTTTGTTAAGACGAGTTGTGACCACAGTGACCCTCCAACTATACAAACTGTCTGTGAAGGGTTCTTGCATCTCATAAGGCTCTCAACTATTTAGGTGTTTTCGTATGTCTGACCTGATTGGGAACCTCCCTCTTGTTTTCCATCAGTCAGCAGAACTTGGTGGATATATACCTGCACATTGTACACACAGTATAGTTGTTGTTGTTTACAGAAACCTCCGTTGAAGCATCTGGTATTGTATGTTACTCGACCATGCCATTGTCACAGAAACACACAAGCTACCTTTTTGCATTTTATATGTTATATTATGCTCTTTTTGTGTTGTTTTTGTCTCGTGTATTTATATATGACATTTTTTAAATATATATATTTTGTCTATCCGAGCTGTGCAGTATTACATGTTGCATTTTATTTAAAAATAAAATCCATACTTTTTTACTTAATTTCAGTGGTTGCCATTCTCCTTTTTACTTTGGCCCCAGTAATCGCTGTTCATGTGTTCAGTTAAATCTCATCTATGGGCTCTTTCCCTTTTGACTGTTAATGTGTGTTTGTGTCTATCTCCCACCACAGGAGAACAGTTGTGTGGACTTTGCTCTTTTCTGTGCCGGCTAATGAGCTGGGTTGGTTAATTAGCCTGACAGAGACAGAAACAGGGAGGGAGTGTGAGGACAAAGGAAGGGTTTGGTGAGAAGGCTGTTCGTCAGGCTGTTCGTCAGGCTGTTTGTCAGGCTGTTTGTCAGGCTGTTTGTCAGGCTGTTTGTCAGGCTGTTTGTCAGGCTGTTGTCGTGTCTGCGCCAGATCAGATTGCGTAAGTTGTCTGACTGAGCAAATGCCATCCCAGTTGCAGTAGTGTGAGGATGTCTAATCTGTTAGAAGCCTGGCTGTCACAGTATCACAGTCCTGCTGTTCTCCCTGTAACACTACTGATTTATATCATCTCAGACGGGATCGGATCATATATGGGTCAGCCTCTCTTAGTTTGGATCGTGTTTGCTACTTGTGAGCTTCATAAAAACATTTTTGCTTCATATATTATCATTTTTTTATTTTGACCTTAAATGTTGTCCAATCTTCAGAACATACTTTTATTAGTGAAACAATAGATTTTGTTTCAATGATGGCCTAGTTGTTGGGACCTAGAACCAGCATGTTTTTTGCCTTTAAGAATTGAAGCTTACATGGTTTGACAGAATGATTCCACAGAGAAGAAATTCCCTAAACGATTACATTTCCCTCAGTGGCTAAGTGTTAGTGCCACGAAGTCTGTTGTCTGGTGTTAGTAGGCCAAATTAAATCTGAAAACAACATGTCTCTTTTACACAAATGCAGAATCACCATTTTCAGAGTTTCATTTTGATCTAGTGGCAATTCAAATCTTTGAC
Organism: Dallia pectoralis; assembly: GCA_029465975.1. Taxonomy (NCBI): domain Eukaryota; kingdom Metazoa; phylum Chordata; class Actinopteri; order Esociformes; family Umbridae; genus Dallia; species Dallia pectoralis. The sequence goes on from CM055753.1 coordinate 2,200,552, forward strand.
TGCACTAGATTTGCAATGTTCCCAGATAGATTAGCCAGTGTTTTACGTAACAGTATCAGTCAGAAACTCATCTCAAATGTTCTTACACTGTTGGGTTTTGTTGACCTTTGGCATTTTTTATTAGTACTATAAGTAACATTAACAATTTACAGTGAAATAAATGACAAATCATGTTTTTATCGTGAGTACATGGTCAGTGTTCCGTGAGCATCAGAAAGACAATGGAGTTATTTTCATGGTTTTGCATCACCATTTAAAACGACTGTTTTCCCCCGATCCATTTAAATGCCTGCATTTCCACTCTTGTTTAGTGACTAAGTGTAGAGTGTGACGTCAGTATAAAACCGCCCTCTCCACTTTCTGTTCCTATACAATGGCAACGTTTTCTCCTTTCAGCAGAACCCACTATTTTTACTTCTCTTTTTTTCTCACTCTGTTTCTCTGCTACACCAGTTTACCTTTAATCTCTAATTTCTGTCTCTATCCTTTCCTTTTTTCTTTGCATCACTCCTCTTCCATCCAGTGTGCTCAGGGAACTATAGACTTGTTGGAGACAGCCTCTCGCTCTCCGTGCCCCCAGACAGGGAAACCCCAGGCCGTCGTTACTTCCTGCCCAGACGCCAACCCCGCAGTAACCATCAACCCTGCTCTGATCTCTGACCCAGCCGCGATGCCCTCTCTGACCTGCGGGGGCCGCCACCTCAGCCACACCACCAGTCCTCCAGACGAACCCCGTCAACCTCACCAACACCATAACCGGCACCACAAGACCCGAACGAAGAAGAGCCACAGCAGTAAGCGGGCCGCTCTGCACGTTTCCAGCCTCAGCCCACCCACTTCTCCGGGTCCCGGTCTCACTGGAACACAGCACCAAGGAAGGGGCAGCTTTATTGCGTTGCCCTGACGACGTCATCTATATTCACAGTCTATGTTTAGTGAGCCTGTGCTTCCTTCCACAGCTCAGAGATTCTACAGGCTATACCAGTCAGTTTAGTTATGCTTGCCTAAATCACGAGTACACCTGTGGCGAGAGACAAAGTTTAGACGCAGCCGGTTGCGTCCTCGGATCTGGCAATGTTTTTTTTCTCACTCCTCCGTGTTCCAGTGTTGGTCGTGACATGCCCACCTGAGCCACTTCAGCTTGTGTTAAGCCAATAGCGTGTTTGCCTGTTTGTGTATGACTCTTGCCAATCTCCTTCTACCTCTGTAATTTTTACACCATAGCGAGGCAAAGGAAATCGTACCGATTTAATCTATTTTTATATTTTGTAATATTGAATTGAGCGTGAACCAGATGGTGTTGTTCTACTCTATGTGGAACGTCGTGGCCGTGCAACTCAATATCAGTGAGAGGGGTTTGTTTTGAGTTTTTTCAAAACAGAAATGAGTCTCACTCATTAACAAACCGTCGGATACAACTGAAATGTAACTCCCGTTGTTTTTCGAAAAGCACAAAGAAAATTGTAATATTGTGAGTGGTGAATATAGTTAATCAAATGTTCTTTGCCTTTTTAAAAATATCTGAAGACACCCAGCTGGCACTATTAAGCCTCAGTAAAGATAATCTGTGCTGTGTTAGGAGTGATCTCTACCCTGGACAAATACCCCAAAATCCTTCTCAATGAGGGAACTAAATCAGGCAGATGATGATGATTTTAGCAAGTAGCAGTTTCTCTGAATGTGAAGAGATCCTCGCATTAATAACAGTAGCTTTCATTCATACTGGAGGTCAGTAGATGTGACTAGTAATCACATGGACATGGGAGAAGTGAATTGGCTGCAAAGGACATCTTGAAAATCTGCTCTTTTCCTATTTATGCTTACTAACCACTACTTCAACAAAGAAATAGCTGAAGTCAGTACCACAATATACCTCAGAAATGCCTCACTCCACTAATGGGTGTTTCTTTGTCTTGCTATGCACCGTTTCTCGTGTAAACCTCTCTAATAATTTATCTGAGTCATGTTAGCAGTGTGGTATATTGCATGTGGTGGCCTCAGGCAATGACCAAATAGTCTTCAGGCCACATTGTACACTCAGATCTTATGGTCATTCCTTAATTCACAAGCGATGCCATGCGTGGATCAGCCATCTTGTTTTAGCAATATTAAACCAATTATGGCCCCGTGTTTACTATTTTCTGAATAATTTAATGCTTTGTTATGATATATGATATGAAAGTGAATTAGGACCGTGTTTGTTCAGATTAAAATCTGTATGCGCGTGTTTTAGATTTGATGTACAAGTTCAATGTGAAAGTTTTTGTTGATACACTTTGTTATATCATTCCCAGCAATGTTTGCACAAGAAAATGCAATGAACCTTTTCATGTTAACACTGATTAACTAAAACGTTATGTGAAGCAAAGCGTGTTGGTCATCTCCCAACAAGGCCACATGTACAGGTCCGGGTAGATTAGATGGTAAGCAAACCATCCGTTCTTGTAATCAACTTGTTGGATGCGGTAGAAATAGGCAAGCGTAAAGACCTGAGGAACATTGACACGGGTGAGATTGTCCGGCCAGACGTATGGCTCAGAACACTTCTGTAATGGCTTGTGGGGTGCTCCCGGTCATTAGTGTGGACTAGTGTGTTGGATTGCCCAAGGCTTGACGATACACGAGGGCAACATGGACTATGTGGTCTGGTCCGAACCAACGGAAAGGGTTACTGTGACACAGGTCACAGAAAATGTAATGATGGCTACAGGAGGAATGTGTCACAGCACACAGTCCATCACACCCTACACTGTACGGGGTATCTGTAGCTGCAGACTGGAGTACCCAACATGGCCCCCCTCACAATACCATTGAGCATCTGTGGGATGTACTGTACTAACAAGTCTGATCCATGGCAGCGCCACCTCACAGCTTACAGGACTTAAAGGATCTGCTGCTAATGTCTTGGTGCCAGGTACCACAGCAGGCCATCAGGAGTCACGTAGAGTCCGCGTCTCGGCGGGTCCACGTTGTTCCGTCGGCACTCTGTGGACCAACAGCATATTTGGCAGGTGGTCGTCATGTTTTGACGCACCAGTGTACACATTTGTATTATGACCTGTGTTTTATTGTTGTTTTCCCACAACTCATTAACTTAGACATTGATTGGTGACCATTGACGAGGAAAACAATGCATTGTGGAATTGTATTCTATGTGTTTACCAAGGGCTTGATGTGTTTTTTTTATAGCCAAGTGACAAAAATAGACAATTGATAAAAAATACAGATATAAAAAGGTTATTTTTTATCTCTGATCCAGAAGAAACGCTGTTTGTTGATTTCTTTGTTAATTTATTTTCAACAGTATCGATTTTTTGTTTATGGAAAACTATTTAAACGCACTAGATATTACAGTTTAAATGTAATGGTAAATGTATTGGGTGTTAAGGTTCTGTAATTATTAAGGTTGTTGGGCCAGCAAAAGTAAGGTTTTTGTTTTAGTTCCCAAGTTAGCGTGGTGCATATCCACCTAGTGAAATTACAGTAAAACACATCGTTCATGTAATACGGGACACATCCACCAGGTGGCGATGGTTACAATGAAATGGACACACTATCAGAACACTGGACTGGAATGGATGCAACGGTCACTAAAACAGCTGCAACATCATGCAAAACAGATTTACCAAAATTATACTTTTTCTTGAAAAAATACTGTTTTTAATCACATTATTTGGTACCCACTTTAGAGAATGCACATGTTTGTTTACGTTTGGTTATGAAATATGTCCACAGTAGTGTTACAGTATGTCATCTTTGTTGAGTAATTCGAACAGAAATGCATATAATGTCAAAGCCGACTGAAGCATGTGGGGTGTTGCACAATAAAATATTGACTCCATGATTTTCTTCTTGAGCGACAGGTCTTTGATATGCACGCCTCTCTACTTCAGTTTGCCTGTGCTATCGAAAGGATATGAGTGAAGTGATGTACCCACAATGATAGGAAAGTGGAACTGACATTTTTTTTGCCGTTTCCATAATGAAAAATGCTTGATAGGATTAGGGTTCAGTTTAGGGTTGAAGAAATGGGAAAATACAGAATTATGTTTCTGTTCTCCAATGAGCCTCCCTGTGTGTTGTTTTGACAATTCCCACTGGTAAATATGGAATTAGGCATTACTGGTTAGCTTTCATGGATAGGTTAAGTTTAGGCATGAAGCTTTAGTATTTTTCAGTAGGGGAGAAGCAGCATGAATGCATTGGTTAATGGTCCTTGCACGGATGGAAAAAAAAACGTGTGTGTGTGTGTGTGTGTGTGTGTGTGTGTGAGTGTGAGAGAGGTTTAGGGTTACCTTATGTGTGGGAGGTTCAGGTTTACTGTTTCTCTGTCCATGACAGTATTTCTGAATGCCAGGCATTGCCAGTAGCTTGATGCCTTTGTATCCCTCAATAAATTCCCTGGATTGACAAAGAAGAGAGTGCATGTAGACTACATCAGTGGGCTATGCTAGCAGTTGAACTACCCGGCACTTTAATTACACCCAGAAAAAAACAACCAGTGATTCTCAGACTTCAAATACATCTAGCCTCCCTCTATGACATGGTTACGGCAGGTTGAGTCACCCTAAAGATACTTCCTGGACGGCTCCATCAATGAAATTTCTAGCTCTGACCTATTTTGAACGTTCCAGACAGCAAGCTACCTCGTCTGTTGAGCTGTGGTCAAATAACGTTTGAAATCAGTGCACCGGTGTGAAGGACATAACAGTGTTTACTTGGCAAGTAACACTTTCTCCCTAACGTGCACACGCCTCACTCCGACCCGAGTCCTCGTATTCGCCAACGCGTGTGAGAGCTCCTACTCAAGCTCCTTCAACGTGAGCTCCACAAATGAACAAAGGCTGGGCGAACGTTTGTGATTGTTTTCACTGCGTTTTGTCATTTTAAAGGTTAGAAGTAGGTTTTACACACATGCACGTGATCCCCGAGGGATCTGAACCTAAACCTTTGGATTGTGTGCTGTTATTTTCTTCGTCAGTCTTTGTATTACAGCACAGTGACATACAAAGAGTGTCTGGTATTCATAGAAATAGATAGATTCCTACACCAGCCGATGATGAAGTCAATATTCATTACTGCTCCATCTGACATTGGATCCTATTTCTGTTTGTGTTCATGTTACTATCAGTGATTTAATCTGTTTTTTTATTATACACATGTTTTTCAGTCAGGAAATGCATAAAGATTTTTGATGAGCAGTTCTTGCTGTCCAACCCAAATGACAGGTTGCAGTGTTTAGAGTAACGAGGCCCAGGGTCCCATTTCAGCCATGTTGTGGCTGCGTAAAAATTGTTTTTGGAGAGAATTATTGCAGAAAATCATAGTGATTCCCATTTCACTGACAAGGATCCATGATTGTCCGTAGCTACATAAACATAATACGGCTCTATCCCTACTGCAAGCGTACTGGTTAAAGTGGGCCTGTTCAATGAAGGATCCTGAGTGACAAAATGGACAAAACACGAATGATCCACTACACACACACACACACACACACACACACACACACACACTGATAACACAAATGTATCCTACCTTTTAATTAGATGACCTGTAGAAATCATTGTGATATAACATTTTCAGTACTTGTTCTAAGGCATTGTGTGACCCGTCCGTACACACGAGTGTTCTCAAGTTAAGGTTATGGTTACTTATCACGCCAGTGTGGTTTACTGAACCATTTTCGTTACACACGAATGAAACAAATCTGATGACATCCAACTGGCTGTAATAATGTAGCTGTCAGCTTCACAGGGTTTGTTGTGTTAGTTAATTTGGCAACTGAATATGACCTGGAGCATCTAGCTTTTGTTAAAAGTAAAGCCTGCATATTGGGATCGGTTTATTCAGGAATACTGTTGAACTGAGTTGGAGTGAGATTAACCGCGGAACACTAAGCCCCCTGTGGTCATTCAGATTTTATGTCACCTCTCCATGTTGCCGTCTTTCATCACCGTATGCCACTTAGAGTCATTTATTTGTCACTTCGGAAAAAGCCAGATCGGCTATGTTTCGCTCGTGCTTCAAGATGTGCCCCATCAGAAGTCAATTTACATTTTCATAATGGGATTTAATAAACATTAGTAATGACTGTGCTGAAAATGCTCTGTTGTGTATAATCTCAATATGAGGTGATTTATTCTTCTGGTGTGTAGTTCAATCTGAATGAGTGCAAACGTAGCCAAAATACAATGTTTCATTTGATTTAATAACAACATAAACAGTATTTGTTGGTTCAGTTTTGTTAGTAACACACAAAAAGCAGTGAATATTCACTCTTGCAACCATTAAGTTTAGGTTCAGAAAGATGCCCAACTATGAATGAGATGTCAGCTATTAAATATTTTGTCTGTGAAAGGTAGACACAGTACACAAAATATTTTCTGTAGTTAAATCCTCGCTTTGTTACAGCCCAAAATGTTCAAATAGAGGCACAGATGACATCCTTCTGAAATAGAAATGATCTTATTTGTCTGTAAGGAACGTAGAGGCTGTAGGGAGTAACAGACACATTCCTATGGAGCAGGTGACTGACAGAACTACACTCATAATATACACATGCTTGTTGCCTATAAACATTTCCTGACCACATGTTCCTCTTTCTGTTATCTTTGTTTGTCCATGCTCTTTGAATAATGTGAATGTTCAAAATGGGTTCCTCAGGTTCATTTTTGTTAATTGTTTTATTCTTTAACTTAAAAATCGCTACTTTTTTTTTCCAAATGCTCTTATTTCTGAAACGTCCAAACCTATTGGCATGAGCTTGGTACCTCACTGATACCCCCCATGCTACGGAAAAAGGCCCAGCTCTCGCTCTCACTTTCCTCACAGTTATTTTGACACTCACACCCTTTTTGATTCACTCTCAACTTTTCTCTCCTATCCTGGACTTCTTTCTGTCATTGCCTAGACATGATTTCCTCCCTCCCTCCCTCTCCCTCCCTCCCTCTTCTTAAATGTTTCTGCCAACACAGTCTGAACCACATACCGCGGGTTTATCTGAAAAACAAAGACACACAACCAACCTGGCAACCCGACTATAAGGCCTCAAGCCCTTGTGATAGAGGCAGTCTCCATGTGCCCAAAAAGAACGGCGAGAAAAGGAACAAATAGTTTTTATTGCTACCTAGCTAAAACAGTTAATTACATATGGTCTCTGATGTGGATTCTATTCTGTAGGCCTGTCTGTGAACATACTCTGTGGTTCATTGGAAACTGCCTATTTCATCGCCACTTTCCACCCTGTGCTTGTAGCACTACACTATACATTTACATGTGACAGTGTGTGGAAAGCCACTGTGTGTATATGTGTGTGTGTGTCGCCATGCACAAGGCATTAGTGAACACACGCACGCACACACACACGCACGCACCCGTAACATGAAGTCACAGGTCCACACACACTGAGAAAGAATATGTAGATATGCAAAAGCAACCATAGACAACAATATAGATAAAGTAACATCAGTATGTTTGTTATTTTGATTTTTCCCTCCCGTCTAGCACTGATTTGGCTGATTTGGCTTTCACTAAGGCACTCTTTCTACTAATGGGTTGTGTTGTTATTTCACTTAGCTATCTTACGGTGAATGCACTGTACACTGTAAGTTGTTCTGGATAAGATGTCATATGAAATGTCTTAGACTGCTTACTTGTTCACGTTGTTTATTAAAAGAACACTAACTTTCCTTCCTCACATTCTTGGTCATTGCAGTACACACAGTGGAGTTTAGATTGAGTTCAAACCGTTCTTGTTGTAGTCTTTCGGCTTTCCGGCACTCTTCGTAGTCACCATATGGTGGTCTTCCTCGAATTGTACAGCCTGGCCTGGTTTTAGGAGCCGAGAAACCGGAGCAATTATAGATTACTGGTGTACTAGTTGTTTACTGCCGTACTCACCAGCTAGCTTGAGCTTGTCTCTAGTGCCCTACAGTTCAGGCTGCCAGAACCCTCCAGTTAGAAGCTTAAATGACTACGCTTTCTATTGCCAGCACCTGCAATTAACCAGCCACAGGTAAGCTCAGTTTCAAAGTAAAGAATCATCTGCTTGAAATCTTCCAGGATTTTTTGTAATAAAGCTTTTTCTGTGGAATTAACTACGAGTTGATAAACTACGGTTTGGTATTCACACCGCAGGTATTTTTTTCCAACTGCAAACCAGATATTTATCATTTAATCAGTTTTTAGTAGAAATGGTGACAATACTTTTGGCCACTTGGTCTATAGTTCCCCAGCGGTAAGACGGCATGTTGACCGGTTCTACTTAAATAGTTGATCCACAAAAGAAGAAAGCATCCGCGATCCACTTAGTAGTATGTAACCTGCTTGTCCTGTCTTCACTCTCCTTCGCTGCTGATCAAACGCTTAACAGGGATTCCACTTTCCACCCATTTTCCTGTTTCTCAAATAGCACTTCCTGTATGGTTGCCAAGTCAGTCACTAGGAGTTAGAACGTTGTTTGATGGACAGTTTCTTGGAATATACACAGTCCTTTTGAGCACCTCGTCTCAAGGCAACTACCCACATGGCATCTGCCAACCATTTCAAGTTGTCAAAATTTTGCACATCATTTTCTGCGAGTGACCACATTAAGTGAAGTAGTTGTGAGCTTTTTATTTTAGTGACTAAAAGTGCTGAGAAAAGTCTACAAATGAACCAGGGTTTCCGACGTAGCATCAGGTAATCATCACCTTAACGAGTCTGCCTGAGCCCTCCACCCCATATTACCTCAGAAAAGCAAACTGGCTCCAACACAAAACGCAATTGTGTTTCACTAACGGGGGGTTTCTGAGGCGTTTCTGTTTAATCAGAGAATCGACGCGTTTCGATGACAGGCTAAATAAATGAGAACAGGCCAGAACCGGAGTATCGTCACTGCAGTGGAGCTGAAGCTGAGAGTAATTAGGCAAGATTGGATAAAAACATTTTAGAGTATCTGTCCTGCTGCACATGAGACATGAGCGCTGGCAAATACGTGTTGTTTCTTTCATCACCTTCATTTAGATTCAGACCTAGGCGATGTTCCGTCAAAACGAGGAGTCGTTCATCTCGCACGGCGTACTTCAAAACCAGATGGAACATTTCGCTCAGTTCAGTTTCTAAATGCAAAATCCATAGTGTGATCACAGAGATTTGGAGGAGTGCAAAACGGCTGTTGAGAGCCCAGGGTGGCTTTAGGAAGCCAATTGCATCGAGACATCAGTAGCTAACTAGCTGGCGCAGTCATAGCACCTCCCCACAGCTAAGTTAGCCACGCCATAAAAGCAATAGCATATCATTCAATTCCCATTTCGTGTCATGAGGGCCGGGCCTTTTTTCTGCACCGACAATAACAAAAATTTTTACATTTCCCTTCATATTCACAGAATGCTAAATACCGAAGGCGGACACTTATTTACTCAGGAAGCCAAGCGCATATGCATATTTATTTATATGTTTATTATAATATTTGCCATGCGTTAGCTGTGTGATGTGGTGCCAGGGAGGGCATTTAGAAAGGCCTGCGGGCGCTGTGTTGTGGCCAGTGGAGAGCTGTGTGTTTTCATGTTTGTCTATGAAGAGAGGTTGCCAACATCCACTCTGCTATGAAAGATGAGTTACAAGCTACAGTAAGAGAAAGATGAAATCATTAGTGACCGTCCTCCGTTTAACTGTGGAGGTGATAAAGGGTCTGTTTTTACCCTGGCTTCTCCGCATGTGTATACTCATGGGCACTAGGTCTTTGTGTACATGGTCTTTGTGTACGTCCGTGTTCGTTCTGACTCGGTGAAGTTAGCAAAGGGCCACCACGTCTGTTTCAAATGAGAGTTTAATAAAACAAAAGTATTTCTACACTCTGAAATACAGTATGAAGGTGGACGATATAGACGCAGTTCCCAACCATGTTCCTGGCGATCTGCTGTTCGGTTCTCTCTTTAACACGATATGTGACTAACCTGATTTAGCTTTTCATTCGGCCTCAGGTGGTGCAAAATTAGAGTTGGAGAGAACCTGCAGGACAGTAGATCTGCAGGAACAGGTTTGATCAGCCCTGATTAAGAGAGATAGATGACAAGAGGAGGTGTGACCTGGTCTATGCAGGTGGTCTGCGTGAGATAAAGGATTACGTCAGTAGGATTGTTATGGTTATTCCACGGTTTCATATCTCAGGATTTCAGCTGGCGTGTTTCAGCTTCATGTGATAAGTGCTGTGTAGTGGAGGAGAGCCATCAGCTATCCGTCATAACAGTCTTTCGCATCACTTTAAGCAAATAGAGATGTTTAGATATGGGCTTGAACTGGAACCAGACGAAAGAAAAGAGTCAAAACCTACTTCATGTGCTTGACTTAGCCTGGAAGTGGGGCTGTTCCTTTGATGTTGCCTTGACATTGTTTTGTTTTTGGTTTTTAGCATTTGAATATTTTTTGGGGAAAATGGCAAAAGCATACATAAGATGTTTGGATTTCTAATTTATTGTTGTTTTCCAGATGGGAGAAAAAAATGAGTGTGAGGGATGCAGAGAGATAGACGAGAGCCATCTCTCTATATACACCCTGCTACAGCCATCTCTCTATATACACCCTGCTACAGCCATCTCTCTATATACACCCTGCTACAGCCATCTCTCTATATACACCCTGCTACAGCCATCTCTCTATATACACCCTGCTACAGCCATCTCTATATACACCCTGCTACAGCCATCTCTCTATATACACCCTGCTACAGCCATCTCTCTATATACACCCTGCTACAGCCATCTCTCTATATACACCCTGCTACAGCCATCTCTCTATATACACCCTGCTACAGCCATCTCTCTATATACACCCTGCTACAGCCATCTCTCTATATACACCCTGCTACAGCCATCTCTCTATATACACCCTGCTACAGCCATCTCTCTATATACACCCTGCTACAGCCATCTCTCTATATACACCCTGCCATCTCTCTATATACAGCCATCTCTCTATATACACCCTGCTACAGCCATCTCTCTATATACACCCTGCTACAGCCATCTCTCTATATACACCCTGCTACAGCCATCTCTCTATATACACCCTGCTACAGCCATCTCTCTATATACACCCTGCTACAGCCATCTCTCTATATACACCCTGCTACAGCCATCTCTCTATATACACCCTGCTACAGCCATCTCTCTATATACACCCTGCTACAGCCATCTCTCTATATACACCCATCTCTCTATATACACCCTGCTACAGCCATCTCTCTATATACACCCCATCTCTCTATATACACCCTACAGCCATCTCTCTATATACACCCTGCTACAGCCATCTCTCTATATACACCCTGCTACAGCCATCTCTCTATATACACCCTGCTACAGCCATCTCTCTATATACACCCTGCTACTGCCATCTCTCTATATACACCCTGCTACAGCCATCTCTCTATATACACCCTGCTACAGCCATCTCTCTATATACACCCTGCTACAGCCATCTCTCTATATACACCCTGCTACAGCCATCTCTCTATATACACCCTGCTACAGCCATCTCTCTATATACACCCTGCTACAGCCATCTCTCTATATGAACCCTGCTACAGCCATCTCTCTATATACACCCTGCTACAGCCATCTCTCTATATACACCCTGCTACAGCCATCTCTCTATATACACCCTGCTACAGCCATCTCTCTATATACACCCTGCTACAGCCATCTCTCTATATACACCCTGCTACAGCCATCTCTCTATATACACCCTGCTACAGCCATCTCTCTATATACACCCTGCTACAGCCATCTCTCTATATACACCCTGCTACAGCCATCTCTCTCTCTCTCTCCACACCCTGCTAAGGCCATCTCTCTATATACACCCTGCTACAGCCATCTCTCTCTCTCTCCACACCCTGCTACAGCCATCTCTCTGTATACACCCTGCTACAGCCATCTCTCTATATACACCCTGCTACAGCCATCTCTCTCTCTACACCTTGCTAAGGCCATCTCTCTATATACACCCTGCTACAGCCATCTCTCTCTCCACACCCTGCTAAGGCCATCTCTCTATATACACCCTGCTACAGCCATCTCTCTCTCTACACCCTGCTAAGGCCATCTCTCTATATACACCCTGCTACAGCCATCTCTCTCTCTACACCCAGCTACGACCATAATTCTCTCTACACCCTGCTACGGCCATCTCTCACTGTACACCCTGTTACTGCCATCTCTCTCTCTACACCCTGCTATCTCTAGAAAGCTGTCCCAAACAGATAGGGCTTATGGCAGCCATATGGGCTTTATTCTTTACTGTCTGTCTTCCCAAAGGAAATGGGGCTAGGGTTAACCCAACCCCGGAAAAAATGCACATTATTGCCTCAGGGAGAATAGTAGTTGAAAAGGGACTTTTATTAGGTTTTATTTTAAATTGCATTGATAGTATAAATTGCATTGATAGTATGTATCTATGTATATATTTCCTGATTGGAGGCAAATTGCGGGACAGAAGATCTCTAAAGCAAGTGAACTATTCTTATTTTATTGAACTGTGGCATCAGAAGTGTAACAAGTTTGCCGAGGAAAGTTGAGACGATGCAGAAATTATTTCTTACAATAATAAACTGCAGTAATAAGAAGAGATGTGTGACGCACACACACGCACACGCGCACACACACATCACTGTAGCATTGCACATTCCTCACATATCTTGAATTTGCACCAGATTATATTTAACATTCTTTACACATTGTTCCTTTCCTGCAAAGATATAAAGAAACATTCCAGTCTGATTGCTGATTTGGCTGAACGTTGTTCTTGTCAGGTCAGCGATTATCAGGTAAGCAGGACACATACACAGAGGTTCAGGAAAACCTTAATTACTAGAACTAGAACTTGGAACTGGAGCAAATACAAAGAAAACAACAAACCGCAAGGACTCACCAACATGACATTCACCTGTAACAGACTGACATTAACAATGAACCAATCAGGACTCACCAAAATGATATTCACCTGTAACAGACTGACATTAACAATGAACCAATCAGGACTCACCAAAATGACATTCAGCTGTAATACAGACTGACATTAACAATGAACCAATCAGGACTCACCAATATGACATTCACCTGTAACACAGACTGACATTAACAATGAACCAATCAGGACTCACCAAAATGGCATTCACCTGTAACAGACTGACATTAACAATGAACCAATCAGGGCTCACCAAAATGACATTCAGCTGTAATACAGACTGACATTAACAATGAACCAATCAGGACTCACCAACATGACATTCACCTGTAACACAGACTGACATTAACAATGAACCAATCAGGACTCACCAACATGACATTCACCTGTAACAGACTGACATTAACAATGAACCAATCAGGACTCACCAACATGACATTCAGCTGTAACACAGACTGACATTAACAATGAACCAATCAGGACTCACCAACATGACATTCACCTGTAACAGACTGACATTAACAATGAACCAATCAGGACTCACCAAAATGACATTCACCTGTAACAGACTGACATTAACAATGAACCAATCAGGACTCACCAAAATGACATTCACCTGTAATACAGACTGACATTAACAATGAACCAATCAGGACTCACCAACATGACATTCACCTGTAACAGACTGACATTAACAATGAACCAATCAGGACTCACCAACATGACATTCAGCTGTAACACAGACTGACATTAACAATGAACCAATCAGGACTCACCAAAATGACATTCACCTGTAACAGACTGACATTAACAATGAACCAATCAGGACTCACCAAAATGACATTCAGCTGTAATACAGACTGACATTAACAATGAACCAATCAGGACTCACCAACATGACATTCAGCTGTAATACAGACTGACTTATTGAGGAGTTCGGTAGAAGACGGTGGATTTGGACCGTGTTCGTATATAAAGTAGTTCTTGTGTGTTCCTAAATGCAACTGTAAAACGACATTCCATGTGAGGCTTCACTGAGAGACTGTTTACACGGTTGCAAGGAGGAAGTGAGTAGCAGTAGAAATAGTAGAAGTAGACACTTAACAAAAACAAAAACTCCATGATTTCCTGCTGACAGAATACCAGAAGGCCTGGACCGGCTTACATGTCATTAGTGCCCGCTTACAGTATGTCAAGGCCATTGTTCTCCAGGGTCACTCGCTGGTAACCATGGTGACGGTGAAGCGCTACATCACACCGAGTGGCCTTTAGATAATCATCTGCTGTCTGCCATCTGATTTGCCCAACTGATGACATAGGAGGAAAACACAACTCGCTAGCCGCGGAAAAGGAAGGCCGTTAGACCAGGAGTTCTTAACCTTTTTGATGTCGGGGCCCACATTTCACAGTAAAAAGTGTCCCAGGGCCCATTCAAATATTAGCACTGTATTGGTTTATTGATCTCACCCTGGGTTTGATTTGTACTCAATAACTAAACGAAATCCGCTTGCAGTTTAACAGTTTATTTATGTATGTAAACCTGCACAAACAACAATTCAAAATCAATCTGCAGGAACAAATTTAAAGGCTCAAGTCAGGCATATTAACACAAAAATTAGTTCGATTTGACAAATCGTACTTTAAATGTATGTGTGTGTGTGTGTTAAAATAGTCTGCATCCCATAAGTGAAGATAATGAGGTTTTCTTTACCCCCAAACTAATATATTCCCTACTCTCTGTCCTGTCTCAGCTCTTTCTCTCTTATATATCTCCATCCCTTTCGATCTGTTTTCTGCACGATTCAAGTAAAATCCTCTGAGCATGTTATGCTCACAGGACCAACAAACACCGTGTTTTGTTTCATAATGCCGTTTGACATTTACACTCATCACAACTCCAACTGTCTTGTTAGAAATCAAACAGAATGGCTTCGTGCTGGATTGGGGCAAAATGAACGCATACCTCTCTGTCCAATCATCTTTAAAACTCTATTTTCTCCATCAACTCTTCTTTTCCTGGACAATGACATCCTCCACACCCATTCAAACGCTTACTGCGGTGAAGTGTCGCGTCGCGCGCCCGATAACGTCAAAAGTATACACTTACTGGATGTCATGGCAACTGAATCGCGGAGGAAAACTTTAAATACATCGCCTTCGCTTTTAATTTCTCCAAAGAGTCATAAACACTAGACAAATGATTTTGACAGGCATGCGTTTATCAAAGTAGGAAATCCCTACTTATAATTTCTTACACATAATTACTGCTGTTGAAATACGAAATGGAGGCGGGTCCGGATTGAATTCCCTCCGGGTCGGGACCGGAGTCCGGACTTTGAGAAGTGCTGGTGTATTGTAACGTAATTCGCTGTCATGGATAACAGTGGTCATTCTTTTAGAAACGCTGTAATTCCATGTTATAATTTTTCACGAAACGCTATATCCAAAATCCATCATTATTTTCCAAAAATGTATGGGTTGTCTTTTAATTCGCCTTTGGCTAAGCCACACCCTAGAATGTAGATTGACCAATCACAGCGCAGCCAAGAATGAGCTCGGGCAGAGGAGTTTTTCACAGCGCTCCATTGACTTTAACATGGGCCGTCTCATATTTCTGGTCTCGTTAGTTTATTACCGTCGTAGTTTTATCAAAAAATATAGTTAAACGTTGTTATACTCGCGTAGTCATTTTGCATGAACAGTGTTGCTCCTTGATATTGTTAGTCCCAGCCTCCGTCTCGATTAATAGGATATGCGGTAGTTCATTTTTTCACTGTGACAGGTATGCGTTTAACCCCTTTGGATGCCTTGTTTCACCTGTATGTCTGGAATATAGCTTTCAAACGCATATTGCAGCCCCTCTTGCCTACTTCTATCGGACACTTTATTTGCTGCTTTATGAAGGTTTGATACAATTTCAGCAGGAAGAGCTGTCACAGCATAATGTTGATACCAAACCAGAGCCCATATGAAGTTGTCGGACGTAGCAACAGTAACTAAGGGGGGCGGGGCTTAGCCAAAGTGATAACTTGTTTGGTCCCGCGGCCCTCGAGGCCCACAGGTGAAAAACGTAAAGTTTTTTGCGGCCCTCCAGGTGGCGCTCGTGGCCCAAGTGAGGGCCGCGGCCCTATGGTTAAGAATAGGTGCGTTAGACGGTTGTACAGTTCTCCGATACGGACACATCTGAGGGACTTTGGAATCCTTTCACAACAGCTGGACTAATGCATGGATCTTTGTATACACATTAGCCTCGGTCTTCGTGTCACCACATGCATCATCTTGTATATTTCCTCTGTGTAATGTGTCCACAAAACCCACAAGGCTTCCAATGTTTCCAAGTTATGTAATGTATACATTTTAGGTTCCATTTGTCACCATCCAGCTGTGGGCTGTAGTCAAGCCTAACGTTCCCAGACAGAGATCCTAACGTTCCCAGACAGAGATCCCGCTCCTCAGCAGTTAGATTTTAATTTCACATACCTGCTCATCACCTCCTAAGGGAAGTTGCTCCTTTTAACGAGGCCCCGGTCAAAATGAGTGCACTATACACGTGGATGCCGTCGGAGATTGTGATTTCTGGTGTTTTCCTCTCAGTTTCTGAGCAGACACGTTTCATGGTCGCGGTCCGCCATTTATGAGCACGGAAAGTTCCTTCTTTTAATTAGGGGGGTGATCAGGAAAACTCTCAGGAAAACTGCAGTTTTTCCATATTCTGGTATGAGATTTTCATTGGAAACCACTGATCCAAATCACAACTGTATGAAAGCAGATGGTTTGCTGGGGGGTGGATGGTTGGCTTTTGTTCATTCTGTGTGTGTGTGTGTGTCTATGGCTTTCCAGTTCAATATGATTATAGACAATGACCTCAGAATAAGAAACGCCAAATACTACAGCCAGTGGGAATTCTGCCCAGTGAGAAATCTCCAGCCCTTAGTGAATGGTATGGCTTCAGCCCTTCTGAATGGTATGGCTCCAGCCCTTCTGAATGTACGGCTCCAGCTCTTAGTGAATGGTATGGCTCCAGCCCTTAGTGAATGGTATGGCTCCAGTCCTTCTGGATGGTATGGCTCCAGCCCTTTTGAATGGTACGGCTCCAGCCCTTCTGAATGGTAGGACTCCATCAGTTTTCCTTTGTGAATAATATCTTTAGAGACATGATTGGCCGCGGGGTGGTTGTGTACATACATAACATCCTTGTTTATTTGGCAAACTGTGCTGATCATGTTTCCCTTGTTTTCAGAGTACAGGCGCGACTGATAGCGCATGATCTGTATGCCAAATTAGAGAAGGGTCTGTTTTCCCAGGGTTCCACATTACTACGGGAGGGGTGGAAATGGATGTTGATCGTGTGGCGGCCATGCATAATTGGCCCAACCACAGTTAAGGCGGTGCAGCAATTTATTGGGTTTGCCAACTATCACCGTAGAGTTATCAAGGGCTTTGGCAAGGTAGCAGCTCCCATTACATCTCTGTTGAAGGGTGGGCCGTCTCGGATGGTCAAAAGAGGCAGACTGCGCGTTCAGTACATTAAAAACGCTGTTTACATCCGCGCAGGTTCTGGCTCACCCTGATCCATCGCTTCCGTTCATATTGGAGGTGGATGCGTCAGAGGTTGGGATGAGTGCTGTACTGACCCAACGCTTTGGCACGTCCCCTAAAGTCTGTCCCTGTGCGATCTACCTGCTGAAACACTGCGGCGGAACAAAACTATGACTTAATAAATATTTGTGGCCTGGTCTGGCCAAGTATATGAGGTTGTATGTCTCCTTGTGTTCCTTGTGTGCCCAGTGTAGGGCACCTAGACACCTTCTGGCGGGTAAATGACATCCATAGCCCATTCCACAGCGACCATGGTCACAGTTGATTTTTTGACTGATCTCCCTCTCTCCAAAGGCAGCACTACAGTCCTGGTCATTGTGGACATTATTAAACTAAACTATCATAAGTTCTTATCGTAGGAAAAACAGGTATTACAACCACAGAGTCAAACGTGCCAACTTTTAAGGGTATTTATCTGAGACAAAATAAAAGTTTACAGCCACGAGTAAACTTCTGCACCTTTTACAGTTCTACTCGCGCAGGCAGACAGAGGAGGCAAAAAGGGCCGATCTCATGGCACTCTTAGCCTCTATTAGGAAAAGCCGAATCAATCAGGAATGACCACACGTACCCCACGACTCTGACTTAGGACCAAACAGGAACGTCCACACGCACCCCACAATCCTGCCCTAGGACCAATCGGTGCCCTGTTCAGCAATTTCTATGTCTCCTAGCCCCTCCGAGACTACTACAGGTCACCTCAATGACTAACTTTAAAGTTTGAACATATAATATAAATGCATACACATATAATGTATTAATAATTTATAAAATGGTAATGAGGTAAACAGTTTTAATAATGCAACAGTGTATATGGGTAGATGTAAGCAACCTGAAATCGACCACATTCTCCCAGCTCAGCCAGAAGAGGACTGGCCACCCCTTAGAGCCTGGTTCTTCTCTAGGTTTCTTCCTATTCGGGAGGTTTTTTTTTAGCCGCCGTGTATCAACTTGTATTAACTTGTTGATGTATGCTCTGTCGGATTCAGGCTGGGTGTTTGTAAGAGCACTTTGTGATAACTTTGCATACATTTGATTGATCGATTTGATTGACTAAGGGGAAGTGGAGATGAAGAGGAAGTTGGAGATTAAAGGGAAGCAGAGATAAAAGGGAGCAACGATTTCAGAGGAGGATGTGTGAGATGAAGAGAGCAGTGGAAAAACCATCTGTCAAAAAATGACCCTGTGTCCAGACTCTAACTGCTCTAAACCCTTTGAGATATTTGTTTGATTCTTTCCTCGGCCATTTTGAACTTCTGATAAAGTGTGTGTGTGTGGTCCTCTTCATGTACAAGTGCCTGTTTACGTGTCATTGTGCGTGTGTTAAGGGAAAGATTGGGTCAGGTGTCAGGCCACAAATGATGAATTGAAAGGAAGAGTAAACACTGAGAGAAGCACCGAGGTCGAGTCCTGTAGGGTTAGCGTAGCAGTTAATAGAGTCAGGACAAGGATCCCTGTTACCCCACTAATGGCGGACTGAGTCTGGGACTGGAGCTGCTGGAATTTGCCACTGTGGTGATGGAAGTCTGGGGCTTTGCCAGCCCACTGTCAAAAGTCCAAGTATTTTTTTTGAAAATGTGGTTTATTTCTCCCTATATCAAGGTATCAGTAATGTACAGTAATGTATTGGCAAATTTGACAAATATTTGCATTACGCCTTTTCAACCATAATTAGATTTCTGGTGAAAACAGTTAAATACCCTTAAGAATGTTTGCACAAAACATGCTTTTTTTGTGTAATACATACAGAAGAGGGTTAGGGTCACTGGTGAAAGAAATATTTGAGTTCTGACTTTATTCTCAGAATTCTGACTTTGACTCTGACTAGTGTTTAAGATGAATATCTTAAAAGTACATATTTGAAACAGTTATTATTGCTCCAATTAAATGACTGTTTGTGCTATTTAAAAAACAGGGATAGAATGGTGCGTTTGTGTTGTACGGGATGACAGACCTGATGATGACAGACCTGATGATGACAGACCTGATGATGACAGACCTGATGATGACAGACCTGATGATGACAGAGACAGACCTGATGATGACAGACCTGATGATGACAGACCTGATGATGACAGACCTGATGATGACAGACCTGCTGATGACAGACCTGATGATGACAGACCTGATGATGACAGACCTGCTGATGACAGACCTGATGATGACAGACCTGATAATGACAGACCTAATGATGACAGACCTGATGATGACAGAGACAGACCTGATGATGACAGACCTGATGATGACAGACCTGATGATGACAGACCTGCTGATGACAGACCTGATGATGACAGACCTGATGATGACAGACCTGCTGATGACAGACCTGATGATGACAGACCTGATGATGACAGACCTGATAATGACAGACCTGATGATGACAGACCTGATGATGACAGACCTGATGATAATGAGCTTCAGTGGACCACAATCAATCCAATAAACTGGCTCAGGTATTGGCAAATACGATTCGTATCCTTTATTCCTTTAAGTCAAATCTCTCCACCTGAGCTCCCGCTCGTTCCAACTGAAGCCCTCGTCTCAATAAACACAACCTTTGAAGAGATTAAAATGGAACTTGTACAGCTGGATCCTTGACTGCCCCTCCTGACTACTTTTCCATCCAAGGGTTTTCCCCATGGATTTACCACCATCCTTCCTCTCCCCCAACATCTTTCCACTCCTTCCCCCTTTCCTGAGCCTCAGTCCCCCTGCCGTTTTTACCCCACAAGTCCCCCGTCCCCGTAGACTTTATGCTGACATTTCCTGCACCCCCATTCCTCCATCTCTCCCTCCCCCATCTCTCCCTCCCCCATCTCTCCCTCCCCCATCGCTCCATTCCTCCATCTCTCCCTCCCCCATCTCTCCCTCCCCATCTCTCCCTCCTCCATCTCTCCCTCCTCCATCTCTCCCTCCTCCATCTCTCCCTCCTCCATCTCTCCATTCCTCCATCTCTCCCTCCTCCATCTCTCCCTCCTCCATCTCTCCCTCCCACATCTCTCCATTCCTCCATCTCTCCCTCCTCCATCTCCCACTCCCCCCATCTCTCCATTCCCCCATCTCTCCATTCCCCCATCCCCTTTTACCTGACCTCAGCAGGACGCTTGAGACCTAGTTAGAAAGGTTTTGTATTTATGAGGCTTGGGGGGGTTAGTTTAACAAGGGGCCAAAAAAGCCCAGAGGTGTTTCATATGAAGTTGGCCCACATGCTCCTGTAATCCCCCCTGGTGTTTCACCTAGAACCTCAAGGGGGCTGTTTTGTCAGCGGGCGGAAAAAATCTGCACATCTCTGCAGAACGAACCTCAACTTCAGGATCACGTGTGAGACGTTTATATACAGCGTTGGCAAATAGGGCTTCGCTAACAAGACCAACAGATGAATACAGCATGATCCCCCATGGAGCTGGTCTGTGTATACGTGACAGTAAGGCTGTTATAGTGCAGTCTGTGGGGGGTCTCTGTACACGAGTCGCCTGGAGTCCCCGGCTGTTATAGTGCAGTCTGTGGGGGGTCTCTGTACACGAGTCGCCTGGAGTCCCCGGCTGTTATAGTGCAGACTGTGGGGGGTCTCTGTACACGAGTCGCCTGGAGTCCCCGGCTGTTATAGTGCAGA
Source organism: Dallia pectoralis (assembly GCA_029465975.1). Classification (NCBI taxonomy): domain Eukaryota; kingdom Metazoa; phylum Chordata; class Actinopteri; order Esociformes; family Umbridae; genus Dallia; species Dallia pectoralis. The sequence continues at coordinate 2,221,712 of CM055753.1, forward strand.
CTGTGGGGGGTCTCTGTACACGAGTCGTCCCCTGGAGTCCACAGACACATCGCCTTACTTTAACGTTCCATTTTCACTGACCCGCTCATGGGAGGAGAATCGACATTCGTTTCAAATACTTTCGACGTAGAATATTTCTCTCTGCCCAAATATGCAACCGAATATAAACTGTATCCGTTGTGGTTCAGTATCTTCATACACTCAAACACGTCCGACTCCTTCACCACCCATCGCCGTGCACCCCATTTGTTTGGCTTGAACTCTGCTATCGCATGACGCAACAGGTTAGAGCTAGCAAGCACCTTTCCAACCGACGTCTACTGTTATTTTAAATTTGTTTTTTGAAGGTTAGATAAGATGGACTGCTCCACAAAGAGTCCCCTGTGTTTGACTTTGAATTACATTTTAACATATCATCATTCTCAAACAGGACACCTGCTTTAACCGTTAAATCTCTGTCATCGCTTGTATTGGTTGGCTATGCTTCAAGTAACAACTGTATTTATTAGTTACACGGCTGCCACTGTCCCAAGTAATTATTGGTTAAAAGCTTGACGAGGTCCCCTGTATCAGCTTCTCATTAGCCACAGGGCAGACGTTATCTAATTATCTAGGTTGTATTAAATATGGAGATATAACATGGAATTACTCAACTAAGAGTATAAAAAGCAATGAGATATGAAAGCAGCAAGCATCATTGACTTAGTGTCACTATTATAAAGTGTTATAGCAACACTTTTGCACTTGGAGACAGCATCTGTCCATAAGTGTAGTTTGTATTCCTGTCCAATGGTTACCCCATGTGTCAAAACTGATCAAATGTTCATAAATTATTAAGTGAAGACAGGTAGATATTGGTAATTTAACGGAGTAGCGCTTGAAACATTATTGAGGAAATCCAAAATGTCAGAAAGACCGATATGGTGAACTTAATGGCAATTTGTTTTCTTATACGCTAACTAACCATGTGACCTTGAAAGGCCGAGGTCACATGCGGTGGGTGTGGCAAGTGTGCAAATGTGGTCCCTCCTGCATCACTGTCTCACTGGAATGTCTAAAAAAGCATTTTTACAGCAGGAAAACAATAACGACCAACGTGAATATATAAAATCGGGTTTCACAGGTCAACTGCTAGAACTCCTGCTAACAGAATGACAAAGTAGCAGTAGTATAACCGGAGATGCTTTGGCCGATTTCACACGAATAAACATTTGGAGCATCGATGCGGTTGGCCGAAACAATCCTTTACTTTGACACTATCGCAGCACAGCATCTTGGGAAATGTTCAGCAACGTTAAAATTCACTTGACAGTTGGTGTCCAACTCACTCTGTGAAGGACTCTTGTGTTAAGGTCCGATAAGGGCAGAACTATGTACTTTTTCCTACACCACCTGCTGAGTAGCCTGGGGCCAGGTGGAAAGGCCAGAATGAGCCAATGAGCAGGTCAAGTAATCCAACGAGAAATATGTGAATACCCGCCCCCAAAAGATGTATGAGCAGAGGGAAGTCTATCCCCCTCTAGTTGGCTTGGCACCTCCAAAGGATCAACAGGCCCTGACTAGAAGGTGGATTTTTCACATAGTTAACGCACTGAAGCATGGAAATTCCTCTGCTCTCCTTCCCCGCCTAGGTTTCAGGCTATAGCATCGCCATCACTTAGAAAACTGAGATAAGCAATGCTTGTGTTTAGCATTTTATTTTAGCAGGCATCTTATTTGAAGGGTCGTGGTCATAAATTACCCTTTATCGTCTGGATATGACTTATTTAAGCCTGCAAAGATGAGTAGAATATTACAAAATACAGTCATATTTTTCCAAATATCAAATGTCAATTATATTGAACAAACAGCGGAAAAAAATACAAAACAAAGTTGGTTAATCATTTGCAACCAGTTGTATTGTATTGCAGGACAGACAGGACAATCTCTGGATATAAATATTAAAATTGAAACGGACAGATATAAATTAAGGGGAGCCACTAATTTCCTATCTTTTCAAACACCCAAAGCTACACATGCATCCTAATGCCTCCTAATCTTAGTGCTGCCTTCAATACCGTCGATCTCTACTCTGTTTTGGAAAGATTGAAAACTGTCTACTGTTCTTTAGATTCTATTCATTAGAAAGATGTCTGCTTGTGTGCGCGGACGTCCTCCGTTAAATCAAAAGGATGGTTGGGGCTTCCTCAAGGCTTGTTTTTGATGCTTTTTTGTCAGTTTTTTAGTTCGCTGTCTTATAGGTAAATAAAGCACTATGTTTTTTTGGCCCTTTGGTTGTTTCTTGATTCTGTAGTTTCCAATACAACTTATTTTAAATGAACGTGTTTTCCTTCTTTTCAAAACAGACCATTTTGGCCAGGTGGACAGATCACTCAGATTTTTTTTGTCAAATTACAAGGGCCAATTCCCTTCATCGGCCCAGTTGACTTGGTTTGTACACCAACATGCTACACTGACCTTAATACAGTCTGAAACATTAAAAGCATTCATTTCAGTTCGCCCCGTGCGTCAGGTGCGCAGGGTTTATCTCTGGCACGAGAGGAATTGTCGAAAATCTGCATTTGGTCCAGCTGAGGCGTAAGGAATGCGCGTTCTGGTTGTGGCGCAGTGTGGCCTGGGCCTTGGTCCTCGTCTAACCATGTCGTATACCCTGGCGACGGCTTGTATTGTGTTTAGCGATGTCGAATGAGCAGGAGGCTTTGTAGTGCACCTCGTTCCAGTGGCCCCGTCATTGTAACCCTGACCGCAATAAAATAGCCTGTTTGTGACTTAACGAGGATAAAGGAGAAGCCTGGGAACGAGCTGTACAGCCATGCAACACAATATCCACGATATACTCCCCAGTGCCCAGCCGCAGGGCGTCCCAAATGGAACACTATGCGCGAAATAGTACACTACGCTTCGCCAAAGTCATATCGGCCGATTTCCAAAAGTAGAGCATATGGATGTTTTGAGACCACAGGCAGACGTGTTTTGTCATTATTGTCCTCGGCGGTATAATGTAGCAGGGGCCTGCCCTCCTGAGGGTGTGAGTCCAAACAAGCCCTTTCTGGTGCGTGTGAAAGATCACAATGAAGCGAGTTTTCGAATGGTGGTTTTACTCTGCACCGCCGTCTGACTGACTGGGTGGACCAGCGGACAACATGGCGTGGGTGTGCCAACTGCTCAGCTGACACGATGTCTGGAGGGAAGAAGAGAGACGGCAAACCAGCTGCATTGTGTTTCATTTTACCTGCCATTCAATTGCTGCCCGTTGTCTTTATACTGTATATGCTGTATCCATGGAAACGCCTTATAGGGCAAAAGTTGTAAAGTTCAAAAGGCTTTCCTGTTAGGCTTTCTGGTTGTGATCACCTATTGAGCAGGTGGCTAAACAATTGTTTTGGCATTGTTGTGGTCCTCGAAGAAAGGTGATAGCCGGGTTTGGTAAAATCTTCACTAGCACCGTTTTTTTATTCTACTGAATAAGCAGTTTGTTTATGACATGTACCATTTCCATAGGGAAGCAGTGGCAGGTACATAAAACCAAAGGATTGTCATTTCTTGTCATAGTCCATGAATCAATCTGTCATTTTGTGATTTGGGAGAACTATCCTTTTGTTCCACGTTTGCGTTTCAAGTATCTGAAAAGTTTACTGATCACTGGAGTCTGGTTCCGAACCATCTAGCCACGAGTGGTGAGTTTTTGTTCAACACAGGGGGTTTAGTGGGGTGCACCTCCTGTTTTCTGGTCAGTTGTTTTGCTAATGCCCACGCCAGGGTTGAATTGCTAATTTGTTGGGGTATTTTAATCACTTGGAAAGTCACGACTTTGCTGGTTGTTATTTCAAGTCACAGTGTAGGCGTGAGTGTGGTTCCTGTAGCTGTATTTGATCTTTGTCGAAAGTCCCTTTGTATGCGTAACTTTATTTTCATTACAGTGGTTTAGGTTTTTCCGTTCGAACGTGATTATTGAGCACTGCATTTTTGACGACTTTCCGGCACTTCACCCACACGGTTCGTGACACATGCCAGAGTTAGGCGACCAATAGAAAGATCCAGTACGTTTGTGCCTGTGAACGTCCCACCAACAACTGTTACGCTACTCCAAGTGTACACATAACATTATGTCAGGTCCAAGTTCAGAGCAAGGTTAGTGTAATTTTAACCATATGTGAACAGTTTACACTAGCTCTCTTTAATCCGATATACTTGTTTAGATTAGCCGTTCAACTATCGGAGCGATCCAGAATCCACAATAGGCAAGATTGACAGGGCCATTATCCAACCCCGTCCAAGGTCAAATGAATCTTATGAGAATGGAATCCAGATGGAAGGAATGACATAGTAGCAGATGCGGAAATAGATATAGACAGTCTACATTAAAACTGGCCATGGACATTTCCAATTACGTATGAATGTGCACACATTACTCTTTGGTGCGACTTGATTCCTTGCAGAGATATATTGTCACGAAAACGCAGAGATCAGGGTTAGATCCACGAGCAGAACATAATGTCTGATAAACATCCCGAAAACTGAAACGGAATCACAAGGCAGGCAGCAGAACGCGGAACACAGTAAAGTCAGAATCCACGGTGCAAAGATTCAAGAGGGCTACGCAAAAACAATGTCAAACTGTCAACTAAGTACAATAGCAAAAGGTTGAAACAAACTGGCCAAGATAAAATGGTAGCGAATACAGCATTAGTGATGCTGCCAACAAACAATACCTCAACAAGAAACTGAGAGCAGGACAGAACTAAATAGAGAACCTAATCACATACAGGTGTGGGGAAAAACAGGTGTGACCAATAATGACGTAAACAGACCTGACTAAAAGAAAACCGAACATAGATATACAGTACTAGAACTGTAACTGGAAAACACACACAAAAAACAAGACACTTCACATGTGTGCTTTTCACTCCATTGTAAATGTAGGTCAGTAAAGACAATACTCAAAATGATTAGGTTTTCTGTAAAGGAAAAACAATGATTTTTGGTGTGCAGTTTTTTGTTAGGCAATTTGTTTCCAAAATGATACATCATCATCTCCAAGTCCCACGACAGATTTGAGAACTCCCCTTTCTTCCCCCGTCACAACAGTATATTTAGATTCTAAATCTCTATAGAAAAGTGTGTCAGGGTTAGATGTATATGTATGTGTGTATGTGTGTATGTATATGTATACGTGTATGTGTTTATGTATGTGTGTATATGTATATGTGTATATTTATATATAAAATATCTTTGTGTCTATTGTAGTTATTTGTGCTGCATGCCCTGAACATCGCAATATTCCCTGAATAGTTTTTAATAAAATAATATCAAAGCTACAGTTTGGTTGAGATCTTTATTTTAAGAATTTAATTTATATGTAAATCCCTTGTGCGTAACCACTGTATTATTGATTCAAACAGTGGACAGTTACACACTTTATAGTGTTTATCAGGTCCAGGTTTTATCTCCCTGGACCTCAGGGCCATCCTGGTTCTCTGGTATTCCTCCTCTGGACATGAGCACAGCGTAAAGATTAGGAATCTTTGGTATGGGGCAAAAAGGGACTTGTGCAGACTTTCATTTGGCCGCTTCTCACACTTTCTCTCTCTCTCTCTCTCTCTCTCTCTCTCAATATTACTGATATTAGATTCCACTGGCTTATAAATGGGCTGTCACACACGGCGTTCACAAACAACTTTATTCATGCCACCGGCACAACTGAGGAGGGGACGTTTATAACACAGCCTGGTTATGTTTGAATTGTCCACACTAGTTTCAGGGCTATGGCTGGAGGCCAAGGAGCTGAGAGGGGTATTTCCTGAGGAGAAGTGTCAGTTCTCTCTCCCTCTCTCTCTCTCTCTCTCTCTCTCTCCCTCTCTCTCCCTCTCTCTCTCTCTCTCTCTCTCTCTCGTTTTCACTCTTTCCCTCTGTTAAAAATACAGTTTCATGGCAGCTTTCCAAAAAAGCCATAAATCGAAATATCTGCCTTCTTACTTTAATCTCAACCAATTTCTCTCCTCCCGTCTCCATTTGTCTATTTAGTATTTCTTCCGCTCTCTCGTGCATTTCTCTCTTCGTCCCTCGCCCCGTCGCCCTGTTCTCCTTCTCTTCCTCCATCACGGTTTATTTACTCTGCTCTGTGTGCCGAATGTGAGTCTTCCTGAAGCTTCACAGCAGCGTTTTGTGGAACCACAAGGACCCTGTGACCCCGCCTGGCCAATGAGCTGCTGCTATAAAAAGCCATCCAGCTCTCATCCAAACCCAGGAAAATCACCAGCTTCGCCTAAGTTCAATCGTTGTGTATTTCTACCGAAGGCTCACTCGGCTTTAGTGGGAATGGAGCAAATCTAGCCATGAGAGGAATGTGGCGCCCATACGATACTGTCTGTATAATGTGTGTTGCTCTAAGAGAATATTCAATGAGAGTACTTTGTCGATCTGGAAGTAAGCTTGGGGTAGCTTGGGTCGGGACAAACAACTAGTTACTATTTTAGTTATAGTATGGAAATGGATTTTATGGCCACCCAGGAGATGTAAAAGAAGGGAGATGCTACCAGAAGTAAGGCCGTCACTGACATAGAGTTTGCAAACATCACATAAAGCACATTGCAAACCTGAGGAAAGCATTTATTTTGTCTGATGACACCAAAAAAACAAACTTTAGACCTGAATGCCAAACACTATGTTGGGTAAAACCAAGGTAACGCTCATCACATGGTAAAACCATCACATGGTAATACCAGCTCTGGTGTTTCCATCATACTATTGGGATTAATCTCAAATGCAAGAACTGGAAGACTGGTAAAGATCAAGCAAAGGACGAATACAGCGAGGTCCCTGAAGAGAACCTGACCAGTGCCCACGAGACCTCAGATTGGTGCGTATATTCATTAATCGACAACCTGAAGTGAACCAGCATCACAGCTCTGGAAGGGCTATAGGAAATGTATGTGAATGTCCTTGAGCGACCGAGCAAAAGCCTGGACTCGGACCCGATTTAACCTCCGCGGGTAGACCTCGAGATCACATTTCACCTACACTCCCATCCAATCTGACAGAGCTTGAGAGGATCTGAAAAAAAAATACCCAGATCCCGGTGTGCCAAACTGCTTGAAGAATTCGCTAGAAGCTGTCATCACTGGCAAAGATGCATCTGCAAAGTATTGAATAAAGGATTAAATTTCTTATGTACACGATAAATTATGTTTATTTATTTATAATTAATTGGCACATATTGTATTTCAAATGCTTTGTTTGGAGAATAATGTGTAGATTATTAGCATTAAAATGATAAATTAAGTCTATAAAACAACAACATGTGGAGAAAGTGAGAGGGTCTGAATACGTTTGAAGGCACTGCATATTTGCAGAAGACACTGTGCATTGTCGCCAAACTGAATAGGTTAATGGAGATTGTTGGTTCTGTAGCTCTGTTGAGACCACGTGTTCTCAGGACTTTTCATAGAAAGGGCAGGTTGGAAATTGTTCTGTAATTGCTTAGAGTGTTGGCGTCCTGTCTATGATATTTGAAATGTTGATTTAATTCAAGAACTTCTTAGGGAATTTGGCCGAGTGTCTGAATTCAGAGAGTCGTGACTTTGTGTCACATCGTCCTTTGGTGAAGCTCAATCTAAACAAACCACCCAACCGGAACTAGCACTGTGCACCCCACCAAAGGGTAGAAATCCTAAACTAAAGGTTCCCACTTGTGACATTTTGGTTAAAATAAGGAGATGGATTTTATACTGTGCTAACAGTGTCCAATGGATAGGTAGATTACTTTATATTTTTAGAATAATAAAACTATTAGGGTAGCACATTGAATTGCTTCTATGACATGAATTTTGCTATATACATAAATGTGCTTGCTTACTTGCTAGTGATGAGAGAAAAGTGATCTTGTAGCTGGGACTGGGAGGTCTATATAGAGATGAGAATATAGATCAGTATGGATCACTGTTTAACCGTGGGACAGAGCGCTTAAAGGCCTCCGGATATCTTAAGCGGGAGTTGTGTCTAGGACTGTGCATGGTCTCTGATTACATTATTCAACTACCATTTCCAGAGTGGTTAACGATGTAGGAAATATTTGATTAGATAATCCTTGCAAATCAGTAACGTGCTTTGTTAAGAAAAGTCTTTAGAATAATGTTAGAATAATGCCATTAGGAGAAACTTTTTATTTAGTGATTTAGTCTGTCCTAGAATGTACAATCAAAACAATAATGTGACTTGCAAACCCCCCAAAAAAAAATACTATTCCCAGCTATTATCACGCCTAGATATTTTCAGATATTATGTAAAGACAGACATGAATTAATGATGAGGAAAATGAAATGAAAATACTGTCTATTCATGTCTGCAGGACAGGCTCATGCAGGCCAATCAAATGAAACTATATTTAGGATATTATTTGTACACGATGTTTACGTAAAACTCAAGATAATTCGTGTGTATAGATTGACTGTATTATGGCATCAATGGCTGCCTGCTATAAGCTACTATATTTTTAATGATCATGTAGAAAGTTCCTTCAAAAATTATGGCTTATGCATTGGGACTTATTGAGCTTGCACGTTGCTGAAGGCTAGCACGGTTTCCGTCAGGCAATGGCCCGTGGTAAAGGTGGAGGCAAACGTGGTAAAGGAGGAGAGTCCCAGCTACTCTTTAAGGATTCACATGATGTAATGGCACTAGTCACTGGTTATTGTTTTCACGTAACGTTGGTATTGAGGTGTGTGTGTGTCAGGTATTTGAATACAGGCCACTGTGTTTTGATGTCTTTTATAAGTCGCCTTGTATGCACAGATTTATTTTCATCCACAGTGTTTTGTTTTAACATTCGTTGTTTAAAGTGTCTGTCCTCATTTGAATACGGAATAAACGCCACAAACGCTTCCCTTAGCTCCGCCTCTGGTTCTTCACTGCAGTACGCCACGCCAGATCGTGACAGGATATCCAGTCTAAAGAGTGACCCAGCAGAGCACGACAGTGGGTGGATCCCTCTGGGAGATTTGCTACGGCTCCCTGAGGGATGAAAATCACCGTCGCGCCGCAGAGCAGTGGGGTGGGAGCGGCGTTACACCTGGCAGGGCTGATGACGAGGTCATCTACGAGAGAGTGGAGGAGGACTACAAGAACTTTTCTGAGCTGCCCAGCCAACATAATTTGGCCCAAGGGCACATTATTGAGTTACGTACCGGTGAATAATATTCGATGTGTAGAATTCACCATCTCTGGCCTTGTCTTTCACATTCCTCATAACTATTCTCTATGAGAATCAACTCAAGGTTCTCTCCAATGTTCAAATCATTGTGTGTGTGCCTGTGTGTATTCCGGTGTAATGGTGTGTGTGTGTGTGTGTGCTTGCTGACTGAGTTGACAATCATAAATGTAGCCATAAGCGTCGCCTGCCGAATATCGGAATAATTTGATCTTTCGAGTTTGTGAATCAATTAAGGGGCTGGTTCAATAATTAATCGTGTGGTTGCAGAAGCCAATTGAAATGCTTTATTAACTGGGTGGTTTGAATCATTAATGACAACTTGCCGACAGCCGTGGTAGGTGGAACAGTATAACTGTAACACAGGTATGACATGACATCACCTTGTACTGTTCTAATTGCTTTAGAAAGCCGTTTATTAAAGAGACAAGGCACTGGAGGCTTTGTGATGCATTGCCAATATACCATGGCTGAGTGCAGGCACTCAGACACATTTTGCCGTCTATAATCACAGCTCTCCACCCTGGTAGATTGGCCATATTCCACAACCCAGTATGCCATATGTACATACAAGTCAACCATGTCACGGTTGTAGGGTGTAGTGCAGGATGAAGCCAGGTGCAGAGCCAAATAATCCGTTTAGCGGGTTTTATTATAATGCAACAACGTAAAACAAACCGTAAACGGCGACAATAATACTAACTGGGTAGAACGGAAACAAAAGTGCGCGTATCGCGTCTTATAATGTTACAGTCCACAACCACAGTAATATATCCGATCCCACTCACCTCTCAATCAAATGTGACATGAAACAAACAATGCTAAGCAAGGAGTGACTTGCTAACGACCCCTTTTATCCCCACATAAAGTGACAGATTACTAACAGCTGTGACCACGTGAAAGAGGAAGTAATCACAGCTAGTGAGAACAAAAACACGGAAGTGGATCACCGAAATGGAAGTGTAGCAACGCCACCACACCAATCGTGACAGTATCCCCCACTAAAAGGCTAGCTCCCCAGATAGCCGAACGAACCAACAAAAACCACAAGGGAGCAACAAGACAGGACCCACAGTTAAACCCAATGGGTTAGTCCATCAGGACGGGTCCAGTCCTGAATAGGCCACGGTAGCCGACCGCCATCTCGAGCGGCTGAGAGGCCGCCAGTTTGAGCGGCTCAGGGTGCGTCGTGGCGGCGGCCATCGTGGGCGACGTGGCGGAGGCAATCGTTGGCGACGTGGCGGAGGCCATCGTTGGCGACGTGGCGGAGGCCATCGTTGGCGGCGTGGCGGGCGGCCATCGTTGGCGGCGTGGCGGAGGCCATCGTGGGCGACGTGGCGGAGGCCATCGTGGCGTTGGTGGCGGCGGCCATCGTGGCGTTGTCGTGGCGGCGGCCATCGTGAGCGTCGTCGTGGCGGCGGCCATCGTGAGCGTCGTCGTGGCGGCGGCCATCGTGAGCGTAGTCGTGGCGCGGCCTTCGTGGGTGGCGTGCGGCAGCCATGGTGGCGCGGCCTTGTGGGTGGCGATGCGGCAGCCATGGTGGGCGGCGATGCGGCAGCCATTGTGGGCGGCGATGCGGCAGCCATTGTGGGCGGCGTGCGGCAGCCATTGTGGGCGGCGTGCGGCAGCCATTGTGGGCGGCGTGCGGCAGCCATTGTGGGCGGCGATGCGGCAGCCATTGTGGGCGGCGATGCGGCAGCCATTGTGGGCGGCGATGCGGCAGCCATTGTGGGCGGCGATGCGGCAGCCATTGTGGGCGGCGATGCGGCAGCCATTGTGGGCGGCGATGCGGCAGCCATTGTGGGCGGCGATGTTGCCGCCATCTTGAGCGCCGGCGTGACGGTAACAGCCATCTTGGGCGCTGGCGTGACGGCAACAGCCATCTTGGGCGCCGGCGGGACGACGGCAGCCCTCTTGGGCGCTGGCGGGACGACGGCAGCCATCTTGGGCGCTGGCGGGACGACGGCAGCCATTTTGGGCGCTGGCGGGACGGCAGGAGCCATCGTGGGCGCTGGCGGGACGGCGACCATCTCAGGCGCAGGCGTGGTGGCGACCATCTCAGGCGCTGGCTCCTGTAAGTCCAGCCATGTCCTCCACCACGTCCTAATAATGGCAGTGGGCTGGTCATCCAACCCCTCCGGGGGTTTTTCTGTCCCTGACGTCGGCGGCAGAAAAGGGTCTTCCCACGGCGGGGGTAGTGGCTGTAGCTCCAGGGGTTTTCCTCCCCCTGTCTGCAGTGGGTGGCCGTTCCTGCAGCACCAGGACCGTGGGTGTTCTCTCCGCGGTCCTCCCGGAACACCTCCTTAGCTCCCCCCCAAAAACCTTCTTGGGACGCCTTCGGGGTGCCCTCTTGCCTTCCTCCAGGAAGGACCGCGGACCCGATGTAATCAGCCCTGATAGCTGCATAGGTGGCTCATACCCGAAGTAAGCACGGAGGCGCCTATACTCCTCTTCGGGCGTCTCCGGCTTACGCCAGTCCCACTGCTCCGTGGTGCGACGGTGAGCTTCATCCTTCGGGGCGCTATAGCTTGCCCCCCCGAGGAATCCACTCACCATCAGGCTCCGCTGGCTATCTTGTGGGCTTAGCATTCTGTCACGGTTGTAGGGTGTAGTGCAGGATGAAGCCAGGTGCAGAGCCAAATAATCCGTTTAGCGGGTTTTATTATAATGCAACAACGTAAAACAAACCGTAAACGGCGACAATAATACTAACTGGGTATAACGGAAACAAAAGTGCGCGTATCGCGTCTTATAATGTTACAGTCCACAACCACAGTAATATATCCGATCCCACTCACCTCTCAATCAAATGTGACATGAAACAAACAATGCTAAGCAAGGAGTGACTTGCTAACGACCCCTTTTATCCCCACATAAAGTGACAGATTACTAACAGCTGTGACCACGTGAAAGAGGAAGTAATCACAGCTAGTGAGAACAAAAACACGGAAGTGGATCACCGAAATGGAAGTGTAGCAACGCCACCACACCAATCGTGACAAACCATCACATGTCCCAGGACCAATAGCGTCGCTCAAATCGTTATATTGATTAAGCTACCTTACTTTAGTGATAGTTTGCATCAGAGAAATAGTTTAAAACGAGCAGAGCCATCAAGGGATATTCTCTAGTCAGTGAATCGTAATCTGCATTTTGTGTCATTTTGCCTCCCTCTCGTATGTGAGTAATTGCATAAACGTGAATGAGCCACTGGAGATGTAGGAGTGGGTCAGGAAATACCAGTGTGGCAGCCTGCACCTCTGTTTGGGATTCCATTGGTCGTGGAGGGCTGGCTTCCCTCTCCATTCCCCTCTCTGTTTTATATCTCACTCGCTCTCTATCTCACTATTCTCTCTCAACTAGTGAAGTATGCAGCAGGAAAAGTAAGCCAATCTCAATCTTACTAATACCTGCTGATCCTGCATAGGTTGCTGAGAGGGGGATAGAGAAAGTGGGAGATAGAGAGAGAGAGGTAGAGAGAGAGAGAGAGAGGTAGAGAGAGAGAGAGAGGTAGAGAGAGAGAGAGGTAGAGAGAGAGAGAGAGGTAGAGAGAGAGAGAGAGGAGGAGAGAGAGAGAGAGAGGTAGAGAGAGAGAGAGAGGTAGAGAGAGAGAGAGAGAGAGAGAGAGGGAGAGAGAGAGAGAGAGAGGGAGAGAGAGAGAGAGGAGAGAGGGGGGAGAGGGGGAGAGAGATGGATAGAGAGAGAGAGGGGGATAGAGAGGGGGATAGAGAGGGGGAGAGGGGGATAGAGAGAGAGGGGGAGGAGAGGGGAGATCGGAATACATTTTTCCCAGAGAGGAACTGAATCTCAGCATTCCGGGCATTGGCACTTGCCAGCCAACAGTCCTGCCTCTATCCTGTGTGTGCTGGACAGGAGCCTGCCGACGGGCCTGAATGGGCTCAGTGTTTGGGGCCTCCGGGTCCCGGGTTTGCCCAGCAAAGGCCAGCATCCATCTCAGAACCCCGGCCTCTACCTCTTAACTAAACACTGGGGACGTATCCCAAACAACCTCCTATTCCCTATACTATGTGTTACTTATGACCACAGCTGGATTAGACCTGGGTCAAACTAGTGCACTACATCGGGGATATTCTGCCATTTTAGGAAGGGCCCTGGGCAATCTAAGGCATTTGGGTCAGCGCATGGACAGACCAACACTGCAGACATAAATAAACAGCACAGGACCCGAGAAGAACAAATATTTGATCAATTTAAAAAAAGACGTCTATCAAGATAAGTTTGGACGGATCGGAGGAGAAGAATGAAAGAAGAAGTGGACTCTGCCATTTTTCCTACGTGAATCATTTCTCGTTCTGTAGACACCAGCAGGATTATACCACACGACAGTCCGCAAAGGAACAGTTCAGTCACTTGGATTTGACTTATTTTTACTGCAAGCAGGGAAGCACAGGGATTTAATTGCAGGGAGGAAGACTGTTATTATAACCAGTGGGTTTCAATTGGCTTTGGCACTGACGGTTGGGCACAGGTACAGAGCTACAGATAAGACAGAGTGTAAGGAAAGTTAGGGAGGATGAAAGAAAGAGATTGTGTATTCGGAGAGGCACAGGTACTGGGAAGATCGTCTTATGGTGAAGGGAGTAACCAAGTGATTGCAGCTCAGCTAACGCTGACGTGACTCGACCATGTGAGCTGCACCTGAACACAGAGAGAAAGAGAGGAGGAGAGAAAGAGAGAAAGAGAAAGAAGAAGAGATATGGAGTGAAGAGAGCAAGAGAGAGAGAGAGAGAGAGAGAGGAAGAAGACAAAGAGTGAGAGGAGAGAGATGTTACAGACTCTTCCTCTTTTCCGCACCTCCGTTCTTCCATTCTTCCCGCTCCATTACTTTTTCCTCTGGAATGTCTTCTTGGATATGGCAGTACAACTTGCCCTGTGTCCCGCTCCTCTGTGTTCCTATGTCATAACTCGTCCCTCTGTCTACAACTTAATTAAGGGAAACACTTTCTTTATACGCTGCTCATAACGGTTCAGACAGCTGTCACTGCTGCGAGCTGCTATACGCCAAAGGAATAACGCAATAGTTCATGACAAATGCTCGTGTGCTTGTGTGTGTGTGTGTGTGTGTGTCAGATTCATTTAGGGTGCATAAAACTGGGGTACCTTTTTGTTCCTTTCAGACATTATAGAGTAAAGGGAGGCCATGAACAGGAGTGGTAAACACTGTCTGTAACGGATGGGGAGACAGAACACAAGCGCAGTGCGAACGGAAAAAAACATTTATTAACAAAATGTAACTGTAAGGAACATGAAACAACAACCGGTACACAAGACATAAACAACTGTGCGACCTGGGTTGGTCCTGGGTTGTGCTGTGGGTTGGTCCTGGGTTGGTCCTGGGTTGGGCCGTGGGTTGGTCCTGGGTTGGGCCTGGGGTGGTTCTGAGGTGGTCCTGTGTTGGTCCTGAGGTGGTTCTGAGGTGGTCCAGCTGTCTAGGCTGCTGCCTACCAGCACACACATAGCGTGGGTTCGGCCTGCACCGTTTGCCGCACTCTCCCCTCCATCTTCCTCACTTTCACTGTCAGTTAATAAAGCATAAAAATGCCCCAAAATATCATTTAAAAAAGACTCTGTCCTAAAATACATGGCCATTTCCCCTGAAACCAAGCCAGACTAAACCTCCTGCCATGTGGTGCCAACTTCTACCAACTCCTTGTGTTTAACCTCCACCTACTATTCTTGGATAAAGAGCTTTCCTCTCCTTCCCATCTTATCTTCTGTCTTCTCGGTTCCCACTTCCACCTCAGTCTCGATATAAAGCCCTCAGGATAAGCTCAGGGCGCTACCTGAGGCGTATTTCATTAGGAAACATCTAGACATCCATTGGACCATGGCGTGCCTTTAAGAGCAGTCATACAACCAACAGAGATTATATGTTAGCACTTTGCAGTGAAGTGAGTCACAGTGTGCTGGTTGACTGCAAGCGAGCAAGCAAGTTTATTTATATAGCACAATTCATACATAGAAGCAATTCAATGTGCTTTACAAAGGGAAAAAAGAAGACATCTAATAAGATAGATGCATTTTATATTCAGAGCAACCTGTTTATACATTACAGGTTTTCATTTATGCCATGTAATAAAATAAAAATGAAAAAAACATCAAATAGGAATTTCGATGAGGAATAGAAAATGAAAATAGAATAAGAACAAATAAAAATAAACTCAATATAGACTTAACAGTGTGGTTAAGTTTAAGCGCTCAGTCAGTTAACCTGGCTTTAAAATGGATACATTTGGGGCACGTCTAAGATCTTCTGGTAATTTATTCCTGTTGCGTGCAGCGTAACTGCTGAATGCAGCTTCACCATGTTTAGTTTTGACTCTGGGATCTACTAGCTGTCCTGAGTTCAGTGATCTGAGTGCCCTGCTTGGTTAATAATCTTCAAATATTTTTTTGAGACCGTTCAAGAGATTTATAGACAACAAGCATCACTTGAAAATCTATTCTGTAACTGACTGGAAGCCAGTCCAAAGACTTAAGAACCAAAGTGATGTGCTCTGTTCTCTTGGTCTTGGTTAACATTCTAGCAGCAGCATTCTGAATGAGCTGCAGCTGTTTTACAGTCTTTTTAAGGAGTCCAGTTAAGAGCCCATTACAGTAGTCAACCCTACTGGAGATCAATGCATGGATTAGCTTCTCTTGGTCTGTTTTTGACATCAGGCCCTTAATTCTGGCTTTATTTTTTTGATGATAGAATTCTGTTCTGGGGACCGCTTTGATATGACTGGTGAGATCTGAGTCTATCATTACACCTAGATTACACACTTGGTCCCTGGTTTTTAGGGCTCAAGACTCTTCTTTCCTAATATTATTTCTTCTATTTTTGTTGCCAAACAAAATAATCTCTGTTTTATTTTGGATTAATTGTAGACAATTTTGCTTCATCCATGCATTCATGTGCTCTAGACAGTGACACAGTGAGTCTATTGAGCTGCAGTCATATGGTTCGAGAGCCATATATATGAGAGTATCATCTGCATAACTAACCCTAACCCTAACCCATAACTATGGTAGTTAATGTTGTTCTGTATAATTTGGCCCAGAGGTATTACATAGAGATTGAACAGAAGTGGTCTAAGAACTGATCCTTGGGGAAATCCACATGTCATAGCTACCAATCAGATTCATGATTGCCGATGGTGACAAAGTAACTCCACCAATCTAAATAAGACCTTAACTAATTAAGGACTGTCCCGAAGAGTCCTACCTAATTTTCCAGCCTGTTTGGAAGTGTCATATAATCTACAGTGTCAAATGCAGCACTAAGATCTAATAGAACCAAAACTTTCGTATATCATACTGGTAGGTGGTTATCCAAAATAATATATAAACGTGTGTGGAAATATAAACGTGACATTCAAAACACATTTGTTTTTCCCAAGAGGAGAAGAGCAATCCTGAGTTAAATCCAGACAGCTTGAGGTAATTCTGCTAAATGTGATACTTTATCTTCATGATACCATGTCATTTTAGATGAATTGCCAAATCCCTTCCTGTTACAGTGTACTCAAATATCAGTCTTCCATTTGGAAGTCCTGGATTCAGACACCCTTTTCCTGTTTAAACCCAGAAGAGGAAGGTGATGGTAAATACTAGTTCTCACAAAACTGTTCCATCTTTTTTTGCTGAACTTGGTGACCTACAGTCTTATTGGACACACCGGCATATGCTCATCACAGTAATATGCTGTAAGGCCAGCCCTCTCAGCCCTGTCCAGCATCCACAGTTGTGGCTTCCAGATGTGGGATAGTTTGGTCGTGCCTGAACATAATTGTCCACGTATGTAGGCAACTGTGGAGGAGAAATAAAGCACATTTTACATTTGGGTTCTCAAATACCATACTGTTGATTGACTGAAGGCTGTGGTATATTTTGATCCATTTGGGTTCTCAAATACCATACTGTTGATTGACTGAAGGCTGTGGTATATTTTGATCCATTTGGGTTCTCAAATACCATACTGTTGATTGACTGAAGGCTGTGGTATATTTTGATACATTTGGGTTCTCAAATACCATACTGTTGATTGACTGAAGGCTGTGGTATATTTTCAAATACCATACTGTTGATTGACATTTGATCCATTTGGTTCTCAAATACCATACTGTTGATTGACTGAAGGCTGTGGTATATTTTGATCCATTTGGGTTCTCAAATACCATACTGTTGATTGACTGAAGGCTGTGATCCATTTGGGTTCTCAAATACCATACTGTATTGATTTTGATACATTTGGGTTCTCAAATACCATACTGTTGATTGACTGAAGGCTGTGGTATATTTTGATCCATTTGGGTTCTCAAATACCATACTGTTGATTGACTGAAGGCTGTGGTATATTTTGATCCATTTGGGTTCTCAAATACCATACTGTTGATTGACTGAAGGCTGTGGTATATTTTGATCCATTTGGGTTCTCAAATACCATACTGTTGATTGACTGAAGGCTGTGGTATATTTTGATCCATTTGGGTTCTCAAATACCATACTGTTGATTGACTGAAGGCTGTGGTATATTTTGATCCATTTGGGTTCTCAAATACCATACTGTTGATTGACTGATGCTGTGGTATATTTTGTTGTACTGGGACAATTTTCATGTCATGTTCTTTTGTAATTACTTTTCTAATCGATTATGTTAACAAGGCTTTTTGAGGTATTCCGTATGGTGAGAATACCTCAGCTATACGGGCTGTTTCCATGTATTGAATTAGAGCTGGTTTTCCACGTACTCAAATTATTTGGTCAAATTGACAGTTTCTACTAACTATACAGTGGATGTAAATAGTCTACACACCCCTGTTAAAATGGCAGGTTTTTGTGATGTGAAAAAATTAGACCAAGTACATATAAGAATATATAAGAATAATGTCAGAAATTTTTCCACTTTAAATGTGACCTATAACGTGAGCAGTCACGTCATGAGCTAGTTCAAGTGTCATTCATTCATGGACAAAACATTTGATCGCCCTATTTGTTGTAGTCCGTGTTGTAGTTTGTGTAGTTGGGCTTGTGAAGTTTTCTGAGGATGACTTGCCGATATCCTGACTGTGGTCCACCTTTCCCGGGCAGTTTTTATTTATTTATATCTTTGTTATAGTGAGACACATTTTGTTATTCACTGTGGAGGTCTTCTCTAGTCTGGTAGGTCATGTATCATTTCTGAGCTTATCATTGCCATTTTCATCCTAATTTATCAAACTGTTGATTTTGGCACGCCTAATGTCTGGAAAGGATTTTTTCTCATCCATCTGCCATCCATCTGATGGCAAGCTCAAAATATATCCCTTGTTCTTTGGTTTTTCTGATGTCAGACATTAACAGCTGACTCCAAACGCAAAGACTAAGTCTAGAATCAAGATCAAACATTGACAGCTATAGGATAAAGCAAACAAACCCAGCTGCCTTGTATGACACAGTTGACAAGCCAATTGTCCAAATACTATGCAGAAATCATCCTTTAAATTCTAACTGATTTCAACCATATAGTTTGTCTATATCAAATCCAAGCAGATGGAACACAGTCACTTTCCAAATGCTTTTTAGTTCACTGTAGAAGGCAGGACGTTGTATATATACATTATCAAGTAGGGGCCTCCTTTGGGAAGGAGATGTAGCACATATACGTTTGTGAGACTTTAACATTACGCTACCAAGTTGTTCCACGAACGCTATTTTGTAAAAACATTTTTGATATTCGATGTAAAATACACATTCCCATTAAGCATTTATTTAAAAATCCCCATTCAGTCTTTTTTAGGTCCTGAAACCATCTCTTCATGCATCAAACAGTTAATGTTACATTGATCATCTTAATTTTTTAACCTCTTGAAAAGTATTTTTTTTAATTTTATTTAACCAGCTAGGCCGATTGAGAACATAATCTCATTTGCTGGGGTTTGAACCCAGGACATCATACATACAGAACATGCACTCTACCACTGAGATACCAACTCCTCCAATAGGAACCCAGGACATCATACATACAGAACATGCACTCTACCACTGAGATACCAACTCCTCCAATAGGAACCCAGGACATCATACATACAGAGCATGCACTCTACCACTGAGATACCAACTCCTCCAATAGGAACCCAGGACATCATACATACAGAACATGCACTCTACCACTGAGATCCCAACTCCTCTAATAGGAACCCAGGACATCATACATACAGAACATGCACTCTACCACTGAGATACCAACTCTTCCAATAGGAACCCAGGACATCATACATACAGAGCATGCACTCTACCACTGAGATACCAACTCTTCCAATAGGAACCCAGAATATCATACATATAGAGCATCCACTCTACCACTAAGCTACACCAACTCCTCCTATATACTCCCTGTCTGAAGTTAAACATGCTGAGAGATATTTGTAAGTGACCAAGTTCAAAAGGCACTGAACTGATGTAACATGATGTAACGACATTAGTATTAGTATACAGTATAACACAAACAGCCCAAGCCTGTGCTGGCCGATACAGATAAACAAGGTCCGGTGCTATTTAAACACACGGTGACCGGGGGAAGAGTAACGATGACGTTTGCACTCAATCAGTCCGTCAGTTCCTCAGGATATACATGGGTCAATGTGCACGGTCCTGATTCTTCAAGCGACATGTAAATTCACATATTTATAGTTGATCGAGACGCCTGCTCCTTCTAAGATTTATTTGTGGTGATAATTCATAGATGATACCAAGCCCTTTGCAGCCAGAAGACGTTCAATATGCCAACAAACCAGCCAGACAGCCAGCAAGGAGTCTGGGCCTAAACTAATCCATATGTGCAGCAGGCCTGCAGCATGGAACACCATATGCCCAAGTCGAGACACACTATCAGGGCATGTGTATGTGTGTGTGTGCGTGTGTGTGCATGTGTCTGTGTGCGTTTGTGTGTGTATGTGTGTGTGAGTGTGCGTGTGTGTGTGTGTGCATGTGTCTGTGTGCGTGTGTGTGTGTGTGTCTGTGTGTGTGTGCGTGTGCGTGTGTGTGTGTGTGTGTGTATGCGTGTGTGTGTGCATGTGTCTATGTGCGTTTGTGTGTGTGTGCGTGCGTATGCGTTTGTGCGTGTGGCTCTTTTGTGCGTGTGTGTGTGTGCGTGCGTGTGTGCGTGTGTGTGTGTTCGTTTGTGCGTGTGTCTGTGTGTGTGGGTGTGTGCATGCGTGTGTGTGTGATCTCCCGGGGGTTGCGGAGTCTCCCTTCTCGTTAAAAGGGAGAAGGCTGTTAACAGTCGGTGGCTCGATTCACTTTGCTGTACATTAATATTGATGAGGATGGAGGCTCGGAGGGGGACAAACAGTGCCACCTTTCAGAAGGCTAGTGTTGACTGTGGCAGACAGGAAGCAGGCTGGACAGGGGCGAAGATCCAAGGACTTGACCTCCGACCCCCTCTCCAAAGAAAATGAAAGCAGGCTGGTGTTTGGGACCGAGCAGATGTTCCTCAGGGGTTGTTCTAATGATATTAGATCCTTTTGATACGGCAGTGACATCGCACTGCGACTCTGGTGTGTGTCAGCGTGTACCTGCGCGTGTGTGCTAAACCTTATTTCGACCAACCGACACAAAGAAACCTTTTGTGCGTCCGTTTCAAGACATGACATTTCCAGTCACTGCAATTTTTCCATATTGTTTATAAGCGCATCCCAAATGAACCCTTGTTGGTGCACTTCTTTTAGACCTCTGGTCAGATGTAGGGCACACGGCTGGGAATAGTGCACTGTTTTTTACACAGTCTGACACACAGTGTGCTTCAGTCTTTGTTTACAGTCTCCGCCCTGCCGTACGGTCTGGATGTCTGGATGTCTCACTTAAGAACGCTGTTCTTTCATTTCGGTCTGGGAACGTTTCAACACGTTGAGACTCAGAAAGTGTTCCCTTCCCACCCATATTTGTCATGACAACACATAGAAGGACTCTGTTGAGTGGATGTGATGTAATTACACAATGAAGGGTAGCTAACTGCTTCCCCGAAAAGGACATAATGAAGAAGGTTTGAGGTGGAGAGGTCTTTCTGGTGATGTTCTTTTGACTTCACATACTGACCCAATAGGGCCACAGGCAGGGGCTACACTGAAGTTTGGAAACGGTCCTATTATGGTACAGTATACAGGGGTTGCACTGAAGTTTTGAAACGGTCCTATTATAGTACAGTATACAGGGGTTACACTGAAGTTTGGAAACGGCCCTATTATAATACAGTATACAGGGGTTATACTGAAGTTTGGAAACGGTCCTATTATAGTACGGTATACAGGGGTTACACTGAAGTTTGTAAACGGTCCTATTATAGTATGGTATACAGGGGTTATACTGAAGTTTGGAAACGGTCCTATTATAGTACAGTATACAGGGGTTACACTGAAGTTTGTAAGCGGTCCTATTATAGTACAGTATACAGGGGTTATACTGAAGTTTTGAAACGGTCCTATTATAGTACGGTATACAGGGGTTACACTGAAGTTTGGAAACGGTCCTATTATAGAACAGTATACAGGGGTTACACTGAAGTTTGTAAACGGTCCTATTATAGTACGGTATACAGGGGTTACACTGAAGTTTAGAAACGGTCCTATTATAGCACGGTATACAGGGGTTATACTGAAGTTTGGAAACGGTCCTATTATAGTACGGTATACAGGGGTTACACTGAAGTTTGGAAACGGTCCTATTATAGTATGGTATACAGGGGTTACAGTGAAGTTTGGAAATGGTCCTATTATAGTACGGTATACAGGGGTTACACTGAAGTTTGGAAACAGTCCTATTATAGTACAGTATACAGGGGTTACACTGAATTGTGGAAATGGTCCTATTATAGTACAGTATACAGGGGTTACAGTGAAGTTTGTAAACGGTCCTATTATAGTACGTATACAGGGGTTACACTGAAGTTTGGAATGCAGTCCTATTATAGTACGGTATACAGGGGCTTTTAGTGAAGTTTGGAAACAGTCCTATTATAGTACAGTACACAGGGGTTACACTGAATTGGTTGGAAATGGTCCTATTATAGTACAGTATACAGGGGTTATACTGAGATTTTGAAACGGTCCTATTATAGTACAGTATACAGGGGTTACACTGAAGTTTGGAAACGGTCCTATTATAGTACAGTATACAGGGGTTACAGTGAAGTTTGGAACGTTCCTATTATAGTACAGTATACAGGGGTTATACAGAAGTTTTAGACTGAAGTTTGTAAAAACGGTCCTATTATAGTACGGTCCTATTATAGTACGGTATACAGGGGTTACACTGAAGTTTGGAAACGGTCCTATTATAGAACAGTATACAGGGGTTACACTGAAGTTTGTAAACGGTCCTATTATAGTACGGTATACAGGGGTTACACTGAAGTTTAGAAACGGTCCTATTATAGCACGGTATACAGGGGTTATACTGAAGTTTGGAAACGGTCCTATTATAGTACGGTATACAGGGGTTACACTGAAGTTTGGAAACGGTCCTATTATAGTATGGTATACAGGGGTTACAGTGAAGTTTGGAAATGGTCCTATTATAGTACGGTATACAGGGGTTACACTGAAGTTTGGAAACAGTCCTATTATAGTACAGTATACAGGGGTTACACTGAATTGTGGAAATGGTCCTATTATAGTACAGTATACAGGGGTTACAGTGAAGTTTGTAAACGGTCCTATTATAGTACGGTATACAGGGGTTACACTGAAGTTTGGAAACGGTCCTATTATAGTACGGTATACAGGGGTTACAGTGAAGTTTGGATACGGTCCTATTATAGTACAGTATACAGGGGTTACACTGAAGTTTGGAAACGGTCCTATTATAGTACGGTATACAGGGGTTACAGTGAAGTTTGGATACGGTCCTATTATAGTACAGTATACAGGGGTTATACTGAAGTTTGGAAACGGTCCTATTATAGTACAGTATACAGGGGTTACAGTGAAGTTTGGAAACGTTCCTATTATAGTACAGTATACAGGGGTTACACTGAAGTTTGTAAACGGTCCTATTATAGTACGGTATACAGGGGTTACACTGAAGTTTAGAAACGGTCCTATTATAGCACGGTATACAGGGGTTATACTGAAGTTTGGAAACGGTCCTATTATAGTACGGTATACAGGGGTTACACTGAAGTTTGGAAACGGTCCTATTATAGTACGGTATACAGGGGTTACACTGAAGTTTTGAAACGGTCCTATTATAGTACAGTATACAGGGGTTACAGTGAAGTTTGGAAATGGTCCTATTATAGTACGGTATACAGGGGTTACACTGAAGTTTGGAAACAGTCCTATTATAGTACAGTATACAGGGGTTACACTGAATTGTGGAAATGGTCCTATTATAGTACAGTATACAGGGGTTACAGTGAAGTTTGTAAACGGTCCTATTATAGTACGGTATACAGGGGTTACACTGAAGTTTGGAAACGTTCCTATTATAGTACGGTATACAGGGGTTACAGTGAAGTTTGGAAACGGTCCTATTATAGTACAGTATACAGGGGTTATACTGAAGTTTGGAAACGGTCCTATTATAGTACAGTATACAGGGGTTATACTGAAGTTTTGAAACGGTCCTATTATAGTACGGTATACAGGGGTTACACTGAAGTTTGGAAACGGTCCTATTATAGTACGGTATACAGGGGTTACACTGAAGTTTGTAAACGGTCCTATTATAGTACAGTATACTGGGGTTACACTGAAGTTTGTAAACGGTCCTATTATAGTACGGTATACAGGGGTTACACTGAAGTTTGGAAATGGTCCTATTATAGCACGGTATACAGGGGTTACACTGAAGTTTGTAAACGGTCCTATTATAGTACAGTATACAGGGGTTACACTGAAGTTTGGAAATGGTCCTATTATAGTACGGTATACAGGGGTTACACTGAAGTTTGGAAACGGTCCTATTATAGCATGGTATACAGGGGTTACACTGAAGTTTGGAAATGGTCCTATTATAGTACGGTATACAGGGGTTACACTGAAGTTTGGAAACGGTCCTATTATAGCATGGTATACAGGGGTTATACTGAAGTTTGGAAACGGTCCTATTATAGTACAGTATACAGGGGTTACACTGAAGTTTGGAAACGGTCCTATTATAGTATGGTATACAGGGGTTATACTGAAGTTTGGAAACGGTCCTATTATAGTACAGTATACAGGGGTTACACTGAAGTTTGGAAACGGTCCTATTATAATACAGTATACAGGGGTTATACTAAAGTTTGGAAACGGTCCTATTATAGCACGGTATACAGGGGTTACACTGAAGTTTGGAAACGGTCCTATTATAGTACAGTATACAGGGGTTACACTGAAGTTTGGAAACATCTCAGTGTTTTTGTACTTTGCAGTTTATAGGGGACATATTACTACACTTTTTACCATGAAGTTAGTCAAATATGTTGCTATTAAATGAACGCTAATGTGTTTATGTTGCTAATGCTAATGTTTTTCATTTCACTGTATGTATTAGCCATGGGGCTAATGGAAAATACATGTTTTTACTGCTAATCTTACTGCTAAACTTCATGCTTTGCTATGAGACAATGTAGCATTATTTGAGAAAATATACTACATCTAAGTAGAAATCTTTTTATTCAGTTTAACTTTAAACTTTGCTCAGTTGAATAGTATCATGTGAATAGCTAATTTGAGTAGCAACGATAGGGTTACTTTAAAAATCAATGTTGACAAGCTCGAACAGGATGACCTATATGCCAAATATGCTGTTGGTCTTTGGCAAGCCGACAAAACAACGCAGACCCGCCAGAGCACGAACCCCTGAAGATGCCCTGTGGTACCTGGAACCAGGACAGTAGCAGCAGGTCCTTCAAGTCCTGTAAGTGACTTGGACTTGTTGGTCAAGCACATCCCACAGATGCTCGGTCGGATAAAGATCTGAGGAGTTTGGAGGCCCGAGGCAACACCTTGAACTCTTTATAATGTTCCTCAAATAATTTCCGAACAATGTGTGCAGTGTGGCAGGACGCATCTGTCTGAAAGAGACCTCTGCCATCAGGAAATACCTTTACCATGAAGGGGCGTACCTGGTCTGTTAAAAAGATGGAGAAGGAAAAAACTAAAAACGACAAGTAAATAACTAAATGTGACATCCTTCCAGCTTTATATGTCAAAAGTGTGGAATTCCTTTAAGTTGGGAGAGCCGAAACACTGAAGTTGATTTGGTCTCTTTAGAGTAAAAGAGATAACGTATTAAAGTTGATGCAAATAATGCAAATTAAAGACATTTACGTAGTCAATAAACATGTCAGAACTTCAAGTTGGATAGCCAAAAGTTGATTTGACATTTCAGAATTTTAAACTGAGGTACGCCAAACAACAAAACGCTGTGTCTGTGGTAGTGGGTCAGAGGCAGAGTCCAGCAATTACTTCAAGTGATAGATGATCTTAAACAAATTTCAGAAACTGTTTGCCCCTAACCCTTTAATAACCTCAACAAACTGTTAAGCACATACTTAAATATATGAGTGCCAACATTTCTTGTGTGGACCGATTTTTTAGCTCTTACTTTGTGGGGAGTTTGAATTTCCCATCATGTTCCTGGATATCAAAGACACGAAAACAACCCAAACAACTAACTGACATCTTTCTCGGCCCACAGATATACACTCCTACCACAGATAAACACTCCCACATTTATTTAGGAACTTGTTGACAAATTACGGATTGATGGATAGACGGATAGATTAACAGCCAGCCAGATGGACAGATAGACAGACAGACAGAGAGTGACTCAGTGAGGAAAATGTGATAATGGCTCAGTGTGTGGTGGAAAACTAGCTAACCCTTTTGGATGTGTGTGTAAAAGAAGACTGCCCACCCACGTAGCCCGGAGAAGACAGAAGGAGATGAGCCGTTTCTGCTTGGGTGGAAACGCTCAAGACTACTGGAGACGCTGGCAACTACATAACAGTAACTTATATAGCGCACCAATACTTTTCAATCATTATCTTATAATGTTCCTTTTCAGGCAGAATGCGCCTTTTCAAGTTCCATTGGAAAAACGAAGTGCATTTCATATCCTGTGAATTAAAAGCAAGAATTTGACACTTTTTCTTGCCCCAAGTCGGATGAAAGGACAATTAGGGTAAATGTGCCTGTTAGACTCTGTCGTGTTTCAGCTAATTGGTATCCTGTATTTCTACTCTGGCTCCATATATAGGTAACGCCCCCGCAGTTGTGATTCGTAGGATCCAGACAAATCAGCATACCCCATTGCTTTCTATGGGCAAGTGTTTATGTGTGTTAAGGGGAAAGCTTGAAAGGTGTTCCTGGCTTCTTTCGCTCATATTTTATCTCTTATACTATGTCTTCTTTTTTGCCATATGGCGTAAACTCATCAATAGCTTTGCCGGCTATTTGAGAGAGAGGCTGGTTTCCCCTGCAAATGTTCATATTGGCTCTTTAATCATGATGACGTGTTCTTTTCCTCTTACACTGCGAGGCCAAGTACTCTGTGTTCAGTTTATTTCAGGAGCAACATTCCTGCGATGTGCCCGTTTTGCACTCCGTTGCACGCTGCTGTAAATCACTAGGGCTCAAACACACAGAAACACTCCGGGGTCAAAGTTCAGAGAAACAATATACTGGTTCCAGACATGTATGGCGTTTGGCCACTGCCACATGGTAATCGGAGAGAGAGACGGAACAAACAGATCTAGGACCAGGCGATAGAATTAGT
Source organism: Dallia pectoralis (assembly GCA_029465975.1). Lineage (NCBI taxonomy): Eukaryota > Metazoa > Chordata > Actinopteri > Esociformes > Umbridae > Dallia > Dallia pectoralis. Next base: position 2,248,662 of record CM055753.1, read on the forward strand.
GAGAATGTATAGGAAATATGACATGGGGAACAACAGCAATGTGTGTGATGTAGTGCCTGACACATGAATGTATATCCTGTACGTTGTAGTAGCTCAGTCCCTTGAATGCATGCAATACAATAGCACATTCAGTGGAACCATTTGACCACATGGCCCTCAGCTGTCTGCTCAGCCAGAACACAAAGTTCCATGACAAGCACCAGTCGTTCCCCCCCTCCCCTCTTTCCAAGGAAACCCCTCATGGTACATCATATATATATGCAGAACTAAATGGCTGAGAGGGCAGATGGTATTTTAGATACGGTAACACTGGAACAGTGGAAAAATAACAGTAGTGTAGATTTTTCAGAAGAGAGTAGATTGTGTCTCTATGGAGTTAGACTGCATCACATTTCTGGAGTGACTCGTCGATTAAGTGCTACATTATTTTGTTGCTGAGTTTCGCTAGTGTGAAGACAGTTGTGTCGCAACTGTCACGTTTCTGTATATTGAAAACAGCTTGCGATCGATGCCCAGAATTCCGCGTGGTAAGCGTCAGGAACATTCCGGTGTGATTATACATACTGTAATACGTTTATTTTAGCGTTTCATTCCCTGTCGTTATGTAAACACGGCCCTTTATATGGGACTCTCAAATAACTCTCATACAGCAGGATAGAGGAGTGGCCCAACTAATTCCCTGGACTATTTGAAACCACAATTGGCAATTTGGGACTGACATTCTCAAAAGCTGAGGGATATAGAATGTCTATGGGTTTAACGTCAATATAAAAGCAATTGCTATAATTATTGCAGACTGTGCTTGTGCTGTGCTAACTCTAGCCCTGCAAGTCCTAATCTTCTCATTCTAATGGAAGTCGCTGGACACTGTTAGATCTGTATGTTATACACATCCAGAACCCATACAACATCTGCCTTAAAACACGGCTTAGTTTAGTGCAGAAAGCAAGCACTAAACATTAAATTACTGTACTGTAACAAGTGTTGAAAAATACATCGGATTGAGTTGTGGTTTGAGCAATGGTTTTAGAATGGCAGCTGCCATTTTAGTCACTCCATTTGATTTAAATCGCACCTTACAAAACCTACCAAACAGGAGAAAGCGTACCTCATAGTTTGTTCATAGAACATTCAACAATTATTTGGGAAAACGCTTTGTTCAGCAGGAAATTTTCCACCGTGTAGCAAACTTTCAAGAAAACTGAACACACTACAAAATGCTTGTGTAAAAACTGAAAGATAACAAAAAAGTTGTATTGATTTTGCTAATAACTACTTTATTGAGGGAAATACACCTGCTATGAAACGAATGTCACAACCAAACTTCAGATGAATCCTACAGTAATTGTATATTGCTCTGGATAAGCATGTTTCCCCGCTAAAAATGTAGAAAGAAAGAGAGAATACCATTTTTTTACATTTTCAACATGTTTTTTTATGATGTGAAAAGGAAAAACCCTGACTCTGAATAGATGTACAGTAACCTGGGTGAAAAGATTATACAACTGCAAAATTATACTGAGCTTTAAGATGTTGGTTGTTTTTAAGGCACTTAGAATTACTAATGACACATCTTTTTTTCTACATCTTAAAATAAAAAGGTCAGAGGAAGCCACTATCGGACTAGAAAAAACTTTTAGTTTTTTCATTATATTGCTTTTTATGATTTAAATACACAAAGTCCCTTATCAAGGCTGGGCAGATGAAAGTTTTTTTTGCCACAATTTCAACATTCTTCACACATTAAATGGACCACAACTTGTCATTGAACAAGTAATCGAAAAAACAAGCATAAGAACAGTTTGAATCTGATTTACAGCAGTATTCATTAATATAAATTAGTGGGCAGGGATACAATTCAACATTTGGCAAAAAAAAACAACTAAATACCTCAGTGGACTTGGTCCTTACGTCTCCCAGAAGAAGCCTTTATGCTACATAAAAGATTTTGGATTTTATTAGGACGACTTAAGCCACTGTCAAAAGAAGCAGCAACACATCCTGGGGTTCCGCACAATCAAGAACAGCTAGTCTGGACAGGTCACTAAATTGAACTGCTCATATCACATTACCATAGGTCAGATGCATTTCAAATGCTGCCTTTCTCCTATATACCGCAGTACACTGATCATAGGAAGTAGTGCACTATATATGGAGTATGGTACAGTTTGGGATAGAACATAGTCAGAACATGTTCCTCACAGCTCTCTACTGACCCATATCGCTCAGCTACAAGGCAGCCATGTCCTGTGGTAGGAGTTGTGATAAGAGTTACTCACGGCCGACTGGACCCGTGCTACATAGTAATTACTGAAGTTGACGTCCCTGACGTAGGGCGCTGGCTGGTAGTAACAGGTGATGTTAGCCACGGACGGGATGGCGTTCTGCTCTGCCATGGCCCTTAAGGCCAGCGCGGAGATCAGTGCCAGTGTTTGGCGGCGCTCGTGCCCCATCAGGCACACGGTGCTCTCGTCCACCACGTGCCGCAGCGTCACCAAACAGTCGTAGCGCTTGTGCTCCATGCCGTTGAAGTGGTTCTGGAGATACGCCTCCAGCTTGCGCTGCTGCTCGCAGATGTCCGGGAAGTCGATGAAAAAGCGCGAGCACATGTAGCGCTGCAGCTGCTTCATCTGGGCCTCCGAGTCCGGTTTGAACCCCCGCACCAGCAGATGGCAGTACTTCAGCAGTCCTCCTCCGCGGATCTCTTCGGGGCTCCGTGTAGCGATGGTCCTGGTTCGGAGATGTCCCAAGGCCTCTTGGAAGTCACCGTACATGCTCTCTCCGACCACAGTGGGGTGGAAGGTCTCCGACATGGACATGGCCGTCTCCGAGCAGCGGTCGAAGAGCAGCAGGGAGTCCAGGCCAATCTGGAACGAGTCCACGCTGAATTCAAACTGCCTCCGGAGGGAGTCCACGAACTTCAGCTCTACGTTTTTTCCCGTGTTGTTGGAGAGGGAGATCAGGCTCCAGCGGTCCGTGTCGTTGCACACCTTCACCAACTTTTGGACGTAGGCCTCTTTCAGGGTCATGGGAGAGACCCGGCTAAGCCCCGGAGGCAAGAAGTCCACTAGGCTGTCCAGAACCACGTCTTTGACGACACGAAAGGTCTTGTCATCGGTCAGGTTCAGGCCGAAGATGAGGTCCAGATCTTTGTAGCCCAGACCGGTGTCCTGGTGAAGTACATAGCTGGCTGCTGAGCCATTAAGCTTCACATCCCGGACCAGAACCCCACGCTCCTCCAGACGCGCCCGAACCACCTGCACAGAAGATGCGACATGAGTGAGTGATTTAAGGGTGTCATATTTGTGTGACCATATACTTTTTTGTACATTTTCTTTTCCTGACTGGGTACTTTTTCAACGCATTATTTCTAGTGTTCAATTAGCGAGATATAATATATATTGTGAGTTAGTGATTTAACCTAAACTGTTTTCAGTGTGTTCACAGCTTCCAGGTCAATTGCTCACACTCCGGATAAGGTCATCATTATTTTTCACCGGAACAGGTTGAAATAGCAATGTCATTGAACAGTAAAGTTAAAAGGCTAGCATGAATGATATATGTCAGACTGTAAGGAGAAGAAAAAGCTCAGGGGCACGAAGGGAAATGGAATCAAGCAGTTAATAATGCGACAATGTTAAAAAAGCTTCCAAAAACCAGTAGACCTGATGAGGTTTTGGCTCCAGAGCAACAGAACTACCTGGCATGTAAAAAGTGCATCTGCGGGAAAAAAGGGTGGGCCTAGATTTCCCTTTTAAATGCATGACCAATTTGAGATATCTGTCAGGGAAACAGCAAGCCAGTGCTTGTCTCTTGCATCTTTAACCTCTAGAGAAACGTCAAGATCCCTTAAGGTTCTCCTGAACTAAATATAATAAAGTGGAGGAAGAAAACAAATGGTGCTTGGTTGAGAACATATCGACTGGTATGACTGAGCCATGTATTGAAACATAGCTTTCCTTTTTACAACCAATACTGTATATTGCATGAGCTTATTGGGTCGAAGAAAATACAGATCTGCGGTGGATCCTTGAAACTTTGTCATACATGTTGCATCACTCTGAATAGAACAACAAGAAACTAGGTAAATTTTTACCAAACAGGACCAGTATTATAGAGTAAAAACACACAAAAACCTGCAAACTATATTTAACCAGACACTGATTCAGCTATTCAATCAGGAAACTCTGTACAAAGTCACAGAACATCATCTTTTGTACAATATAAGCTGTACACGTTCAATGCAATCAAAAGTCATATTTCATTCGGTTGTAATTCAAAACAGTACAATGTGGCAGTATCAGTCAACAGTCAAAATTGCAACATAAACTCATGGACTAGAATTTACAGTTTTGCTTAGGTATCGTCAGTCATCTCCGGTCCACAACATCATGAGAGGCCACAAGCCTACATGATTTTAATCATGGGTGGGCTCACCCAGAGTTTCCAGAACTATGTCCTGGTGACCAAGGCAAATTATGAATTACACAGTTTATGTTGATGTGAACTCTCTGGAAATATTTGCCATGCTTTTTTAAGTGTGTCTGTTTTCTTTCTCCCAGAACGCTTGCAGATAATATCATGTAATCAACATTAAAACGAAGACAGACCTAAAACCAGACAAAGACATGAACAACATGTATGTTTGTCTTGTTTTTACCCCAAATCTTTTCCAATCTTTCTTAGAAGTATCCTAATCTCTTTACTAAGACCCAGAAACACACTGTTAAACTGGAATGTTAGCAAATGAGAAAATAGATGTTATCAAAGCAGTTTATGGAGAACTGCTATATTAATCTATGTTGTTCCAGTGCAAAAACCAATAGGTTTTTATTGGTATCCTGACCTTTGGACTGATGGTCAGTTATAAAAACATCCAGAATATTTAAAACAATCTATGATTCCTACGAAAGAAACCTCTGAATATACACCGATGAGCCAAAACATTATGACCTAATATGCTGTTGGTCTTCTGTGTGTCGCCAAAACAGTGCCGTCCCTTCAAGGCATGGACTCTACAAGACCCCTGAAGGTGTCCTGTGCTATCTGGCACCAAGACATTAGCAGCAGACCCCTGAAGGTGTCCTGTGCTATCTGGCACCAAGACATTAGCAGCAGACCCCTGAAGGTGTCCTGTGCTATCTGGCACCAAGACATTAGCAGCAGACCCCTGAAGGTGTCCTGTGCTATCTGGCACCAAGACATTAGCAGCAGACCCCTGAAGGTGTCCTGTGCTATCTGGCACCAAGACATTAGCAGCAGACCCCTGAAGGTGTCCTGTGCTATCTGGCACCAAGACATTAGCAGCAGACCCCTGAAGGTGTCCTGTGCTATCTGGCACCAAGACATTAGCAGCAGACCCCTGAAGGTGTCCTGTGCTATCTGGCACCAAGACATTAGCAGCAGACCCCTGAAGGTGTCCTGTGCTATCTGGCACCAAGACATTAGCAGCAGACCCCTGAAGGTGTCCTGTGCTATCTGGCACCAAGACATTAGCAGCAGACCCCTGAAGGTGTCCTGTGCTATCTGGCACCAAGACATTAGCAGCCGATCATTCAAGTCCTAAAATAAATCCGCAGTGGATCTGACTCATTGGACCAGCACATCCCACAGGTGCTCAATCTGAGTGAATCTGGGGAATTTGGAAGTCACGGCAACACCTTGAACTTCTCATCGTGTTTCCTCAAACCCTTCACGAACAATGTGTGCATCGAGGCAAGATAACATAATCCTGCTGAAAGAGGCTACTGCCATCGGAGAATAGCATTGGTATGAAGGGGTGTACCAGGTCTGCTTAGAAAGGTGACATGTGCCTCAAATTGACGTCCACACGAATAGCCGGACCCAAGGTTTCCCAGAACATTGCCCAGAGCATCACACTCCTTCCACTGGCTTGTCATCTTCACACAGTGCATCCTGGTGCCATCACTTCCCCAGGCAAACAGCACACATGCACAGGGCCATCCACGTGAGGTAAATTAAAATAGGACCCAGGCAACCTTCTTCCACTGCTCCCAGGTCAGGTTCTGACACTTGCGTGCCCACTGTAAGAGCTTTCAATATTGGGCCAGGTTACAACGGGTATTCTGACCAGTCCCTGGCTATGCAGCTATTATAAATATTTTCTCTGACTTGTGCCACAGTAAACCTTCTGTCTGTCTCATCATTCTTCCCCCGTCTGGGGTCTGGAGGGTTTCCTTATTGACCCAGGGCTACATTACAAATGGCACACTAACACCTGCATAGTGTACTTCTTTTTTGGATCAAAAGTATAAAATAGGGTGCCATTTGGAACACACGCTTAGTCTGAAGACAGCCTGGATGTTCCATTATTATTAGAAAGAACCAGACACAGAATAAATCATTAGCCAGCGAAACACCATAGTCCCCTTGTCACCAGTTTAGAGCCCTGGCTTAGAGCCGGAGCAGAGAGTCACAGAAATATGCTGGCATCCTGTCTCATCAGGCCAGAATGCAGGTCCAATGAACAGTAAATCACTGAGCTAGCAGGAACAGATTATGGGTGTCTGCGTAAAGGTGAATGAGTTGCCTCGCAGTGGGTGGTCATGACAACGAAACCATGCAGGGTACTGGGGTGTTTATACATCTAGACTGGTAGAACAGAATTATTTTTATCACTATGGCTGTCTACATACAACAAGTATGCCAATTAATTGATCGTTGTTCAATAATTATTATTCAAAACTATAGTTACAGTATATGATGTGATGGAAAATAAGTGTGGGTTTAGAACTGGGATGCCTGAGCAAAGTAACGACTGAGGTGAAATTTAAAATAAGACTGTAGGAAGTTCACCTAATGATAGAATTGTCTTGTCTGTGTTTTCTTAATTCTGACTATAACAAACAGACACAGACACATAAATCACTAGACAAACTAACAAACTGAAAAAGATACATGTAGAAAGATAAAGAGATGGGTGGAGAGGTCCGAAAAAGTGAGAAAAAGGAAAAAGAAGGAGAAAGAAGAAAAAGAAAATCAGGCGTACTATTTGTTATTATATGCACCGGTTTTGAGATCAGCTGGCATATCGCCATAGCATAAATGGCCTTCTTGAAAGCCAGAGAAACATTCAGACATATTTATAGGACAAACAAAGCTTGACACTGTAGTCTGAGCCCAACCTGTGTTCCTTCCTTCCCTGTCACTCTGTGGAGGCGTGTTATGTTGTTTTCTGTTTATTCAGGATTTGACTCACAATGTGAAAAGGCCCAGAACAAAACCAAGTGATTGGGCTTTTATTGTGTAGTATGTATCTGCTCTGGTGTGAGTGCATGCGTGTTTGGTTGAACGTGTATGTTTGTGAATGTCTGTTTTTATACTATTAACTGACTGGCATTTTGTCAACCTTGTCAAAAGTGTCACTGACCTATTTACTGGAATGTGCCTTACAGATAAACGAGGCCATCATTAGTGACCCTACTCGGAAAGGTCGAGCTCACTTCCAGTAAACTCCCAATGGTGAAATAAGAGTACACACAAAACATACAAACACACTATACGGGACACAGACGTGCTCTGGTCTTAAAGACACAACCGCTTTATATTCTCTGCTCTAGAATATACACACAGCCTACATTTAAACTGATCAAACCTATAATGTGGGTTCCCTTTCCTTGGCAGACCAAGCCCAATATAAAACTATATGTGGATATGTAATCTCAGCAGTTTGAACACAGAACTTTATACCGTATTTGTCCGTATCTACTCAAAATCCACTACAGACTCTATTGAATTATTGTGTCTCAATAATTCAGTCACCACCCAAAATAAAGGGATGCAAGTGTTAACTATGATTTGTGGTAACTATTCATAATGTCTTTTTCAGATGGTGTCTCTACATGTCTTGGCTACAATATGTAGTGCTGAGAAAAGTAGCTTGCTGTATATCTAGGACACTTCCCTGTCTCGGCTTTACTTATCATAATTTATGAGTTCCTCATGAAACTTAGGTTGGCTACACTAAGTTTTATTGAGCTGTGATTAACGAGGTAGAATGCCACTATGAACCAATGGAGATGTGGATCCTCGCTAGACCTTTCATATTTGGCAAGATGCCTTCCATCATCAATGACAGCTGTATTTCAGTCCCTTTTATGACATTGACACTTTTTTTTTGGACAGCCAGACATTAATTAATTAAAGAATTACAAGCTAAAAGCACTGAATGTGATACAGTTTCATATTATTTGTAACAAATGTCCCTTTCCATTTTCAAAATACTTTTTAATGTGATTTGGAAATGAGGTTAATACCTCCATGATTGATTGTGTTCATGCTATATTAAAAGTGTTACCTTAAATGCATTTACTATAGCTTAAAAACAGCAGGGATACAAATCAAGGTCTCCATAATGTTAAGACATATTTCCCACTGCCAAAAGTATTTAAAGTTAATGTATTGTTTATCTGTGAGTGTGTGTGCATTTGTCCTAAATTGGCTATTCACTAATGCACTTCATGATGAAATATAAAACCCAAATATGTAATAATGTTAACATGCATTTTGTTCATATAAAGCAATATCTCACATTATGCAAATCATCACATGTATGAGCTCATGCACGCATGGACATCCGTGTGCCACCCTGGCTCCATAACTTTCCAAGCCAGAGCCATGATCCCTCACCTGAACTATAAGCCGCGGCTGCACAGAGAGCGTCGGGAAGTTTCCGCGTCCGTGAATAGGAACGCTCTCCCCGAGGATGGAGTCCAGCCTCCGCACCTGCTCCCATGACAACACGGAGAACCGCCGACTCAACTGCGACGCGTCCCCGGAGGACATGACGATGGGACCGGGTGGGAAAGTGATCGGACTAGTGGTCGGACTGTCTAAGCACTGGAGCACGTCCCAAATATGTGTTCAAGGTTTCTTCTAAACTTGTCATAAAACGTATGCAAATGTTCAAGATACTTTTGACAAAACCGCTCCTTACATGTCACTTGGAATTGAACTTTCCAAACAAGTTGCCTAGGGATCCCAGGTTTCTGCGCATATAAATCATAGACGGGTGAAGCAATCTGACTAATCCAGTTGGAACTTACTGACGGGTTTTAAATAGAGGGGATTAACATACGAGTCCTGATTGGCTGTTCGGGAGGGTTATGAATACATATGGAAGAGAAGCCACACCCATTTCCCCTGCGTCAGAGGCTACCCTGCTACTGTCATTTTAGAGTAAGTCTCCACGTTCATAATAGAAAAAGGTGCTGTGTAGAACCATATACATTTGACCTTTTCTAAAACGCATTTGGTGCCAGATTTGACACATTTTCCTTTCTACTCATTACCTCCTGCATCCCTTTAACTCAAACTAGTGTCAACTGTTAAACCCATTTAACTCCAAACTATCTTAAAATATCACCATCATTGCAATGCTTAAGTCATTCTGTTTTTTTTAACTAATTTGTAGTTTTTCTTTACTTTAATTATTTTATGTAAAACTTTTGTAAGTTAATAGATAAATACTAGGAAATTGTAGAGTAAAAGCATATGAGCTGGTTCTAGTCTTTTTGAACATGACGGGTTCAAATGAAACACAATCAATTATTGATGATAACTAAATAATGCTTGGTTATGATGTAATAAACCATAGTTACGTTTTCAAATTCTTCAAAGTTGATTGGTTGATCTTATTGACATCATTTCAAAAATAAAATATGTTTTTAGAAATTTGTGCTAGAGAGAAATGCTTTGATCCGATATTTAGTATCCTATTAGCCTATGATGTAAATGCATTGAGAGAAATGCTGTAAAAAGATAAGACATGCAACATGTGTCAGGTAAATACATACTATCCCTCTACCCCTTCATCCCTTTAGTTTAATTTATATTGTTCTATTCATATGTTGCATGTAAGCACCTTCCTGGCACAATAAATTCCTTGTCTGTTCACACATTCAATGGCGATTAAACACTTTTCTGATTCTTCTGATTCTAAAAGGACAGCAAGAACATGAGATTAGATGGTTAAATTAAGCAAATGGCATCCAAAGAATGTACTATTCACAGCTTAGTTGTTGAAAAGAGGTACAAAGATAAGTATCTATATCTGATTAGTATCTGTATCTGATTAGTATATATATCTGATTAGTATGTATACTGATATCATTATCAGTGGCGGCTGGTGAAAAATATTCTTGGTGGGGCTGTGCCATACTTTATGTTTCTGTTACCATCGCAATACAAGTTAACACAAACTGCAGGACAGCAGAGCTCAGTGAAATAGTCAGTAATTATTTAATGCCAATATTAAAAAGTTGAGCCATTCTTACACAAAAACACCATATTGCACAAACACAAGACTTTCGTATGCATTTAAACAGAACCTTTGACTGGAAGAATAGCTTACTGTATTTTATGATTAAACTAAATGTAACTAATTGTTAATGTGCCCAAGAACTGCAACAATGAATGGATACGTCTCTGTGCAACAGTGTTGCGCTGATGAGGTGCTGGGTGAAGGAGGACCTCTCCTTGGCATGGATCAGGATGGCGTCACATACCTGCAAGATACATCATCAGCTTTAATTTGCAATAAAGCTACTTTGATGCAAGTGATCCTGACTGAACACATGCCAATGTGCAAGTCAAGTATATGATTACTAAGGTGCTTATTGTTCAGGGTTTTGGGTACATGCTACCGGGCCTGAAAAAAAGTTATATTGGAAACACTGACAATTACATCACAACGTACCTCTGTAGCCAACCTCTGTTGTTCTACTGGTCCCAGCATCCTCCGTCTCTTTATGGGCTGCTGCTGCTTGTCAGATGCACTGTCCCCACACAAACAGGGAATGGAGGCCCTGGGTCCAGAAAATAAAGTTTAATTTGATAACTTGCCATCAGACCTCTTAACTCACTGTAACCCCCCAACACACACACACACACACACAAAGCCAGTGATTCATACACACAAACTATACCTAGTAACTGCTTTTAACCTGTGATGTACATAATTAACTTATGTTATCATGTTTTTAAGCCTTTTTCTATGACATTTGTGAGAGGGTTGCAACATAATTTTGTTCTGCTGTTTACTTGTCCTCTGTAAGTAATAGTCTGAATAACAATAAAGTTAATCTTCAATAACAACTAGTACTCTTCTAGAAAATGACATGGTGAACACCTGAATAAGCCTGTTATTACAAACTGTGTAATACTTTCCTGCATTATTATCAAAGTCTTCTCTTTCCATTTAAAATACACAAAATATATAATTGGTATGTGCTCTATGATTATCACTAACTTTGATGACAAGACACATTTGGGCTTTTACACTGTTGGAAGTGAGCTATTCATCCTTCTAACAACAACAGCTTTATCAGCCAATAGTAAATATAGTTATTTACCTGATTGTTATCATGCTGTCTGTGAACCTCTGGACAAGTGCTTTAAAGGAAAAGTTCTCTTTGAAATAAAGTTTTGATATGTTTTAGCTTACCTCAAGGGCATCCAAGATGTAGGTGTCTTTGTTTCCGCAGTAGTTTCAATTTTGATATTTTTAGGTAAAACCGTTCTTGTCTGCCAGTCATATAATGCAGGTTTATGGTCATTTTGTCCCCACCTCAAAGACCATGCACAGAGAAGTCAAAATTAAACATGATTTAATTACTCATAAATCTAAGTACACATTGATGGCCTAAGACACGAAACGAGCGGTTTGTGTGAGAAAACGAACAGTATTTATATCATTTTTACCTCTTGTAACCACATCCGTGTCCAAGTGATTTGAGGGCGCAATGCTTCGGATGTGGTTACAAGAGGTAAAAACTGCATGCTCTTTGAGGTGGGGACAAAATGACCATAAACCTGCATTATATGACTGGCAGACAAGAACGGTTTTACCTAAAAATATCAAAATTGAAACTACTGCGGAAAGAAAGACACCTACATCTTGGATGCCCTTGAGGTAAGCTAAAACATATCAAAACTTTATTTCAAAGAGAACTATTCCTTTAATGAAGACAGGGTCGATGTTCCTCTTCTGCAGCTGGCTGAAAAGCAGGATGACAGCATGCAGTCTAACAGCTCGTTCTGTATCGTCTTTGACGTGCCCTTAAACACGGTAGCTGTCTTCAGGTGCTCCTCCAGCACATGGTCAATCGAAGCACGGAAAGCAAAATAAAGCACTAGCATGAGTGCACCCAGCTAGCCAAGCCTTCCTGATGCACCAGCTACTACAGAAGCCGCGAATATAATGGCGCCCCTAGAGTACGGTCCTTCTTTTATCAAGGGCGAGCTTGGAGCGCAGAAAAATGCGCCCCTCTTGGAGATTTAAGAACGCTGATTGGCTAAAGTTTATGTCAATCATTAATATCTTAAATTAGCAAATGGTTTAACCTTCCCGCCTTTTTTCTCTTGCGCCCCAGAGCTGTGACATTCTGAGAGGCATACAGACAGCTTGGCGCCCCTAGAGTCCGGTCCTTCTTTTATCAAGGGCGAGCTTGGAGCGCAGAAAAATGCGCCCCTCTTGGATTCGATTTAAGAACGCTGATTGGCTAAAGTTTATGTCAATCATTAATATCTTAAATTAGCAATTGGTTTAACTGCTACATAGACCTGCCTCTTTGGGGCGCTTTCTCTTGCGCCCCAGAGCTGTGACGATTCTGACGAGGCATACAGACAGGCAGAGGATATTATCATTATTTTGTTTTATTTTTTTATTTTTGTTGTGGCTTAGGGGGGGCGGCGCCCTAGCGCCCTCTATTGGCCAGCCGCCACTGATCATTATCGGTATCGGACATAAATAAGTGGCGTTGAGCCATCCCTAGTGCTAATCTACTGTATATGAAACATTTCAAATTTTATGTGAGTAATAAGTGTTGACCAATATATGTACAATTTCCCCATACAACAGCCGTGTTATCACATAAGCACAATTTACCCTTGAAAAAAGTCAGTAATCTTTTTCTCTCCATGATGATGCAGGACTAGGTTAAGAAAAATAGATTAGCTTCCTAGCTAGTATACCAAGTTCTCATGTACATATTCATTCATGCTCAAATCACATTAACTTTAACTCACAGACTTGAAGTAAGTCTTGGTTATCTCTTGTAATCACTGACTGGAGTAGGTTGTTATGCTAGCTTTGAATAACTAGTTTACCTGCTTGGTCTGGTGTTAGCTGGCAGTTCATTTGGCTTCATACACATACAGCTAGCAAGAAACGTTGACAAATGAACTCTTCTAATCATTACACGGTGTATCTAGTAAATGCAACTTTTGATATAGGATCTCTTAATTGTACTATAATCAATTATGGATGTAAATAACCATAAGTATATTTTGTTACAGAAACAGTGATTCTTTTTTATTTTGATTGTTTTTTACTGAAAGGGTTAACTTCCTGTTTTAAGTTACGCGCTTTTCTTTTCATTTGGAAGCGCGCGCGCCCTGTCAAGCGCAGTTTATATAATTTAGCTTATCACCGCAAATACAGCAATCACTAGTCTACAACACGAAGCTGTAGTAAACGGTAAAATTAGAAGACTAATGTAGCTGGATGAGTCTTATGGTCTGGGGTGAAAAACTGTCTGTGAGTCTGGTAGACTGTGCCCTGATGCTCCGTTAACATCTACCAGATGGCTGAATTGTGAACCGAATGTAGCCTGGTTGGCTGAAGTGTTTTGATGATGTTCTGTGCTTTCATAAGGTATCAAGTATGGTGTATGTCTTGCACAGAAGGGAGATGGCAGCCGATGATACGTTCCATTGGTTTAACCACTCCCGTGGGGGCATTGTGATGAGCAGCGGGCAGCTGCCATGCTAGGCATTACTGCAGCTTGAGAGGATACTCAAAAGATACGTGTAAAAGATGGCGAGATTTTGCAGACATGCCAAACTTCCCGGGAATTATAGGAGTTTATGGGCCAGGAAAGGGATTCTTTGATGAACACAGAGAATTTGAGGTCAGAAACTTTCCACTTCGGCTCCATCGATGTGTATGGGGGCGTGACCGTTCGTCCACGATCATTTCCATTGTCTTGCGAATGTTGCGATGAAGGTTGTTGTCATGTCACTTTCCTTCTCTCTGTAACGGCCTCATCATCGTTGGCAGTCGGCAGTTGTACAAAGCCGAAGGGTCTTAAAAAACAAGGGTCTGAAAGCTATTTAACGAATGCTGTTACAAGAATTAAATGTACACATCAAAATGGAATAGGTGAGTTAGTATCATATCGGTAAAATTACAAATTTGAAATACAGTAGTGTTGATGACATGGGGCACATTCAGGCACATAAATGACTTTTTCCAGGGCCCATATATGAATAAAGTAAAAAATGTGATGATGCCAAAGTGAAGAATCTCATAGTGAAGCATGGAGTTTAAATGGATTCAGTGTTTGTGAACTCCCATGGGGCTGGGGCATTAATCTCTTAATTAATCTATAATCCATTTAGTAACTTTTCTGAACACAGTCTCTGTCACAGCCATTAATTAAAGGAAGAATCCAGAGTCCAGAGTTCAGGCGAGGTGTTGCATGTTTATTTCACATCCACCCACGTAATCCAAGTCCATCCAACCGAGGATCGGTAACTTGACTTAAATAATAATAGACGTAGCGACGTAGCGCTAATCATATAAATGGCTCGCATAGTGAAACACGCACAACCTCAGTACATGGACGTGTAACATGAAACAATAACACACAAAGACATGACCAAACCCAAAAAGCCTATATATGATACTGATGAGGGAATGGGCACCGGGACGGACCTGTAAAACCGGGAGGTTGTCAACAGACCTTTTTGTTAAGACGATCATTGGATAAGGATCTTTCAGAGCTTATAACACAAGGAGCTCAAATGTCTTTTGTTTTTCTTTGAGTTTGTGTTCGGCTTCACAATTGAAACCGCTAGATAAGATGGTGTGAAGATTGAAAATACTCAACCTTAATATATCTCTTTACTTACTATGTTTTTCCGAAAAACGAATGTTTGAGTAACAGTCACAGTAAATAAAACATTTAAGAAAACAGTAACACAGGGTAGTGCAGAGAATAGTCTTAGGCCTTTTGTCACTGGAGTCATTGACAGTTCAAGGGCTTTGCTCTGCTTTCTAAAAAAATATCTGGTTGCTTGTGGACCATGTTCGTTTACACTTACTCCTCTGGTTCCTGCACCTTGGTTTCCTTTAGTTGACGAACAGCACCTAGCTGATGGCGAGACACTCATTCCTCAACCTTTTGCCATGACTGGCCTGGGTGACCTGGATGATAGTAATTTAGGCTGTTTGCTTTTGCACTTTTGGGCACAAGGACAATGGAGGTCTGAAGTTGACTGAGAATAGACTACACTAGTCAGCACCGAGATATTCCACCTGGGTCCATAGCCCTGCAAATAATATCCAATTTATTCGTCTCAGTGACAGAAAATAAAAACGCATTGAAACAGCAGGTGTTCTCAAGTATTTTTTGGTGTAACTTGCCTCGAAGTATGCTCAGAAGGCATTTACCTTATGCAATACGCTCGTTTGACTTGACTGATTGCAGCTGGGTGTCTCTTTCTTGTCAGTGACAGTATGCGATCCTTGCCACACATCCAATGAGCACCAGAGCCAATGTAAAGAGATGTAATCTCAGTCCCGCATTGATGTTTTGTCTGCTTAAAGGCTCCTCTGACGTCTTTGCGAGCTCTTTTCATAAAAGACTGGATTCATGTCCTGCTCCTTGAAAGCAGCAGCTCTGACCTTTAGCTCAGTTCAGGTGTTGCCCGTAATACGATGCTTTTTCTGGGGAGGATTACGCTGATGCCCTATTATTGAGGCCAGAAATAGTTACGGTTAACTTGTGCGTGTTTGCTGAATGGATCCCTGAACATACTACAGTCGTGTTCTTGTAGTTTCGCATCTGATCAACTCATTTTCAAAATAGTTGCGTAAGGATAGTTGTATAGCCTGCAGATAAATAACACACAACAAAATAACAGATTTATCTGAGGGCTACAGTTGTGTACGTCCAATTTTTCCAAATTCCAGCGGCATGGATGCAGGAAAGCTTTCGTCATATGTTCTTATGTAGATGGCTCAAGTCATAAGCATAATATGGTGTCAGAAAACCTTTACTGAGGCTTGTGTCGTCCCTAATCAAGATGATGGATGAATCACATATTGAGCCAACTGTGGCTAATCTATACGCTTCAGGTCGACTTTTGCCACACGGTATGTTGTATTATTTTCACTCACACTTATGTTCATGTACCTGTCTAAACATTTAAAATCCAAGAAATAGGACGCTAAAGTTATATTTACCGTTGGTTGGAGTTAAACTAAGAAACTCCACACAATGAAAAGGAATCCTCATAACACCAAAAATAACATGTTAGTGAGCTGCCATTAATGTGTCTTGGAATCTATTATGTGTGCGTTATAAATGTGTAATGAAGTCCTTCTGTAGATACACAAATTACAGGTTAGTGAGCTGCTATTAATGTGTCTTGGAATCTATTATGTTTGCGTTATAAATGTGTAATGAAGTCCTTCTGTAGATACACAAATTACAGGTTAGTGAGCTGACATTAATGTGTCTTGGAATCTATTATGTGTGCGTTATAAATGTGTAATGAAGTCCTTTTGTAGATACACAAATTACAGGTTAGTGAGCTGCTATTAATGTGTCTTGGAATCTATTATGTGTGCGTTATAAATGTGTAATGAAGTCCTTTTGTAGATACACAAATTACAGGTTAGTGAGCTGCCATTCATTTGTCCTGGAATCTATTATGTTTGCGTTATAAATGTGTAATTAAGTCATTTTGTAGATACACAATAACAATTTAGTGAGCTGCCATTTATACTTACCAAAAGTTCTTACCAAAAGTTCTAATTTTTCCACAAAATACTAAAATAATTGTGTTAAACAATACACGCCCTACATCAATCTGCACTGCTTGTTTGCTCTGGTAGCTGAACCTCCAAGTTCTACAGTCTTAGAATCAGAATCAGCTTTATTTGTTTACTCAAAGAAGATTTATTTTGACCCACAGCTGCAGCATTCAGAACCCACACTTATAAAAAGTAAATGAACAGTGCAAACAGATAAAAAAACACACACAACACGAACAGTTTGACAAGAGACCATGCCTTGTAGCATAAGTAATGGATACATATAGGATGCGTCATAAATATGTGAGTAGTACAAGGGAGTAATGTTTGGATGTGTGAGCAGATTTCACAATGTGCAAAGAGCAAAATGTAGAGCATTATGTAAACGTATACAGGTGTGCAAATAAGGGCAAAGTCCAGTTATAGTACAGGATGTCCACCAATGTCTATTGTATCAGAGCAGAGTGTCCTGGGTGGGGAGGGGGTGTCTATGGGCTGGAGAAGAAGCTTCTTGGGACGGGATATTTTGGTCTTGATAGACCTCAGCCGTCTGCCAGAGGGGAGAGTTATAGTCCGTTACCCGGGTAACAGGGGTCTGCCTAAACCTTTTCTGCCCGCCTCAGTGACCTGACTTTGAACAGGTCCTTAAGAGATGGCAGCTTACATCTAATGGTCCGCTCTTAGGCACTACATCATACTGTCAAGGGGATAATATATGGCAGGTTCAATACCAGGGTATGCTTGTTTTACTACTTGTGAAGACCCTTTGGGGGGATCACAATTGGTTTCCATTTTTCAAACATTTAAAAAAAAACATCAGAATCTATACTTTAACCCCAAACCTAAAAAAGCTATTTCTTAAAGAGAGAAGTGGCAAAATGCCCTCATAACTCATGATTTACAAGGGGCTACTGTATGTGCAAGAACATTGAGTTCAGGCACACACAAACACAGGCTGAGCCAGCAGCATGCAACATTTCTATGGTTGTATTTGTTTTTTTGCAGAGAGATTCTGAGGGATTACTGTAATCTCTCAGTAAAATAAATTGTTATGGATTAAATGGTTATGGCATATATGGTTATGGAATATATAGTTATGGAATATATGGTTATGGAATATATAGCTATGGTATATATGGTTATGGAATAAATAGTTATGGTATATATGGTTATAGAATATATAGTTATAGAATATATGGTTATAGAATATATGATAATGGTATATATGGTTATATAATATATAGTTATGGTATATATGGTTATGTTATATATGGTTATAGAATATATAGTTATGGTATATATGGTTATATAATATATAGTTATGGTATATATGGTTATAGAATATATAGTTATGGAATATATGGTTATAGAATATATGATAATGGTATATATGGTTATATAATATATAGTTATGGTATATATGGTTATGGAATAAATAGTTATGGTATATATGGTTATAGAATATATAGTTATGGAATATATGGTTATAGAATATATATAATGGTAGTATATATGGTTATATAATATAAAGTTATGGTATATATGGTTATGGTATATATAGTTATGGTATATATGGTTATAGAATATATGATAATGGTATATATGGTTATGGAATATATAGCTATGGTATATATGGTTATGGAATAAATAGTTATGGTATATATGGTTATAGAATATATAGTTATGGAATATATGGTTATAGAATATATAGTTATGGAATATATGGTTATATAATATATATTTATGGTATATATAGTTATAGAATATATAGTTATGGCATATATGGTTATGGTATATATGGTTATATAGTTATGGTGTATATGGTTATGGTATATATGGTTATATAATATATAGTTATGGTATATATGGTTATGGTATATATGGTTATATAATATATAGTTATCGTATATATGGTTATGGAATATATAGTTACGGTATATATGGTTATATAATATATAATTATGGTATATATGGTTATAGAATATATAGTTATGGTATATATAGTTATAGAATATATGATAATGGTATATATGGTTATATAATATATAGTTATGGTATATATGGTTATGGAATATATAGTTATGGTATATATGGTTATATAATATATAGTTATGGTATATATGGTTATAGAATATATAGTTATGTTTATATGGTTATAGAATATATAGTTATGGAATATATGGTTATAGAATATATGATAATGGTATATATGGTTATATAATATATAGTTATGGTATATATGGTTATGGAATATATAGTTATAGAATATATGGTTATAGAATATATAGTTATGGTATATATGGTTATATAATATATAGTTATGGTATATATGGTTATAGAATATATAGTTATGTATATATGGTTATATAATATATAGTTATGGTATATATGGTTATAGAATATATAGTTATGTATATATGGTTATATAATATATAGTTATGGTATATATGGTTATAGAATATATAGTTATGTTTATATGGTTATAGAATATATAGTTATGGAATATATGGTTATAGAATATATAATTATGGTATATATGGTTATAGAATATATAGTTATGGTATATATGGTTATAGAATATATAGTTATGGTATATATGGTTATGGTATATATGGTTATATAATATATAGTTATGGTATATATGGTTATGGAATATATAGTTATGGTATATATGGTTATGGTATATATGGTTATATAATATATAATTATGGTATATATGGTTATATAATATATAGTTATGGTATATATGGTTATGGTATATATGGTTATAGAATATATAGTTATGGTATATATTCCCATGGTGCATAAAGCCCTTTTACATCGGACCTCTTGGCCCCTTCATCCTTTCCTCCGTCCAGAGTAAGATGAGTTCTGGGAGGTCGGGTCAGAGTGTTAATGCATTTTCTTGCTAAATGTCTGGGAGCTCGGCTGTTTATCTAGGTTTCTGTGACACTCTGGGGGCCTTCAGCTGATCCTATTTCAGCCAGCTATAATCCAGTATAAAGGTGTGCGATAGATAGAGAATGGGTGTGAATGGGTATCAACAAACACCACCACAGAACTGACCTGTGAGCCAGCGCACTTTGAAATGTGTTGTGTGGGTGTTGACTACATTAGAAATGGTAATTATATAGACACATTTAAAAAAAAGAGTTAAAAGTACATAATAAAATCACCATCACTGGATTGGTCCTTAGGTCAATGCATTTCTGTTAATCTAAAAAACATAACTGTCACTGGGTTGACTTGGTGGCGGTGTAATACATTTCTGCTGAGCTGTGAAGAGGCGTCTGTTTCATCAAACCGGTGTATAAATGTGTATCACAATAATCAACACAATTGGACCTTTTGATTGAATGTAGCCCCACCCAATCAGATTTGGATGTACACAAATCAACTAAAAACTTAGTCAAATATTTGTCTTATTATGTGTACCTCTTTGTTCTAGCTCCTTTTTGCTAGAATGAATTTAACATTCTATGTTAATACAATAATACAAAAGATAACTTTGGGACAAAACGATAATTGAGTAGAACTATTATTAATAATAATAACTTAGAATCAATGTATCTGACAACCATAAAATTATCACTTTCTACACACCCTGTTTAATATATTAACAGTTAATTGGAAAAAAAGTGTCACTGTGTTGATGCTTCTGTCAATACATTACATTTTAGTAAGTGGGATATATACAGTATAATACTATGCATTGGCTTGTAAAAGTAAGAGTCAATTGATGTGGATGGGAATATATGGATTGAATTAGGTCAATAAACATTAGTTGATATAAGATCCTTTGGCCTGGCATATATATGTACTGTTCGCTAGCTCGCAAGTCATGATAAATGTCAGACGTGGACCGGAAGCCTTGGAACTTAACCCAAACAAAACCTCAGAGGTGGTGGTTTAGAAAACCCTCCCCACATCTTTCTTTCTAGTTCTCTAATAGAGCCTGAGTCATGTAATAAGCAGCATTCGTGTCTGAAACTACGCAGACGATCACTTCAAATCTGAGTTCATCTCACAAACACTACAGGTCCAAACATGCTCTGGATCCAATAGATGCACGAGGCAGTTATCTGCTCCATAACATCTCTCTGATGTAGACACACACCCAGTCCCATGCCCCTCCAGCTGTGAGCCCAACGAAGGTTGAGGATCCAAGAGGCTGACACACGCACACACACACCTGCTGGGGTCTTTGATGAGGAGGGGGTGGACTGAGAAGTGAATGTCTCCCCGAGGTGTCTCCCTGAGCTTATCTGGGGTTTCATCAGCGGAGAAAAAGCTACAGCTCCTGTCATGGCTCCACTCTCGAACACAAATGGACTTTCTCTTGGGGAAGGTACTACGTTGTACCTCGGGGGATGAATCAATGGCTACACCAGCTGTGTATCTATTTTAAACTTATGTATTCCATGTCAGCTGGAAATGTGCTAGCTGAAAAGGCCAAACAATTAGCAGGTTAGCTGACAATTAGCCCAATCACATTCCCACCAAACCCAGGTTAGCTGACAATTAGCCCAATCACATTCCCACCAAACCCAGGTTAGCTGACAATTAGCCCAATCACATTCCCACCAAACCCAGGTTAGCTGACAATTAGCACCACCACATTCCCACCAAACCCAGGTTAGCTGACAATTAGCCCAATCACATTCCCACCAAACCCAGGTTAGCTGACAATTAGCCCAATCACATTCCCACCAAACCCAGGTTAGCTGACAATTAGCCCAATCACATTCCCACCAAACCCAGGTTAGCTGACAATTAGCCCAATC
Organism: Dallia pectoralis; assembly: GCA_029465975.1. NCBI lineage: Eukaryota > Metazoa > Chordata > Actinopteri > Esociformes > Umbridae > Dallia > Dallia pectoralis. Next base: position 2,270,289 of record CM055753.1, read on the forward strand.
ACATTCCCACCAAACCCAGGTTAGCTGACAATTAGCCCAATCACATACCCACCAAACCCAGGTTAGCTAAAAATTAGCACCACCACATTCCCACCAAACCCAGGTTAGCTGACAATTAGCCCAATCACATTCCCACCAAACCCAGGTTAGCTGACAATTAGCCCAATCACATACCCACCAAACCCAGGTTAGCTGACAATTAGCCCAATCACATACCCACCAAACCCAGGTTAGCTGAAAATTAGCCCAATCACATTCCCACCAAACCCAGGTTAGCTGACAATTAGCCCAATCACATTCCCACCAAACCCAGGTTAGCTGAAAATTAGCACAACCACATTCCCACCAAACCCAGGTTAGCTGACAATTAGCCCAATCACATACCCACCAAACCCAGGTTAGCTGAAATTTAGCACCAATCACATTCCCACCAAACCCAGGTTAGCTAAATATTAGCACCACCACATTCCCACCAAACCCAGGTTAGCTGACAATTAGCCCAATCACATACCCACCAAACCCAGGTTAGCTGACAATTAGCCCAATCACATACCCACCTATACCTAAAATACCCTTTGCCTACACCGAGCGCAACGCCAATCCCAGATCAACTGACTAACCTAACAAAAGTCGAACGCAGTCTAGGCCACTGAAGTTTAAGACAGGCCAGTCGACAGCAACATCAGGCCTAGCTTAAATCAGCGTCTGCTTGATTTGCGTAGAAGAGGGCTGTTTAGAATGTGTACATATTTTATAAACATGGTACTTGACACATTCATTTGAACGAACGCAACATTACGTATGTGCACTTTCCTATATACAAACGACATAACCATGTTGTAGGTTATTACATTGACGTAAATATTGATGTAAACTATTTAATTACCTCACATGGTCATTTGAAAATGTACTGTAGTATATGCTGTCGATTGATCTTGGATTGCAAACGCATTGCTCGCTTTTGGGGGAGAGCTAAACCAACATCATCGAAGATTTGCCCTCCGAACCTTGTTTTACGGTTGCTGACTCTGAATATTGTCAGGTCTCCCCTGTTGTTTTCCAGCTGCCTGAAGGTCCATCATGGTACCCAAAGCAGCGCGCCTGCTTATCCCTTTGCCCCTTACCTCCCCTCTTCTCACCTATCAAAGACAACAAAGGTTCTTTGATACCCATTACAGGCTAAGGTAAAGATTGAGCCCAGATGTCAAACTTGTTTTGGGCAAGGCCCCCAAAACGCTGTTTATAGCCACATAAATGTATTGCAGCCCAAGTGTTTGATCTAGAGGAGAGAAGCGTGGATTATAAAATGGACAGGTTGCAAAACCTTCTGATGTGAGGGTCAGTGTTAATCCTGACATCTTGAAGAGATCCACTGTATGGTATGGAACGCTCCCTGGAGAAGCATTTGGGTTTGTTATCTCTTGCTTGTGTTGATGTAAAGGAGATCAATCGAATAATAATCCCATAAACCATCACTTCTGACTACCCTGTGAGTTCACTTATAATTTATTACAGTAAAGAGCATTTTCAACAAAACAAAAATATTCTCAGAAACTATACATATATAGCATATAGCAACATGGTAGACAGCGTATAAGCAGGTGTGACTATTCAAAGTTTGAACAACATACAACATTTCAGAACCATCTGAGAAAATATAAATACTCACATTAAATTGGGCAATATGTATGGTGTACTTTGGGTATTGAGAACAAATAATCATTTGCAACAGCAACCTGAGGAGAAGTTGGGGACTGAACCCAGGACTCCTCTTAATTCATGCAATATATTTTCCAAGAGTAATGCTATGCATTAATGCAAAATTATAAAATAATATTTGGGATAAATACAAGTGTTACTGTTAAATGTTAATGTTGAAATATAAATGTAAATGTTAAATATAAATGTTATGTCTAAATGTTGAAATATAACCACAATGTTAAATATAAATGTTATGTCTAAATGAAATTGATACATGTACAGCTAAAAAAGCTAAAATGTAAACGTAAATGTTAAATGCCAATGTTAAATAAATATGTAAATGTTAAATCTAAACCTAAATGCTAAATCTAAATGTTATATATAAATGTTAAATGTAAATGTTATATATACATGTTAAATGAAAAGACATAGAAAATGTATATAGTTGATGTATATATTACCTGGATAACTTGTTTTCAACATTTAGGGGGAAAACCAGAAATGTTTCTGTAAAAATAAATATTATTGGTTTTCATTGAATCTTTACATTTGTTGGTATTCTGTTTTAAACATCAGTTAATCAGCTAAACATCGTATTTGATATTTGTAAGTTAATACTTTTTCCATACTTATTCCAATAAAGTATGTGTGTGTGTGTGTCTGAAATGGTCTATGGACTGTCTGGGTGGTTTAATTAGCCTATAGAAATATACAATATCAGAGCCTAAACATGCAGACAGCTTTACAGTAAGCTGCGCAGGGGGTCCTTTTTACAGTGTGCCCTCAATCCCCTATAAACACACACACACACACACACACACACACACACACACACACACACACACACACACACACACACACACACACACACACACACACACACACACACACACAATAACTCACCACTCGAACGCCCTCTCTCACCCCACAAACACATGGCTCCCAAAAAGTGCCTGGATATTGTGTAAAGTGCTTGTGATATATGATCTCATGTACCACAAGGTATAGCCACTCCAGTCAGCATTTAAACTTCCCAGTTTTGAATATATATATTAAATGTATATATATTAAATGTATTCTTACATTTTTCTAGTCTAAGCTTCAATACTGTCGCCCTGGGTTTGAACATTTAGCCCATAGAACATATCAACTCAGATATTATGATGTCATAGACAGCATCGACAGTCTGAAATCTCCAGCTGTTATACCCAGTTGCTCCACATCTACAAACAATTTTAAGCTCCACGCTGCCTGACCTGCTTTTTTTCCAGACACAGTTTTCTCAACAAATCCTCAGAGCTGGAGCCAATTAACTCACGGGCCTGCTGGCACCACTCAGACCTCAACTCCAGTTCTATATGTGGTGCTCTGGCTTGGAAATCCACCCTACCTGCCTTCCAGACTCCACTAACCCCACAGTAATCTGCTCCCTGAGTGGCTAAAGGAAAAACTCTTTTTTATTTGTTTTGTTGTTGTGTGCTTCTGTTAGGTCCAATTATTATTTGTATTTTATAGGATTTTTACGAGGCCCAAGTTTCATTAGCATGTGCTGTTTATTATCCCAACATTCTAATAATAAGGTGATTAATTATTCACTAAAGCTTTTAACTACATTATCTCAAAGCGCTTTAAGGAAAACAAAAGCTACCTCCGAACTTTGACACTCGAACCAAGCAACTGTCAATAGTTTTAATATATTACAGTACATGTAAATATATGTGTATATACTGGAATCTTACCATCTGTGATCAAAAGGGATCAGTTTAAGTAACGAGAAAGGTGGTCATGTTTGGTGGAAGGCAGTAGTTACAGTGTATTCAAGCCTTTGGAAGGAAACGATCCATCTCAACTTCACAAGTATAAGGCTCCTTTTTTGACTGACGTCCTGATGGGAGAATTTAGCGGTTTTTCATTATGTGGACTTTTTTATAGATGTATTTGCCATATTTTTTTATAGGTAACCTTTTTATCTGTTCATCTGTAACGTGCTGTGTTTCTATATTGCATTAGTGCATCGATGTATCCTCTTTCACTAGTATAGTATTGCCAATCGCAATTGCTGGTGGTTTTTACCTTTTCACACACTTCTCTGTGTTTTCACAAAGTAAATGAAATACCTACGTATAAAGGAATCCGTAAATTGTGAAAACATTGAAAAGTCAGCTATAATTTGATTTGGTTGGAATTCGATTTGAAGAAAGATGGCAAAATGGCCGCAGGTATGATCGCCCGGGAGAGTTTATTTTTATTTTTAGGACATTTGTTCCATTTTGATGTGAAACAACATACATTCTTTGCAGGGAATCAATAACTGCCGAGCATAATCTACTAATGGAAGAACACATGGCAATAGTGTAAAGTTTACGAAGATATTCAACACACACAAGTGCAATATTTTGCCAAGAACTGGTTTCAATAGAGACTATGATCTAGCATATTATGTTCTGCACATATTGGTATGGGATGCCGCTTGAAAAATGCTATAAATGCTGCAAATAAATGTTGAATGGATGTAGAATAAACTACTACCACTTAGTGCCACTAACACTTAATACAACTTTGTCATAGGTTTGACCGTTCATGGTTGTAATCAGACACATTCTTTGTAGTTGATGTCAAGGCAGGTATTCTTTAGAAAGCGAGAAGGGTTGCATTATATAATATTTCCACAATTTCACTCTATTGCAGATTGAGTTTGGTTTTATTACAATCACTATAAAAATGTCAGATCCAATTAGTGCCATCCTATGCAGTTGTGGAACAATCAGTGCAAGAACACCGCAGTGACTTACTGATTGGTTAAAAAAATCCATTCCACAAAGTAAATTACAGCTTTCTAAACAGATAAGAATTCTTAATGAAAACAATCTTGAAGTATTTGGATGTATTGCACTCATTGCTATTCCAATTTAAAAAGCTAGAGTAGTTTTAGTAAACAGCTTTTTTACAGCCACTCAATGCCGTCCTGATATGATATTATGTTAACAAAATGCTCTAGCCTGGTTTTAGACCTCATTATAGTATAGAGGTTGTACTTGTGAAGGAGGTACATACATTTAATGGTGTCAGAGTATGGTTTTGTTTCTGTAAACATGCTTCTTGACCGTGCCACTTAATTCAACACTTTTTATCGCTCTATTCTTTTGGGGAGATTGGAAACCCACATTTATGAAGAAACGTATGTATGGTTTAAAATCCATTTATCTGTTTGTATGTGCTTTTGTTATATTCTCTGACAATTTGAAAGTATGCTTTGGTGTTCCCCAAGGCTCTACTTTGGGACCAGTTTCACTATACACCATTGAGCCAAAACATTATGACACATCACAGGTAAAGCAAATTATGTTGATCATCAAAACAAGGCCCATGTCAAGGTCTAGGTAGATTGTAAGCCAACAGTCAGTTGTAGTCAACATGTTGGATAGAGGAGACATGGGCAGGAGTAAAGTCCTGAGAGACTTTGACAGGCTAAGTCCGACATCTCTGAAACGACAAGGCTTGTGGGGTTTCTCCCAGCCAGTAATGGTAAGTACTTACTGGCAGTGGCCGGAGGGGGGTCAAAGCACAAACAGGCGACTGGCTGTTGGGCGACTTAGTCTCATTGATATGCAAGGTCAATAAAAGCTATCTTGTCTGGTGAGAGAATATTTTTAGGATTATAGATAATTATTATGATGATTAACTGCTATGCAGATTAAACAATTTTAGCTTGATCTTTTGGGTTTAAGAATGGGTTTCAATACAAGTACTTTGCGTAACTGCTGATGTGAAAAGGTTTTTTTAAATACATTTTATGGACTAATAAAAGAGTATTCATTGCTTCCATAGAAATACTTATCGTATTATATTTTGGTGCTGGATATTTGCGTATAACAAAGAAATCAGTTGGACTTGTGCAACCAGCATATAAAATAAAATCTGGTTCTATTTGTATTCCTGGCAGAGCGGCCGGTTTAGTTTGCATAATGTAGAGTAAAAATAGACGAAGTGACTCAAAAGTCTTCCGAATTAGACTAAACCATAAGTTAGTCAAAACCACTACATTTCAGGACCGTCACATTGAACACAAACATGTACCCTAGAAGCTGGATGGCTGATTCTTACTTACTTTATTATGTTTAGGCTGTTTAAATTTGTATATATAACGTCATTCAATCATCATCAAGAGTATTTCATCAAACTATTTAAATCAAAACACTGAGATTTGTGTTGCAGATTGTAAACAGCTGTGGCTTTTGTCATATTGGTCTCTCAAATGATGTTTACTTCAAGCTGTTATAATCCAGCACATATATGTATACATGTTTGTATTTGCAACTACCTTTTCCTTGTGTATTTTATTTGTATTTTGCATATCTTAAAATATCGAACAATTTACGGGACAATTGATGGTATGTTTTATGCAAACACACACATTTCAATCAGTGCTGATGATGGACTAAACACTTTTTGCAATCAATTTTACTGTATATTTGCAGTTCAAAACGTGTTGAATGGTCCCACTGAACAATACAACCCTCCACATTATGGCTTTTTCAGTATACTACGAGCAATATTCCTGTTGCTTTTTCACTCATGCTTTGCCTGTTTCATATTTTCATCCTGACAATCTCCGTAATTTATTGTTGAGAAGTTCTTAAGAAATATTTTAGTAATTTCAAAACAGCCAAACCCAGCAAAACAGGAAACTTGTGCAACATCTCTGTAGACTTTCATTAGATTTTCATTCATTCTAAGCATTCACCCTTTAGCCAAAAGAGGTCACCAATGATCAGAACCGGTCATGACTGGACACGTTGACAGACCATGGCCTGTAGATGACCCCATGATCCCGCTCTGTCATGCCATTCCTTGTCAACCGACAACACAGAAGAACTGAAAGAACTGTTTTGTCTGCCAACTGAGGAAACAACAGTCTCTCGCCAGTCTGCCCAGATGGCAACAGAGTAACAATTGGAGGAAAAAAGGAAGAAAATAAGTTCCTGAAACGCTTACATGCTTTCAAAATACGTGCCAGCCGGGTGTTTAGTAGGGATATTTCATATTTTCAAAGGGTAGAAGAGTAGCATATGAATGATGATAAGGACCTTGTCAATATTTCAACGTTATGGCTGAGAAGGAACATTTGTTTTGACAGCTGAACGTTAGGGATATCGTGTGTCTGTCTGAGACGATTGCACATTTGAAAACCATAATGCCCCTTAAGAAACAAATCTTGTTTACTACAAATATCCTACAAACCACACAACATGATACGAACATTTTCCGTGTTCATTACAACAATTAAACCACTGTGTTGTAATCTTACATTTCTACATGACAAAAAAGTACAACCACAAAAAGCTGGAAGTAAATCAAACATCTGTATGACTATTCCATCATTCACCACTCCCAGGCTTTTTTCTAAGTCAGTCATTCCATAATGGGACATCAGTGACCCCTATTGGTACATTTGGGGAATGTGCTGTTGGTAAAACCTCTCACTCTGCCTCCCTTTCACTCCTGGTAGGACAGCATCTGGAGTGAATTGACGTACTGGGAGATATTTCAGGCTGCTGCAGTAGTTGCACTCATCTCCGTCTGTAGGGGCAGAACAGAAATATAAACTGAACAAAATTATGAGCGCAACACTTATATTTGTGCTCCCCTTATTTTTTATTAACTGAACTCAAAGATGTAATTATTATTTCCATGTACACAAAAGGTCTCTCGAATATTGTTCACAAATCTGTCTAAATTTGTGTTAGTGAGCACTTTTCCTTTGCCGAGATAATCCATCCACCTCAGCGGCGTGGCATATCGAGATGCTGATTACACAGCGTGATTATTGCACAGGTGTGCCTCAGGCTGGCCAATAAAAGGCAACTCTAAAATGTGTAGTTTTATCACACATCACAATGCCACAGATGTCGCAAGTTTTGAGGGAGCGTGCAATTGGCAAGCTGACTACAGGATCTACCATACGCCTCACTAACATTTTTGTTTTGATCTTTGAGTTCAGCTCATACAAAATGGGGGCAAAATCTAAAGTTTTTCTTTCATAATTTTGTTCAGTGTAGAATGACCTTAACCATGTCAAGTTAATATCATATTTTTTTCTTCAGATAAAGTATATGGATGGTTGAACAGAACTGTACAGTTGTCCTCAACATCCGAAAGCTACAGCTCAGCAGGTACCAAAACCTCAAGATGGCACTATTGATGTAACCTACAAACCCACGTACGTTATTCTCCACGAATCACTCATCCCCTGCTGCTATGTGCTATAAAGATTTACTATAACAAAAACGAGAAAGCTCTCAGTAAAAAGGTTGGCATTGTGGTGTCCAATCGGTCACTGATAGCCTATTGTTTTAAAGGCGCAAAGTAGCAATCTGCTAACTAGACAGTTGGCTATTGGTGATCTGTCTGCGTTGGAATGAATAAAAGTCTAGTTGTGTCCCACCTGCCTTCAACGCTCCTGCCTGACAAACACTCTGCCCAGTATTTCAACAGGGACGGAAAACATGTCAAAGATACTCAAACCTTAACCTCTGTATGTTCACTGCGATAGCACTGCTGAACTCAAACTGTTGTCCTCAGTCTATTTAGAAAACTAAACCAAACTCGGGTGACACACAATGCTGCAATTTCATGACAGTTTGAAAGCCTAGTGCTGTCCAAAACATAATTTCCTTGTATTTCCTTGTTTTATTCCAGTAGAGGTTATGATTCTATGATGCTAATGCTAGCTAGCTACCGGCCTAAAAATTAAGTTTGCCAAATCTACAGAACAACACCTGATTCAGGACAATTGTCCTGCTCCATTTGTGAGGTGAAGGGCAGAATGAGCAACACGCAGAGATGCTTATGTTTGTGATATTTTATTTACAATAAACCGCAAACAACGATTGGCAAAAACATAAACGACCTACTTACAACATTAAAACCAACAATGGGAAACACAAACACTCACCGACTTTATATCGTGATTTGAAATAATGCAAAGCCAAGTGCAACACAACCCAGTGATCTAAATAGTCCCTAATAATGACAAATACCCAACTGGTGTGCGCAGTTACAACCAAACAGAGTGAAATTACGGTGGCCAACTAAAACACACGCGTGACAACAATACAAGACATCGGCCACCTCAAGTCTGAGCAGTTTATTTATTTGTAGATAAAACACTATATAAAATTAAAGTAAACACCACAGTAATGTAATACAATGTAAAAACAAAATGTATAGTGTTTTTAATATAGTCAATATTTTCTCCGGCCTTTTCTTGTTTAGAATGCAAAACGGAAGCTATTTGCCTAGAAGATAGTAATTCTGTGTTATATTCTAATGTTTCTTCTATCCATTTCAGAAGATACAAATTACCCTTTGGACAACAAGTTCTTGTTACATTTTATTGTATTCATTAGGATTCCTCTGTCAGCAGGAAACATATTGTTATATTTATTTGTATTTATTCATGTTTCACAAGTAAATTAACACTTGCTTCCCGGTTGATTGGCTTTTAACAAAATATTTAAACAGCTGCCACCTAATTACCATCTCCCCCCACTTAAGTAGCCTGAAGAGACAAGTCTTTTTACATGCTTTATTTCCTGATGTAGGTATTTGAAAACTGCAAGTAGTTATTTTGTTTTTTTCTCTCGTGACTATTCAGACATGTAGTTTTCATCTCCATGAAGTAGTGGGAAGTAATCCCAACTATCACTCAATTAGGCCGGGGTATTTTTAAAACGCTCACATAACCAGATGAGGCATTTCAAGCTCCAGTCACATAATCATGCATTTGAGCACATTAATTTGACATGTGATGATCCGCCTATTTGTCTGAGGAGGTATGAAATGTAACAGAGGTAAACAAACGTATTTCTTATGAACAATATAATTGACCATGTTTTAGTTAGCCGCATTTTCACTGAAATTACATCATCGCAGAGTTGCACATACTCCTTTGCACTTCTCTTCAACACTTCTGGATGTCACTATATTGTAACTTTGGCAGTTTCTCATCAGATATTTCACATGGGAAGAGTCCTCCGAATGATAGAATTGCTTCTGCTCATCAAAAAGCAATTGCCTGTAATGAAAAAAAGATTAGAGATATGGGCAGGGAAATCGGCCATGCGTGTTACACGCCACCAAAGCAGAGGTCGATATGCAGACGCTTTTATTGCCAGCTCACGAAGTAAAACATTAGTGCCTGCAGGTCCGGAGTTAATTTACCTTCTGACAGAATGATAGTGAAGGTGTTTAGCCTCATATTATGCCGCGGACCTTCAGGCCAAGTTTCCACAGAATGAAATAAATAAATACAGATTAAGCGAGCCTTTTCTCACTCTCCTTTCGTGCTCTGTCTCGTGTTGACTCACAGGTCACAGGTTGACCCCCCATCGCGAGGGGTCATGTGTTTGCTCGGAGTGGGATGTGTGGTAATGTACTACTAGCTGACGTTTGATTGGCACAACGTTTAATACAGTCACATGGGTTGGATGGGTGGGGGGTGAGTGGGGGTGGAACATGGACTTGGAAGAGGCAAGAATAGTCTGGATGTAAAACATCCCTTTACACATATTAATATGGTCCTGTTTCATGCAGATCGTTTGTTATCCGATTCTTGCCGGCATGTACTGTACATTCTGGAGATGGATGTTCTTTGAGGTGGGAGAGCCGTTTATAAGTCAGCAGCAACACTACAGCGCTGTGCCAATTCATAAATGCTCTTGGTGAAAAATGTACAGTAAAGTCTTTGGAAAATATATATGATGACTATTAAAATGTGTGGCTATAATCAATTAAAATTGGCCAACATCACGCAGGGTGTTAAAATGCAACGTCAGATGGATTTTCTTAATCTCATTGCTCTCTATCATCTCCCATGGTTGGCTCAGGTGTCTGTCGGCTAAATGGGGTTGTGAGGTGAGTGACCATAACCCCAAACACGTCGACCAGAGGGACTTCCAGGTTTAAGTGGTGTGAGAAACAGCAGAATGGCTTGACGAGGAAATCATATAGTGTTCAACAGGTCACATACACTGAAGGCTGTAGCCACAAGTCGCAAGCATGTACATTAAACCAGTGCATGATTATGTGTGCGCATCTAAACTATTTTTTGTAAGCTTGTACGTTGTAGAGTGTAAATATGATTCACAAAGTTGCAATCATGTAACCTAATATTTGAATGTTTGCTCGAATCACAAGTTACTGACGATTTTGATGATCTGTAAACAAGCACATTTTGAAAGTGTACGTTTATGACGACACTTCCTTCATTTTCCTACTTCATTGAATTATGCAAACATGTGTTGGCCGTAACTATAAAATATATGAATTGTTTTATTCTCTCTCCTCTTTTTTTTCTTTCCACATTGAAGTTTGCCTTGGTACCCTTGTGTTTCTCATTCCTGTTTGTACCACTGCTCTCTGTTATGCAAAGTTGGTAGGCTTATATTATTTTGTATTAAATTGTAATCATTTATTTTACTATTCACTGCTACTGGGGTTTTAGCCAAACGGCTCAGTTATATGGGATACAATTAGGATAATTTGTATGTGCCTGGCTATATTTTTTTGAATGATACATAAACTAGCCAGTTTACTAGTTTTGCAGTTACTGTTGCCACAGTTAAAACTGTGTCTAATTTCACAACCAGAGATACTGCATTGAGAATATTAGCCAGCTAGTTAGCAACCTGACTGATTTTCCAAAATGAATTTTTTGGAAAGAGTAATGGTTGGAAAGAGTACAATGCATTGGCAGTTGTGCAAGTTAAACATGACAACCGCACTTGCCTGAAGAATAGAAACGTTCGCAAAAATGCTGGCGAGGCAAGAATTAAAATCCATATTGACATTATTAATGTTGAACAACACTGGGAACCCAAAAAGCGTGGGCGAAACAATAATGAACTAAAGGACCGGTGAGAACACAATGTGTCACAAATAGAAATGTGCGTGAACAGCGTTCACCAGCCACTAGATGCCGGGGCTTTTGAGGTAATTGAAGGCTTTTGAAACAGCTTCATGTAGAGGTTGTTGTTTTTAGAAGCCAGTTGTTTATATAACCAGTAGCACAAGATGATGAAAGTGAACGTAAGCGAGAGAAAGACAGACAGAGAAGATGGTAGAGTTAGTGTGTGAGTCTAAGTGAGTTGGCGTCTGGCTTTCTGCTCAACATGTCAAGAAGGGCCAGGCAGGAGGGCAAACCTCTTGTTTTACTGCAACCTCGTCCAGCAGACCTCAGCACTTCACCGTAATAATGTGTGGGAATTCACAGGGCCAGTGTAATCTCCCGGGATTTACGACATTGGTTAACTGATTTGAAGCAGACCTGGGGTCAAAAAGTGTTTAAAATATTTTCCGAGCCTTGATTGCTATAATGATTTCTACGCCCGCCTAGATTACCATAGTAATGAGTGAAGATTGGATTTATATTTTTGGCACGCTCAATCAAGCACAGCGCAAGTGTTTGAAAGGAAACCAATCCTATTTGAACACTGGTCGGATACGTTGAGAGAGGAACGACGCCATTAACATCCTCCGTCTGCCTAATGTCTTTCAAAGAAGCTCCACAGGTCAGAGAAACAGCCATTAGAAACGGCTTTCCCTGAAAAGCTATTAGCAATTAGCTAACAGTCGACATGGTCTTATGGAGGGGCACTTAATCAGCATGTGTGGCAATTAGGGCTTTGGCTGAGGAGACGAGGAAGAAATACAGAGAGATGAACAGAGAGACGAACAGATAGACGTACAGGTACAGATATGAGGTAAAGTGGGAACTTGTGCGGACTTGTGGTGCAATAACCAGCGATGGGGATTTGACCAGTCAACCAGGGAATACTTCATAAAATAGCTACGAATCGCTAGGCATCGAGAAATAGTCCTTCAAGAATTTGAAGTTCCTTCAGATTAATATCCTTGCGGATTGAACTGTTGCTCAGTAGACCGGCACATAGCATTTTATAGTATTTGTTAGACATACTGGTGATATATAATTAATGGTTGAGATATATCACTATCTATAACTAACTCTCTCCCTCTTATTAGACATACTGGGGTTATTTCATGGTTGAGATATATCACTATCTATAGCTAACTCTCTCCCATTTATTATACATACTGGTGATATGTCATGGTTGAGATATATCACTATCTATAACTAACTCTCTCTTATTAGACTTACTGGTGATATGTCATGGTTGAGATATATCACTATTGTAACGTGTGGTGTTTGTTGGGTACTGCACCGTCTGGTTTCGGGTGTTCCACTTCCTAGTTTCTAGTTCACAGCTGGGTGTAATGTTGTCATTAGTTCGGGCTATAAAGGTTTTCTAGGAAGTCACCTCGGTGCTTATCATTGTTTGAATGTCACTGTATTATAGAGGTGAGTGCTGGTGTATATCGGACTGTTATTAAGGAACGTATTTGTGTTAAGACGCGATATGCGCACTTTTACTTTCAGTTTAACAGTATAGGATTTTCGCCGTTATCGGTTTGTTTTGTGTTCAACTTCACAATAAACCTTATTTTGAACGGTTCCTACGACTCTGCAATGGCTTTCACCGCACTACGCCGGAGCATTCGTGACAGAATGATAAGCCACCCAAGAAGCCCGCAGAGCCGGACGGTGAGTGGATTCCTCGGAGGGGCAAGCTATAGCGCTCCGAGGTATGAAGCTCACCGTCAACCCACGGAGCAGCAGGAGCAGCGCTATACCTGGCAGGGTGATTGGGGGTCCGACTCCCTCTCCTCGGATGATGAGGAGGCGGTCTACGAGCGAGTGGAGGAGGACTCCCTGGAAGACGCCCTGCTATGGGATCCCGTCCTCAGTCGACTGGTCCCCGCAACATCGGACGTCGGCTGGGGCGGGCAGAAGACACCGCCCACTGTTCCGGGGCTGCAGCCAGGGCCAGCAAGAGCCCTGGAGCTACAGCCACTACCCCCGCCGTGGGAAGACCCTTTTCTGCCACCGACGTCAGGGACAGAGAAACCCCCGGAGGGGTTGGATGAACAGCCCTCAGCTGTTATTAGGACGTGGTGGAGGACATGGCTGGACTTACAGGAGCCAGCGCCTGAGATGGTCGCCACCACGCCTGCGCCCGAGATGGTCGCCACCACGCCTGCGCCCAAGATGGCTGCCGCCGTCACGCCAGCGTCCACGATGGTTCCCGCCGTCACGCCAGCGTTCAAGATGGCTATGGCCGTCACGCCAGCGCTCAAGATGGCTGCCGTCGTCCCGCCAGCGCCCAAGATGGCTGCCGCCGTCACGCGCCCAAGATGGCTGCCGCCGTCACGCCAGCGATGGCTCCCGCCGTCATGCCAGCGCTCAAGATGGCTGTTGCCGTCACGCCAGCGCTCAAGATGGCTGCCGTCGTCCCGCCAGCGCCCAAGATGGCTGCCGCCGTCACGCCAGCGCCGATGGCTCCCGCCGTCACGCCAGCGCTCAAGATGGCTGTTGCCACGCCAGCGCTCAAGGTGGCTGCCGTCGCCCGCGCCCAAGATGGCTGCCGCCGTCTCGGCGTCCACGCTCCCGCCGCCACGCCCGCGCCCAAGATGGCTGCCGCCGTCACGCCAGCGTCCACAATGGCTGCTGCATCGCCGCCCACAATGGCTGCCGTATCGCCGCCCACAATGGCTGCCGCATCGCCGCCCACAATTGCTGCCGCATCGCCGCCCACGAAGGCCGCGCCACGACGACGCTCACGATGGCCGCCGCCACGACGACGCTCACGATGGCCGCCGCCACGGCGACGCTCACGATGGCCGCCGCCACGACGACGCACGGCGCTCACGATGGCGATGGCCGCCGCCACGACGACGCTCACGATGGCCGCCGCCACGACGACGCTCACGATGGCCGCCCACGCCACGATGGCGCCGCCACGCTCACGATGGCCGCCGCCACGACCACGCTCACGATGGCCGCCGCCACGATGGGCCGCCGCCACGACCACGCTCACGATGGCCGCCGCCACGACGACGCTCACGATGGCCGCCGCCACGACGACGCTCACGATGGCCGCCGCCACGACTACGCTCACGATGGCCGCCGCCACGACTACGCTCACGATGGCCGCCGCCACGACTACGCTCACGATGGCCGCCGCCACGCTACGCTCACGATGGCCGCCGCCACGCGCCCGCGATGGCCGCCCCCACAATGGCCGCCGCCACGTCACCCGCGATGGCCGCCCCCACAATGGCCGCCGCCACGCCGCCCCACGATGGCCTCCGCCACGTCGCCCACGATGGCCTCCGCCACGTCGCCCACGATGGCCTCCGCCCGTCGCCCACGATGGCCTCCGCCCCGGCCCACGATGGCCTCCGCCCCGTCGCCCACGATGGCCTCCGCCCCGTCGCCAACGATGGCCTCCGCCCCGTCGCCAACGATGGCCTCCGCCACGTCGCCAACGATGGCCTCCGCCACGTCGCCCACGATGGCCGCCGCCACGACGCACCCTCAGCCGCTCAAACTGGCGGCCTCTCAGCCGCTCAAGATGGCGGTCGGCTACCGTGGCCTATTCAGGTCTGGACCGGTGGTCCTGGACTGACCCTTTGGGTTTGACTGTGGGTCCTCTCCTGTTGCTCCCTTGTGTTCTTTTATGTTAGTTTGGCTATCTGGGAGCTATCCGTTAAATGGGGGGTACTGTAACGTGTGGTGTTTGTTGGGTACTGCACCGTCTGGTTTCGGGTGTTCCACTTCCTAGTTTCTAGTTCACAGCTGGGTGTAATGTTGTCATTAGTTCGGGCTATAAAGGTTTTCTAGGAAGTCACCTCGGTGCTTATCATTGTTTGAATGTCACTGTATTATAGAGGTGAGTGCTGGTGTATATCGGACTGTTATTAAGGAACGTATTTGTGTTAAGACGCGATATGCGCACTTTTACTTTCAGTTTAACAGTATAGGATTTTCGCCGTTATCGGTTTGTTTTGTGTTCAACTTCACAATAAACCTTATTTTGAACGGTTCCTACGACTCTGCAATGGCTTTCACCGCACTACGCCGGAGCATTCGTGACAACTATCTATAGCTAACTCTCTCCCATTTATTATACATACTGGTGATATATAATTAATGGTTGAGATATTTCACTATCTATAACTAACTCTCTCCCATTTATTATACATACTGGTGATATATAATTAATGGTTGAGATATTTCACTATCTATAGCTAACTCTCTCCCATTTATTATACATACTGGTGATATATAATTAATGGTTGAGATATTTCACTATCTATAACTAACTCTCTCCCATTTATTATACATACTGGTGATATATAATTAATGGTTGAGATATTTCACTATCTATAGCTAACTCTCTCCCATTTATTATACATACTGGTGATATATAATTAATGGTTGAGATATTTCACTATCTATAACTAACTCTCTCCCTCTAATTAGACATAATGGTGATATATTCTAACGCCCTGTTACAATCTGAATTGCTTAAAGTAGAAAAGAGATAAGTAATGTATCTTAGCAGAAGTCTTCATTGCGTTGAATTGCAAGGATCTGCCAGCGTAGAGATATGTAGCAGGCATTAATCAGAATCAACTATAGTGAAATCCTAATGTTCTTTCTAATAAGTCTGGGGGACTGAATTACACCTCAAAAGCTTCCTCTAAAGTCTCATGTTCATTCAGGCTGTCACTGCTCACAGATGTATTTATTCTGTATAATGAGACGCAGCCCAACTGTATTCTATGACCTGTCTGTCATCTAAATATGCACACTTATTATTACACCAAACGTGTACCTTTATAACATTCACCAGACGCAGCCAAAATATGACTGGCCAACCCTCAAAGTGCAGCTTCGATGTACCCTTCGTCCTATGTTTTAACCACACTAGGGAGGAATTAGAGGCCCCTGGGAATCGATGTATTGTTGTTTCTGGATCTTTGGAGTATTCGACTGGGTATGTGCGCGATGACACAACCGCTGATGTACAACATAATAACAGCTCGGATAACGACACACTGTAGCTCTCATCACAATCATCTGAGAAGGGAACAGTGAAGGAGCTGGGGATATTGATGAAGAGAGAATGATTAAACAAGCGGGAGGACAGTAGAGAAGTGGAGGCAGAAAAGTGGGACCTACAGATGCAGTGGCTTACGTTCTACCTGGCCTCCAATTTGACAAGCTGAGGGAATTCCTCAGCCACCATGAATGATTAGAAGTAACAGTGTTCATGAAATCTTCAGTGGTTGATGTGCAAGAGTGCAAGAACTAGCCTGTGGCAACGCCGTTAGTGAAGCTGGGGTCTTCAGTGTGTGTGGGGAGCAGATTTTAGATGTAGGCTTACTACTAGGATATTGAGGTGTGGGTTATGGTTTGGATTAAGTAACACAAACAGGGAATACATTTCTGGTCCTTGCAAGGATAAAAAATACTAAAGTGTGCGTGTCTGTTTGTGAAATCCATGTCTATGTGTACATGTTAGGAGGAAGTCCACATAAAGATAGTATGACCTCAGGGCCGCTGGAAGTAATTTTGAACAGGGGGTGCTGACCTCAGATGAATATATGCGCTATTAATCAGAAGCAGAAACACTTTAGTAATCCCAGGGTGGAAATAACTTCCGAACCTGTGTGGAAATAACTTCCGAACCTGTGTTGATTAGGCTTCATAATGAAATTAAAATCCAAAATACACGTAATAATAGCCTACGTGTGTCAAAATAATTTCCTAAAATATTCATAAGGAATTAAAAAATTGTGCTAAATATCCCTCTCGCCAATAGGGGGTGCTGCAGCACCCCCACTTCCCGCGGCCCTGTATGACCTGATTAATCGGTTCCCAGGGTTTTACGGCCGGTCCTGACTGTCAAAGGGATCGGTCTTAGGAAGCAAATCGGTTTTAGAACATTAAGGTTTTAGTACCTCGAAATGATTAGCATATTAGCGTGTGTGTGTGTGTGTGTGTGTGTGTGTGTGTGTGTATAAAATAGGTAGCAAACAGAAACACAACAAACTATTTTTCCCAGAATGCAAAATAATGACTTTCCGTCTGATAATTTCTAAAAAATGCCCCGTTGCTTTCACAGTGCTCTGCAGCTCACACCATTTTCTCCTCTTGCACCTCGTTGACTATTTTCATGACTAAATCAGCTACCTGTTGTGGAATCTCATCTAGATTCATGGTTCTCCAGTTGCTCTCCAGGAGGTAAGGCACCGTGCTTGAATTTAAAAAGGAAAATAATTAACTGTATAATAAGAGACGGAACAACTTTGTCAGTTCGGCTATTTGAACTAGCAACATTTTGTTATTAGTGTTGTGGCAAAATATAATTGTCATCTCTGCAATAATGTGTCCTTTGTTATTGTCATCTATAATCATCTATAATCATCTCTGTATTAATGTGTCATATGTTATAATCATCTATAATCATCTCTGTAATAATGTGTCCTATGTTATAATCATCTATAATCATCTCTGTATTAATGTGTCATATGTTATAATCATCTATAATCATCTCTGTAATAATGTGTCCTATGATATAATCATCTATAATCATCTCTGAATTAATGTGTCATATGTTATAATCATCTATAAACATCTCTGTAATAATGTGTCCTATGTTATAATCATCTATAATCATCTCTGCATTAATGTGTCATATGCTATAATCATCTATAATCATCTCTGTAATAATGTGTCCTATGTTATAATCATCTATAATCATCTCTGTATTAATGTGTCCTATGTTATAATCATCTATAATCATCTCTGTATTAATGTGTCATATGTTATAATCATCTATAAACATCTCTGTAATAATGTGTCCTATGTTATAATCATCTATAATCATCTCTGCATTAATGTGTCATATGCTATAATCATCTATAATCATCTCTGTAATAATGTGTCCTATGTTATAATCATCTATAATCATCTCTGTATTAATGTGTCCTATGTTATAATCATCTCTGTATTAATGTGTCATATGTTATAATCATCTATAATCATCTCTGTATTAATGTGTCATATGTTATAATCATCTATAATCATCTCTGTATTAATGTGTCATATGTTATAATCATCTATAATCATCTCTGTATTAATGTGTCATATGTTATAATCATCTATAATCATCTCTGTATTAATGTGTCATATGTTATAATCATCTATAATCATCTCTGTATTAATGTGTCATATGCTATAATCATCTATAATCATCTCTCTGCAATTAATGTGTCCTATGCTATAATCATCAATAAATCATCTCTCTGCAATTAATTTGTTATCTGTCACGAACATCACATTTTAAATAATGTGTTCTCTGTCACAGACACACCAGTTTTAAGGACACACAGACACACACACACTAGTGGCACACAGACACACACACTAGGGGCACACTCAGACACACACATTGGTTCAGTGTGGCACGAGCCAATATATTTAAAGACATATAAGAGTGCCAGTTTGTATCTGTTGGGTGAACAGAACAGGAGATAAGCTCAGCACTTAAAGATGACATTGTCTCTTACTCTCATTGGCCATAAGCCAGACAATATTTCTTGTCTATATAGTTTCCAGAGGTGCCTATTCTCCAGGAAATGTTTCTTTGTATTAGAATTGTTTCTTTGTATGTGTTTTCCCAGACATCAATATTCTGTAAATGTATGGTACTACATTGATTGTTTTTATTCATTAAATACTTTCTTTGGAAACAATTTTTAATCTGGCTATTTGTTGACGGACCAGGAGGAATTTTCTCTGGAAGAGAGAGAGAGTATCAGTGTTTATTTTGAGGGCGCATTACAATATATGACATTTTAAATGATCTAAATAAGGATTGAGAACGTTGATAAGTGTATGGGGCATTTAGTGGTTGTTGTATGTTTGTTTTATTTCTGTCATTTGGGGTTCCTTTTGGTTTTGTTTCATTCTATCTGATTCTCTGGTATGGATCTAAGGACCTTCGTTGGTTGCGCACCAGTTTGTAATTAGTTACTGGGACACAATCTTTTGGTGAAGAGAGCAGGAAAGACAAGAACCGAGCCATATACACATTAGATGAGGTTCTATTTATAAGAAGCAACACAAAACAAACACGAATGTTAAACCATGTACACTGATACTAAACTGTGAACCGTTGCTCTTAGTTTTGACTCCAAGCTTGCCTTCCTGTATTTTGACCAGATGAGTATCCTTCTAAACGACCACAAGTTTTGCCTTGTGTTATGTAGATAAAAATAACGACAGCTGCCAACTTTCAATGTATCAACTCACTCGTTTATTTTCCCGAACTCACACAGCCACAACGTACCTACAGTGGCGCACAGTGTCAGAATGCGCAACGTAAAATGGGCATCCTGAATAACAGAACTAGAATTGTATATATGTATACTATATGCATTACGTGAACACAACATTTCCCCCCCGCTCCGAATGTTCAAACGTGAAAGGTAGCAACAATGTCTGTGCCCAGGGCGCGTACGAACCCTGACAGGCCGGGGCTCAGAAACAAGGGGCCCCGGCAGCGGGGCTGAAGCAGGAGCAGTGTCCTGAGCGGCCGGAACGGCTTGGGCAAGAGGTGCCGCCATGGGATCCGGCACATGAGGGGCCGGCTCAGTTGCTGGGTTGCTCTGCTCCACCCCTGCCAGGTGAGGGTGGTGAAAAGGGGAGGGCACTCTGCGCAGGCAGCTAGCGTGCCAACGGGAACCATCAGTCAGCTGAAATGAAGCTGCCGAGCTGCCGACTGACCTGGTAAAGAGCCAACCAGAATGATGACAGCTTGTTAGCTCTGTGGGGCCGGCGGGCTCTGACCCAATCTGACACTCTGATAGCAGGCCACTTAGCCTTGTGCTTCTCATCAAACCTCGGCTTCATGGAACTCTGTTGTCTCTTGACGTGAGCCTTCACTGCTGCTGGGCATGGGCGTGGGCACGTGGCCATTGGTGGACGGAGTCTCGTCAGGGGAAGCACAAGCTCCCTTTTCAGCATGAGTGCGGCAGGAGAGACCCCAGTTGTAGAGTGGGCAGTTGCTCTGTAGTGGAGGAGGGTCTGTGACAATGCGGCCATCAGGGAATATCCCTCAGACATGTGGGCACGCAGTCCATTTTTCAGGGATTGGTTGAACCGTTCCACCCCTCCGTTGGCTTGGGGGTGGTAGACGGAGGTTCGGATATGGGTAACACCCTTGTTGGCGAGGAAGGTGGTGAACTCCATGGACCGGAACTGAGGACCATTGTCCGTGGTAATTGCACGAGGCAAGCCCCAGCGTGAAAAAAGCTGGTCGAGAAAGTTGACCACAGCAGCAGAGGTAACCGTACCCATGGGAGCCACCTCAGGCCACTTGGAGTGCAGGTCGTAGACCACCACGAGGAACCTCTGATGGTGTGGCACATTGTGAAGCTCACCACAGATATCAAGCTGCAAGTGGTCCCATGGTGCTGACGTCCAGTCTACTGGCTGTAGTGGAGTTGAGGCGGGTGGCCCAGTCTTCCCACTGGTGAGGCACGCTGCACAGGAGCGGATAAGTCCCTCCAGGTCACGGTCCATGGCCGGCCACCACACAACGTCGCGGCACCGTTGTTTGGCTTTAATGATGCCGAGGTTTCCCTGATGTGCCATTTGCAAGACACACCCTCTGAGGGCCACTGGGATGACAGCACAGAGGCCACGAGCGATGCAGACCTCACCCCAGCATGACAGTTCATGCTTCACTCGATGGTATGGCTCCAGTTCTGGTGGGACGCGGGCAGGCCAACCATGTCTGATATAGTCACGAAGCATGCTGAAGACTGGCTCGGCTGCTGAGGCGGACTCCAAGTCGCGGAGGGAGACTGTGTCTTTCAGTGGTGAGTGGACCAGGTGTACTACCTCCTCCTCATCCTCTGGAGAGACAGCAGAGCACTGGATGGCGGCAGGACGGGATAGAAAATCTGCTACAACATTAGTCTTGCCAGGCGTGAATTGTAACTGAAAGTCATACTGCTGCAGTCGGTCTGACCATCTGTAGAGGCGAAGGGGCCTGTGTCCTCCGCCTGAGGTGGACATCAGGGCTGTCAGGGCCTGGTGGTCCGTCCGTAGGGTAAAAGACCGTCCATACAGGTAAAAATGCCACCTCTCGCACGCCCAAATGCAAGCGAGGGCCTCCCTCTCACCCACTGAGTATTTCTGCTCGGTGGGGCTGAGCGACCGGGAGGCGAAGGCTACGGGCCTCTCCGCGCCGTCATGGAGCTGTGACAGAACGGCGCCCAGAGCCACAGCAGACGCATCACAGGTCACGAATGTGGGGCAGTCCAGCTGGAAGTGTGCCAGGATCGGAGACGTGGTGAGAAGACGCTTCAGTTCGTCAAACCCTGCCTGGCATTCAGACGTCCAGGTCCAGGGAGCATGACAGAGGAGTACTGCGGCAGGAAACGCATGTAGTAGGCTGTCATCCCCAAGAAGGAAGCCAACTGCGAGGCTGTCGTGGGGTTGGGGACTGCGCTGATGGCTGGCACATTCGACTGGAGAGGGGAGATACCATCTGCCGACACACGGAACCCGACAAAATCAATGGCCGGTACGGAGAACGTACACTTCTCAGTGTTCAAGGTGACATGGTGGCGGCTGAGGGACTCAAAGACCTGTTCCAGGCGGACGTTGTGTGTGTCAACATCTGGCCCGTGTACCACAATGTCGTCCAAATAGGCCACGGTACCGGGGCAGCTGGCGAGGATTGTGGACATGATCTTCTGGAAACAGCTTGGCGCTGAACTGAGCCCAAAAGGCATCCTCGTATAGCGGTACAGGCCAGTATGGGTGATAAAAGCCGTCAGGTTCCGACTTTCCCGGGTGCAGAGGAATTTGTAAGTAGCCCTGACGTAAGTCTAACTTAGAAAAGACCCGGGAGCCGTAGAAGTGGGTTGTCGGTTCTTCTGTCGTCGGAAGAGGGTACTTGTCAGGCACCACTGCCTTGTTGACCTGGCGAAGGTCAACGCAAACTCTCAGCCCACCTGACTTCTTCCTGGCGATGACAAGGTTGGACACCCACGGAGAGGCGTCAATGGGTTCTATGATGCCATCAGCCTGGAGGCGTTGGAGCTCTTGCGTAACGCCGTCCCGCAGAGCCAGAGGAACACGCCGAAGGGGCTGGACCACAGGAGGCACGCTGTGGTCCAGGAGTGGTTTGTGTGTGAATGAGGTGAGACACCCAAGGCCATTGAACAGTTCAGGCTGGCTTTGTTGCCAATGGGAACCCACTTGTAGTATTCGTGCTCCGTTGTTGTCCTGTAGGGTAAAGCCAAGGCTGAGAAAGAGGTCAAGGCCCATGATGTTCTCACCATGGCGTGTAATGTGAAATGGGAAGCGGTCCACGGTTGTAGAGGTGTAACGAACTGGGAGATAAAGTAGGCCAACAATGTCGATTTTGCTGCGGCCGTAGCCACAGAGAGCAGTGGATGGGGGCTGCATCTGTCTGTTTGGGAAGAGTAGGTTACAGGTGTCAACATTCAGCAGTGACACCTTGGCCCCAGTGTCGAGGAGAAGAGGGACACAGCGGCCATCCAGGTATACGGGGCACCTGGAGAAGGTCCCTGGGTGGGGGCCTATGGTGCCCACTGGCACCACCGGGTCATGTGACTGTTCAGAGTAGTCAGCTGGAGCAGACCGGCACCATCTAGCGAAGTGGTTAAATTTCTGACAGCGTCTGCATGTTTGGCCCCTAGCAGGGGAGTCCTGTGCCCTTGTGGCATGACGGGTGGATCCACAATTCCCACAGCGCCTCTGCTGGCGTGTTTGCTGGGGCCGCGCGACCTGTATAGCAGCAGGGTCAGCCAGGTTGTCTGAACTTGATAACTGCTGCACTGGCTGTTCAATAACAGCAGTATGAGACTTGTTTTCTGCTATTTTAGCAGCACATTGAGTTGCCGCCTCCACTTGTAAGGCGAGTGTTAATGCATCCTCAAGTGACAGTGTTGCATCTTTGAGTAACAGCTCCTCCTGGACTCTGGGATTAGACATTTTTTCAATGAGCTGGTCTCGAATAAGTTCATCTCTCATAACACCGAAATTACAACGCTGTGCTAATGCCTTTAAATCTGCTACAAACTGCCTAGCAGACTAACCAGGGCGCAGACATCTTTGTCTGAACTCCAGCCGCTGAAAAAGGATGTTCTGTGACTTCACAAAATGTCCAGTCAAAGCCGTAATTACAGCATTGTAAGTGTCCAGAGTACCATCGAGCGTGTTGAAAATCCTGTTCCCCTCCGCTCCCAGCAAGTGCAGCAGGATAGCGCGCTTCGTCGCGCTAGTAGCATTATCCAATCCGATGGCTAAAAGGTACAGTTCAAAAGACGTTCTCCACTGATTCCACGGAACGACAGGTTCGCCGGGGAGGGGAAGAAAATAGTCCGGAGGTGGCAGAGAAAAAAACGGTACATCAGCCATTCTCGTCGCCAAATGATATGTAGATAAAAATAACGACAACTGCCAACTTTCAATGCATCAACTCACTCGTTTATTTTCCCGAACTCACACAGCCACAACGTACCTACGGTGGCGCACAGTGTCAGAATGCGCAACGTAAAATGGGCATCCTGAATAACAGAACTAGAACTGTATATATGTATACTATATGCATTACGTGAACACAACACCTTGCCCTTGCTTTCACTGTTTTCACTGCTTAAAGTGATGGGCGCTCCGCGTCTGGATTCTACTCCTGTTTCCGAGTATTCATTACAATGTGTCAGTTCTGCTGGCTCCACAAACAACACAAGAATGCTGCCTCGAAAATGTAACTGCACCATGTAGTTTGCATAATTATTCAACCATGTGTTGTACATGCTTCCAGTTTACCCATATTACAGTCTTACACAGCCATTGCCTTAAAGGTGGAAAAGGTTCTGAATATCATTGTCTCAATAGTACTCATTTTACTCATCACTTCCATGCTTTACGAAACAGTGCAGACATGTAATTAGCCATGAATAAAACAGTAAATATTCAGGGTTGGCTACATTTTAGATGGCAGCTGGTGCTTGGCAGAGGTGTGGGAAAACTACTCTGGTGTATTTTAAGCACATTTTTATTACATAAAGTAAAATATGAAACGTATGTGTTTGTGTAAAAACATTTTCAATTACTTGTTTTGTTTGTTGCAACTCTTGTGATCATTCTCCTATAATTTATGCCTCACCTTTTTTGCTCTCTCACCTCACAACCAGATAAAATGAAGTGGATCTCTTAAAGACATACGTACTTGCTTGAGACCTGAACAATTGCTGCACTCTGACAAGATAAGGCTCTTGAAGTGTCCTTCAATATGAATATGTGGGTGAATCTTCATAAATATCAAAGGGTATTTTGAAGAACCATTATACTTGTTACTCAAAAAACAATTTGAACAACCTACCGGCCTAAAAAACACCCCAAAAGGTTGTTCAAATGATTCTTTGAGGAACTATCAAAACATTGTCTTTTAAGAACACTTAGACGGATAAGTATTTTCCCAAAGTATCTGAGTACAGAGACCCTTAATGAAACATCCATGAACCTTTTATTGTTAAAGTGTGGGTTTCCCACAACTTAATGACTAGTAAGCTGTAGCTTAGTTGGCTTGCTTTATATTGTTATACCCAGGAATCCTGTGTAAGGCATACGCTCCCGTCACAAAGCATTACGCCTAATTTAATACACTCGTTTATATTGGATTCAAATGTTCTACTTGATCTTGAGTGCGGCAGTAATAACACATTACTGGTTTTGTTTTAAATAAAAGGATCGGTCATTGAAATTAAAGAAATGGAACTTGTGATGAACATTACACACAGTGTTTTTATTTTTTATCCATTAAAATTAAGCCATCCTTCCCACAGAAAAATCAACTATTGTGTCATAAGAGGATTACCACAATCACAGGTGTTATGGGAATTAGCTATAAATCGGATACCGCTGTGTTCATCAGATAAGCCCCCAGACTAGATTCTCGTTCCCCTCTCCAAATAATCTGACAACTCTCTGTTGATAAATATGATCTCGATCGACTCTCACCCTTTACAACCAGAAGACTCATGTGCATTAACTACACAGTTGTATGATTAATGACTGAATGACCTTAAAGGTCGGGATTGATTGGGGAATGACAGGCCAGATTCAACGGCTTACATTTTGGTGCCTTATTTTAAATACCTTCAGTTGTATGACACAGAGTTGCCAGAAGAGTGTTGATAATACATTTTGGATTTTCTAATGTGTTCTCGGATGTACCAATGACTTGGGGAACTCGTTTTGCCGACAGACCTCCACGATTGAATTTGGATGTAGGAAACCTGTACAACGACACATTTTTACACTGTGCTGAAGGCACAAAACTGAAACACGGAACCAAAACTGAAACATGTAAACGCTCCCCAGGGTGGCTTGACATCAAACTTCCCCCTACTCTTCAGCCCACCCACCCCCCCCTTGCATCGCCTGACTTTCTAAAACAGTTTTATCTCCTCATAAAAATACAAATTACCGAAAATGCTGCTGACAAGAAAAAGCGAGAGAGCCAGGGAAAAAAGATACGGGGACAACCCGTGGTTCCTGGTCGTATGTGGTTTAATGGCCCACCAGACCTTCAATCATGACTAATTCATAGTGCTGAGCTAATAAGACATATAAATTACAATACAGACGCGACCAAAATACATAATAACTCATTGTGACTCCGAGCCAGGCAGAAGGACCGATAATGAGCTTCATTGTGTTGGATATGTTGGGATCATAGGGTGTCTGTTTGCACAATAACATAGTAATACTGTAATTACATGAACCCTCACTCATCCACTGATTCCTACTTACTTACACCCCCGTGTTATTTCTGGAGAGGCTCGCGAAACCGCGTCCGTAGTCGTGCACGCCAATACCGCAGATTTATTTGCGTTTTATCAAAACTAAGATAATAACAGCGCTGTGCGGTTTCCCCGATCGAGACCCAGTCTCAGCCCACCAGGCACCATCTTTCTTACAAGGAATTGTCGAACCTTATGCATTTATTGGCACGATATTCATTCTTAAAGCAAAAAAGATTCTTGGCATGACCATTATTTTGAAATCGGGTCGGTTCTTCAAGTTCCTCAGGCAAAAAGTTGGTTATTTGTTACTCAATATGAGGAGACAACCCATTCCGAATTCCAAATGGTGCGATGATTAATAATAATAATTGTCTATTTAAATTTGAGACAATAGATCTACAAAAAATAGCATTTGTTTGCTCGCTCATAGTTAAACCAAGATAGACAAGATAGATAGACAAGATAGACTACACAAATGGGAATTCCAAACTATTTTAGTGAATTGGTATGCTTTAGAGACAAACTATTCTCAAATTATTTCTCGAATAACGTTATCGCCCCGAAACACACAGAACCTTCAGCAAACTGGAGATCAGAGTTAGGTCGTTACAGTGAATGGATCGTTTGAACAGCTGGCAGCAATTGGTTCTAAAGCAGCGGGACCACAGGTAGGATTTATAGCCGCTCCTCTAGCTTAGCGCCTTGAACAACAACTGTTAGCTTCATGTGCTTGGAGAGAAATAAATAACGCCGCAAGCAACATCGTAGAAAAATCTATAATTGGCACCTGCGATTTTTAATAAATTATTTGATCATTGTATGGTATTTGGATTTGTTTGTAGGACCAAAAGACATGGTTATGTGACTCGAAGAGGGCATTTCTGTGTGTACTGAATGTATGCTATTCTCGATTCACTGTGACTACAGCAGCCACCAACACTTGTATAAACCTGTATGTACTCAAATGTCTCTAATACGCCCAAACCACAAGCTGGAAGACCAGAAGCAAAACATCCCCATCTCCCTAATAAGCTCCCAGAGGTGTCAGACCGCTATTTCTACACAGAACATAACGTTCCTTTTTGTCTTAATTTCCATCGAGGACATACTTCTCTAGCTTACCCGTCTCTCCATTTACACTCCCCGTTTTCACCTCTTTTAATTTTGTAGCGCTGGCAGAAATGTGGTCCAGACTGAGATCTATAGACTGCCAAATATAAGGTGACACAAGGTGTTATATTGAGTCCATATTCCAAGTGTTAAACCCCGATTTCCTAGAAAAATACAGTTTTTGAGGTGTAGAACATTTTGAGGAGACAAGCCCAAGTACCTTTAGTTGTCACCATCAAACAAATTGGTTAAAATGGTATGTTATTGGAATGTTTCATGTTTTACTTAATTTATCTATGAAATAAATTTGCTTTTTCATAAATGTGAGAGATACCCATGAGTATGTGTAAATGACACCCAATCTTTTCAAATCTTTAGGTTTTTACTAAATGAGTGTTATAAGTGTATAAAGTGCATAATGTATAGTATACATACAGTAAATGAATGAGCATACATTTGACAGTGTTTAGTTACTTCCAATTCATATCTCCATTGTGTTCTTTAATATAAAGCTCATTAACACTAATTGTGTTTTACATACGAGTAAAATCACTAAACTACAAAAACTGGAACAAGAATCTCAGTAACGGGTGTAAAAAAATCTAAAACATTAGAGATTTGATTAGTTTAAACAATGACTTGATTAGTCATTTCTTTCTGTGCTATTATATTTCACATTTAGAACCAAATATATTGAAGCAAATCTTTCTGAAGTCCACTTGCATCAAAGCATTCTGGGAACCTAACGTGGAACATATGGATCAATGATGCACTGAAACAAACTAAAACCTTTAGATTTGAACTCTGCCGGCAACTTAATCATAACAGATAGAGAGGTGCTACGGTTTTAAGGTCAAGCCAAACCCGGAGAAATAGGTTGAAATCACTCAACCACCAAATTGCTAGATTCACCGTATACTGTAGTTAAGTAATAACTTGTAATTTCAGTTTAAATGTTTTCTCTAAGATCAATAGTTTTCAATCTTCCTGATCAATCCCTCAACCTTAAACAGTCTCCTGAATTCCTCACAGGCTGGGCTGAAATCCACAATGCCATTTGTAAATACGAAGGTATAGAAAAAATGCAGTTTGTCAGCTTGGTCCAAATACTGAATAACCAAATCTTCATTTTCATGTAGGTTAATTACACACACGGATTGAGGACTTTTCCTTCATCTCTTTGTACAGATTTGAGAGTGTGTGTTCCAGCCTCCCTACATCCAGACATCAACATTAATGAATACAACGTATTAATCCAGTTGAAAAGGAAGACATCCTGATGAGAAACAGACAATTTATAAAACGGCGACTGTCTCCAGGGACATTTTGCCCAAATCTCATTAACTCTCTTCACTTCTGAACCTGGTGCGTGAAAAAAGTGTACGCTATCTTCCGACCATCTCATCAACAAAGGTGGAATTAAATAGCCCTTTAATCAATCTTTGTCTGCTGTCTTTATCTGCTGTCCCTCCAGTTGACCCACAGACGCGCATTTAAAGGATGTCTTGTCTCACAGACGCAGATCGTACACTGACAACCCCACCTCCTGCAATCTGAATGATGGAGTGTCACCAACACATAAAGCCCGTGTCCTTGAGGCAAAAATACCACCTAACGTCACAGGGACAGAGTGAAGTAGTTTCATCTCATTATAATCACCGTCGTTGTGAATCGCCTCCCTGTGTTGTCTGGTAATACCGATACAAACTAGGCATTCAAATGAAGGCCTTAATCACAGAGAGGCTGACGAAACGCCTGTCGTGTTTTGAGCCACCGCAGCTGGTGAAGATCGTGTTGTTCCCTTGAACCTTTGAAGAATTGCAGTGCATATTGTGCTGCTACAATGGTGACATGCAATGAATGGAAATCCTCTCTCATTGTGTGCAAAGTGTACGACTGTGATTCCCTACATCAGCTGTGAAAATATATGCAATGCACTGCTTCATTCGTGCTTGTGTGTGTGTGTGTGTGTGTCTGTGTGTGTGTGTGTGTGCGTGTATGAGTTTTAATTTTTGGGAGAGAGATTGTGTTCCCTCTTGTTCGAGATGAAATTTTCCCGTAAATCACATCACTGTATCTGGCAGCTCCCAGAAAATGTGGCTATTTCTCGGATTTCTTGGATATGCTCTATGATTACGGGATTGTTCTATTATTTATGTCTGTGTACCTACCCGGGTTTTGAGGACGGGGGTTGTTGTCGAGAAACGGGGTGAAGGAAAGAGGGCAAATGGAGGAAGTGAGAGCAAGAAAGGGAGAGAGCAAGAGTGAGAAAGGGAGAGAGCGAGAGCAAGATAGGGAGAGAGCGAGAGAGAGAGAGAGAGAGAGAGAGAGAGGGAGAGAGCAAGATGAAAGAGAATGGAGAGTGAGAGAAAAAAGATGGGATAGAGTAAACTGATGGGAACCTTTATCACGGCACCTCAAGCCAAATTAGATGAACCTACGGCCTTCTGTTTAATTGAGTGAACATGAGTTTGTACCATGCGTGTCAACACGTATAAAATATTAAAAGATAATAGTGCTTTATGTATCCAATTTGGATGTCTTGCTTGAGTTAGTCCGATCTTGCGTCTTGCTGTCTATGAATTTGAGAGTGGTAAAATCTCTGAGCCCCGTTCGTATGCGCTGTACCAAAACAATATTGAATTTTGTCCCTTTAGGGTTCATAACCTTTTGATGTTACAAAAACACAACTGGTTCTACATTATGTCAAACCCATCAGCTGAACTGGAATGACATTCACTCACGGTTACAAGAACCACCTCTGAACATTCAGTCCCCTATATGTCAAAGAAATATATTATAGGATATAGCAGGAACAGAGCAGCATATGGAATAGAGGAGGACCAGAGCAGCATATGGAATAGAGGAGGACCAGAGCAGCATATGGAATAGAGGAGGACCAGAGCAGCATATGGAATAGAGGAGGACCAGAGCAGCATATGGAATAGAGGAGGACCAGAGCAGCATATGGAATAGAGGAGGACCAGAGCAGCATATGGAATAGAGGAGGACCAGAGCAGCATATGGAATAGAGGAGGACCAGAGCAGCATATGGAATAGAGGAGGACCAGAGCAGCATATGGAATAGAGGAGGACCAGAGCAGCATATGGAATAGAGGAGGACCAGAGCAGCATATGGGCTAATTGTTATTAATATTTAATTTCTTTAGAAAATGTCAATTCCTCATTGTGCCTGCAAACAAGCAAAATATCTATATGGAATAAACCGGATGCAGGGTGATATGATGATAGAGTCTATTGAGAGTACACACACGCTGTGCTTATCCTGCTACTGGGTTTGACAAGGCAGAGTATGGCTAGACTTATTGGCTAGACTTATTGGCTAGACTTATTGGCTAGACTTATTGGCTAGACTTATTGGCTAGACTTATTTATGTGACATTAGCACAGAGAACACACACGCTATGCTTTCCAACCAACCGCACGTTTGTAGGTATTATAATTCAGGTTTTGACCAGAAAAAAGGACCGCTGTCCAATGTAACATGATACTAGAAATACTTCATTACGGAGCTGTAATGAAGAGGGTCTTTATGTGCGCGTGTGTGTCTTAGGAACATTACAGAGAAGGCCGTTCGGTCCCTCTGTCCATGAAAAACATGTCGCTCTGCGTACAGGTGGAACAGAGAGAACATGTTACTTCAAAGCGTAACACCTTATAACACAATCTTAACACTGTCATAACCAATTGCCAAAATCTATAATAATTTTTTTTCAATCGTACACATTTGAAGTCGTGTTGCATATTTTATTCCACGGCTAGCAGCGACCAATTCATTAACGTAATATCCAAACTATAGGACAATAATTACCATTCTAGTCAACTGGATGTTGTTTCTGAAATTGCAACATCGTTCTCATTGTTAGATAGCTCAAAGCATAATGGTCTGTGACTAATGGCTGAGCTGGATGCAGACGCAGCTATCACGAGCAGGACACCTTGTTTGGGACTGATGGCTGAGCTGGATGCAGACGCAGCTATCACGCAGGACACCTTGTTTGGGACTGATGGCTGAGCTGGATGCAGACGCAGCTTGTTACTGCTAGCTGGATGCAAAGCATCAATGGTCACCTTGTTTGGGACTAATGGCTGAGTTGGATGCTGGAGCTATCACGCAGGACACCTTGTTTGGGACTAATGGCTGAGCTGGATGCAGACGCAGCTAGCACGAGCAGGACACCTTGTTTGGGACTGATGACTGACACATGACTCGGATGGTCATAATGTTTCTGGACTTTGTCATGAAGCGGTTTATGATTTTCCAAATAAAGTCATGCAGGATTGGTCATTAGAGCGTTGTGTCATTTTGTAGCAGAGCGATGTGCACAGTCAACATTAATCGCTATATTACTATCAAATAACTCACACGATGTGTCAGTAAGAGCAGGTTGATATTCTGACAATATGGGGGAGATTGATCTGTTATGCTTTTGTATGTACGTATTTTCCCCATGGTTCCGAAGGAGAACAACGTAACACTGCTGAAAGGATGAATGCATCAAACCGTGTCACTCATCAAATATCTCTCTTTCTTCAGAGAGATGGGTTGAACACATGTGGCTTTATAAAATAAATCAAATTTTGGCTCCCTGGATGCAGATCTCAACATCCGGTGATTCTGATCCCTTCAGCGCATGTTGATTGAGGTTTTCCAGTGCCGTGTCATCTCCAGCATACTGATTAGTTAGTGAGCAACAGGGAGAGAGAGATGAGAGAGGGGGGGGGGAGGAAGAGGGATACGTGATGAGGAGAGACGGAGTCAGCCGGAGCCAATTGGAGAAAAGAAGAGAGGGAACAGGGAGATTATGAAACAGCAAGTGTAAAATCACCTGGAATGTGACATGGTCCTCAGCTCACTGGGCTCTAAACAATGAATGTGTTGTCACAGGAAGGAGTTCTTATTTGTGTTTATTACAAGCCATCAACACAATGTACTTCACCAAATTAAAAGATTGACTGTATTGTGACTGAATCATGTGCCTAGTACAGTGCTAAAATGGACTAACTGAATCATGTACCTAGTTCAGTGCTAAAGTGGGCTAACTGAATCATTTACCTAGTACAGTGCTAAATGGGCTAACTGAATCATGTACCTAGTACAGTGCTAAATGGGCAAACTGAATCATGTGCCTAGTACAGTGCTAAAGTGGGCTAACTGAATCATGTACCTAGTACAGTGCTAAAGCGGGCAAACTGAATCATGTACCTAGTACAGTGCTAAAATGGGCTAACTGAATTATGTGCCTAGTACAGTGCTAAAATGGGCTAACTGAATCATGTACCTAGTATAGTGCTAAATGGGCTAACTGAATCATGTGCCTAGTACAGTGCTAAAATGGGCTAACTGAATCATGTGCCTAGTACAGTGCTAAAATGGGCTAACTGAATCATGTGCCTAGTACAGTGCTAAAATGGGCTAACTGAATCATGTGCCAAGTAGTACAGTGCTAAAGCGGGCAAACTGAATCATGTACCTAGTACAGTGCTAAAGTGGGCTAACTGAATCATGTACCTAGTACAGTGCTAAATGGGCTAACTGAATCATGTACCTAGTACAGTACTAAAATGGGCTAACTCACCAAATGAAATGATTGACTGTATTGTGACTGAATCATGTGCCTAGTACAGCACTAAAGTGGGCTAACTGAATAATGTCCTTAGTACAGCAATAAAGTGGGCACACAGAACCAAAGAGCCTACCCTGTTGGAGGCAACTGCACCTAGTACAGTACTAAAGTGGGCTAACAGAATCAAACAGCCAACCCTGTTGGAGGCAACTGCACCTAGTACCGTACTAAAGTGGGCTAACATAATCAAACAGCCAACCCTGTTAGAGGCAACGGCACCTAGTACAGTACTAAAGTGGGCTAACAGAATCGAACAGCCAACCCTGTTGGAGGCAACTGCACCTAGTACCGTACTAAAGTGGGCTAACATAATCAAACAGCCAACCCTGTTGGAGGCAACTGCACCTAGTGCCGAACTAAAGTGGGCTAACATAATCAAACAGCCAGCGGGAGACGGGAGTTGGAAGTCAGGCTTTAAACCGAAGAGGAAGGTGGATGGTTGGCAGAAATGGTTACTGGTGAGCTCATGTTGGCACCGTTGGATGGCAAACTGTCCACCGTGTTTAATCCTTTACAGGTCCAATGACTGGTTGATCTGTTTGGTGACACATTTGGATGAAGTGTCTCCGGCGGGCAAATTCTCATTATGCTTTAGGAAATCCTTCAGCCATGTGGAGTGGCTGCCGGATGGAGGTCGTCAGTCAAGTGTCCTCCGGTGCATTCATCTGACTGACATTCTGGTTGGACATTCATGAACGATGTCACAGAGAGAGATGAAGCTCGGTCTACGTCTTGTCTATTTTCTGTACTACACTAGGCTTAATTTGTGTCTGTAAATTGGCGTCATAATTGGCAATTTGGTAATTATATTGCCCCCTATCGAAGTCAATAAAGAATGAAATGAATCAGTAGATTTTTAACGACCGTTGTTGCAATGGAAATAATAATGTAATGGTTATTTGAAAAACAATTATTTCAAGTGTTACATGTACACAAAACGTATAGCCTTTACATACGTATCGAAGTCAGCATAGTTATTACATAATATGGGTTAGGGTTAGATATAGAGATTAGATATAGAGATCGTATATAGAGATTGGATATAGAGATTGTTGTGGATTTACAGGTGATGGACAGATTCACCATGTCAGCATCGAGTGCAAATGCAATGCATTTATTTTTCATTACAGGTCAGAGGTGTTTGATGGTGAGTATTATGCTGTTTGTCTCTAGAGGACTGGTGGTCAGCTGGTCGAGGCCCACCGAACGGGGAAATAAATGGTTTATCTGAATGGTCCGAGCATCCAGAGGAGAATTAAGGTACAATTGGATGATGGAGTGGAAAGGGTTCACAAAGTTTGTGTCTTTCCCAACCTGAGAAGAAATTCAGGTTATGACAAACGCAACGTCAGTACACCCTTAAGGAAAGTAGGATTGCTACATGCCAGGACTATTGCTTGACCACTGCTTAATCACAATCAGATTCAGATTCAGAAAGAGTTTTATTCGGCGGCTCAAAGTGACAAGAATAATTCAAAAAATATATACCTTTGAATTATTCTTGTCCACTTCACAGGTTCGAGGGGTGGGTTGGCTTGATTTAATGTTCTCAAACAGAAGTATTCTAGGAATCCAATACTGGTATAAATATTTAATATATTGCTATAAATGAAATACTACTTACAATTTTCAATGTAAGGAACAATATGCCATTTCAAATGCAGCCTAGGTGGTAATGTGTTTGAACTGTGGTAATCAAGCTACAGAGTGTGTGTGTGTGGGTCGGGGGTTTTATCCATTAATAACAACCTTTATGACTGTTCTCCAATGATCTAATAACCAATCTGTGTTGAGTGGAACAATTATTAACAACAATGATTTTGTCATCCTTCATTGGTGGGTCACGGTGATCCCATCCTATACAGTAGCTTACTTTATACCACCAAATATCCACGTCAATTACCTCACAAAACCGTTTTCTAATTCACACTCATCCGAACGGTCGTTTTTATAATCGCCCCGCTGGGCTTTATCTCACGTTTCTCGGCCCGTAACTGTTTTATATACTCGACTCACATTCTTGGCTTAAGTCCCTCAGGACCTTTAGAGCGTTTGGGCCCGCCTCTTTCCTCTGTAGTTAAAAGGTCTTCCTGTCCTCCGGTTTACAGTGCAACTCATTGGACGGGTAATTACAAGCCATTGTGGAGATGAAGGGCGCGTGGACCTTTACTTTCCTCTCAATTAAATGTCACAAGGTGTTGCTCTGCCACTCTTCTCCCGAAAGACACTCATTACACACTAGAGAGAGAGAGAGAGAGAGAGAGCCTGCCGTGTCTGGAAAAAGGAGAACGAGACAGCTGCTCTGACTCTCTGAATATCCCCCCACTCACTTCTCAACCTGCCGGCTTTGGAATTCATGTCTGAGAGTGTGCCTTTGCTTTCCTGGGTGCCTTTAACATGATATGTGAGTAGTTGCAATTCTTGCAATGAGAACAATTTAAACCCCAGGACAACGTTTCACTCTGTGCAAGAATGAAGTGCTAAACCCTGACAAATATTCCCAGCTTTATCCAAGACACTCCCCTTTTAAACTAGTTGTCCGTGAACAGTTCCTCAGATTTTCTATTCTCTGCAGTCGTCTTTGTGTACAGGAGATATGGACGATAGAGGCAGGTGACACAATGTGTAGTAGCAGCTGTTTCTTTTACTGTTTTAATGTCTTTGTTGTGAATACTTCTGTTCTATGTCTCAGCTTTCTTTATCAACGTTTTGAGAATGACATTTTAATTAGTGTTTCCATGCAGTCTGGATGCAGGTTGTCAGTAATAATACTTAAACCAACCAATCAAAGGTTGGCAGACTGACAGGATGTCATCAGTTTGGGGTCCTTTTTACCTCAGTTGCTAGCATCACAAATACCACAGGGGAGGGGTGCATTAATAAAATGTATAGATATGTATACACTCGCTTATGTACATCGTTCATTAGTTAGCTTGCTAGCTTACATATATAACGAGTTTGTCAGCTTTTTGCTTCCTTGCTAATGTTAGCTAACCTAAGCATTTGTCAACTGGTGTTAACATCAACTCAAATTTCATTTATTTGATGGAGATGTATATTAGTATCCTGCCTTTAGTTGAACTTATAATATTGTAATATTGTTGCAAATCCACCAAAGATTAACCACACGCCATTTCTTTAAACATGGGATGCTCGTTAATTTTAACAGCACTACGGCTATCTTAACACTATTCACTAAAGAACGCTGATTGTTGAAATGGTATCCTCGTATTCATCGTGGTAACATCATCCATCTTCTCCTCTCCATTTTGCTCCTCTAAAAGGTGGCAAGTCCTTCATATTTCCATACAACCACTGACCTTTACTTTGTGAAGCGAGAGGAGAGCGTAATGAGGCAGAATAAACTTGGGTTCTATTGTATGCTAACATCCTCTGGTGCCTGCCCTCCGAAATGACAAAGACTTGGGTATTAATGAGAAAGCTTACCTTGTTCTCTATGTTCGATATATAGTTAAAGTCATTAATTCGTATGTCAAAGCTTTTATTTGTTTAACAGACACATATCAAGATTTGCCCAGTAGGCAAAAATCACGGATTACATCTTTAAAGGCAAACATCAAAATGATTTATTACGTATTGCTGTTCTTCTGAACTTATCATTGCAAACACATTCTGTCTGTATGTTTGCCCGTTAATATCCGCCTGGTCAATATAGGTACAGCTAATTCTCTTTATTTTATGTTTGCATCATTTCCTCCTGTCTCCTGTTTGTTTCCTTTACAAAGCATCATTTTGTAAGTATTTGACAGGATGTGGAAATGTATTTATTGAATTTGTCATTACAATCGCCTCTTTGTCTATTTTTTGGCAGCTTGAATCAACGTCTGTTTTGTAATTTAGTAATAATTGCCAGCTTACTTTGGCAGCTTGCTTTAAAAGTTGATAACAGTGTGTGAATGCTGAATTATCTGTTCAATTAAAGATATTGTGTGGTTATCGTTTCACATTAAAACATCTTTGTAATCCAACAATTTTACTTCAAAAAGCCCACACTGGGGATTTGTTGTTTAGCTAACAACCAAGGTATTTACACAGCAAGACCAGTACAAATATTTTGTTATATAATATTTGATTTATAAAACTATTTGTATGCATATACACGAATGAGCCAAAACATTATGCCTAATATGTTGTTGGTCCTCCACGTAGCGCCAAACCAGCCGAGGCGTGGACTCTACAAAAACTCTGAAAGAGTCCTGTCGTATCTGGCACCAAGACATTAGCAATAGATCCTTCAAGTCCTTTGGATTGTGCTATGGAGCCGACCGTGGATCAGAGTTTTAGGTTCACCATATCTCACAGATGCTCAATCTGGGTTTCCAAGCAGAACGTTGCCCAGAGCATCACACCCCCTCGTCTCCCGCATTTCGTCTTCCCACAATGCATTTAGGTGCCATCAGTTCCCCAGGTGAATGGTGCACACGAACACGGCCCATCTATGTGATCGGAATCAGAGTCAGAAAGGATCCCATTCGCTACGTGCGTTTACAACAAACGAGGAATTTGTTCTGGCCCGTTACTGCAACACCATACACACTTAATGAACAAGTACGAACAACAGAACAATTAATTACTAGACATTTGTGTTGATGTCCGAGTTGTGCAGGCTACACAAGGACACCACACAGTCAATCTCCTCCTTGTAGGCGGACTCGTCTCCATCAGAAATAAGTGGATAAGTTGGGTACCCAGCGCCCCGTCGCCGGTTTCAGAGATGCTCCGACCCATTCGTCTGGCCATAACAATTCGCCCCTTGTCAAAGGCGCTACGTTTTTTTATCTTGTCCAGTTTTCCTGCAGCCGACAGTTTGACTACGAGAACTGATTGTTCACTTACTATCTCATTAACCACGACCTTGACCCTTGTTAGGTGATGATAAACATGAGTTGCTTTACCTGACATGTTCATCTGACCAGTAATTGATAGGTGGCTGCTTTAGGCCAACAACCCTAATCGCTCCCCAGGTGGTTGCTGTTATCGTGTTCTCAGTTACTCAATTATGTAACCGTCCTCTGATATTCTTACATAATCACAGCCAAAAGAATATCTCTTGATCGATCCACCGTGCAGTAAAGCCCATAAACGATCTCCTCGAGTTTCTTTAATCTTATGACACATGAATTCAGCCAACCATTTTTCTACCATCATGGACTTGCCATTTATGAGCCACAGCTTCAAATGAATACCCGAACAATTATAATCGGGCCTTGAATTTGAACCCCTATTAACGAGGTATACCAGGGCCATTATTCAGCGACAGCTTTAAAGTATATAGCCATTAGTGCAGAATACATAAAAGGGTTCAAACGAAGAGGTGATTACAGATACCCACGGGTCAGAACTGGTCAGCGTAATCTAGGAATCGGGGGGGGGAACTCGACGTTGTGTGGAGAGATCAGGAGAGAGATAAACACTAACATCCACACGCAGATAGAAGGAGCGCTAGAGTTTTATTGTTCCGTCTGGTCTCTAACCGGAGCCGGTGATTATCTGTCCCTGTCACTATCAGATTCTCTAATGAGGCTTTTAACCAGGTTCTTTCCTAATTAATCCCAGGTGCAGGAACACCAATGACTGCGAGATATGAAAAAAAAGAACTCAAAAGGGATTTCTGTCCGCCGTGCGTTCAAAATGATTTATGGTTGGTGGCTATAATCTTGGCACAGCTCCAGACTTCAAGATGAAAAGTAGTTAGATGGTACTCTTGTTTTTTTGCTGTTAACCTTCATGATTTTCTCTTCGTCTCCTCGTGTCTCCTGCTGTTAGCGATGGTCGGACGAGTTATATCTTGATTTTCTTCCCGTCCAACGAATGACAGCTAATTGATGAGACAAAGTGTCCAAACAGTGATGTGTCATAATATTTCATAAAACTGTCACTGACTCGGCTCTCGCTGTATAAAACCGGTTACTGGTGGCTGAACAACAGCACAGTCTAGCATTCACAAATGATTTGTTCCTCACAACGGAAGTACTTAGTTAATAAAGTTGTATTATTCTCTTTAAGATTTACTTACAGAGAAGCACATAAAAGTGCCGAAATAAGTAAAGTTACAGGGTGAATGTCTGCATCCTAAATCAGCGTTATTGTAATTCTAGTTACAGGAAGGATAAAAGTGCAAAAGTACAAAATGCTGTGGCAACAGATTGTGGAAACATGATTGTTGAAAAGCTTATGTGTATAAAAGACTACAGTCAAAAAGAAGAGAATGACTTTAACTTAATTCCTGTGAAAAAACACAATTTGGGTTATTTCAGGTGTTTGTGAATTATAATGCCAAAAGCCCCACAAAAGAAACACTGGATATTGATTCATTGTAAACATTTTATAATATTCCCAAAGATTCTCTCAGGAGTGTGCATTTGTCAATCAGTGTAGGAATTTTTAGTGTAAAGATTTGTAAATAATATGACAGTTAATATGATTTTGAATACAATCATTCATGTTTTGGGTTGACAGCTTTGTGTTATAAAAAGTCCCGGAAGCCGTTCTTTATTAAACCAATAGTCTAATAATCATCAATTGGCACCTGTGCATTTGCCAAACGACGAGAGAACATCCATTTGGGTCGGTGAACAGACGGGACTGTGCAGACTAGCGATGAAACTGGAACATCTACACCTCTGGTACTGTCCAGCAATGGTTCACTTCTGGAGTCATTTCCTGGTGCCGAAATTGAGGGGCATCTGTGACCACGTCCAGTCGGTCTTGCTCGTGGGACTTCCTTATGGGACATATATATGGCGGATGAATTGCAAAAAGAAAACACTAAACTGGAGAATGTTAAGGGAACAATGATAAAGATGTTGGTTCTGTTCGTTTTTTTTGGCCTGTTATTTAAGGTTTAGCAGAATAACAGATTTCAGATGGGTTCCTCAGGTTACATGTTTTTCTTCGGCTGCAATCTCTCTCTCTGAACCTCGCAACATTTTTCCAGGCTCCTTTATATTCAAGAGAGTACAGCAACAAGCATAACACGATGCTGGCCCTCGGGTGTCCGATTTGCAGAACAAAAATAGTTTGAACTAATGCCGTTCTTGATTTGACCACCACGCACAACAACATGTTTATCTAATCCCACCCACCAATTAATTATCTAAATAGCAGAAGACAAATTCGTCTCTTCTGTCCTACATAGTACCAGATCCATGTTTGTAATCATTATGTTTGATGTGCATTTGCAAAATTACATGGCGTCACCTTAGGTTGTTTTGAAATAAATGAGCTGGTGTTTTTTAATATTGTGAATATTGCTGCCGAACACGCATCTGAATGCCCCTAGTGACTCCA
Source organism: Dallia pectoralis (assembly GCA_029465975.1). Lineage (NCBI taxonomy): Eukaryota > Metazoa > Chordata > Actinopteri > Esociformes > Umbridae > Dallia > Dallia pectoralis. Next base: position 2,310,842 of record CM055753.1, read on the forward strand.
TTCTAGAGTATGCATGTTAGTCATTATCTTCATCGTTCTCCGTTACTAACTGCCCGTGGCTACATAATCTTTGGATACCCTTAATCTTATTCGCGGTCGGGTTTGCTCCATAATTTAAAACAAGAAAGGGTATGCAGACAAGACATAGTTGCTTTGCTGATGCTGAAGCACGACTCGGATTATAAAAGATACTCGGATTATAAAAGATACTCGGATTATAAGAGCAAATTCTCAGAAATTAGTCAATGACGCTCAAACACGAAATATGACACCGACATGTAAGCTTATTTACTGGTTTGTTATCAGCATGCAGCAGTAAGGCGACCGTCAGCCTAGCTGTCATGGTGTCTGACTAGAAACCAAAAGGTTGCCAAATCAAATTCCAAGCTGGCCAGGGCAAACTTTATAATAAGTTACATGTCAGTTACATAAAAAGTCCCCATGGATGAAGCCAAATGCCGAATGCCGAAAAAGTAATCAGCTGACATTGCATGTACACCGATATTTATTACTGACTATTTTGGAGTTAGATTTATGGTTAAGGGGAGTGTTACTGATTTGGTTGTGGTTCTTTTTCGACAAGCGCACTTGATAATGCTGAAGAACGGGTGGATTTGCTTACAACTGGCGGTTGAGGCAGTGGGCCAATGGGGTTCTGCTCAAAAGGCATCGTTGCAAGACAGACATTTGCCCGACCGTTATCTCCGTGTTTACATCTGTGCCACTTGCAGGTTTAGAAATCAGATCCAGGAACAGGGCCATCTGGGCCCAATTCCTCTCCATATCAACCCAGGCACTTACAGGTCATACATGAGACAATGGCTGTGATAGAAGCAGACAAATCGAGGGCCATATGGGAAAGAGAGCAACAGAAAGAAAGAAAAAGAGCGGCACACAAATCAACAGACTGCTGCCAGCTCCTGCCAAGTCTTTGCCCTGTAGGGGGCTGATGTGTCTGGGGTTTAGATGGGCGTCCGCTGCCTTTTGAACAGACAGCCGGAGCCGCCGTTTCATCTCCAGAACTAACAAAAAGCGCCGGGGTGAAAATAATAGAAAATAATAAAGTATTGCCGAACCAATAACCACTTGTCCCCCAGAGGGGTGAAGAGAAGAATTGTTTAAAGTTTGTTTTTTGTTTCACTTTCTCTAAGTCCCGTTTCACACGAATATATGTGTTTGAGGAAGAAGCATTGTTCTATGTGACATGGATACCACTGTGAACAGTGCAGTACTGACGTGATCACACAACCAATTCTCCAACCATTAAGGCCCTGGTCTGTACTGTTTGTCACTTACAGGTACTTAAACATGTTGAGATACCTTGACGTCTACTGCTGCAACACTACCATACTGTGACACTGTATTATGTTAGTCCATTTAGAGATGCTGTAAAGTCGCTGGTCACTTTACTTGTTCTGCTCTTGTTTTCGGAGGAGGCATTACTTTTCACTGTTATTCTCAGGCAAACTCTTCCTGGACTCTAACTCATGAAATAAAGGTGAAGCTAGTCACCTTTTACTCTACAAAATCACTTGAGTTGTGTTGCAGTGTCCTGAAACAATTTATTACGGACGGACGTGACAATAATGAAGTGTACGATAATAACGTCAGGAGGGAAGTGTGGAGAAAAAAGGGAACTGCTCATAAGTCAACATCTCCCACCTGGACTGTGAAACATGGCGTTGGTAGTGCTATGGCCTGGGTATGCACTGTACCTGGATCAGGCTCATTTGTCTTCATTGAAGATGCGACTGCAGCCAGCAGCCGGATGAATACTAAATCGTTATATTTTTAAACGGAAATATAAAAGGTCTGCTTTTTAATGCGGCAGGACCAAATGAGAGAACCTGCTTGACTGGCCCAGTTAGATTAGCAGGAAGGGAAGGTTGCTGCAGTACAGGGCTGGTACAGGGCTGGTACAGGGTTGGTACAGGGGTGGTACAGGGGTGGTACAGGGGTGGTACAGGGGTGGCACAGGGCTGGTACAGGGGTGGTACAGGGCTGGTACAGGAGTGGTACAGGGCTGGTACAGGGGTGGTACAGGGGTGGCACAGGGCTGGTACAGGGGTGTTACAGGGCTGGTACAGTGGTGGTACAGGGCTGGTACAGGAGTGGTACAGGGCTGGTACAGGGGTGGTACAGGGCTGGTACAGGGCTGGTACAGGGGTGGTACAGGGCTGGTACATGGGTGGTACAGGGGTGCTACAGGGCTGGTACAGGGGTGGTACAGGGGTGGTACAAGGCTGGTACAGGGGTGGTACAGGGCTGGTACATGGGTGGTACAGGTGTGCTACAGGGTTGCTAGAGGGCTGGTACAAGGCTGGTACAGGGCTGGTACAGGGGTGGTACAGGGCTGGCACAGGGGTGGTACAGGGGTGGTACAAGGCTGGTACAGGGGTGGTACAGGGCTGGTACATGGGTGGTACAGGTGTGCTACAGGGTTGCTACAGGGCTGGTACAAGGCTGGTACAGGTCTGGTACAGGGGTGGTACAGGGCTGGCACAGGGGTGGTACAAGGCTGGTACAGGGGTGGTACAGGGGTGGTACAAGGCTGGTACAGGGGTGGTACAGGGCTGGTACATGGGTGGTACAGGTGTGCTACAGGGTTGCTACAGGGCTGGTACAAGGCTGATACAGAGGTGGTACAAGGCTGGTACAGGTGTGGTACAGGGTGCTACAGGGGTGGTACAGGGGTGGTACAGGGCTGGTACAGGGCTGGTACAGGGGTGGTAGGGCTGGTACAGGGGTGGTAGGGCTGGTACAGGGATGGTACAGGGCTGGTACAGGGGCTGGTACAGGGGTGGTAGGGCTGGTACAGGGGCTGGTACAGGGGTGGTAGGGCTGGTACAGGGGTGGTACAGGGGTGGTACAGGGGTGGTACAGGGGTGGTACAGGGGTGGTAGGGCTGGTACAGGGGTGGTACAGCATCACCTAGGAAGACACTTAGCATGTGGTCATTGTTGCTTATGTTGCAGACAACAGGTAAGTATTGCATGCAAAGGACCTAGGACCTCATACTAAACATTAGTACTTATTGCACCCAATGTTAATCTGAACTTTTAAATGGGAGGACATTGCACACAGAGGGCTGTCATTACTTAACAGTTAATCCCAATTGGATGACAATTCCCTCAAGTTAAAGCTGACAGTCTGTTGTCGAAGCCAATAGTCGTTCTATATTTTCAAATCCTGAAGTGCAATTTCCCTGTCAGAATACTTCAGGAGTGTACTGTTTATTATAAACCTACATTTCTGACCCATTTCATCATCTGCTACGGCAGTCATTACTAGAGCTGCCAAATCTGTTCTGCCAGAGTACTACGAGACGTGGCATATTCAAGCATATAATTGGTCGTGTTATGTAACCGAACGGGGAACAGGATGAACGTTTTAAAGACACACCTCTAAGGGTTTCGAGTGGAACGATTATTTTAGCGATTGGCATTTAATGGGCTAAACTAAAAAACACATTTTGGGTAATTATATCTACAATAGCCGGGGAGACCTGGTAGCATCCCCGACAGGGAGATCTGATGAGTCAATTTTAAAAGAGTTTTTCGTTGACAGGACGTTAGATTTGAGAATCACACATTTACTGATTGTCACTCTTATTTTCATGTACGGCACATTTCTCGTTCGCTCGCTGTAGCTCTTTCGTGCGCTCTCTCAGTCTCACTCCCCCTTTGTCAAATCTCTTTCCAACCACGACAGCAGGCAGGTAGAGGGAGAGAAGCGTGAGCTATTTGCTACTAATGAGATAAGGTGGAAACATGGGTTATATTCCATCTGTTTTTAACTTGTCAGCTGTCATGTCTTGAACGCTCTTTACTGTACGCTCGCACACATGCACAATAACACCCACACACACAGACACACACACACACACACACACACACACACACACACACACACACACACACACACACACACACACACACATACACTCAGGTAATATCAGCACAAAAACAAGTACCTGGTTTCACTGTTATTAAAAATAATATTTTTGATCTACCCAATAGAATAACCAAGAGGCAATTTCCTGAATGTTCTTCAGTTATTAACATATTATTCAATACTTACAGCCTATTGCTTAAAACGATAAACCTCTGACAGAAAACGTATGGTTATACTCAAAGCACGATCTCTGTGTGATATTTTACTTTGCCCTCAGATAGCACACAGCAGTGTTAAGTACAATGACATTGAAGTAGCAGAACACCTCATCATTTATTGGTTGTTCTATTTCGTAATTTCTTTTAGACTGTAAACGTTAGATTGTTGCTAAAGTATACAGAAAATGCACCAATGTCTAATAATTGTTGTAGCAATTTGCATTGTTATTTGAAATGTTTCAGAGTAATATTTAGTATTCATCTATTTTATAAAAGTATATCGACATTTACAGTGTCACAACCTGATCTGTCTCACCTGACTTGTCTTTGACTCCACCCCTTTCCACCAGGTGTTCCCAATGTACTAATTATTCCCTGGGTTTTATATGTCAGCATTTCCTGTTCCCTGTTGCCAGATTTTTTGTCTTAATACTCTCGTTTACAGCGTTACCCTGTTCCATGTTATCTGTTCTGATTTCTATTCCCAGTGTTTGACCGTTTCCGTTTTCTGACCTCGAGCCTGCCTGACCCCTGTACTATACGTTATTGAACCCTGCCTGTCCACGACCACGAACTAGCCTCCTGTTATTGAACCCTGTCTGTCCAGGACCACAAACCAGCCTACTCCCGTTATTGAACCCTACCTGTCCTGACCACAAACCAGCCTACTCCTGTTATTGAACCCTACCTGTCCTGACCACAAACCAGCCTACTCCCGTTATTGAACTCTGCCTGTCCACGACCACGAACCAGCCTACTCCTGTTATTGAACCCTACCTGTCCACGACCACGAACCAGCCTATTCCCGTTATTGAACCCTACCTGTCCTGACCACAAACCAGCCTAACCCCGTTATTGAACTCTGCCTGTCCACGACTACGAACCGGCCTACTCCTGTTATTGAACCCTACCTGTCCACGACCACGAACCAGCCTATTCCCGTTATTGAACTCTGCCTGTCCACGACCATGAACCAGCCTACTCCTGTTATTGAACCCTACCTGACCATCACTACATTTTCTGGATTATCCTTTTCATAAACATTATTGTTCATTATCTATCATTATCTAGAGCTGAAGATTATGGACAATTGTGCTTTTCAAAGACTGTTCAGTGTGGACTACGCAAAAAAATATGATTGGTGTATAAACAGATGAATAGTCCTGAATTGGGGTGAATGGTCCAGAACTTTGGAAAATTGCAAAACTGTAATTGACTAATTACAAACCTAATTTAAAATTTCATCGCCAATGGCAGCTGGTGTTCAGTTTTCCGGTCTCAAATCCGACAGACAAAGCGAATGTCTCGCCTAAGAAATTGCCCATTGCTGAAAAGCTATTTCTTTGTCACACTGTATGATTGAAAATCATAGAAAATTCAATAATGCATGGAAACTATTTCTTTACATCAATTCAATCATCAATCATTATTTTCTCCCCGACCCGGTTTCTGGAAATGGCTCTGATTCTAGCCAACATGCAGAGGTGAATATGGTGAAAGGTGGAGCTAGAAGCCTAAGTGTCTGACACATACACCACCCTATGCAGTTGGCAGTCCCTCTTCTACTGCATAAACACATTATCTGCTGTGGAAAACAGAAAAGGAAGCATCAGTGCATTAACAGAAAGGGTACAGTACAGCCAAGAGAAAGGAACTGACGAGGTGACTTGACGGAGGACAACATTTTACAAAATCTGTTACAATGGTCCAGTAGAGATAAAAAATAGAGATGAGCCAGTGAGATAGAATCCCATAGACATCACTGGAGCAGTACAACTGGGTGAAGGGTGTGAAGTTAAGATAACAGGCTTCTGCAGAGTGAACAAGAGCCTGATATAATCCAGTCATACTGTATATATAATACGTAACTGGTCTGCAGACATTTTGGACCGTGCTTTGAAATTATGACCTCAAGAATAAAAAGATGAATTCTATAAAGGTTCATTTTCATCATCCACTGAAAACGTCGCTGCGGAGAAAGATAGAAATAAAGAAAGAAAAGAAAATAGAGGCATAGTGTTATGTGTCTTGTTATGGTTAAGCAGGAAAAATATCAAATCAAGACCAGAGCAACCAGATGGTGTCGATAAAGTAATTCTGACGTTGTCAGAATCGATCATTTTCTCCTCTAATATCTGTAACCAGGAGAGTGTGAGGAGTGGATAATGTGTCTTGACGTCTTGCCCATCTCTGCACTGGCTGTCAACAAAAGCCTAAACAGCACAAACTATCCCATTAAATCTTCTGTTTCAGTGGGAGATTTAATGGACTTAGCCACTTGCCAGTCTCTTGTTACTAACTCGGGAAAGAGAGAAAGCCATAGGCAGAGTCGACTATTACAAACTGGCCAACTGGCCAACCTGGCATGTAGTGACTGGCACATCACATACAACTGGCCAACCTGGCATATAGTGACTGGCACATCACATACAACTGGCCAACCTGGCATATAGTGACTGGCACATCACATACAACTAGCCAACCTGGCATATAGTGACTGGCACATCACATACAACTGGCCAACCTGGCATAGAGTGACTGGCACATCACATACAACTAGCCAACCTGGCATATAGTGACTGGCACATCACATACAACTGGCCAACCTGGCATATAGTGACTGGCACATCACATACAACTGGCCAACCTGGCATTGTGACTGGCACATCATATACAACTGGCCAACCTGGCATATAGTGACTGGCACATCACATACAACTGCGAACCTGGCATATAGTGACTGGCACATCACATACAACTGGCCAACCTGGCATATAGTGACTGGCACATCACATACAACTGACACTACTGTCAGTCTCTCCGATGTGGAAATCATTGTAACATTTTGCATAGTTACCTCTATGGTACCAGCTCATGTTAATGTGTCCAGATGTTGTGGAAAGCAAGACCCATTATGAGAATAAGAATTCAAAATCTTGCAGATTAGCTTAGTGGTGTTTCGGATTGTGTTGCAACTGGCCTGCAGGTTCCTGGTGTTCAACCTTGTTGGGGCTTAATTTCACTGCAAAGACATGAGAGAGAACTGGGGATTGTGGATTTTGGTGTTGACTTTGGAGTGGATTTTGGTGTGGATTTTGTATTTGGGTGTAGATGTGGGTGTGGATTTTATGGTGGATTTGGGTGTGAATTTTGATTTTAGTGTGGATTTGAAATTTGGTATGGATTCGGATTTGGGCGTGGTTTTGTATTTGGGTGTGGATTTTGTATTTGGGTGGGGATTTTGTATTTGGGTGTAGACTTGTGTGTGGATTTGAGGTTTTAGTGTGGATTTGGAATTTGGTGTGGATTTGGGTTTTGTCGTGGTTTTGGATTTGGGTGTGGATTTTGGATTTGGGTGTGGATTGGATTTGGGTCTGGATTGGATTTGGGTGTGGATTGGATTTGGGTCTGGATTGGATTTGGGTGTGGATTTTGTATTTGGGTGTGGATTTTGTATTTGGGTGTAGACTTGGGTGTGGATTTGAGGTTTTAGTGTGGATTTTGTATTTGGGTGTGGATTTTGTATTTGGGTGTAGACTTGGGTGTGGATTTGAGGTTTTAGTGTGGATTTGGAATTTGGTGTGGATTCGGATTTGGTCGTGGTTTTGGATTTGTGTATGGATTGGATTTGGGTCTGGATTGGATTTGGGTCTGGATTGGATTTGGGTGTGTATTTGGATGTGAGTGTGGATTTGTGTATGGATTTGGATTTGGTATTTAAAGGTGGTTTTGAGTTCCATTGACTCAATAAGAACGTCTGACCACATATTAATGCTTATAACACATATGAAAGGTTAACCCCTTTGTAAGGAACTGGGATATTATTATTACACTGGTTCCTTCATGAACTTTAAAATTACTGAAGGAAAATTCTGTCATTTTCAGTTGTTCAGTTTTTTGGAGAAATACGTTGACTCTCATAGGCATAAGATGATCATTTAAAACAAACAAGCACTGACAATCAATTCAAAGCATCTAAGCTTTTGGTTACATTCGCAAAGAAAGAAACGAACAATGTTAGTTATTTATTCTGAACTGAATTCTAGCTCTACAGATCTGCAATGGTAAATTGACTGGCTGGTAAACTAATATAAAAATGGGTTTGTTCCGCTACAAGTAATCTGTCTCACTAATTGTATCACTGCCACAAAATTGCTTTTCTCCAGCTTGATCTCTTGAGCACCAAAACATGGTTTCAACACGATTTAACAAATAATTATTGTAATGTGTAAAGGAAAAAAGCAACTAGAAAAGGGGTTGTTGTAAAAGACACCCACTGTGGGTCTCTTCTAAATGACCCGTTAAGAAAAATTTAACGACCCACATTAGAGCGTACGTTCCTTTTGACAAGTGGAAGTACTCTTTGAAGATTAGATTGTCTCTTGGGTGCTTTGATACTAGTTGTGCCACAGCACGGGTGAAACATATCTTGACCACTAAGATGAGAAGCAGGACCAGAACCAGAAACACACAGACTAAACAGGAGACTACAAGTGAGGGCCCAAAACCCAATTTCCAAATACAGACAAAAATATGATGTTATTGTAATGCCTGCCGCACGGTGCCACGCTACCTCTTCCTCTCCGGCACTCCTCCTTGTCGTTGTACTAACGACCAATAAGAGACAAAGGCAGCAAAGCGCCCCGTAGACACACCTGCTCCCCATCACTTATTACATTGGCTATTTATGTCCCTGTTTTTTACTTGCAGCTCACAGATTAGTTAGTATTAGTATTAGTATTAGTATTGTTTCCCTGTGTACTTCTGTGTGGTGCAGATTGTTATTTAATTTGATGACACCGTGTGCCGTTCATCATGTTGGTCGATATCTGGTATTTTTCTACGGTTTCACCTGACCTATCACACCGCAACCTTACCTTGTATACCGGTACCTTCGCAAATCACAGTTATATTTAAAAATAAAATGATTTGCTGATTGGGGCTTGAACATTGCAGTCCACAAACTGACCAACTAATAATTCAGCCCATTTCCGAATGTGAGGCGTCAGCAACTGAAGTGATGAAAACACGGGTTGGAGGAAGGCGAGAGTAGAAATAAAATAGGAATCACAAGGAAATGGCTCCGTAGTGATATTAGACTGGAGATAGGAGGGAACCTAATGTCTCACTATGTTTACTTGAGAGGAGGCTTGTCCGAAACATTTTTCTAATTAAAAAATGCTTTGGGGAGGTGTGTCTGCTATCATCAGAAAATACACCAGAACAGCAAAGCCGCCCGACAATCTAGCTGAGGCCATCTGTCGATGCTGGTCGCAGGCACCAGGGAGACTGATACCAATGCGCTGTGAACACTCTAGTTACCTCCACTGACAGCCTGATCCACACAAGCAGAGACCTGTAATGTTCTGCCTTGCGTCACACTTGGCTGGCCGCGATAACGTTCTAACTGTCTGAGTAACGCAAACGGTACCGTTTGGACAGCTCCATATGCTACAGTTAACAGTAGCTGTGGAGGAGGTTTACATAAAAGCTTACAGTAAGTAACCGATTTTCTTATCTATTCCTCACCCTATGTGGTCTAAGTCACAGAGACAGTGTCACCTGCCCGTTAGATTGAGGGTGGTGGACCCAGAGGCATATCATGACACCCCTCCATGTCATGTGCCACTCCTAGCCACCAATGCTTCTCAGCCAGGGTCGGCGTGGCCTCACTGCACCAAACGGCTCCTCAGCCTGTCTGGAACGCCTATGAAGACACGCATTTGGAAGCGGGGATCCGTTAGACGTGTGCGCTGTTTGTCAGGGTCGATGACCCACTGCACCGGTCCAATGACACGAGTCAGACAGATTACGGAGGTTGTACTTTGGTCATTCCTCTCCCGGTCGTCTATCTTTAATATGGGGTCCGTCTTGGTGTTCCTCTGCCAGATCTTTTCATGGGGAAATGTGGGATTGGAGTGCTGAAATGACCCTCTGTTGTCGAGGTCCAACAGGTAATTGCTAAACAGTTCTTTCAACACCCAGGGGAGCACAGGCAGCAATCTCTTTCCTCGTCCAGGAGATGATAGGATCTTGAGCTTGTAACCATGGCAAGCCCAACACGATCCAGTGTAACAAGAAAAGTAATTATCTCCTGGTTCCTGTCAGCAACTGTAACGCTGATGGAATCGGCGGTTTGAGTAATGGCGTCAGTGCCAATGGGCTGTGAATCCCGGGCTCTCAGAGGTACGTAAGCGACAACGGCAGAGAGAGTGGTGTGTGGACGAGAGTCCAGAGCTGGGAGTCTATGAAGGTCCCTGCGAAGCAAGAGCTCCAGAGAAGCTGTGGAAACATGAGAAATGAAGCGACCGGTCATCTGGGATTACAAACGGAGGCACTATCTTAGGTGCATCCACTACGCCTAAACGAAAGGACGACGTGTGCCGTTCACTAACCCATGCTATGGAACGCACAGATTTCATAGGTCAGCGGGTTGTGGTGCTGGTGACCTTCTAGAACAGGCACAAGCTGAGGCTGAGAAAAGATTCCCTCAAAGATCTCACTATAATCTGGATGCATTAGAGTGGGAACCACGCGTTTCTCCTCCACCAGCGAACCTAACTGCCGTAGTCCACTCTAATGCATCCAGATTATAGTGAGATCAGTGTGGGAGTTTTTACTCACCTCTGACAGGTCGACGTCAGCAGGGTAGAGCCTGCCCTAATAAATGAATCCACAACAGCCAGCAGGAGTCCGGTTGTAGTGCGGTCGCGTTAATCTCGCCGCACTAGGTTGTGGGGGTATGCTGGACAGAACCGTCAGGCTGGGAGTGTGGTGGGTCACTGGTCCAAATGACACGGACAGAACCATGCTGCTTCTACACAGACAGACCCTCCAAGAGCAAGTCCACAGCACGACTGTGTAGCGCTTGTTCCACCTCGTTAGCCTGTGGTTCCAGGGCAATGATGAACGTGTGTCCTGTTATGCTGTGTCCATGTTTGGAGGAATCGCTCTATGATGTAGGCAGGAGGAATTCCCCCCACTATTTGAATAGTAGCTAGTATTATTGAGGTATGATTGCCTGTTCTGAGATTGTCGAGCACTCAAATTGATTGAAAGTCATGTGCAACTAGACCCCAGTCAAAACCTTCGAGAACTAATTAGGCCTGGGCCGCATCGTGTTATGCTGAATAATTGATCAGTAGAAAATATCATCCATCGTGTAAGATCAGTAAGGCAGCATTGTACAATGTATGACGCAAACCAATCCATAATGATTTGCAAGGTATATTGGTTTTTTAAGTCAACCACATGAAATGGAACCATGCAGGGGACTACTGTTAATCATATGTATTTATTAGGCTACTGTTAAAATGTGGGTAGAAAAGTTATTCACAAAAAATAAATGGCCATTTGTTAATTCAGATCGAAATCCGTCTGAAATATGGGTCTGGACAGTAACATCAGCATGGGAAAATGAGAGATTATTTTCTGAAAAAGGCTATATCTAATTTCTTTAAAGTACTGATTTTCTCTATTTATTTCCTTGTGCCTGTCCATATCGGCTTTTGAATTCATGCTGTCAATTTCACGTGTCTATTCAAGCATAACATTGTATTCATTTATCGCCCAACCCGCGGCCCTTGGAGACTTTGCCAATGAGCTTGACACATTAATACCTTCCATTACTGGTGATAGAACAGCTCTTAACAACTTCCACCTCCCAACGTTTGTTTGATAATTTCTTTCTACTTCTTTCGTTCTTCCTCCCTTGTTAGATAATACTTTTTGTCTTCTGTGTATGGACGTCTCACCTCACTATATTTCAGATGAATGCACCTTAGATGGACTGTTGCCTAGTATAAAAGTGTCTGCTCACCAAAATGTAATATAGATGACTCAAATATGCTGTTACTATAGTGACATTGTCACTATACATACATGCTCAATGGAGTGCGATTTAATCTGACAAACAAATACTATTAGAAGAATAAAAAACTATTCTAGGTGCTTCTGGAGACGTGTAATGACCAAGTGTAATTAATGTGAGATAAGAAGTAGTGAAATACTGAACTGTCAAGAAATGCACCAGAATTTTGTTTTGTCTTCAGACTTATCGAAAAGGTGGAAAAAATATAAAGTAAGTGTAAATATTTAATGGTTGTTGGGATTTTCTGATTACGTTTCTGTTGTTGTCACGGCAACCAAGAACCCCACGGAGGCTGAGTGTAACACTTCATTTTTATCAGCGACCACTCCACTGCTTGACAGTGCCACTCTCCAAAGCAAAATGTGTTCTGTGATCCAGGGCGAAATGATAACACGTCATTTTACTATTATTTTTCTACGCTGACGGCTTTCATTTACAGTTGATTCACTATGAGGTAATAATTATTTCAATGTATTTCCATGATAGTGTTTTTGTCATCTACATGTTCAGAACTAGGCAAAGATGTAGCCATCCCTGAGTCATTGGAGTCGACAAGATTGGATAGGTATCAGGGAGCAATGCGGTGGAGAGCCTGAGCTAATAAGTTCAACAATGTGCACTTTATGACAGTCAACGACTTTCTGTAAAGGATTTTAAATTCTATTTAAAAAATGTCATACAGTTGTCGACATTGTTCAGAGTAGTTTAATTGGATTTCAGACAAGTATACTTTCTCTTAATGTTCTCCGAGTCAGAATCAGAAGTCGGTTGCCTGCTTTAATGTTGTTTGGTTAATACCTGGACCAGATAATACCATGGTATTTATTCCTGTGTCATGGTATTGACCAGAACATCTATTTCTTGTCAAAACAACAGAATACCACATCCACACCTCGCTGTAGCCAGCCATTGTTCAATGCAATGCAATAAAGCAAACAAATCCAATCATAACTTAAACACTCCAAAGTCCACAAATCATCCCATTTTTCTCAGTATTTTATTATTATCACATGGAATATATCCCCCCTACCCTGGTATCTCTCAATGGGCATGAACCTCTCACGTTAGGGTTAACCCTATAACCCCCTCACTGTGTTTAGATGAATATCAATATATATCTGTAAAGTAGGTATGGGATGGCAGACACGCAGAGACAAGGGAAGATTGGAGATGTTATTTTCACCGGGCTTCATGGACGTGAAGCTCTACAATATAAACGTCTCTCTGTCCCATTAATGAATTTGGATGAGACACGAGTTGATAAAAGGCATAAACAAACCCACAATGCAGTGCTCTTCCACTGTGGCGGTGTCCTATCACTTTAATTGCCACGTAGTGCACTACTTTATTCCACTGCACAAATGCTCTTGTCAAAGGTAGGGTCCCTTTATAGAGAACCTGGTGTCGTTTGGGAGGCAGCCTGTGTTAATTCCAGAGTCTAATGACAAGCCATACCAATAATGAGTACAGGCCCTGTGGGTGGAAAAGTGTTGAGTACTTCTTGAGGGGTTCGGGAACATGTGAACAAGAGCTAGTGCGGGCCACTTTACATCGCAGGAATTCAAGGGCCATCATTGTAAAGTGGAGAGTAATGAGGAGTGGGACTCAGAGAACAGTCGTCAGAGGAGGGAAATCAATGTAATGATGAAATGACGAGAGGGAGAATGGGAGAACGGGAGAACGGGTGTAAAAAGGAAGAAATATGGGAGGAAAGAGGAGGCAGGTGGATGTAACGAAATAAAGGAAACACAAAGGGATTACACACGGACAGACAATACTGTTTATATCTGTTTCGGACTTAAAGCACTTTCGGTAGGACTTCTTCTAATAAAACTAAATGTATTTGTCCCTACAAACATTTAGCGTAACAGGGGCTCCTGTGAGAGAGAGGATCGGCACCTCCGGCCGCCCCGCCTCAGGAATCCAGCTTTGAAAATTTGCTTTGGGCCAAAGGGAGTCAGCCAATCATCTTTGAGTAGGTGTGCGTTCCCCTTTACTCGTTTGGTGCCTTGCACATCTAGACTCGCAGGGAAGACACTTTAATACAGTAGCTCTAATAGCAGCCAAAGACCAGGGGAACACAACACTAATTTCTCCCATAATACAGCCGAAAAACGAAAAATGAACTGAGTATGTGAAGATATAGGCTCACAATTAAAAGGGCTTATTAGATCAAGCACAATGTCTAATATTATTCAGCATTGGCACTCCCACTAATCAACTAGAGTGAACTAGACTAATCGAAAGGCTCATTGGTGTCATTGGTATCATGTAGGAAAACAATTTGGCCTGATGCTTTTAATGGCTTGTATAGACTATGTGAACCGAGCATTAGCACATTAAGCTATAATTTATTATTCTATGTCATGCATACTTGTTTTTTGGTTTCTATTCTCGTCCTAATGTGCGTTGATGTATCTCATAGTCACTCATAAAACATGCATAGGATGGGGCATGGCGTTTAAAAGAGCAAGGTTTTCTACACATAACATATGACATTAACATTTGTTTGCCTCAAGCCAGCTTAGGATAGGTTATTATTGCTTGCTAAACAGCACAGACACATCTAGGAATTATTTAATTTCTTATATTTTACTCATTTGTGATTTTATGAAAATAAATAGTCGTTGTGTGTCAAAATTCTATGTCAACAACAATAAGTTATATCATCGTGTTCTTGACATAAATTGGTTCCTATATACACTCTAAAGGCAATAGACCACAGTGTTTTTTCTCATCCAACCACGTTGCCCACCGCTTTGACGTTTTCACGTCGATATATGGCAGCCTTATGTGCGTATGGGTTCTATTAGGAACCACTTGCAGAACCTAATCTGTTCACACGACGAGCGCCTGAACTCTACACTGCCACAGACCTATACTCTTGTGGATTATTTTTTATCACCTTCGCCTACTTTTATCTATTTATTCCTACTTTTATGTTGATTTAAAATAACAGCCTTCTTCCCGATCATGTTTCCATATGTTTCTTATATGGATCATCTATCCTTGGTATCCACTGTTCTCATCCTTTAACACGTCAGGATCATTAGTACCACACACAGTGACCAATAAAACCCCGAGTAGCGGACACAAAAGCGCACGTCTTGCTTGTGGAACCCAACAGTGGCGCTTGGAGACGTTTTGGGAACCACGTTCGTTCCACGGACACGGACGCAGTCCTTTAGAGCCATGGAGCTGTCCACTACCCCCGGTGCTGAACCGGCAGACTTCGTGGACCTGTACCCGGTGATGTTGAATGTCAGCTACCCGGACGACGAGATGGGTTTCGTGCCCACCGGGGGGAACTACACGGACCGGCACCGGGCTCAGAGCGCAACCGATATCGCAGTTGCCATCTGCATCACCGCGCTTTACTCAATGATCTGCGTGGTGGGACTGCTGGGTAATGTCCTGGTGATGTACGGGGTGGTGAGGTAAGGCATTATACTGGTGAGGTAAGGCATTATACTGGTGATGTGTGGGGTGGTGAGGTAAGGCATTATACTGGTGATGTGTGGGGTGGTGAGGTAAGGCATTATACTGGTGAGGTATGGGGTGGTGAGGTAAGGCATTATACTGGTGAGGTAAGGCATTATACTGGTGATGTGCGGGGTGGTGAGGTAAGGCATTATATTGGTGATGTGTGGGGTGGTGAGGTAAGGCATTATACTGGTGATGTGTGGGGTGGTGAGGTAATGCATTATACTGGTGATATACGGGTGGTGAGGTAAGGCATTATACTGGTGATGTGTGGGGTGGTGAGGTAAGGCATTATACTGGTGATGTGTGGGGTGGTGAGGTAAGGCATTATACTGGTGATGTGTAGGGTGGTGAGGTAAGGCATTATACTGGTGAGGTAAGGGGTGGTGAGGTAAGGCATTATACTGGTGAGGTATGGGGTGGTGAGGTAAGGCATTATACTGGTGATGTGTGGGGTGGTGAGGTAAGGCATTATACTGGTGAGGTATGGGGTGGTGAGGTAAGGCATTATACTGGTGATGTGTGGGGTGGTGAGGTATACTATATGGCATGATTTTCTGATTCTCCCAGTAAAATAGCCTACTTTAGGTTCAGTGTCTAACATTTTTGCTGATGAAACACTGACTCTGTGTTTGTAACATACAAATAAAAGTTATATCTCAATATATGTTTAAGACGTGAGATATGATTAATTTAGCCATGCCAAATATGTTGAGGTTATCTGTTACGTGTGTGTGTGTGTGTCTGTGTCTGTGTCTGTGTGTGTGTGTGCGTATGATGACGTAACGATCACTTTTGTAAGATGAAGAATTAGGCCCAAAAAAGTGTTCACTCACATGCATCAAGTAAAAGTAAAATCAAATCACTTAAACCCTATCTTGCAGTTTTTACTAAACCTAAAACCATGTATTATGAGTTTGGCCAGATTTTGCAGTGGCAGCCGATTTAGAGCCTTTGGTCTCGATGTGGATCCAAAGCCAGCAGCAAAAAAGTTCCAGCAAGACTTCCAGAAGAAGCAGGTTGGACTAATTGATGAGTGCATGACAAACAAAATTTAAAAGCAACAAATTTTGTCTGATGTAGAATAAAAAAATTGTACATGAATAAATGGTTTTGAAAACTCTCTGAAATGCATGATCCAGATGCATCAATGATTACTTAGCTATGGACAAGAACATATCATTATGTGAAAGTGTTAAACACCTGTTGTAAATGTCAATGTTATTACATCTGCCCTTACTCCAATAACTTGAAGAATAACAAGATCTTTTGTTGTGTACTAACATGAATCATTGCAGAGGGTACTGAAGTGCGAAGTTTGCAGTGTCATACTAAACCCTTGCTAAACCCTTGCAGTGAGTAATCAATGTCCACTTTGCAGTGTGTACTGTTAATCCCGTACATTGTACATGTTTTGTTATCAACCATAAACATTTTATTGGGTTGAGGTATGGTGATTCAGACGGCCATGGCAATGAAATATATGTCAGTTAGTCATGCACCTTCACTGATTTAATTGATATTAAAATACTGCAGTAACTTATACATAAGACCCTTTTTCAGTACTTTGTAGAAGCGCCTTTGATAGAGATCAGAACTTCTATTATTTTTGTTATGTCTCTGTCAGCTTTGCACACCTAGAGTTTCTCCCATTCCTCCTTGTAGATAATATCAAGCTTTGTCAGTGAACTGCGATCTTCCCGTATTCCCACATATGTACAAATTGGTTTACAGTTCTAAAGCAACTCTAGGTTTGTCTTGCCTGTGTGCTTAGTGTCGCTTGTAGTCATGTGCCCATTCACTACAATCCTGCCTGTTAAGCGAGGTCGAAGTTTACAGCTTCAGCGCCCCTGCTGGTCACAATGTGTATTGCAGTTTGTTTAACGTCACCGACTTGAATCATGACAAGTTGTCATCGATTTTCAACTTTAATGGTGTGCATTGTTACATACATCCATAGTCACTGTTGTTCTGAAAGCTGAATCTTGGCCAAAGTTTCAGGTCTTGTTCACTCTGGATCAGGTTTTGTTCAAGTTAACAGTTTTCTCATCAAACCAGATCTCACAAAGAAAGCACAACAAAGGCGGTAGTTACTGTGGATGCTTATTAAAAGTACAAGAGGCCAAAGACCAATAATGGTGAGCTTTTACATCACCGTCAGGTACACTGCAGCCACAAACTGACCGTAAACTGCACATTCACATTCACTCAGAACTCTCACTGGTCATTTGCACCATACATATTTACATATTTTAGTGTTTTCTTGTAGTCTATTGTTCGTATTTGTTCATTAGGTGTAACTATTCCTTGTTTGTTGTAATCTTACTATAAATCTCTTTCTGGTTCTGATCTTTTTTCTCTGCAGAGATACTCTGTTAGCAGACCTGTTCACAGAACATAGCTAATCAGAGTTACAGGGCCATATGCAAACATGCCAGATGGGCCATCTCAGCTAACTGTGCGTTATCTACCGGCAGTAGCAGAAGTGCTAAACAGTGTTTGTTAAAGCTTCAAATTCCTATAGCTTCAACCAGTCAACCGGTCAACTGGAGAAACAAATGCTCCATCCACATTCGGGATTTGCAAATGTACTGCGACCAGTGTGAAATGGCAAGCCAGTTAGTTTCCGTAAGTCCTGTAAGTAGTTGTTTAACTTGGTATGAAAGGGCCAAGGCTTTAATGCAACTCTGTATGAGTGACTGTTTTTTCAATGTTTCGAAAGGACTGCCGGTTTGTGCCCCGAAGACGACCGTCAGACCGTGAAAAGGCAAAGCTGTTACAACAATGCTGTTAGTCTGAATCGATTTAATGGGCCGTGCCCAACCACTGCTTCCATAAGAAACTGAGTGAGCCGATGTGAAATTTTATCACTCAATCAACATTTTGGTATTTTATATGAATTCCTTTGAGACGTAGTTCATTTCCTAACTTTAGAAGGGATTTAGCTGTTGTGTACCAGCAATGGAAATACTGCTTTGCGTCTGACTGTTGACAGATTTTTCACACAGTTGATATTGCAATAAACAATATGGCGAAATCCATCGTAAAGTAATCAAAATTAAAATTATGTTTAAGAATTATTATGATGTCCTCAACGTACTGCTAATCTAATAATACATACTGAAAAGCTGAGTGTCAATTTTTTGTGTTGCCACCATTATTTTCCAGCGCTGCCTAAACCTTGTTGGGCATGGAGTTCACCAGAGCTTCACATGTTGCCACTGGAGTATTCTTCCACTCCTCCATGACGACATCACATAGCTGGTGGATGGTAGAGACTTTGCCTCCACCATCCATTTGAGAATGTCCTACAGATGCTCAATAGGGATTAGGTCTGTGTCCATCAATCCATCACCTTTTCCCTCAGCGTCTTTGGCACGGCAGTGGTCGTCTTGGAGGTGTGTTTGGGGTTGTTATCATGTTGGAATACTGCCCTGTGGCCCAGTCTCTCTATAGGGAGGGGATCACGCTCTGCTTCAGTATGTCACAGTACATGTTGGCATTCATGGTTCCCTCAATGAACTGTAGCTCCCCAGTGCCAGCAGCACTCATGCAGCCCCAGACCATGACACTCCCACCACCATGATTGACTGCAGGCAAGACACATTTGTCTTTGTACTTCTTCCCGGGTTGCCGCCACACACACTTGACACCATATGAACAAAATACGTTTATCTTGGTCTCAGCAGACCACAGGAAATGGTTTCTGGACAGTCTTCAGCAAACTGTTTGCCGGCATTCATGTGCCTCATCTTTGGAAGAGGCCTCCTTCTGGGACGACAGTTATGCAGACCAATTTGATGCAGTGTGCGGCGTATGGTCTGAGTACTGACAGGGTGACCCCCCACCCCTTCAACATCTGCAGCAATGATGGCAGCACTCATACATCTATTTCCCAAAGACAACCTCTGGATATGACGCTGAGCACGTGCACTTAACTTCTTTGGTCGACCTGGTGAGGCCTGTTCAGAGTGGAACCGGTCCTGTTAAACCGCTGTATGGTCTTGGTCACCAACGGCAGCTCAGTTTCAGGGTCTTATCAATCTTTTTATTGTCTAATTGGGCCCAATCACTTTTGTTGCCAGCGGTTTAGACATTAATGTCTGTGTGTTGAGTTATTTTGAGGGGACAGCAGATATACACTGTTATACAAGCCGTACACTCAATACTTTACATTGTAGCTAAGTGCCATTTCTTCAGTGTTGTCACATGAAAATATATAATCAAATATTTACAAAAATGTGAGGCATGTACTGCCAAAGTTCTGATGTTAGTCCTGCCAAAGATCTGCTCAATAATTATCACATTCAAACACAGCTATGATCTCTATTGGTCCACATCAACCTTTTGCACTAGTGTGTCCAGTATGCATTGGGCAAATAAAATAAGCAAGGTAGCAGTGTGTACGGCAAGAGGTAGCAATGGGGAGTACAGACAGTATGCAATGTGCAAATGGCAGATTTAATAAATAAGAAAGCACTGTGCAGGGCAAGGTTAGCGTTGGGTTTTAGTGTTCAGTAGGGTAACAGCAGCTGGACAAAAACGGTTCCTCAGCCTGTTGGTGCGGGAATTAAAGACCTCTACCGCTTGACTGAGGGCAGGGGGCAGCCTGTTGGTGCGGGAATTAAAGACCAACCCAACCAGTATGATATAAATACTGTAGTAGACCTTGTATAACCGCTTGACTTCCTCTCTGGTTGTCAGGGAAACAACACATCTGAGGGCTGTTTCTGCTTGTAATCAATGGGGAGGGTCAAATTGTTCTATGTCACATTGTTTGTAGAGGTGAGTGTTTTTGTAACACGTTAGCTTGTTTTAAGTCGCTATGGCCTGGGCTTCATCCACACTACACCCGTGAGGGGTCCCTGGGACTAATTGGCTACCGTCGTCCCGCCAGCGCTCAAGATGGCTGTTGCCGTCCCGCCAGCGCCCAAGATGGCTGCTGCCGTCACGCCAGCGCTCAAGATGGCTGCCGTTGTCCCGCCGGCGCTCAAGATGGCTGTTGCCGTCACGCCAGCGCCCACGATGGCTCCCAGTACTGTCTGTTGATGTGAGTTATCATGCTTTGATACTACGTGGCTGTTGCAGGTGCGCTGTGGCTCCCGCCGTCGATGGCTACCGTCGTCCCGCCAGCGCCCAAGATGGCTTGATTAGCTGAAGACTAATTCAATCACATTTTTTATAACTTTTCTCAACAGCCATTGGAAACTCCACATGTTTAAATGGTTTTAATCACAACCCAACCAGTATGATATAAATACAGGTGTAGTAGACCTTGTATAACACATTTATATTATTGATACTTGGACCTTAAGATCTGTTAAGAACACTTTTGGCTTCCAACAGCACAAACATTCCTCTCTGGTTGTCAGGGAAACAACACATCTAGTCTAGTGGACTTTACTGCTACCTTTTAACAGATCACATAAGGGCTTTTAATAAAAACAGACAATCGTTGTTCGTTCGTTGGTGTTTTAAGCACCCAACAAAGTCTTTAAGGCAGCGCTGAAACACTTCGTTGGGGGCTTAAAACACCAACGAGCTAGTTGTTCGCTGTATTGACAAGATGGTATGGTTCCTCTAAAAAGTGTTTTCCCCACGCCCACTTTAAAAACCTCTTCTGATATTGATGGTAGTTGTTTTCCTTTTGTCAATCTCCCGATAGAGGAGGCTGTTGTGAAGCACCTGTGGTATTGTTGTGGTATATACAGTCTCTCAGCCCTGGAATTGCACTTGTCACAGGCCTTTTGATGTTCTCACTAGCTGCCCTTTTCACCCGGATACTCAGTTTTTTGAGTTCCAGACAGATTCACAGTTGTTCAATCTTCCTTTCATTTCTTAATAAATACATTTCTTAACGTGCTCCCTAGAGATATTCAATGCATTGGAACTGTTTTCTCATGTCCTCATCCTGATAGACGCCTTTGAAGAACCTCGTTTTGGTTCTGTAGCACTGAGGAAGTATGCAGGACACATGCACACGGAGAACCGAGGACATTTCATCACTGAAACAGAATGGGCACAAACAAAAGGGAATACAGGGTAAAATAACTTGAGCACAAATGAATCATGGAACAACGTTAAACCAGGACTGAGACCGACAGGATACAAAGGAGAAGCAGGAACTTAAATAGGGTCTGTGATGAGGGAAACAGGTGCGGGAAATGAGAAACGGTGTACAGGTGTCCGCGATAACGTGAGGTAGAGAGGGCACGGGATTCACTGGCGTGGCTGGATGCCGTGCCAAAACCTGACAGGTTCCATCGTCTTCATGATTTTGTCTTAAGTATATTAACCAACAGATGGACCGTACCATCAGTGGTTTTCTGTAATGTTTTGTATGTCTGTATATCTCGCAAGTTTTGATTCCAACTATTTGCAAAAACTCCTCGTTAAACCCATATTGTTTGCATTTTATCATTCAATAAAAGTTCAAGAATGAGGGATAATTCTGAGAGGCAGAATCCAGTACCAGTTAGGATAGTTTTACACATGCAGCCCAATTCAATTAAACTGCATACAATATCTGATGCTTGTGTGGTCATTTCCCAATGCGTAACCAGAAGGGAAGAGAAAAATCCATATGGAATTTGTAATCACAAGAAAAAAAAGTCTACATGAAATCTGATCTTTTGACAAATGCACATTATGATGATTTACAATCAGATTTTCTACCCGCAATCATCATTAGAAGCAAGCAGATAAAATAGCACTGCATCCATATTGCATAAGTGCGCTACTACAGATGTTATGTCAGTGTGAATGCCTATATATGTCTGGAGGCAGATAGCAGATTGGACATCTCAAATATATCAAAACAAATGTGCATGATTCTCAGTTAACACATTTCTTTGGTCCGGGTTCGAAAAAAGGCAATTTTAGCAATGGTGTTTTGGCTTAAACCTCCATTGTGATTTTGGGTAAAATAATACAATTTTGTTTGTGTTAGAGAGAAAAGTGAGAAGGCTTGAAAAATACAGACAGAGAGAAACTGAAAAATAGAACGATTGTTAGAGAAGCTAATTTGTATTTTGTGTTGATCATGTTAATATGCTTAGAGTGAACACATGTTTAGTCAAGTGCAGACTATTACATTTGCATTGTTATCGAATTGCGATCAGATTTTATTTGTTTAGATCAAGGTCAGCTCAAAGGACACGTCAAAACCAGGCGCAAAAAGAGCTAGAGTCAAACAGAAAGACAGATGGGAAGAGAGGCTAAGAGCTTTAGTGTGGATAATCCTGTGGTATTTAGTTGAGTTTGATTAGCTGGAACTGTTAGCCGGAGAGTAATCAGATATACATAGGAGAGTAAACACAAACTAGTAGAGTTAAATAAGTGTATTAACCGCCGCAGTAAATGCGTTTTCCCTGTCACTATATACTGTTAGCACATAGTAAATTGTGATCTGTATTTGATATCCGATCTGGAAACACAGCACAGTAAGCACGCCATTCTAAGGTACTGCGTTACTCTGTTCCAGAGAGCTGCTGACTGCATCCACCTGGCACTATGGGCAGCCCCTTTTAAGCACACTTGATCAATTTGAAAGAAAATAAATGGTATTTTCAACCAGGTGCAGCCGAGGACAAGAAGCTGCCTAGCCTTGGTATGAAGCCAATGTTCTAGTAGTCACACTAGTCACTCATAACGACACACAGCTTCATTCCAAGTCTTTCACTGGTAATTCAATTAAAACCGATCTGTAGGAGGCATATTCTGAGTCATGTAGATGGTGTATTACCAAAGCCAGGTGTACACTCAATGGCAGTAGTCATGTTGGCCTCTGCAGTAGTAGGACAGGAAACTGACGTTCCTGTGAAGCTTTAGCCAATCAATCCTAATGTTAGCTAAAGTTAGCAGGTCATTACAAATAAGGTGGGCTATGTGTGGTAGATGTGCCATGTGTGTGTGTTATTCACATGTCATTGGATACTAGTGCCTTTCTGCTGGTCAGTGGGCTATGTGTGTGTGTGTGTGTGTGTGTGTGTGTGTGTGTGTGTGTGTGTGCGAACCATCAGTACTTCTGGCACCCGCTGTGCTAAGCTTATGCTTGATTTGCTTCAGAGATAAAAACATCAATTTTCAAAAATGCTCTGCGCCAGCTCCAGCTCCACGCCTTATCCGGTTTAATTCGAATGTCCTCAAATAGTGTTACTCTTGCATTAGATATAAGTTACATGTTAGGCACAAGTAAATGAGTGATGCGGTGATTTACCTTTATTCAGTACGATACAATGTTTAAGACGATACAGTTACAGAAGGCCTAATCGGCTCTAATAGCCACGGTTAGCCACTCGGTATATATTCTAACACTTCCAACACCAGGTATAAGCTTCGGCACTGCTATGGTTTCGACACAAATCATGGCGCCATTCTATTTGTAGTGTACAGTGAAATTAATTACGGCTCACATATGAGATACAACTGTGATATGTGTAAAATCCTTGAGAACATTCCTTAGTGAACTATTGTAGATGGGGTATCGGAGTAATTGCTGGGCTTTTAGAATGTGACTCTCTGCTGCCTGCCATATATCAGTGCAACTCAATGCAACTCAGCAGTGTGTGAGAGGGTGAGTATGGGTGTTGTACCTCTGGCTAAACTGCTTGGAATAAAACAACAAGAGCTCTGGAATGACAGAGTGTGTTTGGCCGAGAAAGCATTTGAATGCGATGGGTGGTCAAGGGCGTTACCATGGAATACTGAGAAAACATTGAGGGTGAGGAAGACATGATGACAGATCAGACACGGTCTAAAGGAGGCATGGAGAAGTCAAGTTTTAAAAAAATTTGGATAGATGAGGCCGAACTGATGTTTACAATGTAAACGGCTCGTGATGATTTAACACAATCAAATGCATAACTTGGACTAAGCTTGTAAAGGTGATGACCAAATATAGTCATCGCTCCAAAGAACACAGCTCATGTCAGACTTACAAATTGATAGCTAAGCAGTTGTCTACACCTGGGTGGTAATTAAAGGTGACCAATGTTTCCCAAATATTTATTGATCATCATTCTTTTTTTCTAGTGTCATGACTAGTTTTAGGGATTCCGGTATAAATGACCACAGCTGAATTAACTTCTGTTTCATCAGGTGGTTACATACAATAAATTGTTTCCCGCTTGTAGCCAACGTGGATATTTCCCCTGCTGCTGTATCATATCACCAGTGGTACCTAACGTGACCACATTGTTTGGCATGCATACAAAATGAGGACTAAGTTGAAAGAAGAAGGTGATGTGAAGCAGATGAGGCAATAATTTGTTGTACCTTTCCATTCCATTAGCAGACATATGTCTGTGTGTTGTATTACCTGTACTAACAAACAAAGAGGTGTTGATTTTAGTAATCTTGTACCCTAGTCCTTTGAACCCTTCTGTAAACTGCAAAAGCTCGAATAGATTGGAATACAAAGTCCATGAAGGCCTGAAATGTATGCACTTAAATATTCGTCGCCTTTTCAGTAAAGTTGATTAAGATCTGAGTCCTTCATGCAAATACAGACATTTTGTTTTTATCAGAAACATGGCTAACAGAAAACATACTGGACTCTGAAATTGCGTTGGATTGTTACAGAGTTTACAGGTCTGACAGGAAAAGTAAATATAAACTCTGTTGCAATGGCAAAGCATTTTGAATGTTTGGCATTGAGCTTAAAACTGGGTATTAACTTAAAGGATTTGTGACACATGCGTGGTGATGCAAGTTAGACGGGCAGATGTTGGCAGAAATCCGTTGAACTTTGGTTAAGTTCTAACTGTAGGTTTTGGAAGGAATGCTGAATGGCATTACAACTCTCCTGGAGTATCTAACAACATGCCTGAATTATACACAATGGTATCATCTGCATAGAGATGAATCTGAGACTCTCCAAAAGCGAGAGCCACATCGTCAATGTAGAGGAAAAAAATGGGTCGGTCCGAGAATCGAACCCTGTGGAACCCCCATGGAGACAGCCATGCAGCAGGACCTCTGATTTAACACGCTGGGCAATGTCAGAGAGGTTATTGGAGAACCAGGCGAGGCAGTTGTGAGAGAAGCCCAGGCTATTGAGTTGGCTGATAAGAACGCAATGATTAACATAATCAAATGCCTTTCACAGAACGATGTAAACGGCTGCACAGCAGTGCTTTTTATCAATGGCGGCTATGATGTCATTCAGGACCTTAAGGATGGCCGTGGTGCAGCCATGACCAGCACGAAAAACTGATTGCATAGCAGAAAGAATACAATGTGATTCGAGATGATTGACAATCTGTTTGTTGACCAGTTTTTCAAAGACTTTGGAAAGACGTTATGATGGATATTGGTTTGTAGCAGTTTGGGGCGAGGCTGTCTCCCCTTTTGAAAAGGGGAATGACTGCGGCGGATTTCCAATATCTTAAGATGAGAGAGATAGATGTTACCGACAGTGGGTGGTAATAATGTCACATCTATAGTTGATCCTGAACTGGTCCTGCATAAGTTCTATAGCATCTTCAATGATATTGTGGATAAGCATGTTCCATTAAAATGAGAATTAAACCCTGAGACTTAGTTTCTCTGACAGGCACTACTGACGTGCACTGTGAAAAGCTGGTGATTGGTGCATCAGTGTTAATCATCATGGTACATGCCCCTATGATATAGGAACTAAACAAGAAAACACTAACACTAGCATGTATATACGCTGCTTAGAACTAAGATTCTCGATTACTTTTGCAGGCGTACAATATAGGCCATCACCACTACATCTGCCATACAAACAGCAAATCCATGACCTCCAATGGACACTTGTGATACCTGCTACCGCCACTAGTCAAGCCATCGACACTCCAGCCACCACCAACACACATCAGCGTTCACAATCACCAGAATACTAGCACCTGTTACCAGTAATCACTTGTATGTACAGTTCCTGTTTCCCTCAGCTCATTGTGAGGTGTTGTGTTCCAAGGCATTTTGATATTCAAGTTCACTCTGGTTTTTGATCCGTGCCTGCCTGTCCCTTACGTTTTTTGCCTTTAACCGACTCCCCTGTACTTCTGCCGGAGAATTCTGATCTCCTGGTATTTCGAACCCTGCCTGGTATTGCCTACTGGATTATTATTGGATTCCTGGTTTTTGATCCCTGCCAGCTACACGACATCGAGTATTGGATTATTGTTTGATCGTTATTAAATACGGCGCTCTGCGCTTGTATACACTCCCATCTCCCTGAGGTACATTACAACACCTCACCTTGAGTCATAGCACTGGAGAAGCAGCGTACTGAAAGATATTGAGAATTAATGGTTGCTAACAGCTACGTCTGTGGACTAAGCGGGTTGTTCAATAATCTGGGTGTGTCAAGGCATATTATACCGAAGTTTGTTTGTTTGGATATTCACACTCTTTCCATTTGCCTGTTATTTTACAAACGATCTATGCTAAGATGCTCTTTAAAGGTAAGGTTTCTGGAGAGTTTGGTCAAATGGGGTTTGATATTTTCGCTTTAAGATGAAGCCGGTCAGCAGCCTAACCAGCATGACAGTCCAGGTTGCCCCAATCAAGCGACCACTATTTGTACGTAATGGCACATTTCCACCTTGTTGCGGGTTTACATTTTTGGGGGAAATTTCATATTATCTCATTCCAATTGCACAGACTAAGTTCACCTTACCAAAAGGTTATTTTCAATTATTCCATTCAGTAAAAACCATAGACTGTATAAAGATATGGACGTAGTATCCGTGACGTCACCCGTAGGTTTCTAAAGACCGTTTTTGAAGCCTAAAGTGGGCGTAGCCGATCGTCGCCATCTTGGCAGCGCGTCACTCACGGATAAATGAAAATGGTCAAAGAGGCGGTACGTGGATGGAGCTGAGGAGCCTGGATGCTGTTTGACTGAGTAATTATAGGTTAATTTCTTACACATATCTTTGAGGACATGTCAAAAAATATTTTCAAATATAGTCAGTGTTAATAAATGTTGCGCTATTTATGAAAATGCAGGCATCCGATAATGCGGGAATCCGCTGGACACACCCTTAATTATGCAGAACTTTAAATATTAATCAACTAAACGGATGAGTTATAAAAAAATTCACCCCCTCACAGTTGTTATTAAGGGCAAAATTAGCTGTATAGACCAAAGCCAAATAGAGAACCAGACTGTAAACATGTTTTTTTCTGCTGTAAATTTGTTAATTTTAACATGGGGGAGATACAGATTTGACTCACTTCTACAGCCAGCCTCAAGCGGACAGTCAATGAATTGCAGTTTAACTCACTTCCTTATTGGTTTCAGGAGAGAGACCGGAAGGTTGCCACTTGGTAAAAACCCTTCAGATGAGCAACAGTATTGCCATATTCAGGGGTCAAATATTGCCCCTTAAACCATCGTCAATACTGATGGAGTGGTAAGCTCGTGGTGACATACTATGACAAATGACTCTGGGTGGACGGCCAACACATCAATTATTTAATGTGGTCTGAGATAGCAGCACGTGATAAAGCTATGGTCAATAGGTAAATAATCGATATTCAACAGCATCAAGAGTGAAGGTTGATGTCATTTCCTGCTGTTCATCCTGGAACCAAGGCCACTGCCTTGTCCTTTCATATGACCTTCTGTTCCCTGCTGAAGTGACTCAAACACACACACACACACAACCCTGTGAAGACAGTGCGGGACAACTGCAGTTACAACTTTAAGTTACGACCTTTATGTAATTTGTTTTGACATTTGCCATTGGATGTTAGCGAAAAGTAAGTAGAAACTGTGGACGTATTTCAGAAGCACGTCTTTTCACTCAATGTTCTGTGGTTAATGCCAGCCCAGCTGTCATCCTCAGCAGGTAATGGATTGTAACATGCTGTAATTAAACCTTGTTTATTGAGAAAACCTGCTCAGAGGATCCCTCGGGTTAGAAACAAAGAGCAGGAAGGTACAGCCTATACAAGACAGGTCCCAAGAAACATGTTTCTTGTCAAAATTGATGTGGGTTTAGACAGTGGCATTTTGCAGGAAATAATGTCTAGTCCTGGAGCCACTGCCAATCAACCGTTGTATACAAATATTTGTGTATGTACTCGTACTTTAACAATGAACAATAAATCATCATTAGCAATAGACGTTAGCATTATACATTAAACATTAGCGTCTGAAATTAATCGAGCATTAGCGTTAGACATTATCATTTTATATTAAACTCAGCGTATATACATTATTTATTTTTATTTTACCTTTATTTAACCAGGCAACGACGACCTGGCCAAGATAAAGCAAAAACGTGCAAGACAACAAACGCAATACATACACAGAAAACAAGATTGCAAATAGCAGTGGGATTCTACATGGCAATACAGAATTAAGTAAAGAGTCAATTTACAGTGAACACAGGATGAGGTGTAAGTAGGTCAGTTAAGCAGCATTGATGAGGCAATAACAACTATATAAAAACAAAGGAGAGTCTATATACAGAATGTAAAAAGTTGTAGTGTTTCTAGCAGGTAGGTCATTAGTGGGCAGAAATTGCATGACCGTGGTAATAGATTAAATCTAAGAAAGTAAACAGGAAAATGATCCACTTTGTAAATCGGGCATGATTAGAAACCACAGTATCTAACGAAGGGCTGGATGTATACAGAATGCTATCATCTGCATAGAGATGGATCTGAGAACCCCCAACAGCAAGAGCCACATTGTTAATGTAGAGAGAAAATAGGGTCGGCCCGAGAATCATGCCCTGTGGCACCCCCATAGAGACAGCCATGGTCCCGACAACAGGCCGCTGATGTGACACACTGGACCCTGTCAGAGAGGTGGATAGAGAACCAAGCGAGAAACCCATTTAGTTAGCTCATAAGCTATTGAGTTGCTGATAAGAACACAATGATTAACAGAATCAAATGCCTTGGACAGATCGATGTAAACAGCTGCACAGTAGTGCTTTTTATCAATGGCGGCAATGATGTCTTTCAGGAACTTAAGGGTGGCTGTGGTGCAGCCATGACCAGCACGGAAAACTTATTGCATAGCGGAAAGAATACGATGGGATTCGAGATGTTGACAATCTTTTTGTTTACCAGTTTTTCAAAAACTTTGGAAAGGCAGTGAAGGTTGGATATTGGTCTGTAGCGGTTGGGGTCGAGGGAGTCTCCCCCTTTGAAGAGGGTAATGACTGCAGCGGATTTCGAATCTCTCTGATTTTCGGACGATATGTTAAACAGACTGGTAATGGGGGTAGCAATAACATTCAAAATCATTTTAGAAAAGAAGGGTCCAGGTTATCCAAAACGGATTTTTATGGGTCCAGATTTTGAAACTCTCAGTACATCGGCTGTCTGGATGGGTTTAAAGAGAAGCGTGGGAAGGGGGTGTGGGCATGTGGCTATGGGAGTTGTTGAGCATTTAACTCGGGGCCAGGTAGTCAGAAGAAAAGCATGGCTAGCTTCAGCAAAACTAAATTCTCTATAGAGGTATCCTAGTGACAGTATAACCTAATTTCAGGGCCGTAGAAACCTGGGAGGAGGTGATCTTGTTCTACAGAGATTTGACAGTGTCCCAGAACTTTTTGGAACTCGTGTGACAGCTAATTTCTGTTTAAACTAGTGGGCCTTTGTTTCCCTAACTACCTGAGTATACCTGGCTTCTTTAAAAAGTTCCATGTCATTAGGCGTTAGACATTTGCATTAAACATGATAGCAACATCTGTTTAACCGAATAATCTGTCTCTGTACATAGATACACCAAGATGAAGACATCCACCAACATCTACATCTTTAACTTGGCCCTAGCCGACGCCTTAGCCACCAGCACCCTCCCCTTCCAGAGTGCCAAGTACCTGATGGAAACATGGGCATTTGGAGAAGTCCTATGTAAGGTGGTGATCGCTATCGACTACTACAACATGTTCACCAGTATCTTCACCTTGACTATGATGTCTGTTGACCGCTACGTTGCTGTGTGCCACCCAGGTAAAGAGAAAGAAGTGTCCCAAATTGTCACATATGTGGTGAGGTTTGTGTTCTACAGGGTGCCTTTAGGGTGAGCACAACCTGTTTGGCTCCTGTTTTGCTCCTGTTTTGCTAATGCTCACAGCTGGGGTGAATTAAATATTAGTTGGGTATTTATGGTTCTAGGGGGTGTAACTAGTTTGTTGGTTAGTCACGTCACGTTAGTGGTGACAAGTGTTGGTTTGAAGAAGTTTTGCTGTTGTTTGAATCTTTGTAGAAGTTGCTGTATATGCGCATTATTATTTCAACAGTTAGTGTTATTTCGCCGTTCACGGATAGTTTTATGTTTATAGGTAAGTAAACCTGTCTGGAACAGATTTACCCTCTCTACACTTCACCTTACTGATCCGTGACACGAATCCATTTGTTTTTAACTAGAGCCCAGTCAGGCAGAGCTGGGTTAAAGTATGGCTTTCGAACATTTCAACCCTTATAGCTTGAAGATGAATCACATGACATACTGTTTTATATGCTAAAATCTTATGTGTGTCACCCAGTGAAAGCCATGGAGTTCAGGACACCTGCCAAGGGTAAGATGATCAACGTTCTGATCTGGGTGCTCTCCTCTGCCATCGGCGTGCCCATCATGGTTATGGCGGCGACCGAAAAAAAGCCAGACGGTAGTACCTCCACGCTGTTCAGCTGGCTGGCACATATTTAACACTTCTATAGGAACGTGTCAGCTGTACCACCACACCCGATCGACTCTCTCCCTTCTCTCCCCTTGTAATTCGCTCACCTCCCAGGCCAGATCATGTGCATGCTGAAGTTCCCCAAACCCGAATGGTACTGGGACACGGTCACCAACATCTGCGTGTTCGTCTTTGCCTTCGTGGTGCCCGTCATGGTGATCACCATCTGCTACGGCCTGATGATACTGCGCCTGCGTAGCGTCCGCCTGCTCTCCGGCTCCAAGGAGAAGGACCGAAACATGCGCCGCATCACCCGCATGGTCCTCGTCATCGTTGCGGCCTTCATCGTCTGCTGGACGCCCATCCACATCTTCATCATCGTCAAGACCCTGGTGAAGATCGACGCTAAGTTAGTAGGCCATTACAATGCCTGGCTATTTCACTTTGTGCTTGTGTATCATCCGTCTTTTGGATTTAATGAGATACAATGACTTTGGGATAACATATTGTTTGTTATTAACAGGAACCCGTATGTGAGAGCCAGTTTGCACCTGTGCATCGCGCTTGGATACATGAACAGCAGCCTCAACCCGGTTCTCTACGCTTTCCTGGATGAGAACTTTAAGAGGTGCTTTCGGGACTTCTGCTTGCCATGTCGAAGCCATTTCGAAAACAACTCCCTGAACAGGGGTCAGAACGTCACCCGGGAACCCGTGTCCATCTGTGCTCCAACTGAACCCGGGACAGGGAAGAGGCCCGTATGACTAGGCATGGACAACGTCCCTCGTAGTTCCCGATCCAGGAGGGTCCAGCAAGACCTGCATTCTGAGGTGACCCAGATCTCCACAACCGAGTTCTGACAGGACGAAAAAGGATTTTGTCTCATTCACATAGGTTTCGGGAGAAGAGGATTCCAAATCATACCACATCTAGACAACGTTATTGGCATTTCTCCCGGTGAGATTTATGAACTTTATTGTAGCTCAAAAGGACAGATTAGGGTTTTCATCAAAAATCTTTTTTGATGAAAACAATCTCCGGGATACATCGGAGATAGTATGTGAAAGTGACAGGGCTTATGGAGGAGAATCGTTTTGGCTTACAACTGGATGTCTTTCTGCAAAGATATAGACATGCTGCCGTCAGGGACCGCAGTCTAAAGGATTTGACATTTCATCAAAATCATCCTAGTTTGTGACTCATGTCCTCTGATGACAGGCTGCACAAATGTGGGATATTTTTTAAAATAATGCCACTAGGGTTAAGAAAAACATTGAACGGGTATATTTGTGGACAAGTCATGAGGGGATAAGGGAAACACAGTTTAGTTAATATGACAGTTACAGCCAACTGACTTGGTAAAGCTTCAAGCAGTGGTCGGTTTGTATATAAAGCACCGGAGACGGTTTCATCCTGTGAATAGAAATGAACAGACTGTAGTTGATGGAACAGTTGATGCCCAACGCTGGTTCATCAGACTTTTTGTTCACTGGTAAGCTACCACCTGTTAATCAACATAAATGAACAACTTCGAAGACTACTCAAACTTTTTCTAGCCGCCAAACTTGATTAAAAAGTGATTCAAACATTATTTCAAAGAGATGAACTGTGATCTTACATAGCAAAACAAACATTTGTGTCATTACTTTTGCAATGGATGAAGAAGCAACATCAGATCCCAGTTGACAGGTGGGACGGATGGAAGTGTGTACTCGGACACAGGAACGGAATGGGAAACTGGGGCAGATACAGACGGCGTATTTAAATGTGAGACGGTTTCTGTATTAATACTTTAGCAACAAGAAATGTAAATTATTAAGTGGAATTTAATCTATGGGATTTTTTTATTTATTTTCTTTTGTTTTTTAACACAAGTCTACCATTTTAAAGACATAATTACAAACACGTGAATTGTTAAAATAACTAAATGTTTTCATCTCCTGATGTGCTGAAAAAGAACTGCACACTAACTGCAAATTAAGATCCCGCCTCCTCAGCTTTGCGAATCTCCAGGGCGTATATTTTTGCATCTGTAGAACTGAAAACACTGCGCTGAGAATTCCCAATGAGTCCTACAACCGTCTCAGACACTGTTGTTGTCATCAAAGCCGAATAATGTTTGAGCTCTAAATCTGAATGACAGCTTTTATATTCTATGATATTCGCACAACGTAACATTTGCTAATTGAAATCTCCCACAGAGCTTTACGCCTCCCTGTGCTCTGCTGCTGAGTCCAGGAAGGTTTGAACAGCTTTACTACATTTCCTTTTCACCCACATCTTGGCTACCAGCTAGACCTTCTCTTATAGGGTTCAAACGAGCAGGGGAAAACAGGACCACAGAGGGAATAACAAAAATATCTTCTAGGTGTCTGAGCAGGAGGAAAATCAATTTCAATCTACCCACACCATGTGAATGCAATACTACTTGATAAATCTAAGGAAACAACAGTAACTGTAAAACTGAATAGCCTCAATGGTCTATATAAAACAGCGGAAAATTGCTAATTTGCTTTCAGCTCACTTTGGAAATGAGCTAGACAAAGCAATGGGTGACTTTTGAAATGAGAAATAATTAAAATACTGGGAATATATCTTTGGTATCCAGCGTGTGCATTTCCCAGTGGATATCTTTGAGCATTTTCTATTTTAGGGAATTTGCACCACAAACATAGTGTATAGTTTTCTTGTACCAATGTGTTATCTGACTTGTTGAAACAAACATTTTCAGGGGCTACGGTGTTGCCAGTAACTAAATGTGTTACTAATACTATGTAGCCTACTTAAAGAAAAAAACACAGGCGATGTTAAATGTTATTAAATATGGTAAAACTGTTCCTAGCTAGCTTTTGCATATTGCACTGCTTTTCACCATGTTGGGGCTTTGGCCAAAACTACTGCAGAGAAGCTACTGTCTTATAAAGATTATAGGGTGCCGTTTTTTGGAAACACATCTAGATTAAAGTCTAATTGGAGAGAAACTGGATATAATTTCATGACTTTATAATATGATATAGATTCCACTGAAACCTATGGAAACAAATGAATGATTAAGCCTGTACATCATTTCATAGATGTCACGACAACCTAGAAGCTTCCATCTTAGTATACTGCTCTACAATTTATTTCACGGAAAGTTTACATTCAACGAGCAGATGTTTTTATTTAATAGAAAAACATATCCATCTCAAATCTTAAGTGAAGAAATGACTATTGTAAGTGCATATTATGTGTCAAATGAAGTAATGTGTTGAATGTAACATGTTTGAAAATAAAAACCGATAGGGAATGCAGTCCAATGTAAGCTAAATAAAGAAAACAACATTTGGAAGATATTTTACATCTGTTTCTATACATTATAACAGGGTCAACGTACCATGCTTTGCCCTCTTAGTTTCTGCCACAAAAAACACACAATTGCCAAAAACAGTAGAACTACCCGACCTGCCTTTACACTATGATATTCTATTAGATGTTCACTGTTTCTAAATGAAATAATATTTTCAACAGAGTTCACCTTAAAATGTCGGACATTAGTAAATAAAACATGAATCAGCTTATCTGGCTGTAGAATGATGGTGAAGCTTGGAAGAAAACATTGACACTGAGTTCAAAGGGACGCTTTCATTAATAAAAACAATGTTTTTGCATACATTTCTTAAATTCTCCGCCTGATGGAAATACTTATGGGCACTTAATTTAAAGGCATTGTGGGACCTAAAGCCTTATTTGGTCAAATTCACATTTACCGGGACTTGTTGTCCCAAAGCCCATGGTTTCATATTTGACCATAAGATGTTTTTTTTTAATCTTTTATTCCTTGAGTTCGCATCATTACCTTAGTAAATGTCATGATGTCAAACCATACCGTTTAGCAAAAGTTTGCATGTAGAAACTCATTTTAAAGCAATTTTATCATGATAGCAGTGATGTGTTTTATTTTCTTACTCTGGAGTAGCCAGTAGAACGATTCTTTCCTTATCACAGCAAGTTTTGATCAGTCAAGATGTCCTTAAGAGAACAAAAACACAAGAGACTAATAGCATTGTTAGTATTTGGCCAAATACCATTATTAACAGACTATTTTCTTTGTGTAGTTCATTGTAGAAATGTGGTAAATAGGGTTTTGGAATCCACACACAATGATATTTTAAGGAGAATGTTGCTCACTGTAATATCACGGATATTAAAATGACACACTTTCTACAGGAAGTTAAACCAAAAGGCCACGTGATGCACATTTCTTTCATAGATATACTCAGAACTCCTCCATATTATTTATGCATTCTCTCTATTGTCACAGTGGGATTTGATTCGAAACTGGTTAAGGCCTCTCATACTGAAACATAACAGAGAGACGGATGCAATCCCATTTAGAAATTCACATGCCTTTGCTTTGCATACTGCCACAAAGTGACCATGTAGAGATATATAAAATTAAAGTACTGTACTACAAAGTAACACTGGTCACATATGACTTTATAGTAAAAAGTGTTATAATGTTACTAACCATTGGAAAATAAAATGTCCATTTAGAAACCCATCTTTACTGTCACTATAGCCTTTTGGGGTTAGTGTTGATGGAGAACATATTCATTATATTGATTTATCCCATATTGATTTGTTCCAGAATGGGTGTCAACAGCATTTCCTCCCTCTATTCACCTAAACACTAATTGTGTTGGATGTCCACTCTGCTTCTTTAACAACCCATGATTGGTGTTGTTCACACTTTTGTACTTATAATTTCTCAAACGATACTCTTCTGTCCTTCTTATAATATTGCTCTCAGTAAATAATGTACTTTTTTAAATTAACCTGTAATAATGTAGATTATTTATATACAATATATATATATATATATATATATATATATTGCCTATTTAACAAAGGACAATCCATACAATCAATTACAACCCTTCAGGAGCGATTATACGTCAAATACACCAGTAAGCGTTTGCTGGGACCTGAGGTTTAGACCTGTGCGTTTAAAATGCTTGTTGCTAACAGTTGTCTGAGGCCACCCTGGAACAATGAGCTAATATGAGCTAATATGAGCTAATATGCTTGGTATGTGCAGCTGGGCAGCCAATTGTTTCTGGTTGAACAATAACAAATCAAAAACACCACACGGTAGACCCATTATCTCATGGATTTAAGCAGGTCAAATTGGCCACCAGTGGGGTATTCTATATCCTCTGTATTAAGGCTGTGACAGTGACAGGGTGACAATATCACTTGCATGATGCTTCGTTGACTATGATACTGCATTTACAAAAGGCCAATTGAGAAAATCATTTAAGGATAATTGCTTGGGTACAGCGTGTTCATTTGCTTGTGAAAACTACGGTGTCAGCATTTGATGAATAATTAAAGGTTACTTCTTTTTAATACAGAAAAGGATTTCAGTGATAATTTAACGTTGAGTAGAGTTATCAAGCCCCGTATGTTCAGGCACTTGAATTCTAATATATGTTGGCAGATTGTTCACACAAATCCATTAGATATCATCTAGACATACACATACAAATGTCAGGACTTTGACTGGAACTGCACGAACACAATTGTAAAAATGTTTATTGCAAACTATGTCACTTTGAGACACTTCCACCAATGTTGGCTATCTGTAAATATATGAGTTGTACCAGTTGTCAGCTAACCATTTTTTAACACAGATATAAATCACTTTTCATAGTAAAAATTTGTGAAAATGGCTGCTTAATTGTTTTTGCATTGCAGGAAATTACCATTGCAATAGGACGTTCAAAACAAGGTCTGTAACGTATTGAAAACTAAAACATTACTGTAAGAATAATAGTAAAATGTGCATGTTAGCTTGTATTTGTTGTATTGCCAGAGTTATTATGTTATGTGTGCTATTCATAGTCGAGGCTGTTGGAGAGAACCCTCCAGTGTTCATGCAAAAGTCTTTATAGTTTATGTATTAAACCGTAGCTGGACTTAGGGTTAGGAGTTAAACACACATTAAATGTACACGGATTTCTGAAATAACAGCAAAAGACAACTGAAAAGTGTGTTTTGTATTTTATTGATTAAATATGATAGAATAATCAATAAAATCAGCATGGTATAAAATTCTGTTTCCAATTTGTTAAACCATTGTGTTATTTATTTGGGTAATTTCAAACATTTGGGAACAGCTACCTGAATTTCACATCAAGGTGCAAACTTATAGTAAGTATAAAGAACATTTAGCAACACTTCAACAAACAAAGATCAAATTAACTTGTTTTTGTCCAGGGTTCACATAAGAAAGAGGCTTTTATTTATTTAATGATTTATTTCAATTTTGCATTCGAAAGGGAGGCACACCCACTACTGGCTTGTTTTTTCTTATTGTTGATTACGATTTGTACGATATTGTTCACGATTTGTGAATATTAACTAAGCATTGTTGTTCTAGCAATCAACCATATAACTGCCAATTATATGTACTTTAATAACTATATGTAATGTTCTGACATTTAAGTGATATTTATTTCTGTCTGTGTACTTGGCATTGTCTAGTAGACTACTTTCTCTGTCTAATGCTATTCCATTGCTGAAGATGTCTCTGACATCATTTCATAAACAAAGTGTGTGAAATAGTTTACCAAAAGATTGCAAGCAAATTGTAAATTAGCATAGGTAGAGAAGGGTTTTGCTTTTTTCTGAAGAGAAATGACACCAAATGTGTCTACCTGTCGACATGTTTTAATAATAATAATAATAATACATTTTATTTCTATAGCGCTTTTCAAAAACCCAAAGACGCTTTACAGGACAGACAGGCAGCAGAACAGTTGTAAACAAGAACAGACACAATGGGGAAAAACATACATATAACATACATATATAAACATATATATAAATATAACAAAGAACAACACCCAACAAACAACCACAACAAGAGTTCTAAGGGAAGGCTAGTGTGAAAAGATGGTGTTTAAGGCGTGTGCGGAAGATGTCAATGGAGTCAAGTTCACGGATGGATTGTGGGAGTGAGTTCCAGAGTCGCGGAGCCGTCCTGGAGAAGGCCCTGTCCCCAAAACTCTGAAGTTTGGAACCGGGTATGATGAGGAGTAGGCCAGCATGAGCAGAGCGGAGAGAGCGTGAGGGTGTGTAGAGAAGGAGGAGATCAGTGAGATAGGGTGGAGCCAGATGATGGAGGGCTTTGAAAGTCAAGAGGAGAATTTTAAATTGAATGCGGAATTTAACAGGGAGCCAATGGAGCTCACAGAGGATAGGGGAGATATGGTGCCAGGACTTTGAGTGGGTTTTCTTAACAATAGCTCATTTTAACAGATGTGCAAACTAGCAGCTGGTAGGCAGAAGAAACTGCTAATTTGAGACCTCATGTTAGCTAACTAGATGTTTTTCTCAACAGCAGTAGCTAGTTAGCTGGTCGGTCGTGGGTGTTTTTCAACTTTATGTGCTCTACATAAAAATATAACACTTTGATACCAAGAATTAGGACAAGCTGGTCAACTATCTACAACTATTGCCCAAAGCAAGATCATATTTTTGTACTTTGGTATTGAAATTATATTACAACCCGAATGTCTTGGGGATATCTGTTGTCAGGGTGGATATAAAGTGTTGGCTTTCCACTGCAAAAACCACAGTCCATGTTTTTATACAGTCCATGTTACACAAAGCAATGCCTCAATGAAATAATGCATTTTATTCCTGCAAGAAATTCCTGGACATGCATTCTAAAGTGCCACCAAAGTTAGTTCATTAAAAGTTCGTCATGGAATGAAATTGTAACTGCATCCAGATCCATTCAATCTGCATGATTCACATAAAGCCCCCGAGGCTTATTCCAGTGAACTGTAGCTGACAGGTGCCATCAACATTTTAATTCTGCGCTTGCATACTCTGCTGTTGGGGCGGCGGGGGCGTGTGGGGGGGGCAGGTTTCCTAGTAGTTGAATAGCCGTTGGTAGTAATTGAATAGCCGTTGGTTGAATTCCCTGAGCAGGAAAATGTTAATATATTGTGGTGCCCTTGAGCAAGGCAATTTACCCAAATTGATCCTGTATGTAATTTTGTATCAGAGCGTCTGTTTAATGACCACAAGTTGTTTTAAACAATTTACAACCAATAACACCATCCACCGAGATGGATGAATCACCATGGAAACCTGTATGGAAATAACACAACCCAGAGAGACGAAGAGCGTTTGCTTCACTGAAGTGTTTCTATTTAATTAAAGGCATTTTTTTCTCCCGGTCGCTTATTAATTAGCCTCACTTGCTGTGTTGGAGTAAACAACACGAGCATGGACAGTTACACTGAGAGACAGACATGGATGCCAGAGAGAGACAGACTCGTTGGCCCTGACAGACTTCCTGTGTTTGACCCCAGAAAATACAACTACTTTAGCTTCTCTCTGTTAATCTGACAGTTTTTTCTCAAAGTCTAATTGCATGTAGTCGTCGGAATGGTAGAACAGGGATATTTATTTAGAATTGCCAGCTTTCAGTGTGTTTTCTGAGTTTCGTTCTGGCATTACTTTTGGCCTTATTTTACAATATCAGTTACTTTTAGGTCATTTAAATAAATTCACTTGACTTTGTGTTGTATATGTGTGTTTTTATATTTAGATTTTTTTTCATGCAGAATTCTTAGGCAAATTAACTAAGAAATATCTCTGTTGGGGAATAACGATCTTTAATGAATAATGAACCCTAGCAGTACAAATGTCACCAAAAGTCCTAGCAATTTGGCAAAAGTCTATCTTAGATCATTGGGACTGAGTATTTTATACCATGATTTATGTTCTAAATGGTTCATCTCTGAACAATAACCATTTTGTAATAACGTAATATATATATATATATATATATATATATATTCAGGACACTGTAGATGACACCAGGTAGCTTCATTAACTACCATTGCCCTGCTTGATGAACTACTATTATTGGCTGTAAAAGCTACTGAGAGACAAGCAATATGGTTTAGATAACACATAAAATGTGAAAATGACAACCAGAAAAGTAGTAATAATAATAATAGTAACTTAAGTAAAAGAGTTAAGTTAACAGTTCCTCTCTCTCTCCTTCGTTAAATAACTCCATACATGGCAAACCCGTCTTTGTTTCAGTTTCTATGACATAAAATATAAATTATATTTATATATATATATTATATGCATAAAGAGAGAAAAGGAAGATTAGATGATGCAATAATTGAATGTCATAAGAGAGTGGATTTAATTAAATGGAAGAAAAAGATTGGATTAAAAATGAAAGATAATTAATATTAAGATAATATAAAAGGGGCTCAACAACTCACAAAGCCAAATGTTTGGTCGCTAGGTCAGTTCGGACTAGGATGGCAGATTAGTACACCACAGAATCTGACTCCAAGTGTTGGTTTGGTGGACACAGATTAAGCCTAGTCTATAACTACAAAATCAAGCTCAATAGAGATATGATAATACGTTCTGTAAATCCTCAAATATACAGCATATTTCTATCTTATTTTGTGTAATATTGTACAAGTGCCATCCTATTTTTTGTCATGTATTGTAACCATAAAACTACTTAAGCGTACTTAATTCCAAATTCCAGTATCTTGGAAATGTCATTCAATGCTATGTGTGTTTTGACGTGGAAAATTTTAAACATGATTCATTTCTACAATAATATGATATTATGGTAAATTGATAGCCGAGGGGTTCAAATCCCAAGGTCCCTAAGGGCGGTAATTGATGATCATATTGATCTTATATTCTGAGTTGAACAGACTGACAGAGGAATAACTGACCCTCCGGAGGAGACAAACTATGCTGACGCACGGATGGTCCTCTGAAGGTCAGGGAAAGCTTAGGCTTTCCTCTAAAGCAGTAAATACTGGTATTCGTTGCTCTGGCCTAAAGATTGAATTTCAATGCCCCAGGGCAATGAGCAGGACATTGCCTCGCGTGTGGTGACATTTTTCAAATGGGACGTTAAGTGGGTATAGTGACTCTCTGTGGTCACAGGAGATCTTATGGCACATATTATAGATGGATTCACGTCTCTGCTGTGTGTTTTCTGCTGCCTGTTTTCTGCTGCCTGTTTTCTGCTGCCTGTTTTCTGCTGCGTGTTTTCTGCTGCCTGTTTTCTGCTCTGTGTCCGTTGAAGTCCCGGTCAGATGGTGTTACAAACACAGTGGACATGGACACAATGCACCTCCCTGCTCTCTGTTTGCTTGTGTAACAGCACTTACCCACCTCTCTTTCACACTTGATCTCCTCAAAACCATCTGCCCTCACAGTGTTCGGGCTGGCATTTGAATTGCAGCATCATTTCATTCGCACACCTTCCATTTAAGTGAATCGCTTGTCGCTGCTTGGTTTTGTTGAGTCGTTTGTGTTCAGTTTTTGTTGACCAGTCGACTAATTGATGCGTCAGGATTCATTGACGGCATTCATTGTTCACGGGTACAATGACCAATCTGCAGCTAGTCGGATGGGTGAATAAACAACGCTATCAAGTGCATCTAGAGAGTTCAGCACTGAGCGAGCTGGTCTTCAGTATATGAACCCATCAGATATGAGTTTATTATTAGGGTGTGCGGTAGAACTTGTGATCGAGCTAAACACAAAAAAAACATAAAAGCTCCCGTTGCCATTGCCCTGTTCTATAGTTCAAAGCGCCGCGTAATTACAGTTGAATGCTGGGCGACGACAGAGGCGCACAAATGTTCATATCATATTAAAAAAGAAAATCACCTCATCAATAACAGAGATTATGGTGACGAGAAGACGGGGAAAGAAAATCTGACCTTAACAATCAAAGGTGTCGGGAACCAAGCAGCGCTTCTGTCTTCCCTGAAACTCAAACTTAGATGGTGGACTTGGACTTTAAAGTTTACTTTGAGTTTGCAAAAGTCGCTCATCCCAGACTGGTGAAGGGCCACAGGGAGAATGGCAGATAACCGGCACATTAGATATGTATTTATTATTCTCCGGCTGTCTTACTCTCACTGTATCTCCCTCTTTCGCGCAGTGTCCCTCATTCAGCGTCCTGGAGCTTATTGGGATGTGTTTATTAACCTCCATCCCCATTAGAGATTAACAGCTCATGCCGCTAATGAGACCGGAGAGGAAATGTTGCTCACGATGAATACAAACACAATGACCACAGTTGATTCTGGGCTTTTCGTCCCCCAGCACAGCGTGTCAATACGCAAAGCCATAAACACATCTTACTTTATTTATTTCTTCGTATTGCAGTTCGTATCATAAATGTTTTGTTTGGACCATTTTCGAATAGTCGTGTTTAGAGGTCATTGAGAGTCTTATTCAAGTTATAAATTGCCAATGAGGGAGTAATTATTGTTTCAGCGCTACAAAATTGCAGCTGGATGATGAGCTATTAAAGTAATTTTACATTCCGCTCCTGGAACTTTCCAGCAGGGCGCAGTCTTAATATTTTAATGTCTAACCTTCTGCTGTGCTACTTGGTTTAGTGGGAATGTGTCCGAAAAGACACTTCTGTAGCTATATGCCCGCTGTTCGTGGCTGTTAGCACCTGGCTGTTCAAACTGTTGCAACTAATGAACTGAAAACACCAGACATCCAGACTGTGAGCAATCTGTTGACACCAGTGTGTGGATGTGCGTGTGTGTGTGTGCGCAAGTGTGCTTGGCCAGCCAGTGCAAGTATGGTGCCATCATTAAAGTACATTAGAAATCATGTTGAAAGCACTCTATTCTTTCTTTTCTGGCTTTCAGTGTCGCCGAACCTTCTGGTCTTGACCGATTCATGGCCCCTTTTAAAGGATACGTTTGAGATGTTGTCAACGAGATACATTCATCGTTCTATTCATATTGGTATTTTAGTAATTCAGCAGACGCTCTCATCCAGGCCCGTTGTATAGTTAGCGAGTACATTGAAAGAAAAGGGTGAGTCGTGGGGGTGTACTTTAGGCTCCTTGAAAAGCTACCTTCAGCGAGTTGCAGTAGTCTAGACACACAACAACGCGCCTGGAGGGCTTTCTATGTGAGATATAGTTATACTCTACGAATGTTGTAATGCCAGGAGCCTCCAGGAGCGAGGCGCTGCCTTGTCATTTACACAGAAAGTGTATTCATTTAACAGCTGTAGCGCTTTAGCTGACAGTATGCCTGGACAGCTGGCAAGACACCTGACACTGGTGAAGTAGGTAAAAAGCTTAAATTTAACACATATAATCGGAGGCAGTACACGGACTTGCTAGAGCTTAAAGAATTTTCTGAAAGTATTTCGTTGTGTTTTAGAGGAATGAAATACGAGTAAATAGAGAAAGTGCATTTAGCTAAATTAAATCAAACCTTATCGGGAACAATCGTAAATCTTAATAAAATGACGAAGATATGACGAGTGGTGAGATTTTGTTTCGACATTGGCCTTTTAGGGGTGAGCACTTCCTGTTCTGAGGTAATCTTGTTTTGCTTCATCCCTGAAGGGCCCCATCTCCTGCATCCTTGCGGTGGTCCTAATCTACAGCGTGCCGGGCCCCATCCCCGGTAGTTCAGTGCCAGTTCCCCCTTCCTCACGCTCGCCCTCCCCTTGACCATTGTTTTGCCTGCCCTGTCTAGGATCCAGGACTTTTGGGGGGTACTGTCACGAGTGGTGAGATTTTGTGAATATCCCTGCACTACACTCGTGAGTTCGTGACAGATATCACA
This sequence comes from Dallia pectoralis, assembly GCA_029465975.1. Classification (NCBI taxonomy): domain Eukaryota; kingdom Metazoa; phylum Chordata; class Actinopteri; order Esociformes; family Umbridae; genus Dallia; species Dallia pectoralis. The sequence goes on from CM055753.1 coordinate 2,354,589, forward strand.
CTGCGAATATATCACAAGTTAATCACAAGCTACACAGCCGAGCCACGAGGTAGGTGGGTCAGAGAGAGGACAGGTATATGGGAATCTGCGTCGGATGGCGGATGACCTGGACCACACAGACTTGTTCGTCCCAGTGTGGCTGGAGTCCGATGGAAGTTGTCATAAACATTCAACCCTTAAGAAACCAATACACTGCTCAAAAAACTAAGGGAAAACATAAATCACACATCGTGTCTGAATGAGCAAAATATACTAGATATCATAGTGTTTGTAGACTTTAACAAGGCCAGGGCAGGGCGTTCATCTTTTTGTTTTGATTCCCTTGCAGGTTGTACCTGTATTTGGCAACATCCATTCTTCTCTAAAGTTGAACTTTCAAGATGCCAAGTCTCTGCGGATGATAAGCCTCCCCACAGCATTGTGCTGCCAACACCTTATTTAACTGTATGGATTGGAGAGTGTGTCTTAAGGCATATGGGCAGTATTAGGTTTGCTGCGCACATATTGCTTTAGGTTTGGGCAAAAAGAGTATATCTTGGTTTCGTCACAGGTCTAGGACTTTTCTGCACAGATTTCATCTGGGTAACATTATTATGCGTTCAAATGGGGATTTTTGAGTTCTCGTTTCTTTCTTGCCATCCTTCAATTCACATCAGCTTTATGCAAAGAACTTGATATGATTGATTGGTGCACAGTTATTCTACGCTCAGTCACTTAACGATGTAGCTTTTTCAAAGTGAATATTGGCTTCTGTGTGGCTCCTCTGACAAGATTCCTTCTTGATTTATCACAGAGTCTTCAGGGACACCCATTTCTTGGCAGGTCAGATAAAATGAATGCAGAAACCGTGAATTAATCTTACTGTGGATTTATTGCAACCCAAAAATGGATACTTACTTAATACTTTCCTAATCAAACCACTTTTTTTCAAATAATGATGGAATCTGAAGTTGCAGTCTGCGTAGGTTTGAATGGTGTTTGTACATCTCTGACACTACGTACAAGTATCTTGTATTATCTTGAAAAAATTGGCAATTAATTATAGTATAATATTTTTTTTCTGAACAGTTATTTGACAGGGAAATCCTAATATACTTACTTCGATAAAATGTCTACACAGTAAGCCGTCTCATGTTTGAATAAGTGAACTCTATTAACTCCAGCACCGCTCTGTTTGATCACATTTGACACATACATAATTTTAATTGAAATGATGTATTACTATCCAAACAAAATTGGTGTTTATGTGAGGTTGGTATTTGGTATGACAGAGTAATCGTAAAAGCAGGCTGTGACCAGAATATTCTTCCCAGGCAGACGATAATTGACTCGAACAAAGCAACATTTCAATTGGCACTTGGAAAACAACACAATAGACCCAGACAAGCAGTTCATTACATCAACGTCAACACCATGCTGGGTACACATTATAGAATTGACTTACAGACCTATGTTGACGCTTTGAGTATCCAATCTACCAGATAATACTATTTTGTACCATCCCCTTTATTACAGACCATAATTCAAACCTTAACTTAGTGTTATCAACGCAATTGTTAGAGAGAGAGAGTGAAAGAAAGGATTTATTACATTAACTTAGCAACAACTTTAGCCTGAAGTACAGTAGCCTTTAAATATATAGGATGTCACCAAGACCGTCCACATTCTCGCTAGGCTGTAAAGCTAATTTAATAAAGTAACCTTGCAGGCTATAGTTAATTCTGAAGTGATGTGGGAAATCCTTCAGATATTTAGTAAGGTTGCCATTTTTAGACTTCAATCATTGTGCTACACTAGAATTGGTTGTGCTGATGGTTGTGCAAAATGTTTGTCCCCACAATCCATTAGGCAAAAAAATGCCTGTCAGCAAATTAAATATAAAATTAAATATAAAGTAAAAATCTAAATCCATTAAATATAATGTTTTTAAACTACCAACACCTAATGATTATTAACCTACATACCAACACCTAATGATGATTAACCTACATACCAACACTTAATGATTATTAACCTACATACCAACACCTAATGATCATTAACCTACATACCAACACTTAATGAGTATTAACCTACATACCAACACCTAATGATCATTAACCTACATACCAACACCTAATGATGATTAACCTACATACCAACACTCCTAATGATCATTAACCTAATGATTATTAACCTACATACCAACACCTAATGATCATTAACCTACATACCAACACCTAATGATCATTAACCTACATACCAACACCTAATGATCATTAACCTACATACCAACACCTAATGATCATTAACCTACATACCAACACCTAATGATCATTAACCTACATACCAACACCTAATGATCATTAACCTACATACCAACACCTAATGATCATTAACCTACATACCAATTAGTTACAACAACTCTATTTAGTTGCTCATTTTTGACAAAATGAAGACTCTCAATTTATATAATTTTATTATTTACATAATTTACTATCCTTTACTGAACAAACACAATGTTGTGGTCCAATATCTTTGCTTCGACAAAATACATTGCTAATAAAGAGTGGTCTTCGCGACGATAAAGCTTTTTTTCAAACACAGGTAGGCCTATATGTGTTGCACCGACGGATCAGACTGTGATTGATCGTATTGACATACACTTCTGGAAGGAACTTTAAAACACAACTCAAAGGTTCACTAGGTTCACTAGATAAGGTGGCATTTTAGATGCAACCAGAGACTCTAAAATGCATCTGCTGTCTGGTCGAAGCCATTGGATGTTGTCTAGGACACATTTTATGACCTGTCATTTTCACTTTTCTCCATAAAAAAAATATATATTTGAGAGGTTTGTCCTTTCACTCAATAAACTCAGTGAATAAATAAAGCAAATAAAAACGCAATGTCCTCAAGACTGACCTACAACTTGGTAAAGTTTTATTTAGTATGTAGTTTCACGTATGGTTTTTATCAATTTGACATACATTTGTGAAAAGAAAGTGTATTTTGGGATAAAGACATTCTTTTAACGATTTGAACTAAAATAAATTATATTATATAGATATTATTATAAATGCTTATCGTTTATGCCAATGATTTTTCTCCAAATATTTACAAAGGGCACCAATACTTACGGATAAAATATACAATACTTATGGATAGAATATACAATACTTATGGATAAAATATACAATACTTAAGGATAAAATATACAATACTTCTGGTTAAAATATACAATACTTCTGGTTAAAATATACAATACTTCTGTTTAAAATATACAATACTTCTGGTTAAAATATACAATACTTCTGGTTAAAATATACAATACTTATGGATAAAATATATAATATTTATGGATAAAGTCTACAATACTTATGGTTAAAATATACAATACTTCTGGTTACAATATACAATACTTCTGGTTAAAATATACAATACTTCTGGTTAAAATATACAATACTTCTGGTTAAAATATACAATACTTATGGATAAAGTCTACAATACTGATGGATAAATTCTACAATACTTATGGTTAAAATATACAATACTTATGGATAAAATATACAATACCAATGAATAAAATATTCAATACTTTTGGATAAAATATACAATAGGCTACTATGGATAAAATATACAATACTTATGGATAAAATACACAATACTTATGGATAAAATATATAATACTTATGGATAAATTCGACAATACTTATGGATAAAATATACAATACTTATGGTTAAAATATACAATACTTTCAGATAAAATACACAATACTTATGAATAAAATATACAATACTTATGGAGAAAATTGTATACAACTGAGGTAGACAGTTCAACTGTTTCATCATCCAAACATGTGTGTTGCTTTTGGCATCAGATGCTAGCGTCATTGGTTCTTCTGAACTGAGAGGACACAGATACGACAGCACACAAACCCAGCAGGTTATATATCCAGAGGAGACGGCTAACAGATCCATGAGTGTGGGGTATTATACATCCTGATTTCAAATGGAAATACTTCTCCAAATCCAATTTGACACACACAGGCTATATTAAATCATGCCTCACATAAATCAGCATCTGTGTGCATATGCAGAATATTGACATACTGTAGAGCCAGTTCTTGGCCACATTCCCATCAAGCTTATGATATTTTCTAGGGCCAGTAAAGTTTGCTGTGTCAGCTGGTTCGGCTGTAATGCATTTACAGCTGAAGTTATATTTGTCATACGAACTGGATGCAAATGGGATGGATTATTCAACTTAATGTGGAAGGTTCCCTTGTGAGTGACTGGCTTCATTTATAGTGGCCAAACTATAACTAGACACTGCTCTTCTTTTGCACAACTATATGAACAACTAGATATTGCTCTTTTCACAATACTCAGTTATGTTCACAATCAGAGCATTTGCATCCTGGAACTTGCTCTTTTTCAACTGTTCACACATCTAGACATATAACACATACAAATATTTACCCATTACGTATACCAAATAGGCATGGCCTCCCTTTGTCGGTCTGTTCGTGTTATGTGTTTCTCTCTGTTGGCACTTGGTTTGTATGTGTTGGGGGTCAGAGGAAATTCCATGTGTGCGTAAACAGACATTATAGCTTAAAGTAAATAAAAAGAATGCAAATACGTTATACTTCAAAAACACACAATACTAATACAGGGAGTGTTATAAATATAGACATTGTGTACTTTAAAAAAGGTTTAGCTGTTATAGGGCCAGGTGGTACCAGGCAGTTTCCAATCTAATGTCTGGTTATAATGCAAATCAAATAGCAGAGAATATATAGAGTTCACAATCACTATGGGTTGTTGACAACATCTGTGTCATTTTACAAGGAATTAGTTGTTTTCTGGCTTGTTTAAGATCCAGCGTCTGAATAAAACCTGTTAAAGCACTGACGTTGCATTAATATGGAACTGCGGTCAATATTTATGCCATCACCATCCATCTCCACACACCCGGAGTAGGAAGATTGTATATAGTTATTGAGTGAGTCCAAAATGGAAACCTATTCCCTCATAGAGCACTCGTTCTGACCAGGGCCAAGGTAGGTCACTAGATTATATGGTGGCATTTCATGTTCAGCCATAAACTTTTCTGCAGACTGGACAAATCTGTTTACTGCAGTGTCAGACGTCTTAGTGTGTGTGTTTGCGTATCACACACAGAGAAGTGTGAGTTCATGGACTCATTCAGATGAACACACAAATCCTCCCAGGACACTTAGTTAATTGAACACATTGCAGACTCCAATACTAGGTCTCTATTCATTATATTTGTTTGTTTTGTCTAATTAGGATTTTTATCTAAAGACTTCAAAGCTGATGTTTTCTGTAATGACACCGGTCAAATATTTATATATATATATATATATATATAGAGAGATAGAGAGAGAGAGAGAGAGGGATATACCCACATGGGATACTTTATTAGGTAAACCATTTTAACTGTGTGTTAACTCAAATATCTAATCAGCCAATCACGTGGCAGCTACCCAATGCATGTAGGCATGTAGACATTGGTCAAGATGATCTGCTGAAGTTCAAACCAAGCATCAGAACGGGGAGGAAGGGTGAGTTACGTGACTTTAATTGTGCCATGGTTGTTGGTGCCAGGTGGGCTGGTTTCAGTATTACAGAAAATGCTGATCTGCCGGGATTTTCCAGCACCACAATATCAAGGGTGGACATAGAATGGTCAGTAAAAGTGAAACATATCCAGTGTGCTGCAGTTCTCTGGGTAATTAATGCCTTGTTGGTGGCAGAGGTCAGAGGAGAATGGCCAGACTGGTCTGAGCTGATAGAAAGGAAACAGAAATTTCAATTTCAGAGTCAGTAAGCCAGCAATGTGAAAATGTATAAGAAATGACGTTAGTGCTCAAATCACCTGAAAACCTACTGCTCTTCCGGTCAGACTGCCTGACTAGGTTACGTTATACCTCACTTGTGTACACAGCCATGCCTGGTGTACAAATAGCTCAATATGTGCAAGTGGGGATGAACTGAGTTTCAGATGAAGTGTATTTTACGCAGTTTAGTCAGTTCTTCTGTTTTGCTCATATGCTTACTGCTAGAAAGATGCGTTCCCCAATGAGTCTTGTGCACCCAAGCACGACACTTGATGTTTACTGCACTCACTCGGGGCAGAACAAGGCAGGTTTCGCTTTATTGAAACTCGTTAATGTGATTGTGTTACAAACTTATCTAGCTAGCTAACTGAAGAAACATTTGCCTTTAGTGATGTCAGAAATTGTTAACTATCAACCTTAATGATCAACCGTTTGAATTCTTCGGTTGGCTAAATTCAAAACATGACAACTATAGTTAAGTCACAACCATAGAACAACACTCTCAATCCACTGTAATATTAACGTCAGCAGATGATCTTATCCAGAGCAACTTATACAAGGATAGACATATTCAAGAGAGTGCTTGGAATCATGTGTTTTAATCTGAGTAATTGTAGGATTATAAATAATGCTATATAATAGATTATGCAGTTGATGCACATGTTCTGTGAATACTTTTAGCAGCCACTCAGCCTGGCATTGGTTGCACAATCTAGCTAGAACCCTTTCCTGACTGCAGGACTACAGTCACTTTGTCCCTCTTTATTGCATGTCTGGTTTGCAGGAGCAGTAGGCAGTGACATCCAGATCCAATAGTGTGGTAGTAACCAATCAATTGTAAACCATTTTTCCCTCGCCCTTTAAAATAAACATCACTTAATCGTACACCCACCATGCTGCTGTTGCCAGCCAATAGACTAGCTAGCTAGGCAGGCTTGTCAGGACGAATTTACTATGTGAACTGAATGCATTTGTTCGGTGCCATTTCAGTCATCCACATGTTAACCAGGCATGTCCATATAGCCTAACATATCTGATCAAAAGGTCCTGGCTCCTGTCTGGAAACACACCTTATTCTGATTTAGTGCCGGTAATTAGGTGACATGCTGACATAGAAGCCAAACTTACCTAATTAAGTGACATAATCTACTGAAACTCATGATTCCCTCTAAAACTCAGACCTTACTTCATACAGTGTGTGTGTGTGTGTGTGTGTGTGTGTGTGTGTGTGTGTGTGTGTGTGTGTGTGTGTGTGTGTGTGTGTGTGTGTGTGTGTGTGTGTGTGTGTGTGTGTGTGTGTGTGTGTGTGTGTTATTGCAACATGTTACATCTAGGAAAGCAGTTTTGTGCTTGAACCAGCAGAAGTAAAAAAGGTTATGCCCATCAATAGCTTATAAGACAAACCAGTCACACATGTAAAATGTAAAATAAATGCTACCAACCAAATAGCTGATAGCAAATATATTTAGCCCGATGATTTTAAAAGAAGCCTGGGTTTTAGAAGACGACTGATAAAGAGACATTAGGTGGATACTTGGGGTGGATCCATGGCAGTTAGTGACAGCTGACAGGCGGAGTGGCATATTGTGTGACCGAGCTAAGACTTCGATCGACTCACGGTTGCTGTGACGGCACAGTATGCGCCTGCACTCCGCTGTGACCGAAACAAACACAGGCATCGTGCCTCGTCTGCTAGTCTGTCTGTCAACTGGCTCCACACAGGCTGTCAGGGACGTCGTGCTGGGTCCCAACTGCCATCTTCACCTCCTACTCCCCTGTCTCAGAGGGGTGAGAGTTTCATACTCATATTTGATTCAGTAATTACTCAAAGTTTAGAGAAAAGGCACCTCAAACTGTAGACACACAAGTTCAATTGCAATCACAAACGTGAAAAAAATATGACAGAATATTTTATTGTCAGTCTTACAACAGGAAGTGGAATGTCATGTTCATATGTCTTCACTGTCTTCACTGTGTTCCATGGTATATCTAATATTTGGGAAATTATTTTGTACCTGACTGATATCTTTCAACGATGAGATCCCTCTGATGCTTTGGAAGCTCTCAGCGGACCATGGCTTTTGCTCTGAGATGCAGCTAAGAAAATCATCAGCAAAATCCTACTGGAACAGCTGACCTTTATTTATGATTAATCAGAGTCACTTTACATGATGGCAGGTGTGTACTGACTTCTATTTAACATGAGTTTGAATGTGATTCGTTTATTCTGAACACAGCAACATCCCCAGTTATAAGGTTTTTAGTTTTCCCCGACAAAGATTTCAGTTTAAGTTATCCAATTGAAATTGTTCACGTTCTAGTTCACATTAAAGGTGGAAAATGTTCTGAAATGATTTATCTTTGTCTCATTTTTTCACATCACGAAAACCAAAGGGGTGGGTAGACTTTTTATATCCACTGTATATGGCATTCATATTAAAATTAAAAGTATATAAAAAGTATAATTCAAAAGTATTATATCTCATACGTTCTCGTCGTTAACTAGAAAATCATACATTGCCAGAACACTGCCAGTCACCCCTTCAAATTACAGTTGTCACCTTTCTCTGTCTCACAACATCAATGACTCTAACTATCTGTCTTCAAGACATTACCCTGCTGTGTAACCACCAGTCATCAGGGGGACTTGAGACACATATGTGTCTCCAGGGGACTTGAGTAACCGGTTGACAGGGGACAAAGTATGACAAACAGAAGTCAAACATTAGAAATGCTGATGTGTTTATGGACTAGTCACAAGTACATTGACAGTGCAATAGATTGAATGAATAAATTGCCAATTTTACTAATAACGGTTGGCCAGTTAAGAAATGGAAATATCCAATATATGAGAGCATGATGATACAGGAAGTCCAGGAAGCTTAAACATCTGGGACCTAATTTATAAAAACTTTGCAGAGTACGCACAGACATATTCTGATTTCTTTTACCAAATGGTCTGCAGTTTCACATGTTTCATCCGATCACGATGTCGCCATTTCTCATTTCATACGTTTCTCTGCGTACGCTTGGGTCAGAGTGTCCGTGAAGGACCGCACATTATCCTGTCAAGTTGGCTTCAGTTTATCAGTTTCTGTTTAGTCATTAGTATAGTGTCCTACTTATCTGTAGGATACTCTAATCACTTATCTGTAGGATACTATAGTCAATAATCTGTAGGATACTCTAATAGCTTATCTGTAGGATACTCTAATCACTTATCTGTAGGATACTCTAATCACTAATCTGTAGGATACTCTAATCACTTATCTGTAGGATACTCTAATCACTAATCTGTAGGATACTCTAATCACTTATCTGTAGGAGACTATAATCACTAATCTGTAGGATACTCTAATAGCTTATCTGTAGGATACTCTAATAGCTTATCTGTAGGATACTATAATCACTAATCTATAGGATACTCTAATCACATATCTGTAGGATACTATAATCACTAATCTGTAGGATACTATAATCACTAATCTGTAGGATACTATAATCACTAATCTGTAGGATACTATAATCACTTATCTGTAGGATACTCTAATCACTTATCTGTAGGATACTCTAATCACTAATCTGTAGGATACTATAATCACTAATCTGTAGGATACTCTAATCACTAATCTGTAGGATACTCTAATCACTAATCTGTAGGATACTCTAATCACTTATCTGTAGGATACTCTAATCACTAATCTGTAGGATACTCTAATCACTTATCTGTAGGATACTATAGTCACTTATCTGTAGAATACTCTAATCACTAATCTGTAGGATACTCTAATCCCTAATCTGCAGGATACTCTAATCACTAATCTGTAGGATACTCTAATATCTTATCTGTAGGATACTATAATCACTTATCTGTAGGATAATCTAATCACTTATCTGTAGGATACTCTAATCACTAATCTGTAGGATACTCTAATAGCTTATCTGCAGGATACTATAGTAACTTATCTGTAGGATACTCTAATCACTTATCTGTAGGATACTCTAATCACTAATCTGTAGGATACTCTAATCACTTATCTGTAGGATACTATAATCACTAATCTGTAGGATACTATAATCACTTATCTGTAGGATACTCTAATCACTTATCTGTAGGATAATCTAATCACTTATCTGTAGGATACTATAGTCACTTATCTGTAGGATACTCTAATCACTAATCTGTAGGATACTATAATCACTTATCTGTAGGATACTATAGTCACTTATCTGTAGGATACTCTAATCACTTATCTGTAGGATACTCTAATCACTTATCTGTAGGATACTCTAATCACTAATCTGTGGGATACTCTAATCACTTATCTGTAGAATACTATAATCACTAATCTGTAGGATACTATAATCACTTATCTGTAGGATACTATAATCACTAATCTGTAGGATACTATAATCACTTATCTGTAGGATACTCTAATCAGTAATCTGTAGGATACTATAATCACTTATCTGTAGGATAATCTAATCACTAATCTGTAGGATGCTCTAATCACTAATCTGTAGGATACTATAATCACTAATCTGTAGGATACTATAATCACTTATCTGTAGGATACTATAATCACTAATCTGTAGGATACTATAATCACTAATCTGTAGGATACTCTAATCACTAATCTGTAGGATACTCTAATCACTTATCTGTAGGATGCTCTAATCACTTATCTGTAGGATAATCTAATAATTTATCTGTAGGATACTATAATCACTTATCTGTAGGATAATCTAATAACTTATCTGTAGGATAATCTAATCACTTATCTGTAGGATAAGTTGTACCACCTCTCTAGAGGAAACTTGAACCTGTCTGCAGGAGACTCTAATCATTATGTGTCAGAAGTCCAGGTTAGGTGTGTAAAGAGGAAAGACAGATTCAGGTTCAGGTTAGCAGAGTGAAAAAATACTAAATCATGAACTTGTACATAACAAAATAATAAAAGGTGTGACGTAGTGCATACAACACGTCACAATGGAAGGCACAAATAACAAACACAACTACTCACAGTACGGACGTGAAACATATAACAATACCACACAAAGACACGCCCACACACAGGGAACGTATATAATCTACTAATGAGGGAAACGGTGGAGCTAGAAGACCGGTGAAGATGACCGCCGAAGCCGGCCTGCAGATGGCGATAGACTGGCTTCGGAGGGAGCGCTGACATTTGGTTACCGTTTTGGGACTGACAAAACGAATGGATAAGAATGTAGAGATTAACAGCATACCGGCCATAACAGCGGGAACATCTTTTGATGAAGGGTGTTTTAACACTGTTCAACACAAACTGTCTTTAAGGTCAAGTGAAAAATAAACATATATATATATATATTATCTAATTTGAATTTAATTAAGATCTAGGCTTTGATAATAACACTTCAGGGCATTTTCCTTTTCCATTTTGTCTTTGATTGTATGGTTTGGGTCATTGTCCTGTTGTGGGATAAATCTTCTGCTAAGTCCCGGGTCTCTGCAGAGGGCAGCAGAGTTTCTCTGGATTTATATCTACTTTGCTGCATCTATTTCCCTCCTTTATCTTAACAGACTGATGCAGAGAAGCATTTTTACAGCTTGATGCTGCTGCTATCATGCTTTATGGTATGGGTGGCGTTCGTACTCTCAGCCTTACTCTTAGTATCACTCTCTCACTCTTACACTCTCACGCTCTCACTCTCACACTCCCTCTCACTCTCTCACTCTTACACTCTCACATTCTTACTCTCTCACGCTCACTCTCTCACTCAGTCTCACACTCTTTGTCTCACTCTCACAGTCTCACTCTCACAGTCTCACTCTCACAGTCTCACTCTCACACTCCCTCTCACTCTTACACTCTCACTCTCTCACGCTCACTCTCTCACTCAGTCTCACACTCTTTGTCTCACTCTCACAGTCTCACTCTCACACTCTCACACTCCCTCTCACACTCTCACTCCTGCACTCTCTCTGTTGTGCCAAGCATACATCTTAAGATCTGTTGCAAAAATGCTTTAATTTTAGTCCTTGTTTTTCCATTTGGTCTCGTGTCTGTTGTAGTATGCATAGTGTCTACTAGCTGTATCTTTGGATGACAGTAACTCCTTTAGAGTTGCCTTAGGTCTCTTGGTGTTTCTCTGACTAGTGGCTTTCTAGCCTGAATAATACATTTTGAGAACACCCTGTTTCAGACAAAACTCTGTGCCATGTTCTCTCCATATCCAAAAAGAATGCATTTATTGAAGGTAAAATATTCAAAATAATTTTTTTGAGATCTTAGGGACCTTATTCTGGATTTGATTTGAATGTTCTTTTGCCTTCACCGTGTTGTTTTATGAAATATTTTACTAACCAACTGAGGGACCTCCCAAAGACAGGTGAATCTAACCTGAAATCAAAAACCTGAAATCAAAAAAGGAAGCACATTTCCCATTATGCGGAATATATCATGTGTGGCTGTGTATCTCTGCAGTGGGCAGACTCTGGCTTTATCAATAGGGTGCGGAAGGTGAGGATGAACTCTACAACTCATGTAGAGACATTTGCTCTACAGCTAAAGAGTACCTGCAATGTGCGACAACTCCAGTGGCGACAAATATCTCATCTCATTTGTTTAATTATAAACTTCTAGTGCAGTGATACTTGAGACAGCTCTGCCCTCTAATTAGTTTCAGATGACTGAGCCTGGCAGCAGCATTCTGTTAAACACAACAACACTCACATACTGTATATTGAAGAGGTTGTTTGCCTGTTCTGGTGGCCTGCTTGGTGCAATCAGAGGGGGAGATGTTTCATAGGAATGAGAAGAATTCAGTTTATCATGACACGATACCGTGAATTGAATGAAACCTGCAGCGTGGATATTGTAATAAATGACTGTAAAATAATGAGTTAATGGTACTTATCATAGGTTCTGGACAAGCTGTCGATAATGGATATTATCTGCTAGATGCGTTGACATTAAAGTATATTTGGTGGTGGTTGTCTAGCGGTTGTTTTCTAGCAACCTAGCTTTGCGGAACATATGAAACTTTGTGTGAGCTGTGCCAGTTAGCAGAAACACTCGTCCTTTTCTGTTTATATTGCTGGCTGCTAGACTACGAGCCAAGTAGATGTTATCTAACTGACCAATAATGGAGGAACTGTGCTAGTTTTTGTGACATAAAATAATGGTCATAAATACTTTAAATATTTTTAGGCAACACACCAAATTGTCTTCCTGGAGCAATGCTGTTTTACCTTAGAAGAGATTAATGGAAGGTGACAGCAGTCTTAACTATATATCATGGCAAATAGGATTTATTTTTGGTCCTATGCAAAGATAAAAAAAAATATCTCGATTTGGATAAGAATTTGCCATGGTCATGGCACTGCATGTGTTTGTGTTGGCCTGATGGTCTGAGCTCTGTCTGCCCGAAATGTTCAGATCACAAATCGAATCAAAAAACTGTATCTACATAGTATTTTAATTATTACTATGAGTAAAGCACCGAGATCCGGAGAGATTATATCTGATAAGTCTGATCCACTGGGAAATTTCATAGTGAATGTCAAGTGTCAACTTCACTTCACAGAAACATGTGGAACTGTTACAGTATTTTATGCAATTTACACAAAACATATTATATTCTGTCATATTTATGTTTTTTTTCTTCAGTACAATCCATTAATGTGTTGTCACCATGATTTTTTCATTTTTCTATACATCAGCCCCCAATCTCATGACCAAATAACAATGTTCCTCTTAAACTAGGTCACAGTGGACGCTCCTGGGTGCCAACAGGGATGTCAACAGTCCCCTGGTAATTCAATTAGATCCCGAAAGGCGGAGCCAGGAGACCCAAGAGAGAAGGGGGACGTGACACGGAATCACGGTGTAATGCTTGGATTCAGTCAGGTCAGGTGAACTGTGGTGCTCCAATATTGTCCTAAAAAACGGTACACTTTCAATTTCTACAATTTGCATATTTACATATTTATACTGTAAGAAACATTTACATTGAGCATCATATATATCTCTAAATTCTCTTAAGTGTACAGTACGAGGTTTATGTTGAGATGCGCACATATTTGGGAAACAACGCATTCATGTCAGTGTTAACATGAGAAAGCTTTTCCGATGACAAATGTGTCTTGCATTCATATTCATATTCTTGCATTCATATTCGTCTGTAGAACACACATATTAGACATAAGCATTCAACAAAAAACGTTGAATTCTCATCCATATTATAGTACATGTTATTGTATAGTACAGTTATTCCCATAGATTCAAAAATGTCCTTGAGTTTAGATTTTCTATTCATCAGATTCATGGAAGGTTATTCAATTCGATAGTGAGTTATGGTCAGTCATGACAGAGCAGGAGTTTGCGGTAGTTCTCAGACAGCAAACATTTTTGTTCTACAGCGTCATGTCTACTAGCTGCTAACACTGCTGTAAATGCATTTATTGACGAAGACATCAAGCCCTCCTAGAACAGCGGCCATAGGGGAAGGTAGAGTAAGACAGGGACTTAGAGGGTTAGGGTTAGATCGGGATATTTTGTGTAATCAACCAGACAGCGATCTTAGACGCTGACAGACCCTCTTGGGAAGCCCTTGGGATTGGATCACAGATGCGATTGCAATGTACAGGTTTTAAAACGCTCTGTTGCTTTTCTCTGTCCTCTGTCACTCTCTTGTCTTCAGCATTTAAGCGTTTCTCTACAGCATTGCCTCTCCCCCACACTCTCTCTCTACAGCATTGCCTCTCCCCCACACTCTCTCTCTCTACAGCATTGCCTCTCCCCCCACACTCTCTCTCTACAGCATTGCCTCTCCCCCCACACTCTCTCTACAGCATTGCCTCTCCCCACACTCTCTCTCTACAGTATTGCCTCTCCCCCACACTCTCTCTCTCTACAGCATTGCCTCTCCCCCACACTCTCTCTCTACAGCATTGCCTCTCCCCCACACTCTCTCTCTCTACAGCATTGCCCCTCCCCACACACTCTCTCTCTCTACAGCATTGCCTCTCCCCCACACTCTCTCTCTACAGCATTGCCTCTCCCCCACACTCTCTCTCTCTCTACAGCATTGCCTCTTCCCCCACACTCTCTCTCTCCAGCATTGCCTCTCCCCCACTCTCTCTCTCTACAGCATTGCCTCTCCCCCACACTCTCTCTCTACAGCATTGCCTCTCCCCCACACTCTCTCTCTACAGCATTGCCTCTCCCCCACACTCTCTCTCTCTCTACAGCATTGCCTCTCCCCCCACACTCTCTCTCTCCAGCATTGCCTCTCCCCCCACACTCTCTCTCTCTCTACAGCATTGCCTCTCCCCCCACACTCTCTCTCTACAGCATTGCCTCTTCCCCACACACTCTCTCTCTACAGCATTGCCTCTTCCCCACACTCTCTACAGCATTGCCTCTCCCCCACACTCTCTCTACAGCATTGCCTCTCCCCCACACTCTCTCTCTCTACAGCATTGCCTCTTCCCCCACACTCTCTCTCTCCACAGCATTGCCTCTTCCCCACACTCTCTCTCTACAGCATTGCCTCTCCCCCACACTCTCTCTCTACAGCATTGCCTCTCCCCACACTCTCTCTCTACAGCATTGCCTCTCCCCCACACTCTCTCTCTCTCTACAGCATTGCCTCTCCCCCACACTCTCTCTCTCTCTACAGCATTGCCTCTCCCCCACACTCTCTCTCTCCAGCATTGCCTCTCCCCCCACACTCTCTCTCTCTCTACAGCATTGCCTCTTCCCCACACTCTTCCCCACTCTCTCTCTCTACAGCATTGCCTCTTCCCCCACTCTCTCTCTCTACAGCATTGCCTCTCCCCCACACTCTCTCTCTCCAGCATTGCCTCTCCCCCCCACACTCTCTCTCTACAGCATTGCCTCTCCCCCCACACTCTCTCTCTACAGCATTGCCTCTACCCCCACACTCTCTCTCTACAGCATTGCCTCTTCCCCCACACTCTCTCTCTACAGCATTGCCTCTCCCCCACACTCTCTCTCTACAGCATTGCCTCTCCCCCACACTCTCTCTCTCTCTACAGCATTGCCTCTTCCCCCACACTCTCTCTCTCCACAGCATTGCCTCTTCCCCCACACTCTCTCTCTACAGCATTGCCTCTCCCCCACTCTCTCTACAGCATTGCCTCTTCCCCACACTCTCTCTCTACAGCATTGCCTCTCCCCCACACTCTCTCTCTACAGCATTGCCTCTCCCCCACACTCTCTCTCTCTCTACAGCATTGCCTCTCCCCCACACTCTCTCTCTCCAGCATTGCCTCTCCCCCACACTCTCTCTCTACAGCATTGCCTCTCCCCCACACTCTCTCTCTACAGCATTGCCTCTCCCCACACTCTCTCTCTACAGCATTGCCTCTCCCCCAAACTCTCTCTCTCTCTCTCTACAGTATTGCCTCTCCCCCGACACTCTCTCTCTCTCTCTACAGCATTGCCTCTCCCCCACACTCTCTCTCTCTAAAGCATTGCCTCTCCCCCACACTCTCTCTCTCTCTACAGCATTGCCTCTCCCCCCACTCTCTCTCTATCTACAGCATTGCCTCTCCCCCACACTCTCTCTCTCTAAAGCATTGCCTCTCCCCCACACTCTCTCTCTCTCTACAGCATTGCCTCTCCCCCACTCTCTCTCTCTACAGCATTGCCTCTCCCCCACACTCTCTCTCTCTACAGCATTGCCTCTCCCCCACACTCTCTCTCTCTCTACAGCATTGCCTCTCCCCCACTCTCTCTCTCTCTCTACAGCATTGCCTCTTCCCCACACTCTCTCTCTACAGCATTGCCTCTCCCCCACTCTCTCTACAGCATTGCCTCTTCCCCACACTCTCTCTCTACAGCATTGCCTCTCCCCCACACTCTCTCTCTACAGCATTGCCTCTCCCCCACACTCTCTCTCTCTCTACAGCATTGCCTCTCCCCCCACACTCTCTCTCTCCAGCATTGCCTCTCCCCCCACACTCTCTCTCTCTCTACAGCATTGCCTCTTCCCCCACACTCTCTCTCTCAGCATTGCCTCTCCCCCACACTCTCTCTCTACAGCATTGCCTCTCCCCCAAACTCTCTCTCTCTCTCTACAGCATTGCCTCTCCCCCACACTCTCTCTCTACAGCATTGCCTCTCCCCCCACACTCTCTCTCTCTAAAGCATTGCCTCTCCCCCACACTCTCTCTCTCTCTACAGCATTGCCTCTCCCCCACTCTCTCTCTATCTACAGCATTGCCTCTCCCCCACACTCTCTCTCTCTAAAGCATTGCCTCTCCCCCACACTCTCTCTCTCTCTACAGCATTGCCTCTCCCCCCACTCTCTCTCTCTCTCTACAGCATTGCCTCTCCCCCCACACTCTCTCTCTCCACAGCATTGCCTTTCTCCCCACACTCTCTCTACATCAGTCTCTCCCACCCACACTTTTGCTCTGAAGTATTGCTTCTAACACTCACGCACACGCACACGCACACACACACACACACACACACACGCACACACACACACATGCCCGCTGCTGTGCCCGTGGTGGCTGTGTTTACGTCGACTACAGCTCAGGAGTATATATCATGGCAGGTTAGGGGATGCCTAAGAGGGCTGGAGAGTTAAGGAATGACAAAGATAGATAGAGCGAGATGAAGAAACTACTGGAGGTTTAGCTCAGGATGGATGAATGGAGGACATTTACTCTGTAAAAACGGTTACATGCAAATTAGCTTACTGTATATGTATTGTGGTTGGTCAGGGAGAAATACATGGGGCCATTGATATCTATCTAATTAACATATTTATTCAAGAACATACAACATATGCAGATACATTAAGAACTAGGGTCCATTATACCATTGTATTCTGGCATAATGGTGGAATGGTGGGGGTGGGGGGGGGGATGACCGCTCTAACTCATATAGTTCACATAATAATACAACTAATGCTATATAGTTCACATAATAATACAACTAATACTATATAGTTCACATAATAATACAACTAATACTATATAGTTCACATAATAATACAACTAATACTAACTCAGATAGTTCACATAGTAATATAACTAATACTATATAGTTCACATAATAATACTACTAATGCTATATAGTTCACATAATAATACAACTAATACTATATAGTTCACATAATAATTAAACTAATACTATATAGTTCACATAGTAATATAACTAATACTATATAGTTCACATAATAATACAACTAATACTATATAGTTCACATAATAATACAACTAATACTATACTCAGATAGTTCACATAATACAACTAATACTATATAGTTCACATAATAATACAACTAATACTATATAGTTCACATAATAATACAACTAATACTATATAGTTCACATAATAATACAACTAATACTAACTCATATAGTTCACATAATAATACAACTAATAGGTACTAACTCAGATAGTTCACATAATAATACAACTAATGCTATATAGTTCACATAATAATACAACTAATACTAACTCATATAGTTCACATAATAATACAACTAATACTAACTCAGATAGTTCACATAATAATACAACTAATACTAACTCATATAGTTCACATATTAATACAACTAATACTAACTCATATAGTTCACATAATAATACAACTAATACTAACTCATATAGTTCACATAATAATACAACAATTACTAACTCATATAGTTCACATAATAATACAACAATTACTAACTCATATAGTTCACATAATAATACAACAATTACTAACTCAGATAGTTCACATATTAATACAACTAATACTAACTCAGATAGTTCACATTATAATACAACAATTAGTTCACATAATAACTTTTTGGTAAGTCGAGTTAAGAGACCATTACGGTAGTCATCCCTACTGGAGATAAATGCATGAATTGGCTTCTCTTGGTCTTTATTCGACACCAGGTCCTTGATTCTGGCTATATTTGTAAGATGATAAAATGCTGTTTTGGTAACCGCTTTGATATGACCGGTGAGCGTGAGTCTATCATTAGACCTAGATTACGCACTTGGTCCCTGGTTTTTAGGGCACAAGTATCCAGTTCTTTCCTAATATTAGTTATTTTATTTTTGTCGCCAAACACAATAATCTCTGTTTTAATTTTGGTTCAATTGTAGACAATTTTGGTTCATCTAGGCATTTACCTGCTCTACACAGTGAGTCTATTGAGCTGCAGTCTTATGGTTCAAGAACCATATTTATTAGAGCATCATCTGCATAACTATGGTCGTTAATGTTGTTCTGTACAATTTGGCCAAGAGTTAGCATATAGATATTGAATAAAAGTGGTGCGAGAATTGATCCCTGGGGAATTCCACATGTCTTATCAGATTCATGATTGCCGATGGTGACAAAGTAACTCCGCCCATCTACATAAGACTTTAACCAATCATGGACTACCCAATTGTCCAGCCTGTCCAGAAGTGTTAAGTGATCGACTGTGTCAAATGCAGCCCAGAGATCTAATAGAACCAAAATTGTAATTTTTATATAAAACATTTATCAGAGCGGTTTCAGTACTATGGTGAGGCCGATTGGAATATGACTAAGAGACCCCTTGAGTTCACAAATTTGCTGAGTTGATTGAGGACAACCTTCCCAATAATCTTGGCTATAAAAAGGTAGATTTGAAACAGGTCTATAGTAGTTTAAAAAAGATGCATCCAGTGTTCACTTATTGAGTTGCGACTTCATGGCAGCTGTTTTTAGTGATGTTGGGAAAATCCCTGATTGTAAAGAGCTATAAAGTATTTGCTGAAGATCTATTGTTATGGAGTTAGACAATAGTTTTAAAAAAGTCTGATGGCGGTGTGTCGAGACAACATGTGGCAGCTTTAAGATGTCCAACTGTTTCTTCTAAAGTATTCACCCCCATTGTACATTATGCGGTTGACTTTTCCACTGAAACACAAAAAAGTTTAGAATGTTCTTTTGAAATATACAATTCATGGTTTCAAATAAATGTTTAATTCAAAACAGTAAATAACGAATTGCGTATTTATTCACCTTCTTAAATCAATAATTGGTAGGGGAAATTAGTCAGGTGTCCTTTTGGATAAGTCTGTAACAGCTTTGCACATCTGGACAGACCAATTTTGGCCAATTCAATTTAGCTGAAGATCAGTGCAGAAGATCAATCAAGTTAATTCACATCTGGAGTTTATTATTAGGGTTATATAGCATGAACCTCCAGAAGTAGTTTATGGTGCTTTAGAGATTAAAAGTAGGAGAGCAGAAATGTATCGCCACCATGGTGTCAGATGGATGGCAATAACAGGAGACCATACGGGTATGAACGAGCCAATGAAGATGAATCAGACCCAGGGAACGGCAGAGATTAACTCAGCCTAATTGACAGTTGATTGACCAATCCAAATGCTGCCAGAGACCAGGTATTCTACAAGGGCCGCGTGTGTCCAGGAAACAAAGGATGAGGACTGCAGTAGCTGGGTGGGAGTATCTGTAAAAACTAAGAAGAGATGAGCAAACATGGATAGAAAACACACATTGGTGACAAAGGTACACCATTGGTTAATACTGCACTAATGGTTGGTTTACCGGATGTTCTACCAACAGGGCTATGCAGAATATGGTTCAGTATGGGGGCTCTAATATGTGGGCTCTAGTATGTGGGCTCTAGTATGGGGGCTCTGGTATGGGGCTCTGGTATGGGGGCTCTAGTATGGGGGCTCTAGTATGTGGGCTCTAGTATGTGGGCTTTAGTATGGGGGCTCTGGTATGGGGGCTCTAGTATGGGGGCTCTAGTATGGGGGTTCTAGTATGTGGGCTCTAGTATGGGTGCTCTAGTATTGGGGCTCTAGTATGGGGGCTCTAGTATTTGGGCTCTAGTATGGGAGCTCTAGTATGTGGGCTCTAGTATGGGTGCTCTAGTATTGGGGCTCTAGTATGGGGGCTCTAGTATGGGGGCTCTAGTATTTGGGCTCTAGTATGGGAGCTCTAGTATGGGGGCTCTAGTATTGGGGCTCTAGTATGGGGCTCTAGTATGTGGGCTCTAGTATTGGGGCTCTATTATGGGGGCTCTAGTATGGGGGCTCTAGTATAGGGGCTCTAGTATGGGGGCTCTAGTATGGGGGCTCTAGTATGGGGGCTCTAGTATGGGGGCTCTAGTATTGGGGCTCTAGTATGTGGGCTCTAGTATGGGGGCTTAGTATGGGGGTTCCAGTATGGGGGCTCTAGTATGGGGGTTCTAGTATGGGGGCTCTAGTATGGGGGCTCTAGTATTTGGGCTCTAGTATAGGGGCTCTAGTATAGGGGCTCTAGTCTGGTGGCTCTAGTATCTGGGCTCTAGTATGTGGGCTCTAGTATGGGGGCTCTAGTATGGGGGCTCAATTAGAAACTTATGCAAAAGGATTCATCATATAAGCTCTACAACAAGGACATACATGTGACATAACTGGGACACAAACACGACGCCTTGATATTGTGAATAACATGCCCTCATCTAGATCCTTCTATTTTTGCTATTATATTGTAAAATACATCATTGTCCAACATTAATTGTATGGGGTTTTACGAAAGAATACATTAGCAAAGATGAAAAGCAACGGTAAGAACGAGCAGTAGATATAAATCAACTTTCCCCGAACAACACAATGAATAACAATATGCTACTGCTAATTGGCTTCCAAATAATAAGATGACACTGAGCCTGCATAATGAATGCTTGTTTATTATGTGGCACGATCATTAGCATTTCAAAGGTTGTGAAGGGAGGAACAAATTGGAGCCAATATAACTTGGGACCGATGAACAGTTTGACTGAACACTTGTCTTATCAAAGAGACCGTCAGCCATTATCCCAACAGTATCAGAATACAAGGATACTCTTTTGTTAGAGACTTAGACATAAGCGCAGGCAACGATTATCTTTTAATAAAAAAAAAAAAATAATAATAATAATTTTTAATAAAAGTTAACACAAAATGTACAAATTGAGAATTATTGCCCCAGGGTGTCTAAGAGCCAAATGAGCTGGGAAGTCAACATTTGGGTAGTTTGTACATTATGCTTGTTTAAGTGCTCTATTAGTTTAAAATGCAATTGTATTTATAATTACCAGCGGTAAATATGCTTCCAAAGGAAACCAAATCCCCCCAATTAACCGCAATGACTGACAAAATGTATTTCACTGTAGGTGCACAAAGTTGAACTGTTCCAGTTTGAATGTTGTTAATTAACATGCTATTGGGTTGTCATCCACTAAAACTGAACAAATCTGGTTAATTTTTTAAGGGGCCAAACATGCGCAGGTCATTATCCTAATGTTTAACGGTATTATTGCTTTTACAGATCAATCAGCATGTTTTAAACTGGTTATTACTGGCAGTGCCACATTAAAGTGAAGTTCTATATTTAGATGCATACCCAGATTTTGGCCAGTTTATAAATGTGGCGCTGATGAGCCCAAATGGGCCAATGATAATAGTTTGGATCATTTATATGCCAATATCTGCCCCATGTCAACCCTCACCTTGATTACTGAGGTATCAATGTGATTATACTTACACATTACAGACATATAAAGAACATAGAACATTTTTGCCCCAAACAGAAGGTTCTAGACTGCATTGTAAACTGCCATATTTATTAGTAGGGCTTTGAGAGCCGTTAAAGGTCACTATGCAATATGCACTGAAAATGACTCAAAATACATGAATATGAATTTGATGCGTCAGACCAAAGTCTGGGCAATACTGCCCTCACCTGGTGGATTTCATAAATGACAACAGACGTGATAACGACAACTGCACAAAATGCTTCATTATAAACCATTTATTTTATTTTGAGTGAGAGTTGACCATTTATACAGCAGGATTGCAAGTTATTTTATAGATCTCTTTATAAAAAAAAAAAAACTATACATCTCTAAATATAAGGGAACCCTCTTTCTGTGCCAATTTCTGTAACATTATTAGTGTACCGCTTAAAAAATAGCACTGTTGTAATACTTTAATTACATTTAAAACATATTTGTTAACATCTGGAAGACGATGTCAATAGAAATCAATCTACAGGATAGCTCTCTGTACAGTCATGGCCAACCACTGGCCCACATACATAATAAAAAAACATTTCAATGTTCCTGTTGCGGACTTTCAACACCAACATTTAATAATTAGTGTATATAAGCGTCAAGTTGTGTCTGATTAAATTACTTTCAAACGTTTCATTGTACACATTACTTTCTCCTCTCATTTAGCGGTCTTATTTCAACGCTGAACATCTGAATAGTCATCTTGTGATGTCAGAAAATATCTTAAATAACGAAATACAGTAAAAACGCACATTGCGTATGGGTATATTGGATGAATAAGACGAGGCGGTCTGAACAAAACAGCTAGACATCTGACTAGTCGAGGCAACATTTGAGTTAAATACCAACAAATGTCTTGTAGTTAAAACTGTTATCACGTTTAAAAGGTAATTCAGCGTTCGCGTCTTCACATTTACTCCTTTCTGCATTAAACTCCTGGCATCCCCCCAGCAGAAATAAGGCCGATACTTGAGCAGACATGCATTTACATACCCTCACATATGGAGGGATTTATCAATGTCACGTAGTCTTATAAAGTTCTGTGGTCTCACAAAGATCTGTACAGCATTTAGTACCACCGTGACCAATATCAGATGAATAATCATCAACAATTAATTCTCACGCATTTATTACCTGATCTGAAACAACAACAGGGTTAAGTGTTAAACTAATAGCAGGTACAGTAAAGGCCTCGTGGGAACAATGAGAGAATCTCAGTGAGAAGAGAGCCTGTGATGTGACTGTGATGAGCAACACAACGTTATCTCTGTACTGGACCCATCCCCTCCAAAGTTCTCCAGATGGGAACGTATCCAGAACAGTAGAGCGACGGGGACCGGGACAGGGACCAGGATATCCCCTAGTTACATTGTTGGCACAGGGAGAAACCCAAAACATGGCTGCTGAAAATAGCAGCTGAAATAGGCCAATGCCCTCGTCCAC
This sequence comes from Dallia pectoralis, assembly GCA_029465975.1. NCBI lineage: Eukaryota > Metazoa > Chordata > Actinopteri > Esociformes > Umbridae > Dallia > Dallia pectoralis. Next base: position 2,378,448 of record CM055753.1, read on the forward strand.
CTCCTCCTGTCCGTGTCAGACAGGACCAGACGGAGAACATTAGTAGCAGTAGTCTTATGGGTTCTAGTGTGTGTGCATGGTTACAGCAGTATGTGGGTTGGCCAGTTGGCCTCACCTCAGGTCGGCAGATTTAACAGTGACTGGATGGGATAAGGAGCCTCATCTATAGACAGGCCACACCACTAGTTTATGGTGTCAGGTGCAACATTTTATGGGTGAGGAAACAGGACAGGGAGCTGCAGATATTCCAGTCCCCAGGGAGCCCATGTGCTCCATATGACAACCCTGTACCACCACAGCCCCCAATGGCATGGAAGGACATCTAAGGCCGGTGAAACCTGAGAGGTAAGAGTGGAGCACAGTTAGAGTCTGGGAGGATCTTTGAAAGTATTTGTCAGTTTTGAACACCAAACTCTTCAGGCGTGGGGGGGGGGGGTTGCAAAGAGCTGTATTGTATGTAATGTAATCTAAATATATAGCACCAGTTCCAATCTGAATGCCAAAGAAAATCAGCAAACTACAGGCTTGGTTAGATAAAAAGCTGTGGATGTATTGATATTGTGTAAGAGACTAGCCTTGTATAGATCTTGCTCTCCTCGTGCACCTCCATCTCAGAGCTCTTGAACTCGTTCAGCTCCTTGCGGATGGCGGCCTGGAATAGAATGAGCAAGGATAATTGAATGAGACAGATGAATGAGACAGATGTTGTGCGAAGCACTTTGCTGCCAGCAGAATTATACAGCTGATCTAGTCTAATACTGTACAGTCTACACTTCAAAATCCAGGTTTTTGCTATTGAAATAAACTGAAAAAAAATAATGCCAGCTCTCATCACGAGACATATTTGATATTGCTGTGTTCTTGCCTCATATCCTGGCATCAAATAATAAACACGTTGCAACAAAGCTCCTAATAACAGAACCCGTTTAATAATGTATATTAGCACTTTTGTCCAGTTTCACTAGTCCAGGTTGCAGCACCCAAACACACAGCCAGAGACGCAGCCAGAGACGCAGCCAGAGACGCAGCCAGAGACGCAGCCAGAGACGCAGCCAGAGACGCAGCCAGAGACGCAGCCAGACACGCAGCCAGAGACGCAGCCAGAGACGCAGCCAGAGACGCAGCCAGAGACGCAGCCAGAGACGCAGCCAGAGACGCAGCCAGAGACGCAGCCAGAGACGCAGCCAGAGACGCAGCCAGACACGCAGCCAGACACGCAGCCAGACACGCAGCCAGACACGCAGCCATTAATCAGAAGTTACATTGCATTCTTAAGATGTTTTTAATCTGAAAGTCAAAACCTAAAAAAAACTGCTAGTACAAATAAACTCCTAAATATTTAGTAAGTATTTGATACGCTGCAACGAATATGAAACGACCTATACCTCATGCAACTGGAGCTGTGCCATTTCACCAAATGTTTTCCATAATCATTGATTGGTTAAAGCAGCTTGTATTTCACTTGTCACCTTGTCAGAGGGCGTGAGCTTGGTCCAGGGTTTGTCTGCACGGCGGTCATAGTCTTGCGTTGTCGTACACTCTACATACTCATGGAAACGCAGGATTTTTCTGGCCTGAAGCTCTGCTATGGTGGGCCTCTGGGAGAGCTACATAGAAAACAAGACAGACAGTAAGCATGGAAAATCAAAGGGTTTGCCAATAACTTCTAGGATACAATGGGCAGCAGTGACTTAACGATTATAAAGGGAGAAACATATATACTTTATATATATATACTTGTGTGATATATATACACACACACATGTCTATTTTAATCTAGTTTACAAATGTTTTAACCCAAAAATAGTAATGTATGTACTTTTACAAACCCCATCTCTGTCTACGGTAACTGTGCATGTCTGCATGTCTGCGTGAGTGTGTGTGTGTGTGAGCGTGTGTGTATGTCAGGCTAACCTTTCTGGTGAGTCTGCGTTTGATCTCACTCCTCTCTGCTCGGATATCAGCCTCGTTCCTGGCTGGAGTAAGAAAAGACATTCCATCAGAACCAGAACAAAAACAATGTGTCTAGTCAGACAGGTAATGTGGACATGGGCCGTACACACAAAGCACAATACAAGTCCTCATCCAGAACATGTTGTTCTATAATGATTATTATGGGAGAGCAACAACGCAGACCCTGAGCTTCTTCTGGTGGCCACACAGCCCAGACGTAACAGGAGTAGTTTTAATCATCGTTGCTCTCATGGACAAGGAGCTGCTTTGTCTTAACAGCAAATCAGTCTACACATAATGTAAGAGACTGCTTACATGAGAGCGCTGTCAGAGGGCAAAGCTTTAAAAATATATTTTAATAACCGAGGTTGAAAACCTTCTCTAAAACTCTAAGAAAATACAAAGCAAGCTGAAGCTGAGATGTTCTATGACTGACCACTAGGTGGCGTGTATAGGTCCAACTGAAGGAGGGCAGGCATGACAAACACATGGTCACTGACAGACACAGGAATAAATCAGAGAAACGAGCATGTGTTTACCTGGAAGGATGTTCCTCTGTTCCAATTCTTCTGCTGAAGGCCTCTGACTTAACCTCCTGATTAGAGAAAATGTGTTCAGAATGAGCGTCACACAGACATAGTTACACAGAAATTAACTCTAAACCAAATCCAGAATACATACTCCAATTAGGGCTCTCTCCATTAGTTTACTGTTCAGAATGAGCGTCACACAGACATAGTTACACAGAAATTAACTCTAACCCAAATCCAGAATACATACTCCACTTAGGGCTCTCTCCATTAGTTTACTGTTGTTGTGAGGACGTCAGTATTCACTACTGCAGCTATAGAAGCACATACACGGTGCTGCTCACACACACACATGCTTTTGGTGAACCTACTTTGACTGTGAAGCCAGCAGTGAGTGTAGAAATGCAAAAGTGTCATTCAGATGCACTGTACCTGTTCAGTGTGGTGCCAATCTTGTTCTTCAGTTCCTCCCACTGCTCCCGGCTCTGCCAGGCAACGCTGTCCTCTCCTCCCTCCTCCACTTTCTCCTGCTGTCTCTCCAGCTTCAGTGCCAGGGTGTCCTTCCTTGCCACACGGTTGGCCAAGGCACCTGGTACACATAGACTCAGAGTTTAACCTGGCTATCTGTTTGCAGATTGACTAAGTTCAATTGATTAATTAATTGCTACTGTCGTTGTTTTATTGCTTTGCTTTTGAAGTTCCCTTAAAAGCATTTGAGTTTGTAAATGATGCTGAATGAGAATCATCTTTACACCACACAGCCAGGACTCCTCTAAAGTTATGCATTAGGTTGTACAACTGCTTTAAAGTACAGCACCTTTCAGTCCATCTTCTAAGATTGAGGTCAACATCTTTCTAACGCGCATCAATCAACAATTTAGGATCCACTTACTTGGTGGACCTTCATCGTCATCCTCTTCATCATCTCTGTAGTTGATGGGTCCATCAGAATCTGTCTCCTCCTCCTCGCTGCTATCCCCTGGTCCCCGGCCCTCGGGGATCACACAAACCCGGGGGTCCACCACCAGAACCCTCCGGCTCCTGGGTTCCAGGTCGACCTGCCTGGGGGCGTGGGGAGGTGGCATCCGACGGTGAAGCTTTTTCAACTCCTCCTCCATGTTAAAGTCATCGTCGTCGGGGCTGAAACGAGTCAGACAATGAGCGAGGATGGAGACGTGAACAAGCAATTACGAGCATCTCAGCTGGAAGTAT
>CM055753.1:2384642-2622142 GCA_029465975.1 Dallia pectoralis
ATGTATGTATGTATGTGTGTATGTATGTATGTGTGTATGCGTGTATGTATGTATGTGTGTATGTATGTATGCGTGTATGTATGTATGTATGTATGCGTGTATGTATGTATGTATGCGTGTATGTATGTGTGTACGTATGTATGTATGTGTGTACGTATGTATGTATGTATGCGTGTATGTATGTATGTATGCATGCATGTATGTATGTATGCATGCGTGTATGTATGTATATATGCGTGTATGTATGCGTGTATGTATGTATGCGTGTATGTATGCATGCGTGTATGTATGCATGTGTGTGTGTATGTATGCGTGTATGTATGTATGCGTGTATGTATGTATGCGTGTATGTATGTATGCATGTATGTATGCGTGTATGTATGTATGCGTGTATGTATGTATGCGTGTATGTATGCATGTGTGTGTGCGCATGTGTGCGTGCGTGTATGCATGCATTCATGCATGTATGTATGTGTGTGTGTGTATGCATGTATGTATGCATGTGTGTATGTATGTATGTATGCATACCTCTGACAGAGTACAGTATTCAGCGGATGTGTACTCACAGTCTCAGGGGTTCGATGGTAACGGGTAAGGAGTGTCGGCCTCCAACCTCAGTAAGGAATTTAGGAGGCGACTCAAACAGCATTGAGTGGGCTCTCTGAGACCCGTCTGGGTTCGACTTGGTCTGGTTGGGCGAGCACAGGGCCCGCTGGATCTGGATATGCAGTGGGATGGCTTGGAGCGACGCTGGGAGGTGACTGGGAGGCTCTGTGGTGGGACTGGGAGGGTCAATCTGGGCTACAGGGAGGGGGGCAGAGCTCGTGTCAGGGAGTGGTAAGTGCTGGGGGTTGGGAGAGGCTGCTGGAGCAGGAATGGGATCGGGGATGAGTTGTTGGAATTCTACAGCTTTGACAGGGTCCCTAGAGTCATCTGGGGTACCAAGTACATTGATAGTAGGAACTGGAAGGGAGGCAGGGACAGGGGCGATGGCAGAGGGAGGACCAGAGGAGCCAGAGGTCTCTGGATCATGCGAGGGGTCATCAGAGTAGCGTTTATTGACCGGGGTCACCCTCTTGGGGGGCGTAGGTGGGGAGGGCTTGGCGTTAGCAAGGACCATGTTGATTCCGGTCTGAGAATGCTCCCCTGGGGACAGAAAACCCACCACAGAATGAGCACATCACATTTAGAAGACACTGAGGAACAGACTGGCTGTTCAATCTGAAACAAAACACGTTCACACTCGAGCAAACGGGTTAAATGATCGCTAACTGACTGACAGTGGAACGGCCATGCATTGTTTTCCTGCCAGCGTAGTCCAGTTAGTTGGGTGGAAACTCAATCTAACATGCAATGAATGGAGTAATGACGACCATCATTATACGCCGGTGAGGTGAGGCAGCACACACGTTAGGCAGCATGGGCAAGTCAATCGGCTGTTATGGTTCCGTCGGCAGGGTGGACATGATTCGCGGGCAGACACACATGCCAGGCATGTTCTAAGCCAAGGCCGCAGACGGACAGCGCCAGGGTGTGGCATGGCGGGTTGGAATGGCGCCGGCCCCCCGGGGGCAGGGTACCTGGGTCAGCTGGCACAGCTCGTCGCCAATGTAGGTAGGTGGGCAGGGAGAGGAACGCGCCCGTCTCACCTTGCCTTCTCCAGCCGGTCAAATACTGAGGAGGTGAACCGCGGGCCCTTGAGGCCCTGTTCAATGTGGACGCTGCCAGAGATGAGTGAGGTCAGAGGTAATGGCCTTCCATAGGCAGGCTAGAGACACGGGACACTTAATCATTTGCCACCACTGTCCAGCTAGCCAAATGGTCACGCCAACTAATAACTAACCTAGTAAACAGCTTACTAGAGCAAATGCCTAACATACAGATCGACTTTAGATATACAGCTGGATGTCAAATGCATGATCGTCTGTTTACAGACTGGTTCCAGACTGGTTACAGACTGGTTACAGACTGGTTACAGACTGGTTACAGACTGGTTACAGACTGGTTACAGACTGGTTACAGACTGAGTACAATGCATTATGTTGTATCAATGAACAAACTCCTGTGAATATACAGGAGCTCTGCATTCAATACATATTGTATGGTTTAATCAATGGCTAGTATATCTCCATAAACTAACAAATGAAAACAGATGACACTCTACAAGTGGGCAAGGGGACAAGGAGGGAAATTAAATTCTGCTACAGGGCTTTAAGACTTGCTGAGGTTGTAGAACAGAACTACCAGGGGTGCATCTGTGTCTGCATGTGTAGGAGTCGTCCAGAAGGGTACACTAGGTACTGGGACTAAAGCGAGATGTACTGGCAGTTAGCTTCACATTCCAACTTGGGGTTTAAGCCGTAGTTCAACATTTTTCAACAAGTCCAGCAGCGGATTAAGGCAGTAACAATACATGTTTATATTTGTTTAAAAAAACACACATTATGTCATTGTCTTCTGAAGAAGGGCATTTGAATTAACTGATCTTCAACTTAATGGTGTAGATTAGGTTGGCTATGAAGTCAGCATGAAACTCAAATACAAAACACATAAATGTCCAATCAGGGAGAATATTCCCATACCATTCTTACTGATCTACACATCGTTATGTATGTCGTAATAACCTAGCCAGATGTCCATGGCTGTATCTATGAATACTGTATGCGAGACAGACAATAACAGCAACAGGTCTGAGGACCCCGCCTATACAACGCTCTAATTGTGTCACAACAACTGTTAGTATACAGACTGCTAGGATGGGCTTCAAGCCTAGGGCAGCCAATCAGAGTGCAGTATGCTGCTGAACTGCAGCCCGTCAGAGTGCCAGCGCATCGTTGAGTGTGTGTGTGTGTGTGTGTGTGTGATGCAGAAATCCACCAAAGGCAAGCCCTTGCCTGCCCTCCTATTTGAACGACCTGCTCACTGTACACGAAAACTGCAAACCAAGTGGCATATAGATCAAAAATAAGTATGTGTAAGGTGAGTAACCATTATACTGCACGGGGACACATCCGGTAGAGAAGGCAAAAGGCACTAAGACACTACAGCGGAATATCGTTGGCTACGGAAAGTTAAACCTTATTGACAGCGCTTCACTTAAACAGCAGGTCGACATCAGGAACGATAACACAACCATAACACTCACGCAGCGTATAAACCAACCATACAACTACCACATAACCAAGTCCAGTTAGAATGAGCTCCAGGACAGTGCAACAGGAAGACTGGGAGTCAACTCACCAAGCAAGGCATGAGTGCTGTTGCGGTTGGCCGATTTGGGCGGGGGTGCCGGTGGCTGCTTGGCATGAGGAGGTACCGGCGGAGCGTTCTCTGGATCCCCAGGGGACACAGAGAGGTGTATGGAGCTGGAGCGTGGAGCCGGGACCGGGCTGGGTAGAGGGGCAGCTGGGTCATCACTGACCACCAAGGAGACAGTCCTGGGTGGCTTGGCCACAGCGATAGCCGAGGAGGTGGAGGAGGAGGCAGAGGAAGATGAGGGTGGTGGGGGATTTAAACCAGGCTCCGTTGAGGAAGAGGTGATGGGGTTCCTCTTGGGAGGGAGCATAGCCTGTTTAATGGGAGGGGTCTCCTTCCGAGAGGAGGTGTCAGGGGCGGGGCCAGGGGCGAAGCGGACACCAGTGGACTCTAGAGACAGGGACAGGACATGGAATAACAAACACACAAGTCAAACTTTAAGTAGGGCTAGTACAATAAGAGTTTACCATTTTTACTAAGCAGCGCCGGTGGTCATATAGAAAACAGAGGTGCAAATCAATGCTAGAGAACGAGAAGCTTTATAAAATAACCATTCTGGTCAAATTCTTAATGTTAATAGATTGCCGTCCCTGCACCAATAACAGTCAACTGTAAAAGCTTAAGTCTTAAGGACCCTTTCTTACCTGTTCGTCCACGGTTCTCCGCTCCCACGACCTTCTCAGACGGCATGTACCGAGGCAGGGTGCTGCTGCGGTCAGCTTCAGAGGCAGGACGGACCCTGCTAGCTCGTTCTTCTGAAGAGTTCTTCTGGAGACTAGGCCTCAACTCCAACTCCGAATGAGGTCTGGCCATTGGACGACCCTCCTCTATTGGTCTCAAGAAGACCTCCTGTTTTGCATCCCTGGGAGGACTCCTCCTCCGATCAGTCTCCTCCACCCTCTTCTCCCGATCGTCTCTGCGATCCCCGTCTCTCTTTTCGTCAGGCTTTTCACGGTCCATTCTCTTGTACCGGTCATCTTTTCTTTCCCGGTCGTCTTTTCTTTCCTGATCATCTCGCCTCTCTCGATCATCTCTCTTCTCGTCCCGTTTATCTTTTACATCTCTCTTCTCCCGTTCTTCCTTCTCCCTCTCTTCTCTCCAAAGCCTGTCATCTCGTTTGTCTCTCTTTTCCCTGGTGTCCTTCTCTGTCTCTCTACGTTCGACTCCCTCTCTGTCTCTCTCCTCTCTCTCCCTCCGATCCTTTCTTTCTCTCTCCTCCCTCTCATCACGTGGGTCTCGCCTTTCCTCTTTCTTGTCTTCCTTCCCATCTCTCCTCTCGTCTCTTTTCTCCTCTTTACCCTCTCTCTTGTCGTCTCTTCGATGCTTCCCTTTATCTACAGCAGGTCCTTTAGGTAGTGACCATCTATTCTCTGACCTGTCAGAGGGTATCCTGCTCCGTCTCTCCACATCGACAGCTGATAGCCTGGCGTGTGAGTCTACATCCAGTGGGGCTCGGTTGGAGCGGGAGGCGTCGGAGGGCACCCTGCTTCTAGGCCGGGTCTCCTCTCCTTGGGGCAGCCAGGTGGGGTTGAGTCCTGAACCTGACTCCCCTCGGGACATCCTGTTTCCAAACTCAGAGACACGGTCAGCATCCAACAATACGGGATGGCCATTCTTTACCACTGGAACTTGGGTGCTGTTGGCATTGTTACTTTCTGTGTCACAGAGATACACAAAAAATTAGAAATCAGCAAACACAATACATACATCAACACCCTCCATTTATGTTAGCCAACAATCCCAATGTTTTTGTTTAATAACTTCAGAACCGAGGTGATGCTTTCATAAAACATAACTGCTTAGCTAAGTGACACTGCCATAGATTCTTCACCTGTAACCGTCTGTCCAGTGGCATGCAGTGTTTTCTAAAAACACCAGCAAAATCCATGTTCTGTATCGAAAAATAAATGCATCTCACATTTGCCAAGACCTTTGTTTTGCATCACAGACCGTGACACCCTGCAAAACTGCCACTTTGCATAGAAAAACTAAACAAAAACGTGTAGCCGGTCATTGGTAGAATCTATGTACATATAACACAGTGTACATACATGTGGTGTTGACAATGGGAGGCTTCTCTCTAATCCCACATAGCCAACCAACTTCTGTTATTGAGCCCATCCCCTCCACCCTCCACCACACAAATACCTGTCGACCAACTGCATAGAACACATGTTGCCAAACCCCACTCTGAAGACATAGTGTGTGTGTGTGTGTTCACAGGTCAGCCTTTTGAACCAACCCTGATGAAACATATCTGTTGATCAAATCAAGGTCTGGCTGTGCAGGTTATGTGATGGGGACTGGAACAAGCCTCAATGACTTTACTTCATATATATATATCCTTGGTTCTAAAACACCACACCATGACACATGTGCACAGCTTTAATGACATCATGACTTAACTTATTTTGAAAATGGTTATGGTAGACTATCAGTATTTATATATATATATATATATATATATATATATATATATATATATATATATATATATATATAGCTGAAGCAGCCACGCAAGCAAATTATGTACAACTTTGTAACATTTGTCTCAGCTAGCTTCGCAAACGCTGCAGGTTAACTAGCACAAATTGATATGCAATGACTTATTTACTGGACGCAGAATAAAAATGCAGCTTGAAATGACCATACTAATATAACAGCACACAGCACAAGCTCAGAGACTGGAAATGTTTATGATTGAGAAAACAACCAGAACAATTTCATATAGTCGAGAAACCGATAAGATGTTGAGAAACCCAGACATAGACATAACGTCTTTATGGTATTTGTAAAACATCGACGCTTATAGATATTCACAAGGCTACTTGAAGAACCTATGGGCTGGGTGTCTGAACTAGGCAGTCACCTTAAAGAAACATCACTCGACAGGGTAACTGCCAGTCTCTAAACTACTGGTATCTCTGCAGATGCCTACGTCACTATGATCTGGTCTGCATACCATTCTCTGGGAGTTCTTTCAGCACTCCTCTGTCTATCAGCTCCTGGCGAGGCCTCCTCACAGAGATTTTTCTCTCCAACACTGAAATTAAATGCACGTTTAATTTGACAGTAACAAAGGTGGCACGATAAGCGAACGTGTCAGAGGACATTTATTAATCACATCAGAGTCACCACGTTCTTAAGTGTTCTACAATTCGATCATTAATAGTACAATTAAGGTCATGTACCTATTGAGGTTTCCAGAAACTTCTCACTGCTTCTCTTCTTCCTCCACTTCCAGGGCCTGAAGATCTTGCCAAAGTTCGAGAACTTGCCCTTCCGTTTGGACGGAGGGGTCCCGCCTGCAGAGTTCCCCTCCTCGCTCCCTGTCGTACCCTTCTGTAAGTCCACCTCGTCATCTGTACAGTAGGAAGGCGAGCAGCATGATTAAAGACAGAAAAGGAAGTCATTGGTGCGGCAGAAGAACTAATAGGCAATACAGATGCATGGTATTATAAATAGAGCTGGTAGGGTTTGTGCTCCTGTCTCATGGCTGTACTGCCATACAAACCCCCCGCAGACAGTACAAGCGTTACAGACATCTTCCTTGTATTTCACGGCCTCATCATGCATATTAGTCACACAATAGGACAGAGAAAATGTGCAACCTCATCACGCTCCACACACACTTCCCATCTCACACACATCCTCTATTTTAAACTCAGTTTCTTGACACAAGACACAGCGAGTAGTGATAAACAGAGTCAGGACTCGGATGGGGAAGATAGGAGTGCTGTATTCCTGTAGCAGACAGACACCAGGGAACCTTTGTTCCACAAGTGTCAGTGAGGGAGACACAAAAAAGCAGAAACCAAACCTGTTCAGAGAATCACACAAGAGACAGTCCAACTGTGTTCAACTGTCACACAGTTCTGTTTTTCTTTTCAGAGCCTCTAGTCTTTTGATTAGAAGTATTCACACAAATCAAATGACAAACACAAACAAAAACCAATATCCGACTGGGTCAGAAATACCGTTATGTAGTAGGTCTTCCCACCCCAGGACACACCTCTCTTGATGGACACAGATCCCTGATTTGGGCAAAATTGTGAAACATGGTTTGAATCGGAATATATATATATACATTTTAAATATGCTCATCATATGATACATATTCCCTATGAATCATGCACAGTGCACGATGCCCATTGCGTTTGAAGAGGCCAGGCTCCTTCAGAATTAATTCCATATCTCCATGTCTGCTTGGTGTTCACATTACACTTGGGTATTGAAAGATTGTTCCAACTGGCTGGTTTCTGTGCCAATGTGCTCAGAACAACTATTTGTAAAAGTGTTCAGGTAACCTATTTTATGATATTGCAGTTCCCCTGGAGATTTGGGAGCCAGAGTTTTCTCGGCAGAGTATCAATCAATGGTTAGGCTTGCAGAGAAGTATTATAAGAAAGTAGACGAATGTTCAAATACAAGCAAACGATCACCATTCGTACTGCAAACTGGGTGAGGTGACGCTCAGAAATGCATCTTTCATAAACACGCTGCATTTCTGGAGGTGAATTTAGTCCATAATCCTACTATCAGACCTTCCAAAATGTGCTTGTGTTGGCCTCCCCCACCCCAATGTCTTCTCTCTCTGTGCTAGAGTAGAACGTACACAGACTGTTTCAGAAACAAAACCCCCATGACTCTGTCTCTACATCCACCCTGAAGCACTGTGCTAATCAGCTGTGTTCAGTGTTCACAGATATTTTGAACACCTCACTGGACACATGCCATGTGCCAGCCTGCTTCAAGACCTCCACCATCATTCCTGTCCACAAGAAACCAAGGATCACAAGCCAAAGTGACCACGATCTATGTGGTAATGAAGTCATTTGAGCACCTTGTGCTCTCCCACCTCAAAGCCATTACTGACCCTCTCCTGGACACCCTGCAGTTTTCCTACAGACCAGACAGGTGTGTTGAAGATGCAGTAAACATGGCCCTCCATTTCATCCTCGAGCACCTGGACTTCTCAGGAACCTATGATCCCAGGATCCTGTTTGGATAGTGGACAGTATCGGCTCTGATACGGATCACCATGGTGGACATACTGTACTATAACGGGACATTACTCTTCGTTTGCACGACTGTATATAACTCCATATTGCTCTTCACATCCCATCTGCTCACACATCTAGACATTGCTCCTTCGCACTATTCAGATACATATTACACATTCTATATTGAGCCATTACATAAAACATATAGACAGGGTGTCTCGACTGTTGGCGTTGTGTTTTACTCCGTCTGCACTGTTTAGTTTGCATATCAAAGTGCGCAGTTCAGAACAAAATCCTTGTGTGCGTAAACAGACTCGGCAAATAAACCAGGTTCTTTCTACTTCCCATATATAGCATATTTTAGCTATGCAGGGTCCATCCTGGTCGCCTTGATCTCAAAAAGTCATCTCTACAGGTCATCTCTAATCATACATTCCCCATTTGCCCAATCAAAGCACCTTATATATTAACTACGTATATGCCTAGCTTGGCATGGTCTCTCTCGCTCGCTCGTATCGTTTGTATTTGTCCTTCAATGTGTGAACCAATGTTGCAGAAATTGGTCAAGACAACTTGGCGAATAAAACACTGACTCTGATTATAATGGTGATCAACAATCAGAAGAAAGCTACTCCCTGCAGTACTGTAGTTCTTCTCAAGGTCAGTCTAGGCTTATTGTAGCAGCAGCAAAGCCTGGGACTTAATATCATTGTCAACAGAACGTACAGCGCCAAATAAACCTCAAACTGTAGATACTCCTACATGAACTCATATTATGATGTGGAAGCCATAACTAGTCACACATATACATAGCCATCCCCAAACCGATATGTGTCTTAAGAACAAATATCTGCATTCACGCTGAACATTCATATTCTCAACGTGAATGCACCCATTGTTTCCCAGCCTTTAAATCCATCCGCTACAATTAGCGGGTTAACATGGCAAACGGAGCGCGACTAACAGAGCATAGTCCTTGGTTTTCCCTTTTGCAACAGGCAGTAATACCGAACGGTCCACACAGCATGAGCCATACCAATGGCCTAGCATGTATTGAGTCAACATCATGTAACAGTAGTTAGTCATACAGGAATGCCATTCTTCTCCACTGAGTGTACCACTATTGGTGATATGAACTCCATGCACAGTGACAACAGGATATAATACAGGAAACAGTTCTACGATATCCTGCGCCGTAGCGTCATTATGGGACACAGCTTTAACGTATGGAGTGGATAGAGCGATACATGGCGTGCTTTGATTACAGTTTGCGATGGCTACTAGCATGGCTACTCCTCTACACTGAAACACCCAAAGGGGCTCAAATATAAATAGCTAAACCGAAGCATGCCATTTGTTGACCTGTTTAGAAGAGTTCAAAGTGCAGTGCATAACACCACTACAGAACAAACAATGAGTGACCAGAGCGCGTCATGTGGATTACATTTCACGGTAAATAAACCAACCAAATTAAAGCAGGATTAGAAACACACAGCGGAATAAGAGGAGATTGCATTAACTCTGCTTTTAAGTTAATCTAGAGTGAGACGTTGTACTGGTAAATAGATTATACAGCGATGGAGGATATTGTAAGATCAATCCAAACACAATAGGTGAATTTATAACAACAACTCAAAACACAAGCTTAATAAACACTAGTGAAGGTATAACTCCACTGACAGAGCATACTGGCGATCCACAGAGAGTACAGCGAATGAGTCATGATGTCCAAAACCAACAGTTAAGTGTTCCACCCTCTGACAACAACACAACAGGTTTCTGAGTTTGTTAAATATGCATTAAAAAGTGTTACCGGGGCTCCAGGTTGTTGACAACACACAGACAAGATGGCAGCTGGTGCCTTGCACTTCCAGCTCCACTGTTTCTTTTTTTTAAATAAAGGTTACTGTAAATGTGTCAGGAGAGAGAGGGAGCTAGAGAAATAGTGGTGTGTAAACAGTTGGTTGGTGAGCTCAGTGTATTTCCCAATCCCCACATTCCACCAGCAGACATTCCCTCACACCTGTATGTGCCTACTCACTCCCCTGCCTCCCACACATTTACACTAAAGCCTCTTATTCAGATAGAAAAACGCCGCTGGCCTGTCTGCTCATCGACGTCGACAAACCTCTAGAAAACAAATGCATCTCTAGCAGAACACTACAAACTCCTCATTAAGTCACGCTATTACAAAGTCAGTTTGTTTCTTCAGGCTAATACGCAGATAGGTCAGTAACAACTAGACCCTGCTTCCTTTCCAAACAAAACAAAGTAACAGTCAGGTTGTCAGGTTATGCAGAGCCCCAGGGATGTATCTGGACTGGTATCTGGACTGGTATCTGGACTGGTATCTGGACTCACCGGTGTTATGTTGAGGTGGTTGGCGTGGCACTGTCTCAGTAGTACTGGCATTCTGTCCCATGCTACCCAGCGTTCCTGTACCTATTGGCCCACCTACCTCTCCTCTCCTGGGGCCCACAGCAGAGAGGAGGAACACAGGCACACAGAGGATAATGGGTCCCAGGCGAGACCTTCGCCTCCTGCTCCAAATCTAACCGCCTTAACGCTCCGGTAATCCAAGACTCTTCGACTCATGTGGTGTTCTCGCTCACTTTCTCCTTTTCTTTCTAATTTCCCCCTTCCCTTTCGTCGCTTGCTCTGTGTTTTGGCTCCTCACTCCCGCGAACGCACACTCGCTGACTCGGGCGCCTAAGTCCCTCCTCCATTTCCTTCCTCCAGGTCTCTGTAGCTGACTTCATAAAAAGGGTACGCCCGGCATACCAGCAGATGCCTGTCATTCCTCACAGCAGATTCTTGATTCTTTTTACGGGCAAAGTTCACCGGGGGGCGGGGGTTGGAGGGTAGAGGGTGAGAGGATTGGTCGTGGTGGGGGGTAGGTGGGGACCTGGACAGGAGGCCAATCCAGTGTAGTCAAGCCCAGATAAGTTTCAGAGAGGGGCCCCAGCCAAGTAGCACCAAGAACAAGGGTTAGGCTGGCACACCTGGACTCAAATATCTGAAATCATTTCACATCATTTGTCAAGACTTGACTAATCTTGCCACGCTACAATGTGACCAATAAAATAGCTGCAAGTGTAAACACCATCCATTTAGCACTCCAGGCAAACGTCAGCAAAAGCAGAGTAGTTAAAATGATTAAAATCAAATTTGAACCAAGGGTTGCTAGGGAAAGGTTGGCAACCAGAGAGGTGGTGAAAAGTGAGACGAGTCTAGTTGAAGTTGCGCAGCAGTGAAAGAGGAAGTGATGTCACAGAGGTGTCGCATTACACTCCTGGAATCAACAATACAACAACCTGTGGTATGTAGTGCACCCTGCCAGTGAAGGGAGGATATAGGTATGTGCTGAAATGCTGATGGTCAGCAAAGTGATATGCCGTGGAAAGTTTAGGTTGCTAATTAAGTTAATGAACACATCTAGGTTACACCTACATTTGATCAGAAATACAGAGTAGACATTGCTTATGTTTGGGATTGGAAACAGTGTTATGATGAACATACAAATCAAAGTTTGAGGTGTTCGGATCACAGAAAAAACAAATCTGTAAACATGGTAGTGGCAATGTGATGGTCTAGGGGTGCATTGGTGGAGGTCAAGTAGGAGATTTGTACAGGGTAAAAGAGATCTTGAAAATGGTATGCGATCATTCCATTTCAAAACACCATACCCTGTGGATGGTGCTTGATTGGAGCCAATATCTTCTTACAACAGAACAACGACTTACACCACAGCTCCAAACTTTGCAACTATTTAGGGAAGCAGTCAGCTGGTATTCTGTCTATGATGGAGTGGCCATCTTCAGTCACCAGATCTTTACCCTATTGAGCTGTTGTAAAAGCAGCTGACCATATAATATGTAGGAAGGGCCCATTAAGCCACCCTCAACTTGTGGGAGGTGCTTCAGAAAGCATGGTGTGAAATCTCTTCAGATCACTATAGCAAAAACCTGCAATTGCTGTAAGAGTTCACACACTCTCCTGAGCACTTTGTATAATACATTCACTGCGACGCAGAATACTATTGTATACTACAGTGAGTTGATAAAGTTGTTGCATTTTATAAAGTGAAGCGCCGCTTGGATTTCCATAAGAGGGAAACAATGGACTTCCTATTCAGCAAAGGGAACTTAAGACATATAATTAGCGACTGAAACTTGAAAAAAATGTGCTTCACACAATGTGATGGATGGGAACATATTTTTCTTAAATAGGACTTGAAACATCAAACAAGCAGTGTAAAGAGCTTTGGATGGTTTGACTAGCACAATTGTGAAAAACATCAGTATTTAAATGTGTCCACTAGGTTTGGTGCACACAAGAGTATTAAATAATACCTCATTGCATTCATTCTCGCACCACACTCTCGACCTTTACTTTCACACATTCAATTATCCTCAATAAAAAGCTGCAGCATCTGTTTTCGGGCAGAGCGGAGAGCCAAAAGACCCCGTATAAATCCGTCAGTCAGTCACTCACAAAAACAACCTCAATTCAATAGACAAGAACCAAACACTTGAACCAAAATGAAGTATCAATGTAAAAGAGATGAGAGAACCGGCACTAAATATAACTTAAAATAATCTCTGCAGCTGTCCATCAATCAGAAGGCACAGAACTCAGACTGGGGTGAATATTCTTCTTTTTCAATGACGACAACGGTAGGGACTGGTTTGTTATTTGTTCACTCAGGTTCTCGTAATTTTAATTATACTATAGGTGATTACATTTAAAATATATTTTTTAATTACAGCAAAACAATAAGTAGAGAAATAATTTGACATGGCACACTGGTTCATGAAAGACATTCAACCAGATAGCCTAGTGTTAATTATTTACAGACTAGTCTTTATTGTTGTCACTGAATACCCTCAACGGCAAAGACACAGCTATGTCGAAGATTGTAAGTTCACACGGAACATAAATCCAATATGTAAATGTTCTAAAACGGTAGCTATATTGTCGTTTACTGCAGTGAGGAATACGAACTTGGTGGATATTAAACAAACAAGGATCAGTGTGTGTAATTTTCAGATTTGACACCATGCCAAAAAACGGTGTGCACAAAACAGCAGCTCCCTCTACAGGTAAAACTAAGTACAAACACAAACTGACCTGGGAAAAATACAGGCAGAAATGCGTGGCAAATCTCATTTGATAAAAGGTGTCAATTTGACTAATCTGGAAACCCTGGCTTATGTTGTCAGCCGGTCCATGCCATATCCATGCCATATCCATGCCAGGCTGCCTTACTCAATATTATTACCAAAGGAGTTACACAACGGGATAATGTTTATTCTGTTTATTTATGTGCAGTCCAACTGATTAAAGCTAGCTCATTATAAAATACTAACTCCCTAAAACAGACACTTCCTAAATCAACCCCTAAGATCTACACCCTATGCACTTCTAGATGTCTAAGGGGATTTAACAGATGCAAGCAATCGAGATATTGATCATCCTTGCACTCAGATAATCTAGGTAGAACAGTGAAATATAACAAACCCCTTAAGATGGTCCAGACGTTCATAGGGTATTATGTACGTTCATAGGGTATTATGTACGTACATAGGGTATTATTAGGGTATTATGCACGTTCATAGGGTATTATGCACGTTCATAGGGTATTATGCACGTTCATAGGGTATTATGTACGTTCATAGGGTATTATGTACGTTCATAGGGTATTATGCACGTTCATAGGGTATTATGCACGTTCATAGGGTATTATGCACGTTCATAGGGTATTATGCACGTTCATAGGGTATTATGCACGTTCATAGGGTATTATGCACGTTCATAGGGTATTATGTACGTTCATAGGGTATTATGCACGTTCATAGGGTATTATGCACGTTCATAGGGTATTATGCACGTTCATAGGGTATTATGTACGTTCATAGGGTATTATGTACGTTCATAGGGTATTATGTACGTTCATAGGGTATTATGTACGTTCATAGGGTATTATGTACGTTCATAGGGTATTATGTACGTTCATAGGGTATTATGTGGTGATCTGGGATTGGGCTACAGATAACTCAGCATCAAATCACCAACAGGTCATTAGTAACAACCGTGGTGCTTTCCTGATACTGACACATTTATTACAGGCTCAAAGCAATTTCCTCCAGGCACTACCCAAACCACCCCCACTATAGTATCAGCATATACTGCCCTGGTATTTATAATATGAATCAGCTTTAAACAAACTCAATTGAGTTCTGACGTGATAAGGAGGAAATTAAAAAAGCCAAATAAGTTTAGGACTTTTCAGGTTTACAGCCGAATTAACCAGGCATCTTGACAGCGATGCCTAAAGATGATGAGCGTGTACTGTTTTGCAAAACCGAATGTCACAGACAGAACAATTGGCAACTGTGTCACTGTTCAATGCAGAAAAATGAATACGATCAAATTAAATGCTTTTGGATACATTTTATCCATCCAATGCTTACTTAAATTCAACGAACCAACCAAGGGTTACATTTTAACAGCTGCAACTAGGGGTGTGCGATATGACGATATTTAATCGTGGACGATTAAAATGTCTCCACGATTCACTTTTTCGGAAATATCGTAGAATCGCGCTCCAGTGCACGTTCAATTAGATGCAGATCTATGGCGTTTTTTCAGCTACGTATCAACATGCAATGCGCGGTGCGCTAGATGTCAGCGTGTTAACACTAGAAGCGCCAACAGCCCATGCCCGCGGGCGTTGCAGTTAGTAATTAAAATAAATATATAATGTTGAAACGCTACAGCCTCGTTCTTCCATGACTTTTCCTAAATACGTGCATTTTACCTTGTCCCGTTTTCAGAAACTGGATGCGTTTTGGTCTGATCTCGTTTTGGTCCGATCTATATTGGACACCGTTTTGGTCTGGTCTATATGAAACTTGACGCGTTTTGGTCTGGTCTACATGAAACTTGACGCGTTTTGGTCTGGTCTACATGAAACTTGACGCGTTTTGGTCTGGTCTACATGAAACTTGACGCGTTTTGGTCCGATCTATATGAAACTGGATATATGTAACGGATTAAGCACTGCTGTCTCATGTGCACTCATAACATCACTAATGAACACTGTGCGCAGTGCAACCGGTTAGTATGCGTGTCCTGCTCAGGCAGACAAAAGCTGCGAGATATACATAGATAATAGATTGATTGGCTTGGTTGAATTTGAATGAACTAGAAAAAAGAGGTAGGCCTACGTTTATAAAGAAATATATGTTTTACTAAATAAACAGAACGAAAATATAAAACGAAATTGATTAATGTATCTACCGGGTAACAGCAGAATATACCCGACCGTGACCAATATACAAACTGTGTTGTAAAATACGTGTTTCATTGTCTATAGTGCCTTAGTTACTGGGCTGTAATTACTATAATACATTTTACAAATGTAAATGATCAAATTATACACTGTAGCCTAATGTTTTTATTTCAACAGTCTGTGTTGCAATATATACGGCCAATCATGCGCAAATCATTTGATTGCGCGTCGCTTGTGATCTAAAATGTTTTAGCATTTATTACATCAAAATAGGACATACAGTTTGATTGATTTTAATTTATTCGATCTTTAGAAATTTAAATATCATAGCCTGTGCATTTTAAAATCATGGTTTTAATTTTGTATTGTATGGCTACATAAGACAATAAATAGGCTACATACTATTTTAGTAAAATGTTTTACTGCATAATTCACAATTCATTTAATTCAGGATGATAACACAGTAGATCATCTGATGCTGTAGATGGATGGCAGGTTACACAGTGAATGGATGGTGAAGCTGCGGATCAGAATGAAGGTGCTTCTTTGCACCATTGCACTTCCTTTAAATATACACGTGATTAAAATATGCTACTTTAATTTTTTTTTCCCTTTTATGTTTTGTTACCTTGTAACGCTATATTCTTTAAATGGAGATATAATTTGCTTGTATTGCAGCTCAGTAATTAGCAAAATAGTCTTAAAAAGCAACATGAAAAAGAATCGTGATAAAATCGTGATTTTTCCTGAAAAAATCGTGATATGATATTTTTCCCATATCGCCCACCCCTAGCTGCAACTTTAGGTACGATGGAAAATTCTTGGAAAGGCTCCAATGATGAACTTAGCCAGGATGCTTTTGGGCCAACTAAGACCTGACCTGGACAAGATCAGCCCCCACAAGCCTTATTAACTTCACCTTTCACATTACCAGGGCAGGTTTACAGTAAACACTACAGCATGCAGTACAAATAAACAATCACATCTCATCGTAGTACTGTCTAATTCACCTAGACTCACTAGACAGATTTACACAACCTTTGTCACCATTTCCAGTGAGACAAACATAACCACTCAACTCCCCCATAACAATAAACACAATACATCACATGCCCGACTATACAGTCATTTCTATGCCTCTAAAAGATCAATAAGCAAATCAAAATAATAAATTCAAGGACAACGCTAAATATCAGTCTGTGACAACATAAGGCAGAAACTGGCATGTCTGTACCTGATCCCATCTCCTCTCCCATGACCGCACAGAGAGATCCGTCTGCTACGGAAACTAAAGACGCCGCCATGACTGTGTAGAACCAATACTGGTAAACACGGAACTGTTCCTCAACCCAGTACAGGTTTATCCTCTGTCATAAGCCAGGCCCAATCAGAAAGCCCCACACAGGCGTGTGCTCTTGAAGAAACCCCAATCACATTGAGTCAAGTGTCAACAGAGCCATTCGTCATGACTCTGACGCTGAACCCAACCCCTGACGAATGGGACAATCCAGTTTCACTAGCAGAGCACAGGCCACTCTGCACTTTAAACTGTTGCTGTTGACTCACCACTGTGCATTCAGAAGAGCATTTTTTGAAGTTACAGTACAGCAAGACTTTGCCTGTGGCATTAATGAAAACAATACAGGTGAGAACAGGATTTGGAGTTTCAGGTAACCAACTAGACTACTAGGTAAAAACAAATGACATAATTAATGAATTTTAGGACTAAGCCATTTACACAGTGAAGTTATGTTACTGCTCAAATCAACCGAATGTCATAAAGGAGTAGGAGAGACGGCCTTGATCCTATATAGACAGGTCAAGGCAGGGAAATAACATGCATTCCAAAATGTAAACATTTGTGGGCCTAATGACCATGACATTAAAACACACTCTTTCTGAGGCACAATAACGATCCAGATGTTAACGGGTTAAGTAATCACAAACATTGTTTCATGAGGCATAACAATCATTTGTAATATTGTGTTCACAACATTTGGAAAACACAGACTGTTGGAAGCCAACATGGCCATTAATAGAGAAATAAGAATCACCCTTCTCTTACCCCGGTTTTCCATAGCAGTGTTCATCAGTCAGCAGACCCTGGATGAGACAAAACAGAGGAACAGCACTTTGAAAAACACCACCAGCATCAGACAATAACAGTCACCATGGGACATGATATGTACACTATGGGCCGCATCCAAGGACACAGAACAGGTCCTGGATCATAATAGAAAATAAAGCGCAAAAGTTTTATTTTTTGTCAAAGCCATCAGGTTTTTCCTATAAAGCCTTGACACTTGCTTGGTCTCTAACCAGCCTCCTCATGTCTGTCTAAAATGGTGGGTACAGAAGATAACTGGAAATATAACAAAACAAGATAAAGTGAAGCGTGTGGGCAGCTTATTAATCTGTAGACAGAAGACAATTATTAAAAAACCTACCCACTTCCCCTGTGAGGTGACATAAACAAAAATTAAAATATATCAACTGAAAGAGAATATTACAATAGGGACTTTGAGCAGGGAAGAAGCTATAATTTGTTTCCTTGTTCAAAATGTCTACTAATTCTCAAATGTATGGAGCATTGAAATAAACCTCGTCCCTGGCAGTTCCAATATATAATGGAGGCCCTCAATGGAGCTTTTGACATCGGACTGGTGCACAAGCTTCATCACATATAAATCTGATTAATTCATGACAGGACCAACTGAAGTGATGCTGGGTATACCAGGACACAACGGTCTGCCGCGCATCGGTCTGCCGCGCAACGGGAATATTTCGATATGTTTTAATTCAAATGTTGTCAATTTTTCTTATTCTTAAGCAAGACGAGTTAATTGGATCAAAACTAAAAACAAGACCATATTAAATTAGCAATCAGGATGTTGAAAACGGTTCAGTACGACAAAAAAATCCCCTCAATGTAACTTTTCTACACAATCAATGTTTTTTAACTATAAAAACAAAGTTCATTTGCAGGACAAGAAATC
The DNA here is from genome assembly GCA_029465975.1 of Dallia pectoralis. NCBI lineage: Eukaryota > Metazoa > Chordata > Actinopteri > Esociformes > Umbridae > Dallia > Dallia pectoralis. The sequence continues at coordinate 2,403,191 of CM055753.1, forward strand.
ACCAGACTCAAGAATCCCTAATCTAGTGACAAAAAATCGACATTTTCAATTCTCAAAGGCTGAACATCATTTCACGTCCAATGCTCCTATAATCTGTGCATGTTGGTGCCAATGGATATTTTTACATGTAGAACTTGTTCAAATAATGTAATGTCATGGTGAGTGCTGACAACAGTAAGTGCTTAGGGACCAATGATCTCAAACTCTGCAAAGAGAACATGAACAGTAAATGGCGAGGAACAAGTTCTCCTTGACAAGTGCCAACAACAATCCAAACCGCTAAACCTAAACTTCACTAATTTTAGCTGCATGTTGACCATAGAAAACAGGCATGGCTGTTGTGTTACTGCAGTGTCCTACACCTTGTCCTCTAAGCTCAGTCGAACTGGTTTAAAAGCAAGCCCTTTATTACAGTAACAAATACACACAATCCCCAAAGTAAGCTATAGTGGTGTATCTGTAGTATTTCCCGAGGCTAGCAAAGTCTGCATGCTTTGTCATTCTCATACACAAATAGCCAATGTGTCTCAAATGAATGAGATGAGAGACAACATGAGATTGCCCACTAATAATTTACTAGAGTAAGGCATGTGCTTTACTCCAATTTCAAAGGTGTGCCTTAGGACTTCTACCTCCATTCTATTACAGTTCTGAAAAAGCAACTTCTCAAAAACAACCAATAGCAGGCAGTAAAGCAAAGAGCAAATGTTCATCTGCTGCAGTTGGCAGGTCCATCAGAGAGTATGATTGTGTTTCGATAACAATAATTACCCTAATGACAAATTAATTTACATAATGACAGCACCTTGGCCAGGGTAAGCTTAAACAAATGAAGCTTAATTAAATGTAATTTAAATTAGGTAAAATGTAATAAGTATGAATATCACCTCTTGCCGGTAGGTTTAATTGTAACAGATTTACAATTGCAGTGTGATATTTTTTGGGGTATATTACCGCATATCCTTAATACAACATTTGTTTATGGTTATTTCTACTCAACCCGGCATGCATCTCTGTGAATTGATCTGGCGCATGTCTAACTATCTTCTAACGACCGTGGCCCAAACTTTAGACAGTTGTCGCATTAACAGTATAGACAATTAAATCGTTAACCGCAATTATCTGTGTGACAATTAAACGTGACCTAAATTGTAAAAATCGTGACAGCCCTAGTTGACGGCCGCTGCTACAAACTACGACCCATCACTTCAAGCTATTACTCTCAGAAACAGGTATGCCTTCTGTTTGCAACGCCATGACATACCCTGTGAACAGCGCTTGATTGGAACCAATTTCCTCCTACAACAGGACAACAGATCTCAACTCTAGTATGTCTGATATGTAAGTGTCCATTAAGCCAATCCAACATGTGGTCGGTGCTTCAGGGAGCATGGGGTGAAATCTCTTCAGATTACCTCAACAAATGCACAACTAGAATGCAAATGGTCTGTTCATGGTGAGTTTATTTCCCGTTCCTTTAGCTATACTTCCTATTCAAACTAATTTCATGTGTTTTCATTAAAATATCATGAAAGATCAAGATCATATCTAAAACATTTCCAAACGTTAAAACATTAAAGAATAGGAAATGTTTTTAACGCATGATTCATCATGAGAACAGAAATGGTAATACTTAATGCATAATAGAATGTGCAACTCTAGTTACCTCAAGGGAAAGCTTATAGCAGCTGGCATAGTGACATAATTTCACACGAAAGTGTCTCCCTTAGACATATTAGTATGTATAATGTACCAAAGCTTTTAAGGAAGCCAGCTTTTCAGGTTTGGTAAGGTTATCCAGCCAGGGTTTTTCAAAAACGTTTATTGAAACGCACTCACTTGTATGTAATAGAATACAGACCTAGCCTTCTGATTATAGACGAATAATGTGACTGTACTTACTGAATATGTCTGCCATTCAAAAAGTACAAGGCAATTAATGATGTTAAAATTACACCGGTATCAGGCTGAACATGCCTACATAAAATGCCTTTGCTACAGAATCTGGTTCTCCCAATTTGACTAGTTTTGTATATTTGTTCATATATGGTGTAATGAGTGAAAAGTGCAGATACTTAATGGAGTCTGTTAACTGACAGGGTGAGGGTTAGGAGCGTAGTAGTGCATAACCACCCATTGTACAGTCAAAATTCAGCAGCTCTTCACGCAACCACAGACAGAGTGGGGTTTTGTTTGATAAATATTATAGCTTGCCATTGTTATTGTTACTGTTATTACAAACTAAAGAAGATGGAAGCCTATTTGGTATAATCTATGCATAGGGGTGCTTTCACAAAAAAGACAACCAGCGCATCCAAAAAAGAATAATTATGAAGCCATACCCATGCTCATTTAGGCTGATGAATTATTGTTGATCAACACACAACCACACTTTTCATTTTCAAACAAATACTGTAAGTGATTTTCAAAATGTACTATCTGAAAATACCTGAATGTGAAGACACTCAAATAATCCTTTCAAATAATCTGTCATATTCTGTACAGACTGTAAATCCCAATTCACTTCAAAGTAAGGATTACAAACCAGAGAAATTTTCATTACCATTTGCTGTAGAGTTAAAGAGCATAAAACAAAGCAACACAAAAGGCTTACCTTTAAAACAACAGACTTGCATACTCAATCGGATAATACATGCATAGTAAAACAATCTGTTTCTTTTGTCACCTATAAAAAAACCTGACAACACAGACAAACCCTGAGGTATCCTATATGCTACATGCATGCATCGCAATGTCCAAACCACACTGGCAACATGTTTAAACAAGCCTAAGGGTCTTTAAAGGAATGTATCCGAATGCCTGAGAGGTAGTGTCAATTCTCCCGTAATAAATGGAAAAACAAATAATCACGCATCGAATTATGTTAATAATGAAAGTTAAAATGGAGAATAAAACACATGTAACAGGTTGTAATGTTGTAAACTAACACATTAAGACCAAATGTTAGTAAATCTGAGTGGGTGTTATACAATGTGCCCAAGCACATAACATTGGGGTTACTACTTTGCAGCAACGGTGATATAAAAATGACACACAATGTCCTGTAAACAATCAAACTGATATCTGTATCACGCATATAACACATTATTCTTGACAAACATGTCTGATGAACAGCTTCTAGGCATATTTGATGTCAGATACAGACGGATAAATGTCCTCATGTTTCAGGAATGTCACATCTACCTGCCCTTTGATAATCTGTATACAGACACGCTGTTACAGGGACCAAATGAGCAGGGTCATTGAACCAAACAACAGCAAAAAAGAAATGAACTATTGATATGACAACTAACTGACCACCAATTTAAACACTAGAAACCAACACTTGAATAAAATATACAACACATCGCAAAATAATCTAGCACTAGTACTGCATAGTAAGAAATGAAAACAGTAGCAGTAGCTACCTGATTATATAGCTGTTTAGCTAGTGCGCTAACTTAGATATGATATTAAGTCAGACATAATAACGGTTGACTTAACCCAACGTTTATGTTCTGTTATGTTTATCTTATTGACACTGGTAAAGTAATGTGTACAGACTAGTTCAGTTGGTATTTCACATCAGTATTATTGAATTAGCGGGGGGCTACCAAACTACTAGTAGTACGCAGCTAGCAACAGGTGGCTACAAAGCACGGTAGTTAATACGTTAAATGCACCGACACATCTGAACTGGACAAAGTCACCCAAACCGTCAATTTCACTACAAACAAACAGCACAATTTATGTAGCTACTCGAAAACAGAGTTGTCTCGAAAAATAACATTTGCAATTAAAACTACCTTTAAAATGCTCCAAAGCCTCAAGAGGTGGGTCGCTCTTTAAACCACCGTGCGGCTGCTGCAGTCTGTCGCTCGAGCTCACAACCCGGAAGTAGCTCCAATACTATAGCTGCTGTACCCATAATAATAATAAACAATAATAAAGATGTATTGTGTCTATGACTGTACCTGCTAACCGGAGTGCGGAAACACAGCCAACAATTAAATAGTGTTATTATAATATGTCACAGGGCTCTCAAGTTTTGAACTGAGTTCAGAGTGAGATTTTTGCTGATGATCTGAAAAATGACACATACATTCGTACAAATAAAAAAATATTTATTTAATTCAGCATTTCTTAGTGCAGGTTTGTGTGTGTGTGCGCGCGCGTAAGAGAGAGATAATGGTTCGTGTTGTTTATTGTAGGGGTTGGTAGCAGGTTTTGAGGCCTTTAAGCACCAGGGTTGGTGGTTCCCATTTGAAACACTGTGGTTCCAGGCCAGCCATTTTCACTGTCATGATGGATGACAGAGTTCCAGTGCCAAGCTGTACTTGGTTTTGTTTAGTCCAAATGGAGAAAACCCTCTCAGCATTTGCATTTGAACGAGGGAGCACTAACACTAATGCAGCTATTTTAGAAATACAAATTCGTTTTTTAATGTCACAACTCCAACCCTATACTACTTTATCCAGACTTGGTACATGCAAAAGTGACCCAAAAGAGATACTCTGGCGGAGTTATTTATTTAGCCAGGGCAAGGTATTCACGCATGCGCGCTTCATCTTCCATCTCCTGCTCTGACTGCAGATGGGAGGCTCAGGCTTCTGATTGCTTTGGCACGGAGGTGGGGAACACGGTGGAGAAGAGTATCAGAGTAAGAGCTATACGACCATACGTGCTTTCACGTCAGTCTCCAAAAGTCTAAAAAAATCTCCAATAAAAAATTCGCTAAATATAGCGACAAAGCCGCTAAGTCGGCAACACTGATCTGAATCAATGTGCTGACCGAGCCCCTAGTGTCGTCGGAATACCTAAATCTTACCTGGATACGGTAATTCTATTTTCTGATTGGCTGTCCGTTAGCTATATGCATTTATTTGATTGGCTGGTGCGAGACGGGTCCTTCTGGACTCTATGGGAACTCACTTGAGTCCTCTCTACCTGTTCCACTGTTCAAAAAATAACGGTGCAACTTGTGCGCGATTTCCTGGCAATGTCTCTGCGTGAGAAATACAATGTGTGGCGTGTGAGCGTGTGAATGGGTTGAAATGCGTGTGTCTCACGTCCAATGCGTGAGACTTGAGAGCCCTGATGTCAGCTACTATCACCTAAGAATTCACTGAAACCCTACTATAAACATGTATTAATGTTGCAGCTTTTCTATCAGTATGTTAATAATCGTCCTTGTTTGAGTTGTACGCGGATTAATTATCACGTGACGTGCTCTCTAAAAATAAGAAACTAAAATAAAAAGAAGGTAGTTCCAAATAAGTGTTCTGCTTCTGTTGAAGTCCAAAAAGTTATTCAACCGATCCAATTAGCCACTTTGACGACAGCACTGCTAGTAAAGTTACTTATCTTGCTTTAACTTGACCTGGGAAGAGCGACATACTGTTGGTAACTGTGTCAGTACACAATATTGTCATATTTTAGACTTAAAAAGGTAAAACGTTATCGGGGAATAAGTACAGGGCTCTCAAGTGTCACGCAATGAGCGTGACAGTCACTCATTTCAGTGTTTTGTCACGCACTCCCGCCACACATTGTATTTCTCACGCGGAAAAAAATATCTATAATATATTTAATTTGCCGCAGCGCCCAACATTTGTCTGGCCGCGCAGCTCTCATTATGGAACCGGCACTAATCAAGCGCGTCTCCCCCGGAGTTCTTCAGTCTAGCCCTACAGTCAATGGTCTAGCCTGACACTTCTCAGCCAATCAAAATAAAAGAAACAGGCTACACAATAGCCAATCAGAAAATAGCACAATTGTATTTGGGTAAGTTTTAACGCAACAACGAATGAAAAAGAAGCATCTCCGGGAATTGTTCACGTCATTCTGGTGCAATCTTTCGAAAGTTTTGTTCACCAACCCAGAGGAAAAACCACTGGAGCTCCGAGCATCACTTTGAGCACGTGAGTACGGTAAGTCATGATCTCCCTTTTTAATGTTACTACAAATACACCTTTTCTATGGATTGAGTTGTCTTGCTGATGAAGTATAATAGATACAATACATTGTAAAAACTATATCAGTCACAATATATTCACCCCTATGTCATCCGGTAGAACATAAGAGCATCAGAAACAGCACTAGTAGATTCAGAGACAGCTTCTATCCTGGATGCTGAACTCTACTCAACCATCTCACTCTCAAATGCCACACTTTTTAGAATTAATCCTTCACCTAAAATTCATCTTTTTTTATTTTACCTCGACTATTTATGTACTTTATATTTAAAAAAATCTATAAAGTTGAGATTACTTTGAGCACAACAAATTACCATGACTGATAAATATTATTTAATATGATTGTATGACAATAAACTTGAAACTGGTATAACCCAGAGAAATACTATAAGATGCCTTTATTTGACTAACTTTCTATATGTCTTCTGTCACACTGTCAGGAGAAAAATTCAATGTGGGTTTCACCACCAGAGCTACGCTCAACAGGCTCCTTGAGGCTAGAGAGGTCACACCACAGAAGGCTCAACAATTCCAGCAAGTAGCACTGGCCTTCTTGGTCAAAGCTGTGGAGTATGCCATGGAGAAACTCCCATTGAGATTCTCTCCTGAAGCATGCACAATTTGTTGATGTGCAGCTGAGAGCTGAGTGTGGGGTTGAATATGCCCTATACTTTGTATACAGGCAAGGGTTTTCACATTCGGATTATATATTTTTAAGTTTAATGATCATGATCACAAAACAAATCTGTCTGTCACTGTATTCTAATCAGTCTTGTACACATGTGGTCTTTTTAAGATTTCAGGAACTCCTTCCTTTTCATGACCCTAAGGAATAAGACCAAGTAAGTGAGGAGTTTATGGAGTACCAACTCATGGACATTGCCATGCCTCAGGTCCCAACACTCTTTGACGTTGAGGAGTTTTGGGGAAGAATGTCCTCAACAAAGAACAAGGTAAGAAATATTTTGCACACAACATGACTTGCTCAATATTAATTATGCCCCTGGTTCCTTTTTTTAAAGGTGACTGGGTTGAACTGATGCCGAGAGGGTATTCTCCATGGTCGGTTTGAACAAAACCTCAACTCGAAACAGCTTATCTATGGATGGGACATCATGAAAATGGCTGGGCTTGAGCCGAACTGCTTCAAATGGGAGCCAACACCACACATGATAAAGGAGTCCAAAAAGGCAACAAACATCTACAATAAACAACACCAGTCATGATCTTGCACGCGCACGCACACACACACAGAAATTGAATAAATACTTTGTATTTGGGTGAACTGTCAGTGCCATGTGTCAAATATTTTCTTCTGCAAGTCTGAGCAATTATTAACAACAAAAACACAAATAATAATATAATTTATGAAACACACCCATTCCCTCGAGGGCGGCGGGCGGGGAGCGATATGTCACTCTTGCCTGTCTTCAAAACTTGAGAGCCCTGTAAGTAATTTCTACGGAACCGCTTATCAACATGTTTTCTATGTTTCCCACATGTAAATGCCGATTTGCGAGGGTCGTTATTGTCCCAATAGGAACTACAAGTTCCCTATCAGGGAACTTTGAGCTGCGTGAAAACGCTATGGGAACGCTCTGCGTGAGTGCGTCATGAAGCACATGTGTAATCAGTCCAATGGCGTGACGGAACGTCACAGACGGGTGACGTCGCGACCAGGAAGTCATAAAAGCACCCCTAATTATCGGCACCTTCAGTTTTTTGTTGCTTCAGCAAGTGCATGTTGTGACAGTCCTCGCGGGTTTCTGCTATTACGTTGTTAATTCAGAAATTTTCTTTGCATTTATGTACAAGAGCTCACCGCGATTATGGCAACCGAGCAGCGTTTCAGACAGTGTGCTTCTCCCTGCAACCGCTTTCTCACGGGCCGGGACACACATGTTCTGTGCGTAGTTTGTTTCGGAGAGGAGCATGCTCAGCTAGCCTTGGAAGAGGCTAGCTGTAAGCATTGCGACCGTCTCGCCATCCGTACACTTCGCTCTCGCCTGGCGCTTTTTCAGGAAAGCGGCTCGGTTCGCGTTCCCCGCGGTTTAGGTCCCGCCGCTGCCGAGGCACGGCGCCGACTGACGTCGTGGGGTTCGCAAGCGGATCTAGCATGCGGTTCCGAGACGGCTTCTGCAATTTCTCGGTCCTCGTCTACTAGAGCCAGTGCCTCAGCTCGGGGTTCTGAAGCCCCTCCGTGGGTTTCTTCCGCCCTGGGTGAGGCACCTTTTTCTCAGCCGTCCAGTTCTGAGGAAATGGAGGTTGAAAACCTCGAGGCGGAGGCTGAATTGTTGGTTCAGTCACCCGCGAACGAGGAGCTGCTGGAGGTACTCACCCGAGCTGTGGGAAAGCTCAAGATCGAGTGGCCAGCTGACAGGCAAGAGTCTGCTTCAACCAGTAAGTTGAACGAACGATTCTTGCCCTCCCGTGCTTTACCTCCTCGCCGGTGTTTCTTCCCGGACCTCCACGCTGAGGTGCCGAGGTCCTGGAAAAAGCCGGTGTCGTCCCGGGTGTTTAATCCACGGACTCATATGTACTCTAATGTTGCCGAGGCTAATGTTCATGGGTACGGACCGATGCCGGTCGCGGAGGAGATACTGGCTAGCCATTTATCTCCCGCGGCATCGTCTCTGAGGACACCGGCATTGCCCTCCAAGGCGTTAAAGACTACTTCAGCGCTGGTGGGCAAAGCTTATTCGGCGGCGGGTCAGGCAGCTTCCTGCCTGCATACTATGTCTATTCTACAGGCATATCAGGCAGAGCTGCTTAGCGACGGGGCTCAGGGGGAGACTGTAAGTCCTGATGATGTTCGAGAACTTCGTCAAGCGGCGGATTTGTCACTTCGTGCCACTAAGGAGACGGCCAAATCAGTGGGCCGTGCTATGGCAGCCTTGGTGGCTACAGAGAGGCATCTCTGGCTAAGCCTCTCTGATATGAGAGATAGGGAGAAAGCCTTCCTTCTGGACGCGCCTTTTTCCCCGGACGGCATCTTTTGCCCTGCTATTGGCTCGGTCGTCGAGAGGTTTCAGGAGGAGAGAAGGCAGGTGGCTGCCTTCCAGAAATTTCTCCCCCGTCGTAGCCGCGTCGCGGGGGCTGTCGGACGGGGACAGCCCGCCCGGCGCCGAGCACGGCACACCGGGCGCAGCAGAGAGTGAGTGTCGCTACTCGGGCGCCCCCACACGATGAGTGGGCCGGGGGGCGACGCTCACAGGCGGGGCCTTCGAGGGGTAGGACAGTTCCGAGGCCTTTCGCTACACCCAAGAAGGCTTTGTCTAAGAGACCCTGACAGGGGGGTCAAACCACTGGGGGTGGTCCCCACCAGGGGAGTAGTGAGCTTCTCCTTGTGCCCTCAGCTGGGTGGCCTAGGCAAGCGTTTTCCCGAGGGGCGCTCGCCTCCTCCGAGGAGGGCCCCAGAACTGTCGAACCAGTTGTTCCCTGCCAGTGCGCTGTTACAGGGCACTGTGTCTGCAGTACCTGTTATTCCGGAGGCCAGCCTCGAGAGGCTGGTACCCCTAGTAGATTTTCTGGCAGAGTGGAAGACCCTGCCGAATATATCTCAGTGGGTCCTGCGTATAATCGAGAGCGGGTATGCCATCCAATTCAGGACGCATCCGCCTCGTTTCAATGGGGTCCTGCCCACAGTGGTGGGCCCAGAGCAGGCTCTGGTATTGGAGCAGGAGGTACAGACTCTCCTACTAAAAGGGGCTATAGAACGAGTTCTTCCTCTCAGCAGGGAGTCGGGCTGGTACAGCCGGTACTTCGTTGTTCCCAAGAAGGATGGGGGGTTGCGTCCTATTTTAGACCTACGTCTGTTGAATCAGACGGTCGGGAGACTCAGCTTCAAAATGCTCACTCTCAAACAGATCGTATCACAGATCAGGTCCGAGGACTGGTTTGTCACGATAGATCTGAAGGACGCCTATTTCCACATCTACATCTTTCCACAACACAGGAAGTTCCTGAGGTTCGCTTTTGGGGGCGAAGCGTACCAGTATCGGGTTCTTCCGTTAGGCCTAGCACTCTCTCCCCGTACGTTCACGAGATGTATAGACGCTGCCCTGGCGCCGTTGCGCCTCCAGGGCATACGCATCCTCAATTACATAGACGATTGGTTGATTCTGGCTCCGTCGGAGCATCTAGCGGTTCGGCATCGAGATGTCGTTCTGGCTCACATCAACAAACTGGGGTTGAGGCTCAATGCCGGAAAGAGTGTGCTGTCGCCGGTACAGGTGACCACTTTCCTGGGCGTAGTCTGGGATTCGACCACGATGCGGGCACATCTGTCTCCTGCACGTGTGGCGTCGATCCTTGCAGCCGTCGAGCAGGTGAGGCTAGGCCAGTCACTCACTGTGAAACAGTTTCAGAGACTGTTGGGTCTGCTGGCAGCAGCGTCCAACGTTATTCCTTGCGGCCTGCTGTTCATGAGACCGTTACAGTGGTGGCTCAGAACCAAGGGGTTCTCCCCGAGGGGAAACCAGTTCCGCACGATCACTGTTACGCGGCGTTGTCTCCGCACGCTGGTCATGTGGAGGAAGCCTTGGTTCCTAACCCAGGGTCCCGTGTTGGGAGCTCCGTGTTGTCGTGTTACACTAACAACGGATGCCTCCCCACCGGCTGGGGGGCGATCATGAGCTATCATGGCACATAAATTGGCTAGAGATGCTGGCAGTTTACCAGGCTCTGAAGCACTTCCTCCCAGACCTAAGGGGTCATCATGTCCTTGTCCGGTCGGACAACACATCGGTGGTTTTTAACTTCAACCACCAGGGGGGTCTGCGCTCACGCCCACTTTACAATCTGGCCCGCCAGGTCCTTCTGTGGTTCCACGGGAAGCTCCTTTCTTTAAGGGCCATTTTTATCCCGGGGTACCTAAATCAGGGGGCAGACACCCTGTCGAGGCAGGGGCCGAGGCCCGGGGAGTGGAGACTCCATCCCGAGGTGGTGGAGCTCCTTTGGTCGCACTTCGGTCGGGCCGAAGTGGACCTGTTTGCGTCCAGAGAGACGTCACACTGTCCTCTGTGGTTTTTGCTGACTCATCCAGTACGCTTTCCCCCCAGTACGCTTTCCCCCCCGTTGCTCTGCTCCCAGGAGTTCTGGAGAGGATCCGTCAGGAGCGGGTCAGTCTACTGCTCGTAGCACCGTACTGGCCGGCCCGAGTATGGTTTGCGGACCTGATATCTCTCCTCGTCGGCTCTCCTATGGAGATTCCGATCAGGAGGGACCTGCTTTCCCAGGCGCATGGGGTCATTCTTCACCCCCGCTCGGAGCTGTGGAAACTATGGGCCTGGCCCCTGAGGGGGCCCGCCTCTTAGATTCAGGTCTCTCGACTGAGGTCGTTGAGACCATCCTTCACTCCAGAGCTCCAGCCACAAGGAAGGCGTATGCCGCCAGGTGGAAACTGTTCACCTTGTGGAAGCAACGCTTCTCTACAGGTCTATCCCCATCCACACTGAAGGTGTATGTGGCGGCTTTGTCCGCATGCCATGTCCCTCTAAATGGGGTTTCTCTGGGGAGACACCCACTGGTATCACGCTTCCTTCGTGGCACCCGGAGGCTGAGGCCAGCAGCCGGCATGAGGGTGCCATCCTGGGACCTGGCCATTGTACTAGAAGGCCTCTCCCGTGCTCCGTTTGAGCCCATTGAGGAGGTCCCTGACAAGTTCGTGACCCTCAAGACGATCTTCTTACTTGCCATCTCTTCTCTGAAGAGGATTGGTGATATGCAAGCTCTGTCGGTGGCGCCCTCTTGCTTGGACTTCTCACCCGGGATGGTCAAGGCGTTTCTACTACCTTCACCCGGGTATGTCCCCAAGGTCCCAACTAACATCGTTGGGCCTATTGTGCTGCAAGCCTTCTACCCTCCTCCTTTTTTGGCGTCGGACCAGAAGAAGCATAACCTCCTCTGCCCGGTGAGGGCCTTAGACGCCTACGTCCACAGGACTGCCCTGTGGAGGCTGTCCGAACAGTTGTTCGTGTGCTTTGGACCACCCAAGAGAGGGGGTCCTGTGTCTAAGCAGAGGATGAGCAAGTGGGTGGTTGAGGCTGGTCAGCCTTCACCCTTGGCTGTTCGAGCCCACTCGACCAGGAGTATGGCGGCTTCAAAAGCCTTTTTGTCTCTACATGATGTCTGTGTTGCGGCAGGCTGGTCCTCACCGCACACGTTCGTAAGATTTTACCAGCTTGACTTTAACTCCACGCCAGGGGCGCAGGTGCTTTCGTCCGAATGTGCGCTCTGACTTCACATGGCGGACACTTGCTCGTATGGCGAAGTGGGTAGTGGCGTTCCCATAGCGTTTTCACGCAGCTCGAAGTTCCCTGATAGGGAACGTCTCCGGTTACGTATGTAACCTTAGTTCCCTGAGGGGAACGAGACGCTGCGTGTCTGTGCCATACTCCCAGCATTCCCTTGGCACTTGCTTCAGCCCATCAGAAACTGAAGGTGCCGGTAATTAGGGGTTCTTTTATGACTTCCTGGTCGCGACGTCACCCGTCTGTGACGTTCCGTCACGCCATTGGACTGATTACACATGTGCTTCATGACGCACTCACGCAGAGCGTTCCCATAGCGTTTTCACGCAGCGTCTCGTTCCCCTCAGGGAACTAAAGTTACATACGTAACCGGAGACGTTTCCGATGTCTCCGATTTCACGCGAACGTAGCTTTAGTGGGTCTGCGCAGGCGCGCTGAAAATACAGGCTGAAAGCGCTACACCTTTGCAGTGACCTAAAAAAAATCCTTTGCAGTGACCTGACACCAGTACACTCATAGACATAATCAGTGAGTACTGCCTGCTCCAAGTGTTTCACTCGAGCAGGGGTCATGGCACCTGAAAAACTTTTTCAAATAGTGAATTTATTATAATCTTATCTTGTGATATATATTTTTTACTGGTTGAAAATATATAGATGTCATTTTGTTTAACGAGGTTCTTGAAGACATTGTGAATGTAAATGACGTTCCACGTGTAGTTTCGCACAAATCACACTCATTAAAAGAATAAAGTACATGAATAAAAAAAAACATTCAGCACATTCTGGCAGGCTGATGGCATGTCGGCCATCTTCAGCCATGCCCTCCAAAACCTCCCAACCACCCGATGGGGCTGATCATTTAAACCCTCTGGAGGCCTCTGTGCCCTAGATGTGGGTGGCAGGACTCTAGATCGCACTAGCGGCGGCTCCAGGGCCGTGGGTGATGCTGGAGCCACAGATGGCTCTGCCGGGCCTCCTGGGGTTGGTACCAGCGTGGATGGTGTTCTGGAGAAACCTGCTGGCAAGGTCGAGCGTGCAGCAAGTCTCTGGTGGTCCTCTGAGAACACCCCTTTATCTCCCGTATAAAATTCATTTCGAGTTGCTCAGGGGTGCTGCTGTGCTCTGTCCTTCTGAGGACCGCGGACCCGATCTAAGACTATTTCTATGTACACAAAACAGATTAGTGAAGATTTGACACACATATAGAGAGATTTGTGAACAATATTTGAGAGACATAGGCCTTTTGTCTACATAGAAATAGTTTTAGATGTTTGTGTTCAGCTCATGAAAAATGGGGGCAAAAACAAAAGTGTTGCGTTCATAAGTTTGTTGCATAACTCAGTGCATAACTCCCAGCAATGCATTTTCCGTCAATAATTAATCAGAAATATTTCAACCATTGTCAATGACTGTATTTCCCATTAATTTAAATATATTTCCTCAACTAATTTCATGTCTGTTTTAATTGAAAACAGGGCTATTTCTATGTGACTCCGAACGATTGAACCGTAATGTATATTTAACAATACTATCCGAAACAATAAGATTTCCAAAACACTTAAACCAAGTGAACCAAGAGAATAGAAAAATCAGGTATGAATACATGAAAAGTAATAGAATGTGGCACCAATGTATTCAGGCATATGCCAAACGTTGTAGTAAACTGACCTCTGCTGTTCATTTTGCCATATTGCAGTGTATGTAGTAGGGTGAGTCCAACTCATAGAGGTGGATAGAGACAACCTCCCATTATGATGACTTTGTAAACAATAGGCATGCCATTTTCCAAACCTCACGGAGTACGTTTTGTTATTTGCAATAATACAAATTGGTTGTATGAATGTAAATGAATCATTAGGAAAGTTGAACCGACCAAGTCACACTTGGTTGACAATTTAAAAAACGCAGCAATGGCGTGGCCCATGCTAAAGTGTATTTTCTTATAATTACTTATCTGTGACTGCTAAATTGTAGTTCCATTAAGACGAGATCAAGAGTCTTTACCTTTGGAAAATATGCTGTTATTTGTAAACAAGTAGCATTGACACAAAGCATAACTGGTTCTCCGCTTGTTAGCAAATAAATCATCACCTTTTACGCATCACATAACACCTGCATACTTGTTTTGGGATGATGGTTTTAAGTCAATGTGGGTGAAGACAATTCCTCCAATAGTTTTGAGTATAGCGTAATTGCATCCAATCTGTTTGCCAACAGTGTGTGGAAAAGCCTTCGTTATACAGGCCTACAGGTGTATGAAAGCCTTCGTTATACAGGCCTACAGGTGTATGAAAGCCTTCTTGTACAGGCCTACAGGTGTATGAAAGCCTTCGTTATACAGGCCTACAGGTGTATGAAAGCCTTCTTGTACAGGCCTACAGGTGTATGAAAGCCTTCGTTATACAGGTCTACAGGTGTATGAAAGCCTTCTTGTACAGGCCTACAGGTGTATGGAAGCCTTCTTGTACAGGTCTACAAGCATTCATTAGCTGGTTCATCCATGACATTGCAGACAAATAAGTTCCTACAGGGAAATGGACACTTCTGCAAAACCCAGGGGGTATATGGCTGCTGGGCCAGATTTGCATTCATCTTTTTGTCTCCCTAAAATATATATGCTGCGATCACCCAGTTTACTTGTCACATAATCCAATGGTCAAGTGCAAGAGTGAGCCAGGCAGAGCAAGTTATCACGTTACACAAATGAAAACAAAACATTGTAGCAACGAAGAAAAAAATATATACCTATAAAAATATACATGAAATTAAGCTGTGCGATTGCGACTTATACGAAAAACCACATACAACACAGCGTCCACATATACACAGCCACTCACTTTCATTGACACATAACATCTAACCCAGTAATTAACTAACCTGTGCTCCTAATCAACATTATACACAGGAGTGCTCTCCCCTACACACCCTGTGACAACACAGCTCACCCATATGTGACACTACTTTCAGTGTGTTATACATTTTGAACGATGGTTTTGGATGGGGCTATATTCAAAAATATAATCTAAATTCTTATCTGAACGAACAGTGTCAAAATACACTTCTAAAAGCTAGTACCAGACAAGACAACATATTTTTGGTGCATCCACTAATAATGAAATCAGACTCATCTGCAAACAGCTTTAATGGCAATTTTTTTTAATACTTGATACATTACATTTTTAGTGAGTGAATACAAATGTGCATTCATTTTGAAATGGTTTATCAGGAACAAATATAAACACTTACATATCTGTACAAAAACGTTAGCAATTTACTATATATCATAAAAGATAATCTCCTAGAAATGTGCGTCTTGATTGACAGATAATGACATTTTTAAGACATTAAGGCCGAACACACTTCCCTTTGTAAAAAGTGAAATTCGAATTCAGATCTACTACAGTGTTTGATTACAGATGGTTGTTCAAGGAATTATTTTTGTATTCCACATAACTATGATACAATTCAGGTCTTTTGTTTGGCTGGCATGTAGGAAGTAACAAACCCAAGCAGCCTCGCTTTCTGTGAGAATTTTCCCCGTAGACATTCCCAGTCAAAAGTGTTTTCTGGCTGCAGCGCCGTCTTTAAAAACCAGTTTCACTGCATGTTAAGTATTGTCATGTGATTGTTGAGTAACAGGATAAAAACTGTTCAACAAAAATAACTTCTACAGGTGACCTGCTTGTGGGGTAGTTTATCCATGCTCCCCTACTGTTTCCAATTCCTATATCTATTAATGTCTGTTTTTTCCTTTCTCAGTGCGTGTGTTTTCTGTCCAGGGATGGGCTTGGACAAGGGCTTGGAAGAAATGCTGGCTCATCCTTTGTGTAATCTACCACACTGCTGTTGATTGACTTGCGGGATTCCACAGGAAGTGGTGATGGTGGTGGTGAGTTTGATAAATAAGTGGGGTTGGTCAGCTGCACGCACCCTGACACTGATATCAGGTAGGCATGCTGAGTTAGTCCACATGGAATAAGATCAACTGTCAACTGCATGGTTCAGGTATGCTAGACAGATATGCCACATCACTGTGCTGTCTCCCCCCATATTCCACAGCTCCGTCACTCATGGGTCAGGTATCCTAGACAGATATGCCACATAACTGTGCTGTCTGACCCCATATTCCACAGCTCCGTCACTCATGGGTCAGGTATCCTAGACAGATATGCCACATAACTGTGCTGTCTCCCCCCATATTCCACAGCTCCGTCACTCATGGGTCAGGTATCCTAGACAGATATGCCACATAACTGTGCTGTCTGACCCCATATTCCACTGCTCTGTCACTCATGGGTCAGGTATCCTAGACAGATATGCCACATAACTGTGCTGTCTGACCCCATATTCCACTGCTCTGTCACTCATGGGTCAGGTATCCTAGACAGATATGCCACATAACTGTGCTGTCTGACCCCATATTCCACTGCTCTGTCACTCATGGGTCAGGTATCCTAAACAGCTATGCCACATGACTGTGCTGTCTGACCCCATATTCCACTGCTCTGTCACTCATGGGTCAGGTATCCTAAACAGATATGCCACATAACTGTGCTGTCTGACCCCATATTCCACAGCTCCGTCACTCATGGGTCAGGTATCCTAGACAGATATGCCACATAACTGTGCTGTCTCGCCCCATATTCCACTGCTCCGTCACTCATGGGTCAGGTATCCTAAACAGCTATGCCACATAACTGTGCTGTCTCCCCATATTCCACAGCTCCGTCACTCATGGGTCAGGTATCCTAGACAGATATGCCACATAACTGTGCTGTCTGACCCCATATTCCACTGCTCCGTCACTCATGGGTCAGGTATCCTAGACAGATATGCCACATAACTGTGCTGTCTCGCCCCATATTCCACTGCTTCGTCACTCATGGGTCAGGTATCCTAGACAGATATGCCACATAACTGTGCTGTCTGACCCCATATTCCACTGCTCTGTCACTCATGGGTCAGGTATCCTAGACAGATATGCCACAACTGTGCTGTCTGACCCCATATTCCACTGCTCCGTCACTCATGGGTCAGGTATCCTAAACAGCTATGCCACATAACTGTGCTGTCTGACCCCATATTCCACTGCTCCGTCACTCATGGGTCAGGTATCCTAAACAGCTATGCCACATAACTGTGCTGTCTCGCCTTATATTCCACAGCTCCGGGTCAACTGCTCTCTGTGAGATTCCTCTCCACAGTACTTTGTTTTCAGTGTCAGTTAGGCCCACCGTACAATGCTAGGAAGTTTCATTTGAATGTTGAGGCTATTAAAAACACCAGTCTGTCACAGGACAGACTTTCGACTCTCTTACATTAAACTATTCTTGTACTCCTTTGTAAGATTCCTTCATTGTGTACCCCGGCGCTTTAATAAATCGTAGCACTTTACCTTGAATGCGTTTATGTGAAAAAATATATGCTTGTTAATCACCAATGATTTCATGTTGCTTTTGCCCACAACACGCCCTGCATAAAATGTAATGATTAACTTGGTTCCTTTAAATGTAATGTTTAACTTGTTTTTTTATGTTTAAGAGTATCCTAGGTCAAGAGTTGGTATTTCAGTTGGTATGCCTCGCATAGACAGGCATGTATTTCCTGTGAGTGATTGGAATAATTCGGTACAAAATGTAGAATGACTAATTAAAGCTGCAAGTGTGTGTTGCAAGGTGGATGGATAAAAACAGACAATTAGAAAAGGTATGCCAGATACAGGAAAGCCACACGCAGGAACGCCTCCTCTCCTGTCGAATTTAATTCCATTAGCTAAGATACTTAACAAAGAATTCCGTGTTTGAGGAAACAACCTTGGTTACTTATTTCTAACACCCCTCCACCCACTGCTTAGAATAAAAATGTTTACCCAAATATGGACTTTTTTGAATCAGTGCTTGTGCCAGATGCCATGTCCTGTTTCTCACCCATGGACTGGTATCGCGTGCTCACAAGCCGTTGTTACTGTTGGTTTCTACTAAACACAAGGGCCCATTGCTAACAACACCACAGTCATACGTTGTCTGGCCACAGTGTCTTGTGATGACGTTGACATATTTAACTTGCTTAAGAGTTTTAATCATTGTCACGCCAGCAGTGGCTAGTTGGTGTACGGTAATAGGTCTAATTTCATACATTCTGCTGGTGCTGGGATCTACTGGTGAAATAATTACTACTTAGGGCTTTTAGATATATGTATATAATGCCACACATGTAATTCTGGGGGCTCTTGTGTTCAGCTGCCGGAATCGAACCCCAATTGCCATCCTGTGTCACCGCATCAACACAGAATCACAACGCCCTTGTACTGTATTAATATACATATGGCCTGCTTACCCTGTAGATAACCTGAAAACCTAATGACCTCAGGTTGGAAAGCTCATGAAAAGGCTGTTTACAGACCATTAGTATCAATCATTGCAATAAAGTGTACAGGCCCTCTCCTAAGTGAGTTTCACATACTGGATTGTTCCAGGCCGGCATGCCAGCCTTATCACACAACACCATGTAAAGTAAACAGCGAACTTCGAATAATCTAGAGTTGATCATCACATTGGCGAGACTCTTTAAGACCTGCTTACACAAACGCTGTATGTAAAGCAAAACGCCTTTTACATATTCATGAGGTCTACACAAAAAGCCTTGGCATGCAAATTATTTTCAGCTAATAAACGTGAGCAAAATGATGCAAAATTTTTATACAGTATAATACCGTAGCGGCCAATATCAACCGCATTAGATATTCCCTTGGACCAGCTATCAATCACATATGTCATGAATGACATATTCTTTCATCGCACAATGACTAATGTGCCATGCAGTGGAAATGCCCATTTTCAATGGAATATTCGCCCACTTACAATGACACAAAGGAACACATATTCCTCAGAAGATAAGGAACGGTTATATTTAGAAAGCAGGGGAAACATAATCTCCTGATAATAGCAGTCACTCGTATGATGACTTGGTTAAAGATATGTGGAGACACATAGATTAGATGCATCATTGTGTGCCTGTGTGTGATGGAAGGGCAAGATAAGATACGTCCCCAATACCTTGTGTAGGGAAAGACTTGGATGTCGGATGACACAGACGGCGGTGGCTGCGGATGTCCTTCAAAGCCGGCATATGTCATCTGCCGTCATTCAGAGAGATAAAAGTGATGTCATGACCCATTAGAACCACACGGGCTGTCCGCAAGTCGTTTCCCACTCAGAGTGTTATCTCCACTGACACATGTGCGTTTGCTTACACTGCAAACAGGAGAAATACTTGATTGATTATTATGTTTGATTTGTCTTGTGGCATGTTATCGCTTCTTTTGAGAGTTGATACTTCTATTGGTTTGTTTATAAAAAACGAATATGCCAGATGACTGTATTATCGTCACTGTCTTTGGTTTGGGGCAGATCATTTGGGGGTGAATTAGATGGGATTGTCAGACAGACGGAAGGACACGTCGTTCACAGAGGACTACGGACATGCCCTGAGGACTGTAGTCAGGGCGACAGACTGAGGAGTAAGTGAGGATGTTGACAGAGTTATATAGACAGGACATTAAAACTCACAGGCGTAGAATAATGGCATATCATCTGAGGGCAGGTTAAACAGGCACAGTATGTTGAAAAACACTCCTAATATTTACTTAACTCAGATGTTGATGACATTTGTTGAAAATCTTTGAATGGATTTGTGATTTTGGATTAGGTTTTATTGCACTAGTCTCTCCAGGTTTTTCCAGTCTTTTAGGCCAGGAGTGAGATTTAGTTGGCGGCACCCAAGCTCATTGAAAACATTTTAGTGCTCGCCCTGAGTAACAGAATATGTAGGTTTCAAGTTGATTTATGTTTAAGAATTGTACAAATTTTACCACGGGTGGAGAAAACATTTTGTTTTAAAGCAACACTTAGAAATTCCAAACATTTTGCCATTGGTCAGAGAGAGTTGTTTTGCAGTTTTATTCAACACGTTTTATGCTTTTTCTCAAACCGCCAAATTAGGTTGTAATAAACAAAGTAATTACTTTAAAAGCTATTAAATACCCTGACACCCTACATGATATATAGGAATCCACAACATGTTTGCTTTTGCCATCAGAACCCCAACGGAAAGAATGGACCGGTGAAGTTGATCAATAAGAAAAGAATGAAGAACACCAAAGAACGACGATTATTTTTGTCTACACAGAAAATATGATACTATTGCTTGATGTTTTTTTTACTGCTTGCGGTTAATATCATTACCATTCCGTCAAATAAATCGAATTCAAGGCAATAACTTTCATAAATTCCTAGTTTAATTAAAGTTCCTATTTGTATGTTTTCTACACATGCCAAACGTGGATAAGCAGCAGCGGCAGACAAAATGGTCAGGTATCAATGGGTACTTCATCTCCAACACAATAAGGATGACTGTGGACTGGTACATCTATGGTTCATTTGGTCCTGGTTTTCCTTAAAGTTCGTTCCAACGGCTTCCAAAATGGAGCTACATTGTGGCTCTAGCAAAGGGTAACCTAAATCATCTATAATTCCTTTCGTTTAGGAACCCACAATATGCAGTGAAAACAATATTTTTCACATGAAAATTCACCAATAATTCTAACTTTCACAACAAAAATATACTGCCGGTCTAATAGGCTGGAGGTCCATCTACCCTCTTTGTCGAGTATCAACCAAAGGGACACAAACTAACCCCGACCATTCTGAAGAAGGGCAGAGTATTGCCCCAGCATTCTGAAGAAGGGCAGAGTATTGCCCCAGCATTCTGAAGAAGGGCAGAGTATTGCCCCAGCATTCTGAAGAAGGGCAGAGTATTGCCCCAGCATTCTGAAGAAGGGCAGAGTATTGCCCCAGCATTCTGAAGAAGGGCAGAGTATTGCCCCAGCATTCTGAAGAAGGGCAGAGTATTGCCCCAGCATTCTGAAGAAGGGCAGAGTATTGCCCCAGCATTCTGAAGAAGGGCAGAGTATTGCCCCAGCATTCTGAAGAAGGGCAGAGTATTGCCCCAGCATTCTGAAGAAGAAGGCAGAGTATTGCCCCAGCATTCTGAAGAAGGGCAGAGTATTGCCCCAGCATTCTGAAGAAGGGCAGAGTATTGCCCCAGCATTCTGAAGAAGGGCAGAGTATTGCCCCAGCATTCTGAAGAAGGGCAGAGTATTGCCCCAGCATTCTGAAGAAGGGCAGAGTATTGCCCCAGCATTCTGAAGAAGGGCAGAGTATTGCCCCAGCATTCTGAAGAAGGGCAGGGTATTGCCCCAGCATTCTGAAGAAGGGCAGAGTATTGCCCCAGCATTCTGAAGAAGGGCAGGGTATTGCCCCAGCATTCTGAAGAAGGGCAGAGTATTGCCCCAACATCTCCAAATAAAAACGAGTGATCAATGCTGTAGAAATGAGCACTAAGATCAAATAGCAATAGGATGAATGCCAAACCCTAAAGATATTAAAAGGTAATTTACCCCCTTCACAAGTGCAGTCTCAGTGAAACTTTTTTGTCTTCAGGAAATCAATGAGTTGTTAGGAAACAGATTTTTCTGTTTTCTAAGCTTTTTGGGAGGAACAGGAAGTTCAGTATTGCCTATAATTGTTTAATATATTTGGTTGATTATTTTTAGCTACTTTTAGTGAGTGTGTTATGTATCTGGAGGATGGGAAGCAATTCAAAGTCAGGAACCCAGATGATTTTCAGCCATTAACATGACAACATTAGGTTGGTGGCTAGACTTGCTATTAAACTAACCATCGACATTCTGTAGCTAGTTGTCATCTAGTGGAGTGATTCTCATGAGAACAACATTACTCATTTCAGAACTTTACCTGGTTTATTGTACCATTTCTAATCTCAACAAAACTATATTTGTCAAATGAACTTAATGACCCAAATGCTAATCCCTCAAGTGTGCCGTGATAAACCTGTTCTTAATCTGAGTGACAAACACTGGTCTGTTTGTCATTCAGTTTCAGGCAAACACAAAGTGGCTATGTAGTCTCCCTCGAACTGTTGACATAATAACCATATCAGACAGTTATGTCACATGATCGAGAATTGTACCTGGATATACCTAGAAAGGACAGTGTATTTGGTAACAGCAACACTGGATAAAATGGCTTGTGAATTCATACATAAACACACCCTCACTAGCTGACTGACTGGCAGACACACTCACACTAACACTACATTATTAGTTATACAGTGAATGATTGTCTGGTCCGATGCATTGGGAAAAAGGGAATACATATTAGCAATGAGTGATTATGTGCGTAGTTGTTTTTGTGTCTGCTTGACGCTCAAGTAGACGTAATATATTGTATGTTCATAGTGAATATGATGTGTTAAATGCTAGAGCGGTGTGCGTGCGTGTGTGTGTGCGTGTGTGTGTGTGTTTGATTTGTGGTCTGTCCACCACTTACATTGAGCATGAGACGGTAGTTTTACCCCTGATATTGGGTGACGGACCCGGGTGACCTTCATGTTTGAACCACCAACCTAAAGACAACCGCCTCCTCACTATGTTCTTATCGGAGATGAACAAAGCGCTGTCATTGTTGAGCTCCCTCCCTTTCAGCCCTTTTCTTAGAAACGCAGGTTGACAACCTGCATCCTGTGGCCTCTTGGCGCATCATGGAACATTGATAGCAAACGTTGTTTTTATGGGGCTGGGGTCATTGTTTTAAAAATACGGATTCTGAAGCCTAAAATTAGGCGGTTCAAATGTCTGGAAAATGTCAGACAAACACGGGGTGGAAAACTGAAACAATGCGTCTCAGGCTGTGGTATTTGGGTGGTCACCACCCAGAGAAGTGTGGACGCTGTGTTTCACTGAGGTCTGGTATGTAGCTCTCTGATAGGGTCCTGCCAGTGGCTTGGTTACTGTAGTTTATCCAGTGTTGGTAAAAATCAGAATAATATTATTGAATTGTTTACGTTGTCGACCTTTGGCAGGTCTAATTGGGTGTGGATAGTTTAGAGTATCTAACATGCCTAAAACTATGTAAATGTTGATGCTTTGGTGGTCCTTACATACAGTATAGGCCTATATATATATATATATAAAAAAGATCATATATAACATTTCATCTGACATTTACTGAGTACAGCATATTTTAGTTTCACATTAAAAAATACACAATGTTAATTAAAAACTTTTGATAACATTTTATTCTATTATGTTAAAATACCTGTTACTACAGCTATGCTTATTGTTCCTTATGTATCACCACTTAAACATCTGGCAAATATTCTGTAGGTAT
The DNA here is from genome assembly GCA_029465975.1 of Dallia pectoralis. Lineage (NCBI taxonomy): Eukaryota > Metazoa > Chordata > Actinopteri > Esociformes > Umbridae > Dallia > Dallia pectoralis. The sequence continues at coordinate 2,426,668 of CM055753.1, forward strand.
TTTACATAGTTTTGCCTATGTTTTAACTAATTTAGACAGATTCTTCATCCTAAGGCCATACATTTGTATGTTACCTCAAACCCATATACTTGGTAGTGGCAGGTTGAGCCAGAAAAGACTACAGCATTGCTAATGTACAACACAATACTATCAAATATAGGACCAGACAGCTCTCCATAGTAGAAACCACAACTGGTTAACCATAGCAGGACTGGAATCCTCTGGTTTGTTCCTTCAGTCTTGCCACTCTGGCGCTCACAGACGTTATGCTCGTACGTCTTCATTTCGCGTTGCCCGATGGTCACTGATAAACATCAGCTGGTCCTCCAATCTCCTTCTGTTGGCAATCTGCAATACATCAGTCAGTGCAAAACAAACGATAGCAGAGCAGAAACACACACGTGCGGACCAGCTAAGGAGATGTCATGACGATAACACAGGCATGAGAACGAATCTGAAGCTATGATATGAATCGAAGACTTAACGAATGTACTTGTTGTATTTCACCAAAAGCACAGTGGTGGAATCACTGTTATTGTGGTGAGACTAAACACAAACTCTGTAGTTTTGAATGCAGCTTTTATTGGTTTACAAGCAATTAGTGGGGAGTTTTGAAACATCATTATACTAGCGATAATTGTACAAAAGCGACAAAAAAATCCTGTAATTGGAATGTAGAGTACATTGGAGGGTTACCAAGGTGATAATGTTTATAGTTTAACCATGACAACTGATTAGGAAAGTTTCAATGTTTTTGTGTTAGATGAGAAGTCATTGGTAAACACACATGTGCCTCATTAAGATATTAATAAAAGTAATGAGATGATCACATCAGATCAATGTCTGTGGTTTAGAAGTGTGACTGTGTCTGCGTCCGTGTGTTTGTGCATACCTGTATGGTTGTGGGTGTGCGTGCGCATGTGTGTGTGTACGTTCCTACATGCACGCTCTACACGTGTGTGTGTGTGTGTGTGTGTGTGTGTGTGTGGATGTAAATCCACCAGGATAAATGAATATGTCCATAAGCCTCAAAGATTAGCCGCTAACGTTGTGGACCGTTCACTGTCACAGCTGGGCGCCTACACAGTAGAGGCTGTATCTCCATGGGTACGACAGAAGGTCACACTGCACCGCTGACGTCAGGTATCAAGAAAGACCAGTAGCGGCCTGCAGAACTAGAACTTCAGATGAGAGATCTGGCTGGAAGTCAGAACAGGATAACAGAGATGTCACCAGGTTCAAGTAGAGGAGTATTCCCTTCACAAACTAACAAACACTTCATGCAATGATAAAAGAAAATACTCTATTACACTCACACTATTCCCCTATTTGCCTGTTTTTCCAATTTTCTCGAAGTGTTGTACGTTTGTATTCAGTTTTATACCTCTTAAACCTTTATTGTGCCACATATAGACTTTGACCTTCTTGTCTTCAGGCCTTGAACATTCCACTTGACTTACAAGGAGAAGGCCAGTAATGACCAATACAGCCAGCGTAGCTGAATAAAACAACGCCGACAGCTAGCCAGTGTAGCTGAGTGATGTGGCTGGCTCGGGCACCTTTTCCTCTCATTTCCTCTCATTTGAGTTGGGCTCAGAGGTGACGAGTTCCCCTACATGGTAGGAAGCCCTCTGTCCCGTTGGAAATGCGGTTTTGTTTGGATAAGGCTGTGGTATTTCTAGGGTTTTAAAGACTCTGTTGATTCTATCATATATGTGAGCCGACACAGGACAGTGAGCCCTCATTAGAAAACAGTCTATCGTGGTTACATCACTCTGGACAACTGTGGGATTACCTCAGACTAAACAATGTTACTTTTGTGGTACCACACAATGATATCAAATGCAATTAAGAAAGGTTGATAGTGTAGAAAGTAGATTAATTAGCGTAACAGATAGAAAATTAGCCCTCGAATGACGTTCCGTAATCTGATTGTCAGAGATTCAATGATAGTCAACCTAGCTTCTGTTTTCCCTTTAAAACGAATCATTCTGTGGAGGGTCGACTTACAATTTCTGTAATATGTTACAGTTTGTCAAAATAGCAATCGAACGAGTCAATTGTAAATGATGACTTATACGTCCATAAGATCTATACCTGTGCAGATGTGGTGATATGCCATCACCATAAGCACAGTTTATAGTGACTGCTGGGTGTCTAATCCCGATTACACCTGCTGGTGCGTACATGATGAATATCGACCTGTCTGTGGGTCTTCACATCCTTATTAGGTTGTATTGAATCTAGTTTCCAATGGCGTCCAAGTGTCTGTCGGGAGCTGTGTGTCACCACAGTAAAATGTTTCTATCACAACGGTCATTCCTTACAGGTGAGGTAGCAGTCTGTCAGGTTTTTGTTCGTTTTTTTGTTATGGCAAAAATAGGAAATCCCCGTTTTCTTCCGTTACAAGAACGAAACCTTTCATTTAAGATCTTAGTTTACCTTACTGTATTTATCGTGTTTACCTAGAGTGGACACCAGGACGAAGAGCTCATCTATTTGGCTGAATCATGAATCTTATCAAATTCGGGGATACGCTGCCTTTTGATCGCAATTCCCATCAGTATTGATTATCTGTTGTTACAAATGCTATCATCAAATAATAAACAAGCGATCTGTTGAGATAGAACTGTTTCCTGATATTAGGTTTGGAGAATTAGGGTTGTGGTAAACTGAAAAAAAGTTAAGGTTAGGGTTTTTGTTAATACATAGTCAGTTGGTTTAGATGTTACTGATAGTCAGTAGATGATACAGACACACTTTTGGGAATCTGTAAAGAAAATGTTACCAGGAAATCTAAGGCATTCCCAGAAACAGCCTGTTCACATTTTGAGAATTATTCTTGAATAAGTAATTGTGAAGTCTTTGTTTAACAGCCCACTTGAGAAAGATAACCAAAGAGAATAATTTATTTTTTTCTGAAGTCTGGATAAACTGATTTAGTAAAGATAAATGATATTGATGCAAGCAACATCTTGACCGGAAGCAGACAACTGTGACCAGAAGCAGACTTACTTGGTAGGCTTCAGTGACCAATTCACAAGAATCTGCTCCCTTTCTGTCATCCATTAAACAACCACCTGGAGAGACTGGCAGACACCGCTGAGCGCCGCTCTATGTGACGAAACACACAGCAGAACCAGGGTGGCATCCATGTTATTCCATTCATTACATTCTTTATACACATCATGCCCCAGCCCATCAAATCATACAGTACAAGCCAAGGCCAATCGCACAACTGCAGTTTTATTCATCAACTAATATAATGAATAATGCTCGAACGATTCTAAGAATTCCACTCTTACTCACTGGGGGGTGCATACAAGTTTCGACTTCCTGTAGACTTAAGTTAAATACATTCTTAATGGTGGAGTGAAGACCCCCAGCTGTGTAAAAAAGTAACCTGAGGGCATTGCCTCATAAGCGCTTTGAGTTCCCAGGAAGAAAAGCGCTATATAAATGTAATGAATTATTATTATTATAATTATAACCTTTCAGATGTTGACTAAGTTGACCTCTTTCAGCAACGATGGTGTCCACCACATTCTCTTATTCACATAGAGGCACCATTACTAAGCTTGAACGTCTTGGTAAAGTGAATGGACCGGACACCAGTATGGTGACATGCTCAACTGCATAGAAATGATCCAAATAAATCTGTAGTGAATATCCTGAACACTGTAACAGTGGCCTCACGAATATTAATAGTCCCCTTTACACATTTTGAAGGCTGTGAAACACTTTTATTTCTTTCGGCTCAATAGTCTATGTGTTTGGATTTTAACAGTTATGTATACTTCTGTAATCTGTAGCTAAGTATTGATTTTCAGTTTTGATTTGTCGAAGGATTCTCTGTGCTGGAAGGTACTGGGGACATGGTATGTGCTGTATCTACCCTGTGTTCCCCCCCATCTGTGACCAGGGAATGTTTTCCTCAGCTCTCTGCTTCCTGCAGTTTACCAGGCCGGGTGCCAGGAGGTATCCCTGGTGCCCCCCAGACACAACACAAACAAACACTGGCACCCCCTGGCCTCATGGTAAGATTGGTTGTGAAGGAGGGCATGTTTCATGGTGTCTCAGAGATATCTAGAGGGCAAGGAAACAGAACTTTCCGGTGATGGAGGCAGTAAATGGCTGAACTGTATACGGGGGCATTCTGTCTCTCTGTCCACACAGACATGGCTTCGTTGTCCAGTATATACACTGATGAGCCAAAACATTATGACCTGTCTGGTTAGATGACACGGTGAGTGAACCAACAGTTCTTCTAGTCAACGTCTTGGATGCAGGAGAAATGGGAGGAGAAAAGACCTGAACGACTGTGAAACGTACCAAATTGTTATGGCCAGACAACTGGGTCAGGTGCTCTCTGAAATTGCAGAAAGCATCACAATTATCTTGATTCAAGCAACTTTATTTATACTTCATTGAATAACTTCAACTAGAAACTAGGTGTGGCAAAACATACCACTACAGTAGGCAATTGTGGTATGCCATACTAACAACAACATATGCTGATTTAATCCTGGGAGGAAAGGTTCAATAGCCCTATTGGTGTGTTTCAGCAGGTTTGTCTCTGTCTCAGTTAAATCTTTGGTGTGTTAGATTCCTTCAAACCAGAGAGGTTCACTTCCAGGGTAATGACCTGGATTCCTTTGGAGGGCCACTACAAAAGCAGATGGTCTTTACTGCATTGCAAGGTCAACACCTAGTCCAAAACACTTCCAACTGAGACAAGAGGTGTTGTTTACCTTCAAGAACCTGTCACTTTTGTATTCCTCAAAATAAAGTTTTAATTGTTGCTCAATGACAACACATTTTCAACTAAAGTGATACTTCCAACGGTACGTGTTATTTCTCCATCTAGGACAACTATGCCATCAACGGCAGATGGTTATTCCATTGCCTCGTCGGTTCGGGGAAGCCTTTTCTGTGTCGGGTCAAGAAAGACATCAAGGCATCCTGGGTCAAATGCGCAAATCACTCAGGCACCTGTCGTCCCTGCAAAAGCAAAATCGCTTACCCCGTGTTATTCCAATTGATTGGACCATATGCAAAGCGATCACTAAAGACGCTTTAAGTTAGAAACAAGCTGAAAAAATCATGCATCACTTTCCTTGACCGCATTGCTCTCTGTCCAACCCTGGTCCATAAAAAGGTTTCGTATGAGCCAGACGGTGTCGTCAGCCTGGACTTGCCAGGGAACTTGTTTAATATCAAAGTCCTAAACTACACAGATCAGCAGAGCCTTGTCAAAGTTGTGTGACTATGAGTTCACATTTTTTTCTTGGAAGAAGTTGCAGTTTCCTCTACCGTTTGCCAAAGAAAGCAAATACATGTTTTGCTGTTTCATAGTCTTCCTCGTTGACTTTGAGATAAAAAAGGGTGGGGAAATTACAAATCAATTTGACTTTTGACGATTCCAGTTTTCAGTCTTCCAAAACGCACATCACTGCGCTTAGTGGGCCCATCTGACAATGGAGGACAAAACATCTCCACAGGATTATCGCTACACCACATTAAACACCATAAATTGTGATGATAGTAGCGACAAAAAGCTGGAAAAGCCAAGATCCAGAGTGTTTTTTATTTTCTTCATTTAGTAGACATTTCCATAATGGCCGCTTGTGGGATTTGAACCTACAACCCTGGCGTCAGAACCCCCAGGCTCTTAACATATAAGATATACGGGACATAAACAACCCACCACGGCTCTGCCTGACCATATTATCTACACGTGCGGGGCAAACACCCAGGCATGTGTGAATTACCCCATTGTCCCCCCGGGGGAACGAGGACGTGTTGGCCTGCACGCCCCGCATAGGGCGGTACCCGGGCACCTGAACAGGTGAGAGCCGATCACCAGTCCGCTGCAACCTCCTACGGTACGCTGGAGAGGACAGACGACGGCCACACAGACGTCTGAATGGGAAATTAAGATGTCAATCTCCCATCTGGGTATCCGTCTGGCGCTCTGGAGCGAGGTCAGCTGAATGTTTACATAGCATGTCTGGGTGTTTATATTGTAGCGCTGCGTCCCTCCAGCCGGCTGTCTCAGCATCGCCGGGCGCCTATCGCCTCCATCAGGTGTACGTGTGCGGGGACACAGCGCAGAAACGCAGATGACTATCTGAACTATGGAGCGAAAAATGCCGTCCAGCATGCATATGTCATGGGCCGACACTGTTTCACATGAAGGTTTACGTCTCGTACAAACCGAGGCGTGTCTGGACATGCCGGTCTGGGTACGCTTGAATAACATCGGATTTCATAAAGTAAAAAAATATATAAACTCGGATAAGAATAGAAGTCTTGGAATGATAAGAATGCTGGCTAATAAGGGCTCTTATGTTAACGTTACGTCTTCAGTGAGTACGTGCAATGGAATGTGTGACCTTATATTGCACATAGAAAAAACAACTATATAGTGGTTATTTCTACTGTACTGCCGTTTTTTCCAACTGAGATCTCTTCCGGTCCGTCTAACAACATGCCTTTTATCTACTAGAACAACTTGACCTTTAACCTGATCCATAAACCCCGTTTCCTTGTTCCTTCCTCGTTTCTCAACACAGCTCCTACACTAGCGCAGACACACGGCGGTTTAATATCAGGAGGTTCTGGCTCGAACCAGCTCGACAGATCGTCCTGTCAGAATGTCCCCAACAACAGCCGCTCCAGTCCCTGCCTGCCATCTACACAACATTCCCCTGGCCGAAACAAACCCAGGAAGTGGAGGAATGTTCAGATACCGGTCTGTACTGGAATCACTGTCTGAAGTCTGGGTACTGCTGGACCCTACTGCCGAAAGGGAAAAAACAGCACAAGTACAAACACTGGAATACAAAGACACAGACACACTTGCTGGCATATGCCAGAACGCAACACACAGCCGTTTGCTCAAACAGAACCAACAATGGTTTGTGCGCCGGGAGCAACATGAGACGGCAAATGAACGCGGCGCATTTGTGATTTGCCGACACGACGAAGTAGGTAGAGCAAATGAGAATGGAAAGAAACAAAAGAAAACTACTCGACGATGTTGTGACAACCAAGTGATTAACCGGGACGTCAATCAGTCTCCGTCCGTATCAGCGCCCTATCAGCTTCCCTGGCAGCGTGACCCCGCTGTTTCCCCTTGTTTTCTAACGCTCTTCTGTTCCCTCCTGCTCAAAAGGAATGTGTCTGGAATTCTTCTGCCGGAATGTAGGAAAAGCTTCCTGTTTTGGTTTCTTACACTTAGTCAGCTATTTAGCCACGGTTGGTTAGGCCTTACTGGGGGATGTATACAATCTCTAATGGCGTCCGTGTGTAAACACGACCGGACCAGAGGACAGAAGAGGAAGGAGGTGACCTGGGTAGCTACGAATGCGAGCCCAGGTGCAGACAAAGGCTGTTGTTTGTCCCGAGGTAACAGCCCCCCCCCCAACAAACTGGCCCGCGCCGTCACAATACATCAAAACAATAATTATTGAGTCACACTGTCCACGTGCTGCAGCTCTTTTGAGCAGGTGAACAGTTCCTAATGGCCAGTGTCTGAATGGTTTGGGGCAATCGGGATGTTTAATATTCTGTGTCTATCTGCTTTTTCAAATGAACTGAACGACACTTCAGCAGCTCAGATGCATTACGTAACACACGCATGTCTAGAGACTATCGTGGTCGCCCTGGCTGCTGTTATGTTCGGACCATGTCAGCGGGCAGCACACAGACCTGCTCACCTTCGTCACGTGTGTTCAGTGGATTCCCCGTTGGACAGCCAATGTACAGTAAACATCTGTCTGTGGTATGCCTCACTGCCGCAGTGAGATCATTTGAACAAAACTATACCTAAACAGGCCGTCACATACCATGTAAAGTATACAGAGGACACATTCTCACTCTTTCTTTCTGATTACTTAAGCGGCACACTGCGTGCCTGGTTTAAGCACGTAGTAGGAGGACAGGATGGGGCCGAAAAACACAGAAAGACACAAACGCTGATTCAGTCAGCTGTCAAGGGTCAGTTTAAGAGCTGTCGGGACTTGTTAAATATATTGAAATAATCTAGATTAAGAACGTGAAGTTGCTGTGGATTCCCTCTGTTGGCTAGTGAATTGCAAAGCGAACGCTCAATCATGTGCGCCAAGAGCTTTTCAACGGACTAAAGTATAAAGTTATGGAAAGAGAGAAAAGGGATCGAAAAAGATTTAAATGATCTGTCAACATGATTGTTTAGTATTGATAAGCTCCACTCCCAGTCTAGATCGGGTTGTTCTTCCAGACTGGATTATCAAACAAGCAGGGTACATTTTTCCTGAGCTCTGAATGTTTTACGAAGCACTTCTTTTATTAAGGGAGGTTTGTATAGACAAAATTCTATTACAAAATATTTTAAGTTTAGTAAAAAGTTTAATTCTTAAATTTGTACACAGTTTGTCATGGGTTTAGAGAATCTGTTGCAGATTTAAAGGTAATGTTTAGCCATTTTATACCAATTTTTTTATTTCTAAAATATTTGAAACACATGGAATTCTACACTACTTATAACATCACAGCAGAAAGCATTAATAAATAAAATAGTGAGTAGTTTATTCCTGCAGTATTATGTATTATCCACAGTAACTACATGGCAGAACTGGTTATGTTACGATGATACTGTTTCTCAGGGTGAATATAATTGAATTTCTGGAAACCCTGTGTTCCTAGTTGGTATTCAGTTACGATTTCTACAAGTTAAGATAGCTGGCTAGACTAATTAACAATTCCAATAATGTAAGCTAACATTGATTTTATCAAGTGACTGCCAATGAGAGACACCAATAATAACAAAGGAACTGCTAATGTACAACCACATTATAAATCTGTATCTGGTGTTTTCTACCATCCTTTGGGGCCCCTAGAAGCCTTTGCGGTGGGACGGCTCTACATCCAGCTATAGTACATAATGAGAATCAGCATTATTTGACATTAAAACAAAATTGAAAACAAAATAAATCCAAAATATCAATCCTAGACCTTAGAGTAATAATTAATTTGATGCTTGATTTGTGTTTGGAGTAAAGATTTTAATGAAATGAAAAGCTTTACATGTTACAGCAGGTATATAAGTCAACGGGTATCTTAAAGTATGACAGATCTGTGCTACGATTTATATTCATGTAGTCTATCCGCAAGATTTTTTTATTTTAACAATTGAAGGTAAGCTTTTTTTGTTTCTAAAATATTTATTTACATTTAGTTAATCTATTTATTACTATACTAAAAGAATACAATAGGAATGATAAAGTATACAAAACACAAGCATTCATTTTTGGATATTTATTTACACTCGCAGTAAAGCAGACAACGCATAACAGAAATATATATATAATATATATAAATATATAAAAAACATACATGTATATAAATAAAAAATAAGTTAAATAAATAATTGGACAGTTTTAAATGTACAGTTGGTGCAGTTGGTGCTCGGAACAGATTTGAACAATTCATAGGTAAACATTTATTTTATCTTCAAGACTCCGTTGAGGTTGAATTGTCGTTCTCAAGACACCAAAAAAAAAATGCATTCAACTAAAGTGTCCATATTTTTTGCTGCCCCCACATTCTTGCAACACACATTACAAACAAAAATAAATAGTAATATCTTACATAAACATCAGAAGTGGAAGACTTTTTCATTTATGAGTTTACGGTAAATTCCTGATGGGTATTAACTATCATAACAGCAGTGGAGAGTCATATTTTCCGAATATGTAATAACATGGACATTAATGGACGATTGTTGAAAACAGAAAGACAATCCCTGCATATTTGGCTCCGTCTACAATCAAAACATAGAACAGAAGCTATGCAATAAATACTTCCTCCAAACACAATAGAGCTGTCTTTAATCTCCTGCTACAGGATAATTGTGTGTAGTAATTCCCTGTCCTTTTAAGAAGGAATCCCGTATGTGCCAAAAGACTTTCAAGTCATTGAAAATCTACGCAAGTCAGTCAGTAGGCAAACGCACTAAAGCTCTGATACAGAGGAAACATAGGTTCAAATGCTATGACATAGTGGACGCAATGTTAAAGGTACAACAACGCTCAATGTCCAAATAAGAACAGTGTTCAGTATTTCTTCATCATTTCCAAGTGACAAGTGAAGCCCTGTGCAGATTACACGTTAAACTCTCCTTTGCACAGGATGACATTCATCTGACATGATAAGGTGGAATCTCCGTCCTCTTAACCCTTTAAATGTACACTCAGACTATCGTCAATCTGGAGGGTTTATTTTCAGGAGGTCAGAACAACCTGCGCAACGGTAGTGATCATCTGAGTCCAGGCTGTTTGAGTTCAGGCATTTGATGCTCCTTAGCCTTTGAGTCAGACTCCTAGTCCACCGTGTGGGACTCAACTCAGTGGGTAGTCAGTGGGCCGTGTATTATCTTTGCCCTCTTCTTAAGACCGTACTTCTCAGAACTTCTCCTCTCTGGCTCCTTGAGCCTTGTCCATTGACAGAAACCAGAATGTCCCAGGAGGTTGTCCTAGTCTCCTCCAGGAGGTCTTTGTTTGAATGCTGTGGAGCTCTTCAAGCTCCTCAGTTCCCCACCCGTCCTTTTCGTTTACCGGAGATTGACTGTCGATTCTGGGGTCTTTTTCCTCCTCATTTGAGCAGCCTGCTCTGCTAAAGCCATGTTGGAAATGACATTGTTTCTGTGAACAAAAAATTAAAAATGGAATATGAAGTTTTCATGTGTTTTTCCGATGATACAAATAAATATGTGCTAAATGTTCATAAAGAATCCAGAAATAAACTGCATTGGACTGTGAATACCTGGATACAGGAAAACAACAAGATTGGGATGAGATATTTTCTTACCTGAGGCGTGTCAGCAGGTCTTTGCCCGTATCTAGACTACGGACAGTCCTCTCCAGGTGTGGGGCTAGCATAATGCTGGGGTTCTCCGAGCTGCAGAAAGAAAAAACAACCAGGTCAAAATGATGGAAAACCTTCAAAACATTGTCTAAACCACTGTATAGCTTTGATAAGCCGCTGTTAACCTGGGATGTTATGAACAAAAAAATCAAATTAACTGTTTCAAATTGGTAGTCTTTAAAGGATTCTAACCCAGTCATGTCTTCATTAAACCTTTCACATGTTCACTTTCCATAGAACAGGTTGACACACCGTACAAGCCTTAATCTCGGTATCTTTTAAGAGTGGTAAACGTTCCACAAATAGTGTCTCACTCATGACTAATATATATGTATTTAAGGTGTCTCATAGCCTCCTGTATATGCCTGCTTTTCACCCTACCCCATAACTAACCAGAAACTACGCCTCCTCCTCTACCTCTCTCATGACCTCTCCTTCACAATAAGCCCAGATACATCCCGATTCAATGCGGTCACAGACGACTGACTGTCTAGTTACAATCAGAAGGGGGGGTTCAAGAATGACGAGGGCGGTCGAGGGAGGGCGAGCTCACCTGTGGCGGCAGAATCCCGAGCAGGTCCTGTCAGCCGGGTGAGCACACTCACAGCGGGCGGGAGAGCGACGACGCCGTGACGGGGGACTTCCCAGACCGTAGGGCATGATCTTATTGGGCGTGTTGACCCAGATGATGTCCAGGTGACAGAAGTAAATGCATTCTTTATCCATCCAGTTACTGCAGGAGCATCGTTTCACCCGGGCGTGGGGGGCGACGGACTCGGAGGTTGACTGGTCGTGAAGACCCAACTGGACAAATCCTGCATCACACAGGCAGACAGAAGAACACCGGTTAGAGTCCAGTTATGGCTCGGCAGCATTTAGCTGGATGAACGTGCAATTTGAGCATCCATTGTAGAAAGTAGACTGAAACCCAGCCTGACCAAAGACAGCTAGATAGGTGAAACCCCGTTCCTTTCTACTAAGCATCAGTGTTGACAAACCAAGTTAACCTTTGATCGGTGATTAAACCATTATAAAACGCTGTCCTAGTCAAACAAATACAGTGCGTGTTGCCAAATGGGATTGATTCCAATTAAAATCCCGCCTACATTTGTACACTGATACGATATCTGCGAGTCTTTTCACGGTGACTATAATTATTATTACCTCTAAACCGAACAGGTTCTGTGTTTGTGTTGCGTTGTACTGTATCTATATATACATACTGAATGGACGTAACGCTAATTGTTCCAAAAGACTCCCAGCCTTGTCATAAGCCACAAACCTCTCAGCACACCTGCTAGAGTGCTAATTAACTAAACTGTTGTTCTGAGAGGAAAACCGAGTCAGCCAAAGCACCCACAATGCAGCAGTCCTCGTGTTTTTCCAGAGGATTCCCTCCAGAATGACTTTGGTGTTTACTCTTATCACTTCGACTTTGCCCTCCATCCCGTCTCAACCCGAGCTCTCTGTTTCTGCATCACTGAACTGTCATCTGTGTCAACTCAACTACAGTACTTCAAAAGATTGATAATCCGAGACACGCGAGAACACAACGGAACCCCTAATTACTGGAAGACTATCATAAATCAGCGAAATGTCAGTCATCACGAAACCTGAAAAACACGAAACTGAATCGAAACTACACGTAGAAAAAACATCCAAAACGAAGTGAAAGAAATTCGCACAAAACCGCAAAAAAAAAAAAAATGTGACAAAAGGTAAAGGACAACTCACCGTCACTCAGGAGAATGCTGACTGAGACCACCGTTAGAGAAAAGATGGAGTTCATTGAAAGAGCCATAGTTATTTTGTGTGGAGAAGTGATGACAAGTGTGCAATAATATCCAAGAACAGAGTCCACAGTTGAGTGCATGCACGGAGACAGCCGGAGCTTGGTGTTTACAGTCCTGAGTGGTGCAGCAGCTTGTCTGGAGAGTGGCCACAGGTGCTTTGGTCTGTAGTCGCCTACTCGCCCAATACTTATACCAAGTAAAACCACACCTACAATCCACAGGCTTGCACAACAAGCCTGGTTCTGCCGCCTGCCCGCCTGCCTCAGAATCTCCAGACATTCCAATGTATCGTCAGAGGTCCCTCCCGCCCTCAACAAGGTTCAGACAGACACAGGCAACAGGAAGAGAAAGAAAGGAAAAAGGGACAAGCGTCGTTGCGCACACACACACACACCCACGCGCAGTCGTGCACACACAGGCACACACATACAGACACACACACACACACACATGCCTGCGTGCATACACTGATGAGCCGAAAAACATTAAGACCGCTCACAGGTGAGTGAAATAACGTTGATCATCTCGGAACAAGGGCACATGTCAAGGCCTGAGTAGATTAGATGTTAAGAGAACAACCAGTTTGTGTAGCCAATGTGTTGAATACAGGAGAGATGGGCAGCAGTAAAGACCTGACCCATTATGATATGGGCCAAGTAGTTACAGCCAGGCGACTGGGTCAGAGCATCTCTGAAACAACGAGGCTCCCGGTCTGCAGGGGTGAGTGCCTTCCGACAAACAACGAACCCACGGGCTTATCCTGTCTAGTCAGAACCAACAGAAGGGCCACTGTGGCCCAGAGAATGTAATGACGGTTACCAGAGGAATGTGTCACGACACACAGTGCATCAGACCCTGCTGGGCATTGGGCTGCAGGTGTCGGAACTGGACCTTGGTGCAGGAGAAGAAGGTAATCTGGTCCAATGAGTCCTCTTGTGTTTTACATCACGTGGATGGCTGTGGGTGTGTGTGTGCATGAGGTTTCAGTAAAGTACCCTGAAATGTCTTTAGAGCACAAATCGGTGTTAAGCGGCCAGCAGTGATATGTGTTAATATGAATGTTAATACGCTCAACTTGTGTTTTCATCCAAATGCTGATTATAAAGCAAGCTGGTGATCTCACCAGAAGTTATTACTTTACATTTGTGCACTAAATCGTATAGATGTAAAAATCATGTAGATGGAGAATACAGGGAACTGTCACTGCTACAGACAGAAACAGAGACGGACGTCCTGGAATCTGAGTCTGATATGAAGGTTGACCAGAGAGGGAAACCTGTAGGCGAAGGAAAGACCATGGTGTCATCGGTGGAGGGAAAGGCTGTGTAGATAATAGTAGACGATGGAGACTGTTGCTTTGCATGCTGTCACCACAGGGGTTCTGGGCGGGTGGTATTCACATCAGAGAGTACAGCGCCCCCGGTGGAAAAGGCGCACCCTTCTGTCACACACAATATCTTATTGTCGTCCATTCGGCACGCGCGTGACATGACGCCTGTGGTGATAAGCTAGAACAAACAACACGGAGGCCCAAAAAGCTTGCAATAAGAGTCACGAACAGACTCACAAGAGACATACACCTCTACAAGTTTGCATGGCGGATCAAACATGTCCTTAATAGGGCATGTGGATATTTCAAGTTAAAACGTCCCTTCTGGTTAGTGTAATGAGACAATCTAAAATATCGTAATACATATTTTCTTGAGTGATACTATTCATGTAAGTGGTGAGGCCAATAAACATGTTGGCCAGTTAGTGATTGTGTAAAGTGCAATATGTTTCAGATACAGGGAACTACACTGGGTGATATATGTCCTTTAAATAAGGCGTTGGGATTTGATTTTTTTGGATTACTTCTATGAGCACTGTTGATTTAAGATTAATTTGAATGAATGTGTGGATCACATGTGGATCATATCAGTTCTCCTTACTAAGAACTTTTCGAACATATAAGGATTTTAACAGTGTTTTAAATTATAGTCGATAGCTTTTTATGCCACTTTTACAGTCCGGCTGCATGTTCAATGAGCAGTCAGTTACATATTGTCATGTTGAGGTCAGCCTCAGTAATGAGAACTCACAATGAGCAAAGGTTGAAAAGAAGTCTTTCTGATTTATTTTTGTAAAAATACGAATAGAATCACCAAATTGTTAAATGAGAAAAAAAACCTGAAGTGCACACAGGAAAGCTCGTCCATCAAAGGCAAACTACGGCCCAGACGACCAGCACAAGTCGTCAAACGACATATTTGAACGAGGAGGAAAAAACACATAGAGGAACATGCAGACATTGTGTATGGGGGGTATCTGGAGGAAATGCCAAAGGGATGTCATAATCCATATCAACAATGCTATTGCAAAAAAAAGTCTTGCTCCATTAGATGTTATCTAACCAAAGCTGAATCCTTGTCCGATATGACGGGACGGGGGCTGAATATAGTCGCACCGCAACTCCCTAAGGCTCTCAAGCGCGACAACATGACAGTGTAAAAATGCGGTCTTATCCATTGCCACTTCCGCTTGAGAAAAAGAGTGAGCGGGGGGGTTGAATTAGGTGGGTGGAGGAGTGCACGGAGGAGCGACGACAAACACGGAGTGGATAGCTGCACTGCAGTCCGTGGCATTCTTCACAGCAGAAAGAATGTGCTCTTGTGCTGGTAAACTTTGCAGTTAAACATTAAAATATGACAGCGTCCATCATCACCACAACCCACCCAGCCCCACCCTGTTCAAACAGATTAGAGAGAAAGGGAGGTGGAGAGGGGGAGGGAGAAACAGAGAAAGAGAAAGTCATGCACCGTAACTGGAGAGAAATAATCAGATGTGGAGATACGCGGGCAGTCATTGACTGGGACAATTTACTTTATATTGTCGTGTAACAAGATGTGTACATGTTGGTTTCTTTAGAGTGCAGAACTGTACAGCATTTGGCTTCTTAGAGAATATCGACTCAGTTGTCTGTACCAACTATCCCCTGAATATCATTTGCATGAAACAGAAACCGGGAAGCACTGCAGATCATACTGACAGATACCAGCACATAGGTGAAACAATGTCTGAAATGACCGACAGAAAAGTGTCTGTCGGTTTGGATTTTTTTATTAGAACGCGGGGGTCTGTCAATTAGCCTACTGGATGACGTCTTGGGATCTTTGCATGATGTCATACATCTCTGAAAGACACGGGTTGCTAGAAACCCAAAATATTTGTTTTTTATCTACAATTTGAACACTGGGCTCTTGGCATGGTAAATTCCGTTGGTGTGAGTGTACATATGATATATCTTACAAAAGGCCAACACGTCCTTTGATGTGAGCCCAACACCTATTTATGAGTCTGTTCTTGAGAACGTAACCATGGGTGTGTTTCTTGAAACCATAACAAAGCCCCATATCAAGCAGGTACCAACATTATACAAACTCGGATAAGCAACAGATCTGCTCTGTCATTATATGAAATCGGATTCCTGCCTGTAAAACATTAAAACTGCAAAGTGATAAAACAATATCCGCTTCTGACTCAAACTTTCAGATTAACACCTAACTACAAACAAATGGATGATCATTTCTGTGTTTCCCGGGTGATATGCCTCTTTTTACTATTAAGGGTAGTAACTTGGAATCATATCTAAGGAACCATCTGTTTTTATGGCACCACAATCACTATATAAACCAATACCATTGTGTAATCGATTTATATATCTAAAATTAACCAGCCAAAGCCACAGCCAAAGCAAAGGGCTGTTCTTAAACACAATCTAACCCAGAGGGCCCAGACAAAGCTTTAGCTATGGTATATTGGACTAAAACCCCAGAGATGGTCTATAGTTATTATAAAATGGTTACAATAACTGTTAGAACAGTAAAACATGATCAGAAGTCAGTGTTCATACCGCACAACATGCAACTTAAAAATGAATTGCCTAGACTAACAAAACATGGCTTAGACTTTGCTTTTGGTCAATTTCCAGGTTATTTGAGTTTTCCACATTTTGCCGTCCGGAGTCTAAGGCTTCCGTCTAAGGTTTCAGAGGCTTGATGATAGTGACATCTTCTGGCTGACCTCTACATTGTTTCAGACCTGTGTTTCTGTGTTGTTACAGGCAAACAACATCTCTCTTTACAATACGATGTTCTTGATTGTGTGGAAAAAAACCTGAATTCATTAAACCAAAAATAATCAGTAATATAAATAGAGAATTGGGCCCCATGTTATAAGATACCAAATCAACCTTACTAGCCTTGATTGAAATCCAAAAGCAGTTAGAGATTTTCACCTGAAAATACATGATTTCTTTCTATTTGAACACAAACAGATAGTATTATCCAAAAATCCTCTCCAAATCTCTCCATTCTTCCAAAATTGTCATCGCCCACTGTTTCCAAAAAGAAGCTTTGACACTTCATTTATAGTGGATCTGGGTCTACCAGAACGTTTAATTGGTTTTGTTATTGTGTGTATAATTATTTTCAATTGTATAGTTGATTTAACAGCTCTGAAGGTATTCCAAACACTCCTCCCTGTCTCTGGCTGTGAATATTTCAGTGCTCATTCCTCCATCTTGTTCAGATCATTAGTGGTGGGTTTTTAAAAGCTTTCGATGTAATCATGAAATACATTTTTAACTACCTACTTTCTACATAGTAAAACTGTATACCTGACAACAGAGAATTCATGATCTCCAAGTGGCACAGAGACACCATACGTGTATTTAGAATGTAGTCTTGTTTGGGTCTTATTGTGATCAACATGTTCTTTTCAAAACATTTATTCCAATTATGTTCCCCAAAATCATCTGCTATTACATTTGTGGCATAATATGGTTGCCAACCCGTGCACTATAGTCTCACGTGTCACGTGACATCTCACCACTTAATGGATCACAACCAGAAGAAGTCAATACTGTATCTGAGTGACATGACACACCACTGATGTATACAATGTCACATACTGCATACTGGTAGTCCATATAAATTAATGTTTGATATACGCAAAGATTTCCAAATCTGAACAATATTGTAGGCACAACTGGCACAATTCTGACATAACCTGATGGGTTGTTGTCAGTAAACAGTTAAATATTCATTTAAAGAGAAAGGAGCAACCAGTTTGATCTAGTGAATTAGCAGTTGTTGTCTAAAGATGTCAAGGCTAAAGGAAGTACTTTGAGATTAGATAATAACATCCTGGTGGCATTTTTTTAAGGCAAGGTCTGAAGTTTAACTTATTGTATAGGTGGGTAATACCTCTAGACTACACTAGGTGACGATACACATTACAGGACATAATGTTCCACTGCTGTGGCGAACATAACAGAACCACGTTTCAGGTAAAAAGAAGACACTCACAAGGACATGGTTTGATTATAAATTTGTAAAAACCAGAGTTTTAATGGCAAAAGACACATGAAAGTGACAAATATGGAAACTAGCTCCTTTATAAAAAACAACCTGCCTCCTTTATAAAAACAACCTATTAATAATGTTTTTGACAATAAATATTCACTGCACCATGTACAGCAGATGATCAAAACAAAACATTAATATCAAATCAGTGCAGTTTCTACCCAGCATGTTTATTCTTATTCCAAGATTTTCTCTGTAGAAAATATGATTATTATTTTAACCCTGATTGTTCAAAACTCAAATGGACGACACAAAAAATTAAGTAATTTAAAAAATTAACAAATAAATCACAGTTGGTAAGAATGACATTTCAAGCCACAATCTTGACAGAAATTGCACTTGAAAAAATACTGGTTTGGGTGAGTAGAGATTTCTAGAACGATTAGATATTTGGTCGTACATTATATAAACACAACAGGACCAGTATAATATAACTTTTTATAGTGCCATCAATGAATGGGGGCGAAAGAAATGAACTAAATAACATATTTCTCTAAATGTATATCCAGCTCTCATATAGGATAGTACAGCATTGCATAAGAGCACATAGAAAATAAGTTAACAGCAATGACATCATCAAACAAAAAAGGGTAAAAAAGATTACAAAACATATACTGCATATATTTAACATACACGTATTCATATATTATTCATATTATTACATAATCACATTATAGTCAGAAGTCTTACACTTCTGAATGTTTATTATTTCCTTCTGTCTTCTTCAGTCTCAAAACCAGAGAGGTGTCTGTACGCTCTGAGACTATATACGATTCTGAAATGTGTTCGAAATGTCAACCTATATCCTTTATATAAGAAACGCATTGCCATTTTAGATGGACACAAAACAAGTATTTTGCACTGTTCCCTAAAGATGCTCCCTCCTATCAGGGTATGGTTTAGGAAGGAAGCATCTATTGGCCTTGGCTATTGACTGGAAAAGCACCACCTCCTCTATCTTCTATTTGTGTCGTGTTCTGTGTCTGCGGGTTCCTTGGATATACTGCAGGTCCTGGCCACTGTAGTGTGGGAGCTGTCTCCTTCATCTGTCCCAGTAAACAGTAGTTTAGTCTTTTCCCTTTGACTCAGACTCCCAAGATGCTCCTGTCTCCTGAAGTACACCTCTCCGTGGGCGGTATCAGGCGTGTCTGGGAGAGGTTCTGAATAGCCGGCCCGGCCCACTGCTCCCTCTCCGGTCTCGGTGGTGTGGTAGCTGCTGTGCATACTGGTACTAGGCATTGCATCTTCTTTCAGAGTGCTCTGATGGCGCGTCAGCGATGAAGGACTACAAAGTGGCCCGTGGTCCAGTCCAGCTTTCCTGGAGCAGTCCATCTCCGTTAGTGTATGGGTGTTCTGGGCTGCCAAGGACCGGTCCACTCCTGCCAAGTTAGGGGTGTTCTGTCCTGCCGTAGGGCTGGTCACCAGGCTGTAGAGCGGACTGGTTCTGTGTTGTACCATGTGGATCCCACCAATGGGGATCATCAGGTTGGGGGTCCAGGCTAGCTGTTGGGAGTGAAGCGGCAGGTGGCTGAGAACACCCCCGTGGTCTCCGTGGGATGGTCTAGTCCGGGGAGACAGGTGAGGCAGCTCGTCGCCCTGTGGAACAGAGAAGCTTTTCAGCTGTGTGGAAATGAGGGAAAAGAATAAGGTAAAGTTGAGAACCACAACGCGACCAGACCACAACTTGACCAGGACTTGTGGCAGAATCTTCTATGTTTATTCCTGGGTGTGCTGACTGAGTGTCCCTGTGGTTCCAAAGGTCGGACATTTAAATAATAGGTGTGTGTCTCGTTTTATCACCGACTGCCCAGGACAAACACACTTGTGTCTATTTGGGATCTCTCGTGCGTTATTTTCAGGGTCTGTGTTGTTTGTATGGTTTGAATCATAGAAAGTAGAGTTGCCTTTTCCTTCCATTCCCTATAAAGGTGAGCTTTAAAATAAACCTGAATATACAAGCCATCGTGTCCATATATATAAATATACTATCTATGTTTGTTTTTCAGGTGTTTATATTGCCTGCATTTGGCTGTTTAGCCCTGGATTTTCATTGTGCGGTGAAACAGGTTTATTTCAATCTCTGTTCTGAACCAACTAACCCAACAGAGACAGAACATGCAGCAGGCAAGTATGGCTATCAAACCATCCATCCCGTAAACATAGAAAAGAAACGAGAGACTTACTGTCCAATCTATAATGCCTCCACAGCCAGCTTGATCACCTATCAAAACAGTACTGTTTTAAAGGTGACAGACAGAGACGTCCTCACTAGCTTTACCTTGGCGCCGGTATCTGCTGGAGATGGGTCCATCTGGGGGTTTGAAGATGGGTCTCTTGGCAGATTGTGTCGTGCGGGAGTGGTAGAGGAGCCTTGGGGGCCAGCCCTGGTGGACTGGGGCCCGACAGGCGAGAGGCTTCTTAGGGCCAACGGAGGCTCCTCTAGGGAGGCGGAGACATGATAACCCGGTGGAGACGGAGGGGAGGACGGAGGAGCGGTTGGGGACAGGTTTCGCCTAGGAGACGGGGGCGAGTGCTGGCGAGGGGAGAGGTTATGCCTCGGGGGAGAACAGTGGAGAGGGGACAGGCTCACTCTAGGGGATACGGAGTGTAAAGGAGACAGGTGAGGGGTGGAGGGGAGGCGACTGGCTGGAGAGGGCGGGGATAGGGGCGGGGCGGAAGGCGGGGGTTGGTCTGAGGGTGGAGATTGGACTGGAGTTGGTGAACGCTGCGGGGATCTCTGACTACCAAGGTCCAGTTGGCTCCTCTTCTTGTTGGGGAAAACAACAAGGCAACAAACACTTGGCTTGTGGTGATGGCTTGACCTAGCCTCTGTATCGTGAGAAGGTCTGGTGTTGTCTCGGTCTGGCGTGGATCTGTTTTGGTCTGGGGGTTTAGGTGGCTTGAGGTGACTCGTAGAGGTGGAAGGGTCTTCATGGGAACCGGACTTCTCTTTGCGATCTTCATCGTCACCACGATCATCGTCACCATCCTCGCTGACTTTGTCACCCTCATCCGTTTCACTGCCGTTAGAGCGTGGGTGCTTCTTCTGGTCCCTCCCGGTCCACACAGAACATCCTTCACTGCGTCCTGATTAGGGAAGGTCATCACAGTAAAGGTATCACCACTCGGCAACTCAAAACAACGAAGTATCACTGGACCCTTTCAAGGTAGACAACTTCATAACGCCATCTTACCGTCCACAGCCTGTTTAAGTGAAGAACCAGTCGTTGGCTTGTCATTGCTCTTCTTATTGTGGGCCTGGGACTTCATGTGTTTGTTGAGGTTCCCTGGAATAAATCCACCACATTACTATCCAGAGAAATCCCTAATGAACGTGAGCACAGATATGTACATTTTAAGTCGTCTAAGATCGACCTGGTACAAATAATGAACCAATTCCAATAGGTATTCACCAATCCATACCTTCAAATAATGTACAGATTCCAATAGGTATTTACCAATCCATACCTTCAAATAATAAACCAATTCCAATAGGTATTCACCAATCCATACCTTCAAATAATAAACCAATTCCAATAGATATTCACCAATCCATACCTTCAAATAATGTAACGATTCCAATAGATATTCACCAATCCATACCTGCATATAAGATGCAGTCGTGTGTTTATCCGTAGCCACGATACATCTGTTGTGTCGTCAAAGCTCACCTTTGGTTTTAAAGACGATGCTGCAGTGCTTGCAGATGTGGGGTTGTGAGTCGGTGTGCCGTTGAATGTGTTTTCGCAGCATACTAGGTGTTTTACAGCGGACACCACACTCTCCACACACATGTCTGCCTCTGTGTCGACCTCGCGCACACACATATTCCTCACCTGACCTGCAGCTGAAGGAGGACAAAAAGTACTTTTAGATATATGAGTAATGCTACCTAAAAACCTTAAAAACACATTTCTAATGGCGTGTTTTTGCTTTACAGTTTTTTTATTCGCTTTGGTACTATTTATTACAAGTAAGGTGTACATTTTCAAAACTCTTAGTACAAAGATCCAAACTGATCACACTTGTAACGCAGCTAGTCATTCTTTCAAAACCTGATGTAATGCTTTCAGTCCACATAATCATTGTTTCAAACACCAGATTATTGTAATATGTAATGGGAACATTTGGTTTAATCACCAAAACACAACAGTATGATCTTCTTTCAGTTTAGTACTTTTAACAATCAATTCATCCAACAGCAAACAATGCAAGATACATGTTTCAAATGGGCCTTAGAAGTGCTGAAATGAATATGCTACAGTACTATACTGTAAAAGACAGATTACACAGTTTCACATTAAGCAATACAGTTACATTACTTACATTTACATAATCTATAATTTCCAAAATATCCATCCTATGTGTAATCAAGTGAAGGATCAATATAAAATTACTGAAGTGTGTACGTATTTTACTGATATAATTGTAACATAGGTATATTTTCTATTACAGTATGTAACTAAATGAGAACGAAACATAACTTTTAGTGCACACATTACATTAATTTGGATCAAGGCTGTCTTGAGCTTTTGGCAATAGATTCTCATCAACATCACAATGTTATCATTGTTCAAGCACCTTGGAAAAAAACTTTTGGCGTGACGAATCCATGCTTGACATTGGTCTAAAATTTATGTCATCCTATGCATAATCCATGGCCTGAAGAAGGGTGGCACGCTCAAGGGGTTGTCGATAGACCTTCCACCTCCATGCTGAAAACAATTCCTCAGTAGGGTTGAGAAAAGGAGAGTATGGAGGCAGGTAGAGGGTCATGAATCTAGGACGGGCCTGAAACCATGCTTGGACTACCTCTGCGTGGTAAAAGCTGACATTGTCCCACACAATTGAATAGGTGACCCCTTCACCTTGACAGGCCGGCTCAATTTTATTGAGAAACTCAATAAGATGTGCAGCGTTATAGGAGCCAAGTAATGGCCTACGTCCTACGACACCATCTTCAGAGATAGCTGTGCACATGGAGATGTTTCCTTCACGTTGTCCAGGCACTTGGACAGTGGCCCATGCCCACCTCTATGACCACTCTGTTGGTGCCCATGCCCACCTCTTTGACCTCTATGTTGGTGCCCATGCCCACCTCTTTGACCTCTCTGCTGGTGCCCATGCCCACCTCTTTGACCTCTCTGTTGGTGCCCATGCCCACCTCTATGATCTCTATGTTGGTGCCCATGCCCACCTCTATGACCTCTCTGTTGGTGCCCATGCCCACCTCTTTGACCTCTATGTTGATGCCCATGCCCACCTCTTTGACCTCTCTGTTGGTGCCCATGCCCACCTCTTTGACCTCTCTGTTGGTGCCCATGCCCACCTCTATGATCTCTATGTTGGTGCCCATGCCCACCTCTATGACCTCTCTGTTGGTGCCCATGCCCACCTCTTTGACCTCTATGTTGGTGCCCATGCCCACCTCTTTGACATCTCTGTTGGTGCCCATGCCCACCTCTTTGACCTCTCTGTTGGTGCTCATGCCCACCTCTATGATGTCTATGTTGGTGCCCATGCCCACCTCTATGACCTCTCTGTTGGTGCCCATGCCCACCTCTCTGTTGGTGCCCATGCCCACCTCTATGACTGCTCTGTTGGTGCCCATGCCCACCTCTATGACTGCTCTGTTGGTGCCCATGCCCACCTCTATGACCTCTCTGTTGCTGCCCATGCCCACCTCTATGATCTCTATGTTGGTGCCCATGCCCACCTCTATGATCTCTATGTTGGTGCCCATGCCCACCTCTATGACCTCTCTGTTGGTGCCCATGCCCACCTCTCTGTTGGTGCCCATGCCCACCTCTATGACCTCTCTGTTGGTGCCCATGCCCACCTCTATGATCTCTATGTTGGTGCCCATGCCCACCTCTATGACCTCTCTGTTGGTGCCCATGCCCACCTCTTTGACCTCTATGTTGGTGCCCATGCCCACCTCTTTGACCTCTCTGTTGGTGCCCATGCCCACATATTTGACCTCTCTGTTGGTGCCCATGCCCACCTCTTTGACCTCTCTGTTGGTGCCCATGCCCATCTCTATGATCTCTATGTTGGTGCCCATGCCCACCTCTATGACCTCTCTGTTGGTGCCCATGCCCACCTCTTTGACCTCTATGTTGGTGCCCATGCCCACCTCTTTGACCTCTCTGTTGGTGCCCATGCCCACCTCTTTGACCTCTCTGTTGGTGCCCATGCCCACCTCTTTGACCTCTCTGTTGGTGCCCATGCCCACCTCTTTGACCTCTCTGTTGGTGCCCATGCCCATCTCTATGATCTCTATGTTGGTGCCCATGCCCACCTCTTTGACCTCTCTGTTGGTGCCCATGCCCACCTCTTTGACCTCTATGTTGGTGCCCATGCCCACCTCTTTGACCTCTCTGTTGGTGCCCATGCCCACCTCTTTGACCTCTCTGTTGGTGCCCATGCCCACCTCTTTGACCTCTCTGTTGGTGCCCATGCCCACCTCTTTGACCTCTCTGTTGGTGCCCATGCCCACCTCTCTGTTGGTGCCCATGCCCACCTCTTTGACCTCTCTGTTGGTGCCCATGCCCACCTCTTTGACCTCTCTGTTGGTGCCCATGCCCACCTCTCTGCCCACCTTTTGACCTCTCTGTTGGTGCCCATGCCCACCTCTGTGGTGCCCATGCCCACCTCTTTGACCTCTCTGTTGGTGCCCATGCCCACCTCTTTGACCTCTCTGTTGGTGCCCATGCCCACCTCTTTGACCTCTCTGTTGGTGCCCATGCCCACCTCTCTGTTGGTGCCCATGCCCACCTCTTTGACCTCTCTGTTGGTGCCCATGCCCACCTCTTTGACCTCTCTGTTGGTGCCCATGCCCACCTCTCTGTTGGTGCCCATGCCCACCTCTTTGACCTCTCTGTTGGTGCCCATGCCCACCTCTTTGACCTCTCTGTTGGTGCCCATGCCCACCTCTTTGAACTCTCTGTTGGTGCCCATGCCCACCTCTCTGTTGGTGCCCATGCCCACCTCTCTGTTGGTGCCCATGCCCACCTCTCTGTTGGTGCCCATGCCCACCTCTCTGTTGGTGCCCATGCCCACCTCTCTGTTGGTGCCCATGCCCACCTCTCTGACAGATCCCTTGAGCTCTTCCTATTCCTTGCTGTCTATCCTGCTCCATGTTGAAAGAAATTGCCAGTGTTACCACCCCACTATTACAGTATATCTAATGACCTATTGTGGTTACCCCAATCTGCCAGTGTTACCCCCCCCACTATTACAGTATATCTAATGACCTATTGTGGTTACCCCAATCTGAAGTCAATTAGCAGAAATGAGTATTCATCATGTGTGGTTAATTTATATGTTCATACAAAACACATTTTATCTTTGTAGTTCTCAAAATCGATATACTGTTATACTGAAATGAAAATATATAGGTTTACCAAACGGTTGGTCAAATGTATTTACACAAATGAGATGAGAAGCATATAAAAAGTCCTGTGAGCATTGCATTGTGAAAGACAATAACTTCATATGAAAGGTATTTCTTTGATTTTGTGCGTTGTACTTTGTCAATTGAAAATGTGATTACATGTTTGAAAAAACAGACTTTTTGATGATCTGCTTTGAGTTTTGTACTAACAGTTGTGAGGTTTTACCACATACTTGTGATAATAGTACCAAAGCGAATAAAAAAAACTGTATTGGGTATTGTGTGCATGGTTCTTGCATACAATCCAGGTACTCAATCATGAATTATGTTTATGACACGACATAATGTTGGGAAAGTGAAGTGGTCTGAATACATTCACTGTATACAGTTTTTAACACCTGCAAGCTGCTTGTATTTAATGTTTCTATTTATTGCTTTATCTGTTTGGCAAACGCCTTTCTTAAACAGTGAGCTCACACTTTTGGTTAGGGGGTCCACCCCTGTGTGTGTCTGTTTTTGCATGCCTGTGTGTGTGTGTGTGTGTGTGTGTGTGTGTGTGTGTGTACATGTGTGCATATGTATGCGTGTTTAGGGTGGAGGGTGTTGTAGTTTGAGTTATAAAAGCCCCATGTGTGAAGCTGATGTGTGAGCCCTGTAGCGGGTCTCTAAACCACATCACCACAGTCTCACACGCCACCACCGATCCTCAGACAAAACATTAGCAAGGCTGCAGGTTTTGGAACAGCCAGTAAAAAAAAAGCACCCGGGTTGGAACTGCAAACACATAAAACCGGGGCAGAGAGGGAGGGAAACCCGGAGCTCAGAGCAGCTGCTCCAAATAAACAGAAAATAAAACATCGCTATTAATACGCGCGGTAACTACAATGACGGCTAACATGCTTCGTTTTCTCAACTTGGAGGTTACAGGGGTTCATTGTGGAGCTTTCGCCATTTTTGTGGAGCTTTTTTCACCATATCAGATCTGCGTGTGTGTGTGTGTGTGTGTGTGTGTGTGTGTGTGTGTGTGTGTATGTGTGTGTGTGTGCGTTTGGGCGGTGGGTGCACTGGTGCCCACAGACAACATCCCACACAATGACTTGATCTACAGCACGTAGGCACGTAAGCTCAACGCTGACTCGGAATTCATGGTTTATCGTGACACATCCATTCACAGATCCTGGTCGTAACATTATCTTCCTGAAACAGCCCACACGAAAACCTCCCCAACTCAGCACTCATTCCTTCCTAAGAAAGAAGGACCCACAGAAAGGTCACTGTTGCACAGACACTGTCTTCCAATGCTTTCTCTTATCAGCTTTCTTGGATACACACATACCCACACACACACACACACACACTGGCACAGCTGATGCCGGGACCAGAAATGAGTCATTTACAGACGAAGACTGTGAACCTGAGTCACCCGGTTCCTCAGAGTACTCAGGGCAGTGCACAGATGGCACCTCAGTGGCACTGAATCATAGAAGAACCAAGTGTTCTGAGGAGTATTCGTTATGTCTGCTCCATAACCCAAGTGTGATTCAATATGGGTGTGTGCGCATAACCGTAAAAAGGAACGTAGATAAATCAAACAGCCCTGAATCTCTCCAAGCTTTTGATCTTTCGAAGCTTTCTGCGACACATCCTACATCTGTCTCATTACTAATTAGTATATTAATCTGCACTTCCTAAATAAACATAGATTCACTTAATTAATGTTCTGTCTACAAATCAATAGACCCAGATTCACAGAGGAATCATGTAAAAAGGCCCTTTTCATTCATTGAATCAATAAGAATACAAAATGTGAAGTAAATGGGCTGGTGGCTGCCACCCGCCCTGTAAAGCTACATAGTCAGAACCATGGGCGGTGCCGGGGGTAACTGAGCCTCTTCGGGGTACAGCAGGGTATGCTGGGTAGTTTTTCGGTCGTTTCCTGGCTAGAACCAGTCAACAGACGGGCTCTGTTGGGATAGTCAGACAGCCAAGCCTTAGGCCCTCCTCTACTGCACTTCACAGCTCTCCACACAGAGACCAAATACCATCACAGCAAACATACTATGGCTCGTACTGAACTACATGTGGCATTCATATAATGCAGTGATAAATGTTGTTTTTTCTTCACACCTTTAACCAAGAAAAGCATGATAAATATGCGTATCTGTTTTATTAACTGAGACAACGGTTTGCTATGTTGAGTGTATATTGTGGTCAACTGACAGATGATTTGTGTTATGTTTGGGTATTTATAGATATCTACAATTTTGGATGCTAGATAATTGTATAGATCAATAAAAAGGAATTTAAAATCAAATAAAACAATAAATTATATATATATATATACTATATAATATGTCCGGGTTGTAACAAAATCTGTTGAAAAATCTCAGATGAAAAAGATTAGTTAGATTAATTTGAATTTTCTTATCATGGAGGGGTCTGGGTAATATCACAGAAAATAATTAGCTAATCACACCTATTTGTAATGCCAATAATTTGAAATCCATTGATACACTTGTGTGTTGAATTCACTGAATAGGATCATTGTTTAAACAGTCGCACCAACACACTCAACAGGCAAGCTGTGTGAACCTTATTAGTAAATTGAAAACGTAGGCACTTGGCTATGCTATCTCTGTGGTGATCCTACATTTGAAAATAATAACATTCTAATATATTTTAATGTTGTTGTTATGGCCAGCATTTGTGTAACTACCCCTACTAGGGCAATCAGAATGAAGGACCTAAATGCATGTACATAATAAATGTATTTAAACAGTATTTACAGTCAAATGTAAACATCCATTGGCTACTCACCCTCCCTCACCGGCCCTGATTTGAGGTTCTCTAAAATCGCCAGTTGACTGAACCTCATCTTCTTTCTTCTCCTCTTCCTTGCCTTCCTCCTCCAGCTCACGTTTCTTCTTTGGCTCTATGTCCTTTGTGGACGGCTCCTGCTCTGTGGTAGTGACACGACGTCTGTCGCCGGGCGGAGTATCGTGCACCTACACTCAAGAGAGAGAGACATGCAGGGCAGATTCACCAACCCTGCTCCGGCAAAACCAGGACAACAAGACGGGGGGGAATTCATTATAACTTAGTTTCAGGCCGCATGAAATGAAACTGTAGCATAAAAATGTCACTATGCACGGCGAAATGCATCAACTGAGAAATGAGGCAACACTTATATGATTCAATATGAATATAGTTAGATGAAAAATTATACACGCACAAAGCTGAATAGCTACCTTGGAGGGGCTAGGTGCCTTTATGTCGTTGGGCACTGGTGGGGTTTCTGCCGGAGTAGATGACATGGGAGACATGGTGTAGATGGTGGCGCTGGACCTCTGCTTGCAGTCCAACAGGGACATGGCTGTCTTGCTGGAGAGGCCTGGAGGGTTGGGGTCATACCCGCTGGTGCACCACGAGGAGTACACAGAGGGCTGGGGATCCGTCGAGGTAGAAGGGTTCGGCTTGATGTAGTTCAGGTAACACCAGCTGTGAGAAGTGGTGGACTGGAGAGTTGGATATTCGGGTCCGCCTGGACTCACGGGGGAACATTCTTTCGGTGAACACAACGAAGTCTCGACTTTCTCATCCTTTGTCGATATTTCTGAAATTATGTTTGGAACACCACTCTCCTTTTCTTCCTCCTCCTTTACTCTCTTCTGCTGCTGTTTGGACTCGGGGCAGAATTCGACACTGTTGGACGGAGATAACATTCGCTTGTTGCTCCCCGAGCCTAAAACTCTATTGACCTCTTCGGACCACAACTCGCAGCCCGGAGGCAAAGGTAAAGCTAAGTGGTGGCCAAGAGGCCGGGTCGTGGCCAGGGGGTTGTTCGGTTCAGAGGTTGTGGTGTTTCTATTTCCACTGTTCAAGCCAGAACAAATATGTTCCTGGGTTCTAAGTGTTTTGGTTTGGGACTGAGTGGTGTATATAGCCCGGGTTTGAGTGTTGGTGTCGGCCTGTCGCCGGGCGACTGCTACTGCTGGTGATAAGGAAGGCTGGAGTAACACCGGGCTAAGAATTATGTTCGGGTTAGGCTTGGGGATTCGTCGTGTAGAACATTCTGAATCTTCATTACCGCGAGTAGAGCTCGAGATCTCTAACTTCAGGCCTGTAGACATTGGATGGTAGTGGGCCTTTGCAATCCCAGATAAGCAGTGTGTGGGGACAGAGTAGGCAGGAAAGGTTCGGGTTTTGGCAGGGCAGGTTTGGGGTTGGGCGGGGTGGATGTAGGTGTGGACAGGACGGAGGGATATCGATAGGTTATCTCCTGAATGAAGAGCTGATGGAGCGACCTGTTGTATGCCGTCTGGATGTTCTAGTGATTTCAGAGACGCTTCCGAGCAATGTCCTGTCAACTGAATAGTTTGAGAAACATTCAATTGTGAGCGGGACTCTTGGTAGAGGGCATGCGAAGGGCGACAGGACATTGGTTCGCTTGACAGTGGGGATCCAGAGGCAAGAATAAGGTGTCGAGGACCTGGGCTAGAAGACGTGTTGGGGCATGGGTCTGGAGTGAGGCTACAGGGAGACGGGATGTTTAATTTTAGAGTAGTGTGTTCGGCAGGAGCGGATGAACAAGATTGGGATTTTACCTCTGCTCTGTCAGACTGCTCCCCCTCTTCTGGGTCCCTGACCGTGGTGTGTCTCATGAGAAGACATTTGCGTCTGTCTCTCCAGCCTGCCGCTGAGCACTCAGGGGACAAACTGCTGTAGTCAAACGACTTACTCCGCATCTCGGACATTGCCATCAGTACAGACTGCTGCTGCGGGTCATGAGGTGCTTGCTCCGAGGCAGACCGCCGCATCTCCCTTTTGTGATGATGCATCCCTGGTACAGTCAAGGTGTTAGGGGCCCTGGACCTCCTGAACGGTGTTCCGGCCAAGGTCTTCGTGTCTCCTGGTCGAGTGGACTCTTCCAATGATGCAGAGAGGCTAGACACGTGGGACACACAGCTGTCCTGGCCGGGGCTGCGAGGTAGAGAGATGGAGTCAAAACTGGACATAGACTCCCCTGAAGACTGGGCAGCCTCTGCCAAGCGAATACGTTTCTTCTTCGGTGGCAGCTTCTCTATGGGCACTCCAGACAAAGTGAGGCTTCTCTGTGGCCACTGGAACTCGTCTGTCTTCTCAGTCTGTTTAGGCATTACGGATGCTATTTTTGACTGCGTCTTGACAGGCTCAACGACATTGGTGTTAGAATCCTCTGTGACAAATATCTCAGGGACATTGTGCTGGCGCACCAGTTTGCGAGGTGTTGGCTTGGATGAGTGTTGCTGCGGTTGTTTCTGAGGCACAAGTTGAGACGACGACTCGCAAGACAGGAATTTAGCACCCGCCTCCTCTTTACCTTTACTCACTGTGTCTTGTTTCTCAAACGAACTAGTATGCTGAATCACTGAGAAACATTTCGCGGTGCCCGGCCTTTCCTGATCTATCCGTGACCACGGTGTTTGATTACCTGCTACATTGAATTGTGTTTTGTCTTGCTCCGATGTGGATAACATGGGTGAGGACGAAGAAACAGGAGAGGACGGATCATCGGATTCAAAACTCTCCTCTTTCCTCCTCTTGCGCATCGCCAAAGCCCCTGTTCTACAGATCGTATACGGCGTTGGCGGTGAATGGTCAAGCTGGCATGTGGCTGTATTAAGACTTTCCTGGGGAAATGGTGCTACGCAAAGGCCCTTCTTGTGTGCCTTATAACCTTCCCAGGATTTACATCCAATGCCACAGGTTTCACACTCATATGGCTCTGGCTTACATTGCTTGTGTTCAGGAGACACAACACACATATTTCGATTATATAGTGTGTTGGAGCTACTGGGTAAACTATGACCCTCTTTAGGGAATTCAGCACCATGAAGAATGTCGATCGCTGGTTGGCGTCGCAGCATCGCAAAGCGGCGGGACTGTGTTTCAGACTGTTCATCGAAGGATTGGCTAAGACGGAAATTTGTGGGGCAAACACCGGTGGAGGCATCACTTGAACTAGCAGCGGAGGGCATTGAGAGGCTTCTCAAAAGAGGAGAGTTGGAAGTTGATGCCTGGCCTGCTGTTGGATCCAATATCAGTGATTGGGGATGATGGAACTTCTCACACGGAACACCCATAGTGATGGAACCGCTGCTCTTAAAACCTGGTTCGTCAGGTTTGTTAGTGCTGTGCTGGAGTACAGGTGGCTCTTTCTGAGATATAGGGCCCTTAAAGTTAGACTCTGTGCTATTTCTCCTAGACAGAATAAACCTTCTGGGCTTGACACTGTCAATCTTACTGGTGTCCACCACGGCCTCATTGATAGTGATGAGGTTTGTGATGTGGTCAATGACCTGCTTCTTGGGCACTGTGAATGGAATGCTCTTCCCCTCCTGACTCTGGTCTCCAGAAGGCTGCTGGTTCTGATGCCTAGACATTCTCTGGAGATGGCCAAGGCGGCCGTATTTTCCCAGGATAATCTCTGCATAGCTTTTGGCACTTGTTGTGTTCGGCGGACTCTCTTGCGACTGCTCAGTGCTTTCAGAGCGAGAAAAATAGCCAGACTCTGTGCTGCCTCTACTCCCAATACCCAACGAGGAAGTGATTGAGTCAGAAGAACGTAGAGGGCTAAGTTTTCCTCGGCTTAGGCGCATGGCCAACCTCTTCTTAATGGCATAGGAGTTTTCCGATCCATCGGACTTCTCTGTAGACCTCTCAGTGTCTCCGTGGGTCTTGTGGTCGGCTACATTGCCTTTTATCTTCATTTTGGCAGAGACAGCAGTTGATGACTTCTTGGTTTCATCTTCTGACTCTGTCACAGGTTCCTCTAAACTGCTGGGCTCTCCAGAGACAAGGCCGGCCTTCACTCTGTGGGTATGTGATTTTCGGTGCTTATAGAGGTTGCTCTTTGTCTTGAAAGAGAAGCCACAGGGCGCACAAGGGTAGGGCCTTTCTCCGGTGTGCGATCGGATGTGTTTCTGCAGAACGCTGGGCTTGGCACAGGCACGGCCGCAGTAAGAGCATACATATTTCCCAGGTTTTCCAGGCTTACGCACACGTTTCTGCTTCTGGGTTTCCCCCTGGCTCTCCACGGCGGCAGAAGCTTCTGTGGACTGACTACAGGTGAAGGATGAGGAGGAAGTCGATGGGCTTCCATCAGGTGAGGTCTGAGATGTTCTGTTGGACGATGCCTCTGCCTTTGCATGCTTGCCGTCCCCCACCGGTGGTGTATCTGAATCAACGCTTTGCCTCTGAGGCCTGAGGCGCTTGCGTTCCCGCTTGTTAGGTAGTTTACTGTGCTGGTGCGGCCCATGGTGCTGTTGTTGTTGCTGTTCTGGTTGCTGTGGTTGTTGTTGTTGTTGACGCCCACCGTGTTTGGCGTGAGTCTGTTGCGTCTGAGGTTGTTGTTTCAGAGAGGAGGGAGACTTGGTAGGCTGTCGGTCGCCTAAAGGAGGTTTTACTGACTGAGGCTGGTCGGGGCCTACAGACTCCTCCCCAGTCCGCAAGTGGCTGCGGCTGTGCAACGCCTCCATAAAACGGAACAAAGAACTTCAGGCAGACGCCAGGAAACCCTCCGCCTCAGCCTGAAACAGGCCACACAGGTTGAGCCTATTCATTCAATGGACCGTGGTATTGACGTGTGATTCGTAGTGTGTTTCTTATGTCTGGGCGTCTCTGTCTCGTATGACTTCACTCATACTTGCGACTGCGATTCAATGTATCCGGGTGATAACCGGAGATATGTCACGCAGTGATGGGGTTGTTTTCCATCCTGAGCCAAGAAATCCTCCCATCTTGGTCTTCTGCTGGCTCCCTGGGTCAACAGTTCTGTTCGTGGATCCAGTGACCGTGGCTAGTTCTTTAGTCAAGTGTTCTTATGCTTCGATGAGCCTATTATTGTGTTAGGCCATCGGATGTATACTTTAGGATGTTACTTTGGATGTCAGCGTCTTCCTGGTTTACTCAAATGGATCTTAGAGAAGAAAAAAAGAAAAAGAAATCAGACAAATGACATAACAAATATGAGTTGCGTTGAGTGTCTCTCTCACGTTTTCTAGGTTTCATACAGACATAATAATTATGTTTGTTGTTACAAAGTAATTACAACATAAAGACAGATGGCAGAGACAGACACTTACCTCCTCCCTCCATCGGCCATATTGTAAAAGAACGGAAAAAAATATTTTATCTCACTTATCTCAGCAGGTATTTTTATTGATGATAATGTTGAAACAATGAAACAATGCATGGAGATTCGACGTATTCGAGCTAAAGGCGAGTCATAGAAAAGGATCTAAATGCATGACGATTCATTATGGCCAAACAAGACAATGGTTTCACGTATTCAGAAGTCTCAAACTCAGCTGTGAACGCTAGCTAAAATAATTAGGCCAAATGCAAATGACGCAGACTGCAGATAGATACCATTAAACCAGTTAGACAACACCAAGGCGTATCCAGTTTAAATGGGATACGCAGTAAATTGTTCAGCTTCATGTACGTGTATCCGGCTTCGAAAAAACACACTAACTTATGTATCCAGTCAAAGCGTGCTTCTCCTTCGTCACCATAGTGCACATAAACGTTCGCTGATACTCAACCATAATACTCAACCGATAGCAGTTCACATACCTAATACATTATGATGCACTTCACCAAATGCTGTGATCTTTAATACATTTGCATTTGCCTCCCCATAAGTACAGCGCCGATAATGAAAGTGATCTTACTGGTATACGTAACAATGTCAAAAAATTTCAGGCAGCCAAAGACAAGCATCTGTATCATCATAGAGTTGTGTCATTTCTGTTTCTCCTGAGGATAACATACCCTCACAGTGAACAATCAGATGCATGAGGAAATAAATAACTCCAGGTTTGTCTGCGCCAACATACTGCACCGTAGCAACAACCCATACTGCCCACACACTGGGTACGATCCAACATCCACAATACAGTGAATATTGAACAGATGCCCAAAACGCCCGTTTCACAACACAAAGTATGTTAGGATGGTATTTCATCAAAGCCACTGACCGGCTGGTTGCTGCTCTGGAAGATGGCAAACCCACAGGACAATCTAGCTGCTGCCAATATATATAACAACTGAGCTAACTTATAATCCTATCTATCGCATCTGGTTGCTGTAGAAATCCACCTCAAGGCTAGTATATAAAGTACTCCCTAATGTAATCCAGCCAGAACGTAGACTATCCACGATATGAACTTTGAATCACCTATAGACTGCATTGAAAATCACTGCCTAGATTAGGGAGATCTATTATCGAGAAGCGGATCCAATTTAAGCTGATCCAACAAACAGGTTTTCATTCCAAAGGCAAACTGAAATTACACAATTTTACTCAACAAGCTATATGAAATTCTTAATCCTTCAAAGTAAATATCTTGTTCTTTTGAAGTCCCCCCAACTTATTAAGTCCACCCGACTTAACCTGACTTAATTCATTTTCAAAATTGAATTATCTTTCTTACAGTGTAGTTGTACTGCAGAGATTTCTAATACACTAGGGTTTTACTGACCGTATGCAGTAATTAAATGGAGAGTTGTTTGGCAGGTAATTTAACTTCTAAACCCCTAATAATAGACTGTAGTGTCAATATGTATAGTCAGTGTGTAAACTGTATCTCTGATGTGCATTTCTGTGTCCAGTAGAGACTCCAAGGCAAGTTTCAAAAGTGGCCTAGCACACTATTTAAGCACAATAAATCCCAACATTTCTCATGAGCAGATACATTATCTGTCACAACTCCCTCCGAAGCCACTCTACCGCCATCTATGGGCAGGCTTCGGTGTTCGTCATCACCAGCATTCTAGTGCCACCACTCCATCATCATCATCACACTGTCATGTCTCGTCATTACGCACACCTGGTGCCCATTCCCTCTTTAGTACCCGTATATAGGGTTCCTGTGTTTGGTCATGTCTTTGTGTGGTATTGTTACGTGTCGTGTGCTGAGGAATATTCAAATTACTGTTATCCTTGTGAGACTTGTGGGACTTTTGCGCTGCGACGCGTTCTTTGTGGTTTTTATAAAGTTCACCGGTACATGTTGTTGTGCGTTTAAAATAAAAAGGCAACTACTCCTCTGCATTTCCTGACTCTGGATTTTTCCTTTCATCTAAACCTCACGAGACCATTACAATATCAGTGTACAATCACCACCATAAGACATTTATTTGCCCTGAGGAATAGGTCATATTATAATCTGTAAGTGTGAACAGTTACTTTTACCATTGGTGTAAACCAGAGAAAAACACAGAGTCTTGCACGTGTGTATACATGTTCTTGGACTGGTGCTGTTGTCACTTATTGTCACAGCAAAGATAAAAAGGTCTGTTTCAAAACAACGTTAGTCACAGACAGCAGCAAGCGTCCTGATCTGGCTGATATTAAATCTAATATTACACAATCCTTAAAGGTCCAGTTAAACGTGGGGATGATTTGTTCACACAATAATGTCAAATTATAACACCACAACAGTGAACATAATGTTAGCACCCTTTATGAAGAGATGGAATTTAAGACTTGGGCGGAATGGTACTTTGTGCCAACTGTGTTATGTCACAAGGCTGAATGAATTATAAAAAACCAACGACTGTTTATCTGGGTAAGGGGGCGGGTTATGGAACATTCCCCCAGCCAATCAGGTACACTATCTGACCAATAGGCCAAAGGAGGCAAGAAGACATTATCCAGATATGTTTTTAAGGACTCAATTCATATTTGCAAATGGAAATAAATTGTCAAAAATGTGATTGAAACTCTAGGGCTAGATCTCTTACTAAGCGGCAATAATAAACTAGGTTAGCACGGCAAAGTCTCCTACAATTTCAAAAAACTTTGACAATTTTTGTTTACGTAATCTACATGAAAATGATTTTGTCTATAACGCATTTTCAAAAATGAAGTACATTTCCCTCCTCTCCTACCAGCATGGACCCAGTGGTGGTTGCTATGGTGACACCTCTAAACCATGCACAGCGACGGCAGATGGAGGGAAAGAGAGCTAAATATATCTTTCAGCATCCTCACTGAGATAGGGAAACGGAGGGAAAAAAGGTAGAGAAAGAGAGAGTGTGGACGATAGAGAAAGAGAGAGAACTAAGGTACCTCTCTTTTTTTAAAGCGGATCTTTCAGAACAGAAAATGGTACAGACAAAGAAATATATACCTGAGGACCGGAACGCTAGCTCAACAAACATGTAGCCCGCCTGATGAGAAATATGTTATAATTCATTTAATGACAACAATTAAACAATACAAATTTGGGTGAACCTAATCGAATTGCTGTAAACTGTACACCAATGTATTTACTAACTATTTACATCAGAAATCCAAAGAATATTAACAATATGAAGCATACGTCAATTTAAAACAAATCTACCGTACTGTGAAATTACCTTGTCACCGAACATGTTTTACAAATACTCTTTGGCTTATGGAACAACACACACTGTATATTCCACTAACATTATGAAACATCTCTCTCACTCTCGCTCGAACAAACACGCTGTATCAATTCAAGATTTATTTGTGAATGTCTGTCTCTCTCTCTCTTGCCCTCCCTTTCTTTCTTTCTTTCTTTCTGTCTCACTCTCGTTCTCCGTTAAATGATCTCAGGAACAATATTAGCAAGGCATCAAGCAAAAAACAGACCGTTGCTTTATCAGCAGTCTGTCAGAGAAACAGAGACTTCGGTCTTCAGACAGAGAAGTAGAGCACTGGGGGCATCGCACACACACAAGCAACACATTTATTCCCGGGGGTGTGTGTGCGTGTGTGTGTTGTGTGTGTTGTGTGTGATGCCTGGGGGCTCTGTTTCTGGAGCCCCTTTTCTCTGACAGCAAGTTGAAGCGTGGATGGACTAACAGCACAGAGGGAATTACTAGCACACACACACACACAACAACAATAACCTGCAAATCAAATAAGGTAGTAAACGAACAGTGTGACGCAAACTGTCCAACAAAACAGAAGCCCTCGACAGTCAAACGTTAGAGAATATGGTAACGTATTTTACCTGGTGGCAGGTGGTTTTCCCTCCAGATCTGACAGACAGAACGAGGGCAGGAGAACTGCTGAGCCGGAGTGAGAGAGAGCCAGAGAGAACGAGCGAGCGAGCTGCGAATGAATGAGAGCTGGAGTCTGATCTGTGGCTGTGAACAGGAAGGTACTCAAGACCACTCTGCTATACGTGCAATGAGCTGACAAATAGAGGGCTACCAGAGAACGCCCGCCTGCCTGTCCGTGTGTGGAAGTATGAATGGTAAGGAGGGCACTATATTTTGTTTGTCTCTCTCTCTCTCACACACACTTTCTCTCCCTGCACCCCACCTCCCTTTTCACTCCCTTTATTTGTCTCCCTCTCCCACAGATAGTGAATTGGGGTCTCCTTATTTGGAGGGCGACGTCAGGCCGTGTTGTTCTTGGCACCGGCCGGTTTCTGCTGTCCAGTTGGCAGAGAAGGAGAACAGGGAGAGGACAAGAGAAAGTGTGTGTGTGTGTGCGTGTGCGCGTGTGTGTGTGTGCGTGTGTGTGTGTGTGCGTGTGTGTGTGCGGTGTTGTTAAAAAAAGGTTTTACCTCAATTTTAGAAACACACTTTCCCCATTCAGTTCCCAATTTCCATAAACGGAGGGAGGTAAGGGCGGAGTCGAGTATTGCCGCTGCGCAAACACACGGACCTGGGTGAAAGAAGAAACGCCTCCGAGGGATCCAGTTTTTCAGAATGGTTCTGGAAAATGTCCACATACGCACAGGCACACGTGCACATACACAGTCACATACACACGTGCACGTACACACTCGCGTACACACGTGCACAGTCAAATACCCACGGGCACGTACACACTCACATACACACGTGCACACTCACATACACACGTGCACGTACACATTCACATACACACGTACACACTCACATACACACGTGCACTCTCACATACACACGTGCACGTACACACCACTGGCCCCTGCTCCCATATGCACACTGCTGACTGAGAGCCAGCTGAACACAGTCCAGGCGATTCTGTGACTCTGACATCACCACTTCTCTGCCACAGGGAGGGGAGGTTCTTTTCCCTTTTTTCCATGTCGTTTTTCAAGTGGCTGGAAGCCTGCAGACGTCTAGTGCTGAGGGAATGCCATTGAGGCACTGGATAGCTAAAGGACGACAACTCACACACACACACACACGCTGCTTGGCTTAAAGGAGTGAAACAGGAGGCAGCCGCTACCAAGGTCTTCATCTCTCTGCGGCAGTAGCCAGCCGGCAGCACAGAGAGTCCTTGTCAGCATCACGGCCATGAGACTAGTGACAGAGTTGCCAGTGTGTGTGTGTGTGTGTGTGTCTGTGTGGGTGTGTCTGTGTGTGTGTCTGGGATCTTTGCAGCTCTCCACAAGCAGCTGGGCATTGAATAAGAGAGATATTTGCTAAAAAGTGGCGCATAACCAGCCTTAATCTGAACACCAACTTTTTCCAGTGGTGGCCATGTTAATTGGGGTGAACAACCTGAAGAACTTCCCAGAGATATGGTCAGCCTGTTCATATTCCCAGAGATATGGTAGCCTGCTCATATTCCCAGAGATATGGTCAGCCTGTTCATATTCCCAGAGATGTGGTCAGCCTCCTCATATTCCTATAGATGTGGTCAGCCTGCTCATATTCCCAGAGATATGGTCAGCCTGTTCATATTCCCAGAGATATGGTCAGCCTGCTCATATTCCCAGAGATATGGTCAGCCTGTTCATATTCCCAGAGATATGGTAGCCTGCTCATATTCCCAGAGATATGGTCAGCCTGCTCATATTCCCAGAGATATGGTCAGCCTGCTCATATTCCCAGAGATATGGTCAGCCTGCTCATATTCCCAGAGATATGGTCAGCCTGCTCATATTCCCAGAGATATGGTCAGCCTGCTCATATTCCCAGAGATATGGTCAGCCTGCTCATATTCCCAGAGATATGGTCAGCCTGCTCATATTCCCAGAGATATGGTCAGCTTGCTCATATTCCCAGAGATATGGTCAGCCTGCTCATATTCCCAGAGATATGGTCAGCCTGTTCATATTCCCAGAGATATGGTCAACCTGTTTATATTCCCAGAGATATGGTCAGCCTGTTCATATTCCCAGAGATATGGTAGCCTGCTCATATTCCCAGAGATATGGTCAGCCTGCTCATATTCCCAGAGATATGGTCAGCCTGCTCATATTCCCAGAGATATGGTCAGCCTGCTCATATTCCCAGAGATATGGTCAGCCTGCTCATATTCCCAGAGATATGGTCAGCCTGCTCATATTCCCAGAGATATGGTCAGCCTGCTCATATTCCCAGAGATATGGTCAGCCTGCTCATATTCCCAGAGATATGGTCAGCTTGCTCATATTCCCAGAGATATGGTCAGCCTGCTCATATTCCCAGAGATATGGTCAGCCTGTTCATATTCCCAGAGATATGGTCAACCTGTTTATATTCCCAGAGATATGGTCAGCCTGCCCGGGCCTCCTTGGTGTTCACCAGGTCATATTCCCGCTCCGACAGACACACTGCATTATATTACTCTACTGCCTTAGAGGGTCAATCCACATGCAGTTAGCTAAATGGGAAGTAAAGTAACAGGGGAAAAACCAACAAACACACACACACACACCGAGACACACATGCGCACATCTTACACACAAGCACGCGTTCCCACAAGTCGTGCGTGACTGCGTGCTCTAAGTGTGGCAGCGCGCTCCTTCAGTAAGCGATCCTTCCACAGCACGAGCGTTATCCACACACACTCTCAGATACCATGTATCACAGCCGTGTATATCCAGGCACGTGTTTCGGCTCTCCAGCTCTCCAACGCCCATCATTAGTCAATTAACTGTGGGGCCTAATCAATCAGCAGCAGAGGGAACCGCAGACGGCCATGATAGACTGGCCTGGCAGAGCAGAGTACACACAGCGAGTGACATCTCAGGCTTACACCGTCTCCGTCATAATCACACTACAGAAAATGAATCAGAGGTTATTGGGCATGTCTGCTAAGTGGGGCGATAGGAACACTGGAACAAAGTAACAGCGTATGACCGTCTAATGCCAGCTAGCCAGAGAGTGGGCAATCCAAAGTGTACATAAAGAACACACACCCTGACACCCTGTTACACACACATATATACACATAGATACACACACACACACACACACATAGATACACACACATACTGATACACACACACACACACACACACACATACACATAGATACACACACACACACACACACACACACACACACACACACACATACACATGGATACACACACACACACACACACACACACACACACACATATATACACATAGATACACACACACACACACACACACACACTGATACACACACACACACACATAGATACACACACACACACACTGATACACACACACAGATGCACCT
This sequence comes from Dallia pectoralis, assembly GCA_029465975.1. Classification (NCBI taxonomy): domain Eukaryota; kingdom Metazoa; phylum Chordata; class Actinopteri; order Esociformes; family Umbridae; genus Dallia; species Dallia pectoralis. The sequence goes on from CM055753.1 coordinate 2,467,620, forward strand.
AGGAGACCCCGATTCAAAAAGACAAGTCAAAGAGACCCGTCACTCACATCCACAGGAAGTGATGAGATTGTCCGCATAGACCACACCCTCAGGAAGCAGAGTGGAGTTGGGCACTGCCCACGAACCAGCTAACGAGAACCTGTTGGCATAGTCTACCACATGTTTTCATGATGTCTTTAAGGGAACGTCTACCTACAGAATATGCACGTGTGTAACATTCAACAACGAAACAATGCCATTTTTTGAAACTTTGTATACAAAGCATTATTCGTTGTCTACCACACGTAGTTAACGAACAGAAAACAGAGATTAGATTTTTACACGGGCAGAACGTTGGCCCGGTTCCATCTCGCTCCGTCTTCTCTGTCCGGGTGCCAGTGGCTGTTTTCTCGTCATTATATTTCGAAGTGAAAGGAAGCTCTTGAGTTGTATGTACGTCTGTCAACGTGGTCCCACATCTCAAAGACCCCCTTGAGACGGCGGTCCGTATTAAGCTCTGCATATTACCTGACCGGGACAAGGACTCCTACAGTGTGTCCACCTAGGGCCAAACCAATCTCGCTAGCCACCAAGTAACATGCACAGTGCCAAAGGGCAACGTGTGGTTACGTGTCCCATTTCCTTTAGAACCCTGTTATTAACGGTTCCAATGAGAAATTAATCACATGTATGTAGTGCATGTATTTATCCAGCCTGTACAAAAGACTCTTTTCACATTTATTTTGGAAATAGAAATCAACCTGTCTACTGGCCGTTTTGCTGACCTCCACTCCTGCTCAAATAGACTTCAGATGATTTCAGATGATTTTTCCTTCTCATAATGAACCCAACCGTTTTCGCAATACACATTTTCACATGAGCGGGCTGATTCGTTTACTAGAATTCTCAGAAGCAATTGAGTCTAATTGACACATAGCGTTCAAATGTTTCACCCGTTTCGGTAAAATCTGTCTAACCGCGGATGAATGAACGTCAAAGTGCAATTTCAATTTTGAACCAAATAGTTTGTGGCTGGTATTATCTCTGACGAATGACGTGAGGACATGTAGCCAGCTTATGGGTGCTTCAAGGCCCCTTTACTGGGAGAAAGGAGTTCCGTGACAGGCTGCAACACTACAGAGGACAGGTCTTTAATGAGGATCTATTTTGATGTAAACATTTGAACTGTCATAAACATGTCGACAGGCGCCCAGCTACTCTCCAATAAATGTAATGTATCCCCAGTCATGTTCTGGCATTATTAAATTGCCAAACCCAGAACAATTGCCAGCAATACATTTTCAGATTGTTGACACATCTGTTATGTGGTGCGTGTGTTAAATCACTCCCTTGTTAATAATGATTACCATGTTCTGGGGCTGACAACAGCACTTTGAACTTCCCCAAACTCTTCTTAAAATGAAAAATGAGAGTTGATTAAGTTCCAGTACATTCCTCTGTGGCGAGTGCAAATGAAGGGCCAGATGTGCCATTAAAAAAGGGATTACAAAGAAAAAAACAAATTCTTCGTGAATAATGTTGAACTCCAGTGTCTCATTCTAGAGGCGTATGTGTCTGTGAGCACAATCGAGGTAGAAGGCCAGAGTGTGCCTTCCGGCGGATAAGGATTCCAGTCTCGACGTCCCCCCCGTTGAGTCGAGAAGATTGACAAGAAAAAGGCTAATCTCTGAATTGTTTTGTTATATGGCGAAGGTGTTTGGAAAACTTAAAAATCCGTTCTATCAGATACAACATATGCAGGCTGTTTAACAGCACGCGACTTCAAAGGAGGCTTTGGTGAAATGTGATTGGGAGTTGGATGGCTGTGGAAAACCAGAAACAGAAGGAACAAGTGTAAGTAAGAACTTGTATAGTGGTGGCAGAACAACTGCCTTCCCATTCCATCATCTATCCCTCTAACATGATAATTAAAAAACATCATCATTTGTTAAGTAACCATCCTATTGTCATGATTCACGGGTGTGTTCTGTGGGTTCATATGTTGGGTTCTTGTGTGTGCTTGTTTCTGTCTCCATCTTGTGGTTGTTCTTATAGTTTCTTCCTGGTGCCTGCCCTTCCCTTGTCATTTGTTCCTGCCATGTTACTCACCTGTTGCTTGTTAGTCCTCGTTATGTTTAGTATTTAGTCTCCCCTGTGTCACTGTGTGAGTGTCGGGCATTGTTTAAGGTACGTCGTCGCCGTCGCCGTCGCCGTCGCCGTCGCCGTCGCCGTCGCCGTCGCCGTCGTCGTCGTCGTCGTCGTCGTCGTCGTCGTCGTCGTCGTCGTCGTCGTCGCTTGTTCTGTTGTTACGTTTATGTTTGCTGGTTCTGTGTTTCGTAGACGTATTATGTTTACTGTTGGATGTAGTGTTCAGTCACCTGCTTTATGTTCCCAGTTTGATTGTTTTCCATGTTCTCTGTGATGTTTATGTTCATTGTGTGTTTAGTTTGTGTTATCTTGTTCTGGCATCTTCCTCTGTTTGACCTTTTGTTTTGTTCTCTTGTATTGTTTAAGCTCCCAGTCTAAAGGACTCATCTTGTGTGCCTGTTTGCCAGTCCAGAGTTTAATAAACCCTCATACCTAAAAACCACCTCTGCACTTGTGTCCTCCACTTGCTTAGAAGCCCAACCGTGACACCTATGGGTTCTTACACACAAACAATGTTGGTTTAATTATTACTTGAACAGTCCCGACTCCCACTATGGCTGAAGTCACAAAGATTGTATTTGTTTGACATCTTTACAAACTATTGTTGATGCAGAAAATTGTTAGCTAAAATGCTAACAGACGTTGACATGCAATAGACTGCTGAAGCAAACGCTAGCCAATGTAACACTGGTTTCCGGGTGTGGACATAATGCAGTTGGTTTGAGACCATCTGGGATGTGAAATTACCTCGTGAGCAATATCTAAATTATTTTTCCATCTCTCCGAGGACTCCCAGTGTGCTGTCATCAACAGAGGGCATTGCCCTCATCTATGGGTGTTCATTAACACATAAAGAGGTCTAACGGTTAAACAGCAGGCGTGAGGAATGTACATTATCCTTAGGCTTCAGAGTAAATAGTTGGGGAACATTCAACACTTGGATAAATTGCGCAACAAGTCACTGTGCTACAATATATGTACCGTAAACACTCATAAATATATATGTACAGTCCGCATTCTTTATTAGACTGAAGAATATGTATACATTCCATTTTTATATTTTCTTAAAGTGTGAAGTGGGACTTTTTGGTTGAAACTTCATTTTCAACGAGACTACATAAGAGAATATAATTAAATCCTACAGCAGGTCCAGAACCACACAATGAGGTTCTAGCAATCATCCAAGAAGAATCCGCCATAATGGACCGTTTAGTAAAGCTACCAGCAGATCAGATACTGTATGACGAGACTACTTGACTATTTAATGACAACAATATTTATCGCTTTACATTTTGTCCGGCAGATTTTAAACCGAATGTTCAAGTCTTACCACAGGGCAAATCGTTCTGCAAACATCATTCGCATAATCAGAACGCAGGGAGTTTACAGGCACACATAAAAACAAACAAAAATTCTTATTAGAAAGTGTTATATATACAGTCAAACAAACCAAGAGTTGGACTAAAGATTATGACCATGAAAAGGAAATAAAAAAGTAAGGTATGAATGGAGCACTTTGTGTGGTTGAAGAAACCATGTGGAAACCGAAGGAGGAACTGCTACATTTAGAAGGTGTCACTGCTGGCAATAGTTCTGCGTTTGAACCCAAGCGCTGCACTGCAGAGCTAAAGTCTGAGGCGAGTGAGTTTAACATGTGTGCCTGTTAAGGAGGGAGATTTCCACCAAACAAACTGTAAACACACTCTCAACAGTCATCTCAATGAAGGATATTATACCATGATAGTTAGAGACTACCCTTGTCTATACACACACACGCGCGCGTACGCTCTCACATACAGACACACACGCGTACGCTCACACATACAGACATACACGCGTACGCTCACACATACAGACACACACGCGTACGCTCACACACACAGACACACACGCAAACGTTCACACATACAGACACACACGCGTACGCTCACACACACAGACACAAACACGTACGCTCACACATACAGACACACACGCGTATGCTCACACACGCAGACCCAAAAACGTACGCTCACACATACAGACACACACGCGTACGCTCACACATACAGACACACGCGTGTACGCTACTACATACAGACACACACGCGTACGCTCACACATACAGACAGAATTACGTACTTATACCTCTACAATTTAGGTTGTTGTAGTCGAGCCTATTCTACATTAACTAGCTCGAGTTGGACTGTAATTTGTCAAGATTTATGCTGTTGTGTTATTTCATACACATGTTCTGGACCTGTCCAAGCAGGATAGCAATATTACACATTTATAAGTTTTCTTAATAATGTTCTTTCTGTGTCTATGTCTGAATCCTGAGTCTCCCACCGTTGCCCCACGGAGCAGAGGTGACGGCTTAAGCCGGAGAGACGCCTGAAGAGAAGTATGAGCGAGTGGTGCTGCAACAAAAGTCATCCAGTGCTCCGGGGCTGCAGCCAGCTGAACCCTGGAGCTGCATCCACAAGCGCAGATCCAGCCATGCCTCGACCCCTTTCAGCCACCAACCTCCAGGGCCCAGAAGCTGCCAAAGGGATTAAGTGACCAGCCCCTGGAGGTAGTGGAGAGTATGGCTGGAGCTGCCGTTGTCAAACGCCTCTGCCTCCACCCACCTGCAGCACTGTCACATAGGATGAGGTTTCGTGCCACATGGGGAGTTTAGTTGGGTGTTTTCCGGTGATTGTTTTGATGTGAGCATTGCTGGTGATGATTGATGAATAGAAGAGTGCTATTTAGGTCACGGAAGTTTGTGTCACTTTGCTTCGCATTACTTGTTATATGTTACTTTCCTATGTAGGTGAGTGTCGGTGTTGCTTATACTTACGTTAGTAAGTCACGTTGGCGCAATTTCATTTCAAAGTGGTATATGTTTTCCGTATGTTGTTTGTTTGGGTAACCCGCAATAAAAAACCCACGCACGTGACAAAGCTCTGCGCCTAGTTTCTGCCACACTCACAGCCTGATGACCGTGACACAGAGTGATCGATCCATACACAGTAGCACTGCGATAGGACGGAAGGAGGATGTAGTGGAGAGTTGGAAACAACACGTCTGCTACACATCTAACACACACTAGAGACCAGGTCGTCTTTCTGTCCTTCCTTCTGTCTGTCTACTTCCTTTCCACACCGATTGTTTTGACTGCACAGAGATAGGTGTTACTGACTAGACGTTCAACCCAATTGTCCTAAATGCCACACGCCTTTGTTGTGTGAATGAATACAATCAATTGTCCTTGTGGCTAAATCAATGAAATACAACGTTTTAAGACAACAAATTACATGTTAAAGCCAAATGTGCCTCTTAGCATCTTATAACCTGTAACCAAGGCATTAAACCTCTTACATGGTGATTTTGAAAATACATTTTGAAAGGTTATAAAATACAAAATGCAATGTTTGTTGAGCTCAATCTAAAACTTTTCGATCAATTGGACAGCAACATAGCCCCAGTACATGACTTGACTCAGAAGATGAACATTAATATGTTCCTGCCTGAACCCTTGGATGAAATCCACATTCCCCCAAGCATTGATCATGAAGACACACTGGTTGAAGTTGACTTTATCAAGCAGCTAAATCTAGTACATAGATAGCACCAACCAGCTCCTGCATTTACATTTCCTGACTAAATATATCCTATCTGTTTGATGAGGTGTTAATTAGCTTTATGCTAAACTAAAATTAGCAGGACAAATGAGCTAATGTAGCCCCTGTCCACAACAACAGGGCTGAAGTGGAGCCAGTGAAGAGCTTCAATTTCCTTAGTGTCCAGATTAACAAGTATGCAAGATGATGTTGAAACCACCACAACAGTGTCTCTTCCCCAATAGGAGAGCGAACAGATTTGGCACGGAGCCTCCGGTCATGAAAAAAACGTACACAGCTGCACCAATTAGAGTGTCCTGACTGGCTACATTACTGCTTGGTTTGGCAAATATGCTGCCCTAGAGCACAATGCACTACCAATGTTGTGTAGATCTAGGAGGAAAAGTGTCCATTTGGTCTGATTACAAAATAAAGCTTTAATATAACATAATGTGAAAAATGTGAAGGGGACTAAACATTTGTAATATGTACTGTACAGCGCTCCTGGGCAGGTGGACTGAATACAGGACTATATATATACAGTGTAGACCTACCATCCCAAGACATTCATATATAATAAGACGTTCTGATATTTATTTCTCAAGGCGGCGTTTGTGATAATGAGCGGGTAAAGCCTGGTCATTCGTGGTGATGCTGCAATGGCAACAAGAATCGTTTGAAATGAATCCAGACTGGGGATTTGAAGTGTGCACTGTAGAGAAATAGCAGCTCCAACCAAAACACCAAACCAAAGAGTTTCCAAATATTTTCCCACAATACACTAGGAACAGACAGACTATTGACCTGTCACTGTTCCCTACCCGTATACGCTCCTCCTTCTAAACTCGGTTTATTCTTTAAACGGGAAAAGAATGACTGCATGCTGCAGGAACTCAGTGCTGCGAAACATCTTTTTGCAGAGTATTGTGTGCAGTGTGGAGTTTGTCAGTCCAGCTTTCACACAAAACTGGGTTCATTAATTGGTCTAAATAAAGCAGAGTTACACGGGTAGGCAGAATTATTGTTCGTTTTATTGTGGACCAAGGCACAGTTCCTTTATCCTGTGTGACATCATCATCCGGTATTCATCTTTCAAATTTAGCATGGTCGCTACATCCCAACTGTGTAAACAACCGTGTTTAGATTATTTCAGAATTTCGCTCACTTGAAAAAATACCAACCTCAGAGGAGTTCGATAAACAGATGATCCAATCCCAGCCGTTTGTTCCCACTAGCAAGTCAGTGTCAGAGCTGCACTTCTGTCTTCCATTTAAACAGACGTAACTTGTAATGTAAGAGAACGATATGTATAAACATTAGTGCAGTAGGAGCATAGGTTGTAAATGAAGTAAACACTTTAAATATATGTGTCCGTGTGTTGAATCTGGTGGTTGGCATTTCACACCCCCCTAAATCTGAGGTTATTATCGTGATATGAAGCGGATCTGAGGGTGATCACCAAAATGTAACACTGACATGAATCGAGTCAATTGTAAGTCATCTGGGGGTGTGAAGCCCTCTAATCTACGCCCGTTCTACTCTACTGCGTGTGAAAGGGAAGTGTGCTCAAGCATTCTGCATGACTTGCTTGTAAAGTGCTCAAAATGGTGGTTTGTAAACAATTGAAAACAATGCTTGTCAAGCGCAGGCAAAGCATGCTGGGTTAGATGGCAGACATGTCGACTAAGTAAGTGACAGTGGTGCCAATCATATATTTTACCAATATTACAAGTAACGTGTACCTAGTAGACTTCTATTGTACAATTTGAAATCAATTGTCATGTTAGCTACCCTGACAGTACATTAGTGATACAGTTCAGCTGCCCTATCTGTCGATTAACTTGTCTCATCGGCAACTCAAGCAAAAATGTCACTTATCTGGGCAAGGTTGCTAACCTCCACAGTTTGTTTTACCAAACCCTAACCCTAAATACCTCAAGTGCATGCATGAACACACCTCGGTTCGAACAGAGAACCCAAAACATTCGCCTTCACAGAGAAGTAATGCCAGGCCAATATTCTGTCATATCAAAGGTGATGTAATGCAGATCGAAAGAGGGGGAGAGATTGAAGGAGAGTCGCCATATGTTCTCTCATTTCACCAACAGAGATCCAGCACATGGAGAGGAGCTGAGCAGAGGCATTCAGCCAATAAGCCTCAGTCTAGGAATCTATAGCAATCTCAAACAGGTGAGGGCAGGAAAATGAGGAAGATATATCGGCGAATAAGGTCTACAACACTTAACATTTCAGCATTTTGAAGCATGTATAATATACCATTTATATTAAGATTTTGTAAACAACGTTAAAAAAATGCTTTAAATGTGACTGACCATAAGGACATAAGAACACAGGTCGACGGAACACAAGGGACCTGGGTTAAGGGAACACAGTGCCCAAGCAATGTAGGTCTGAAGGAACCACAGTCCAGCAGCTCTGACATCTCCACAGCAAGTTAAGTGACAGCCAGTTACATGGAGTGAATCTAACAGAACGGCTGGCAGGCAGCATCTGGCAGACCAGAGACATCTAATTACCCTCGTTCTATGGTATTATGCTTAACTATAAACAAACAAAACAAGAATTTTCAGTGCCTATTTTTATTTCAAGAATAAATTGGAAGCAAAAATATACTATTCAACGAACCCACAGAAAGCAATCAATATCCACTATAGGAGCACACTAAGTACACACATAAAGACAAACTCATAATACATAGCTAAATTACCAACCACCGTGGTCGCTTTAGGGTAGACAGGCAAACGCACCTTCATCCCAGACCAGACAGCCCATGACCTTGAAATCTGTAGAGGCTGGGTGTAGATGTGGTGTGACACAATTGCATGTCACCTGCAAACAACCTTTAGCTGTGATACACTAAACTGTTCTATTACAGATTTGAAAAGGGAATGTTTTGCATGACATCATACAAGTGCAAAGGTTACACAGGCACAAGCACTAGCAAGCTGTCGCACAGAGTATTCTATTAGGTGAATATGAGGTGAACATTCTATTAGGTGAATATGAGGTGAACATTCTATTAGGTGATTATGAGGTGAACATTCTATTAGGTGAATATGAGGTGAACATTCTATTAGGTGATTATGAGGTGAACATTCTATTAGGTGATTATGAGGTGAACATTCTATTGGGTGATTATGAGGTGAACATTCTGTTAGGTGAAAATGAGGTTCTATTAGATTATGAGGTGAACATTCTATTGGGTGAATATGAGGTGAACTATCTATTAGGTGAATATGAGGTGAACATTCTATTAGGTGAATATGAGATGAACATTCTGTTAGGTGAATATGAGGTGAACATTCTATTAGGTGAATATGAGGTGAACATTCTATTAGGTGAATATGAGGTGAACATTCTATTAGGTGATTATGAGGTAAACATTCTATTAGGTGATTATGAGGTGAACATTCTATTGGGTGATTATGAGGTGAACATTCTATTAGGTGAATATGAGGTGAACATTCTATTAGGTGATTATGAGGTGAACATTCTATTAGGTGAATATGAGGTGAACATTCTATTAGGTGAATATGAGGTGAACATTCTATTAGGTGATTATGAGGTGAACATTCTGTTAGGTGAAAATGAGGTGAACATTCTATTAGGTGATTATGAGGTGAACATTCTATTGGGTGAATATGAGGTGAACTATCTATTAGGTGATTATGAGGTGAACATTCTATTAGGTGAATATGAGGTGAACATTCTATTAGGTGAATATGAGGTGAACATTCTGTTAGGTGAATATGAGGTGAACATTCTATTAGGTGAATATGAGGTGAACATTCTATTAGGTGAATATGAGGTGAACATTCTATTAGGTGAATATGAGGTGAACATTCTATTAGGTGATTATGAGGTGAACATTCTATTGGGTGAATATGAGGTGAACATTCTATTAGGTGAATATGAGGTGAACATTCTATTAGGAGAATATGAGGTGAACATTCTATTAGGTGATTATGAGGTGAACATTCTATTAGGTGATTATGAGGTGAATATTCTATTAGGTGAATATGAGGTGAACATTCTATTAGGTGAATATGAGGTGAACATTCTATTAGGTGATTATGAGGTGAACATTCTATTGGGTGAATATGAGGTGAACATTCTATTAGGTGAATATGAGGTGAACATTCTATTAGGTGAATATGAGGTGAACATTCTATTAGGTGATTATGAGGTGAACATTATATTAGGTGATTATGAGGTGAACATTCTATTAGGTGAATATTAGGTGAACATTATATTAGGTGATTATGAGGTGAACATTCTATTAAGTGAATATGAGGTGAACATTCTATTAGGTGAATATGAGGTGAACATTCTATTGGGTGAATATGAGGTGAACATTCTATTAGGTGAATATGAGGTGAACATTCTATTAGGTGATTATGAGGTGAACATTCTATTAGCTGAATATGAGGCGAACATTCTATTAGGGTAATATCAGGTGAACATTCTATTAGGTGAATATGAGGTGAACATTCTATTAGTTGAATATGAGGTGAACATTCTATAGGGTTAATATGAGGTGAACATTCTATTAGGTGAATATGAGGTGAACATTCTATTAGGGTAATATCAGGTGAACATTCTATTAGGTGAATATGAGGTGAACATTCTATTAGGTGAATATGAGGTGAACATTCTATTAGGGTAATATCAGGTTAACATTCTATTAGGTGAATATTAGGTGAACATTCTATTAGGGTAATAACAGGTGAACATTCTATTAGGTGAATAAAAGGTCAATATTCAATTTGGTAAATATGAAGTAAGCATTTAATTTTGTGAATATGTAGAAAAATGCATGACCTTTTTGACTCCTCAGTTAAATATAGTAATACATGTTGTTAATGTGTCTGATTTCTGTTTGTGTGTGTCCATCCAGGTGACTTTTTCATGGCCTTCTGCTTACTCTTTTACAGAGGGAGAGCAGAGAATGCCAAGCCCTGCACCTCAATAAAGCAGAAACTAACCACTACCCTCCATGATCACACAAACCCAGCAGAGGGAAAGAGAAAGAAATCTTCACTAAGTTATTGTGAAGCCAGGTTGGTTCCATACTGGTTCTATACACTCCCCACCGTGTTCACAGTACCACCCAATTTCTTAGCCACACACTGTGACATCAGGCTGGGTCCATATGTTCTCCTCACCAGGGTCACACGGTACTATCCAACCCCTGACCGGACTGGCTTCGGGCCAAACAAGACACCTAGTCAACATGTGAGCTCATTCCCATACACATAGTGAAATGTATTTGCAGATGGTGTGTTCTGTCCAGATGAACGCCGGCAAACATAAGGTGCTCGCGCGCACAAAACCATGTCAGTATTTACGTACAACCGCGTGTTTGAGCGTACACGTACACAAACACAAACAAAAGCAAGTGTTCCTTTTCATTAACGAGGAAGAGCCGAAGCAAAAACAGAGAGTGGGGTGTAATTTCCGTTCCTGCTGTCCTTCAAGGCAGTGCCAGCAGGCCGGACGTCTGGTCACTTAGAGCTGTTTGAACGTTTCCGCTGTCGCCGCGGTGAACCAGGGATGTCCTCCAGATTAAGGGCCAAGTCCCCTCGTTAAGCATCCTCGCCAGGGCTTTGGTCCGCTTCAATAATTGGCTTGTTAAACGCGAAGTGGCGGCAGATCCCTGTTCTCTTGGAGATGACCTTCTCCAGACTGTACTGTACATCTTAAAGCTGCGGCCCATTACACAGTATGGTTTTCACCACGATGCAACTTCTTCCTCTTCTGACCTCGCAGGGATTATTTTTCTCCTGAGGTCGTGGATTACTCTGCAGACTCGTATCTGTTGTCCCGTCGAACAGCACGCCGACACCAGCAACGGAGCAATTTGGAACCACGGAAAGAACTTGAGAACAACGCCATGGGGAACCGTTTAAATGCCATTGAAGAAAAATGGATCTCAACCTGGAATGTTTCAGCCGTCTAGTACCGAAATTGCATCTCACTGCAGAGGGGTTATAAATGGAAATGCGTACGGGCTTGTCTCTGATGCTGAGAAGTGTCGGTCCATGTTGGTCCCTGGATAGGAGATCAGATGCTGTGGCATTCGGGGTCCACTAGAATCTCATCCCTCTGGTTTAAATATCCTTGCAACTGGGCAGAGGAGACATTTCCCAGCATCGCTATGGTCTGTTGTCACAAATGATCCCATGTCAAATCCTTCACCGTTATTTCACCACATATGTACGCTAAGAGACAAAACATTTTCAGCTCAAGGATAAGGACACTTTACTGGTCCAAAACTCTTGACCACTGAGCTATCACGCCGCAAGGCTGCTCCTCAGATCACAATCATCCATTGTCCAAAAAACTGCTATGTACGGCACCAAAGATTTGGACTAGAATCAAGGCATTGCAGAGGACACACAAGCAGCCAATGTAGTATAAAAATACTGTTGATACAGGAACAAGACCCACGCAGCCTCGCTCTTACACACACACGCAAAAACACACACACATACTCACAAACACAAGTGTGTGGTATTAGACAGTCCGTGGACAGAACTGTCTAAATACCGTATAATGGAAACGAACGGTTCTCACCAAGGCTTGTGAGAACTGAACATAATGTACTGAATCATATTGACCATCGGTGTACTGAACTAGGAACAGGAATTTGCTGTAGGTTATAGCTGGTATGTCCAATGCACAGCTATAATCAGTCATCTGTATCACTGGGCTCTTTGAATAAGTGCTTTCTGTTTCTAACCATGAAGTGTCCGCACAGAATGCCTAAGACCAGCTGTTATGCTGGTTATGTTACCGGAGCTGACTGACCTGTCGATGTTATGCCGGACTGACACAAACCCACACACACATACATACACACACGCACACAAACCCACACACACTTACACACACATACACACACACACACATACACACATACATACACACACACACAGACACACACAGACACCCACCCGCAAATGACTGACACCTGACGGATAAAGGAACTGACAGGACATCTAGAATCGAGTGAAAGATGAATATCAATGTTTTCCACAAAGGCTCAGCAGGCCAGAGTAACCTTAGTTGAACAAAGACACCTTTGACACACACACACACACACACACACACCCAGAACACACACACACTATCAGGGCCCACTTAGGAGACTGTGTTCCTTCTTAAATGTTTATCAAGCCGCCACACCGTATGTTTTGACTCGAGCACCAATGACTTGTGAGGCTGTATCGCTCCTCAAAGTGTGCCGATTGTCAGTGGCAAGAAAATAGTGCACACCATTCTGGCTCTCAAGGTAAACACGGTGAGTGCCATTTGGGCTCTGAGCCTATCGTGGTCACAATCACAGCTTTATGTGATCGCTAAACACTACAGTGGAACGTAAAACTCAAAGGTACCTCAGAGGTTATAAAGGTATTATATTATATTGTTGATCTATGTAAATGTTCATACTGTTATTGCTTTATATTCATTCCTTTTAGGTCATTTGGTGAGGGATGTGTTTTCCCCAACAGCATCTGGCACGGCTGTTCTCACGCTCCCTTCTCCCCAGTCATGCCCAGAGCAGAAAGAAGAGCACACACAACACATAGAATATAGGACAAATGTCTACAAGTTTGAAGTTAGAGGCCAGTTCAATACGAGGTCACAAACTGCCTTGTGATCCACTTTATAATCGTAGCCGATGACTTGGTCAGGGCAGATTTAGATGGGAAAGCATGAAGTCCACCTTGAAAATCTGAACACTCAACCGTGATCACACACATTATGTCACACTGCGTATGTCTAAGAGCGAGGAGGGAAAATGCTGTGAGGAGAATCAAACAGCCCCTTAATGAAGTCACAGGGGAGATTCCATCTATATGAAGTCACTCTCACACACACACACACACACACACCACACACACCACACACACACACACAACACACACACACACACACAATCAGAAGAATGTCAAACCTCCCAGCTCACCACAACTAGGTAGTGGGACAGGGTTCCCTCTTGTCTCTCTACACGCCATACTTCGACACACAATATACCAGCACAGCATTAGGTGCGAGAGGATTAAATATGTCAGGCCTAATCGGTTTGTGGGCAACAGATCCTTGGCCCTAAGGTCCACTTTAAATGTCAGGTTCAGGTTAATTAAGCAACTTAACCAACCTTAAAGAGATCGAGTGTTTGGTGTTGATAGACCCATTAATTGTTCCCTCAGGGTTTTTATGCTATAAGAAATAACGGGAATGTCTCACAAGATCTGGTTGCCTTATATTTTATTTATATATTTATTTATATATTATTATAAAGCGTGGATACACACGTATATCCACAATGTTAAGGTCACTCGGACATCAAAATGTCCACATTTCATATTTATTTCATAATTATCTGTATGAATAGCTTTTGAAAGAAAACACATACTTTTTAAACTTTGTTTGAGAATTGTGTCTGAAAGGTCGGCAAATTACCTTCAGCAACAACACTGAAAACGCCAGCTATGAGAATCATACATAAAACAATCAGACCACGCAATGGACATTAGTATTTTATAAACTGCTAAGGGACCCAAATTAGCTAGAGAGCCCCTGACTGCTAGATGAGGAGGCCCAATATACAATTGCACTCAGGGCCCCCAATAGGCTAGAACTGGCACTGCATTATATAAATGAAAACATGTTGAGACCCCCCGCTGTCCCTGCAGCTACAACAGCCGCCACTCTTCCGGGACGGCGCCCCACAAGATGTTCGAGGGTCTCTGTGAGAATTGATAACCATTAAGCCACATACCATCAGTGAGGTCAGGCACTGATGTCGGACAATCACTGTTCCAATTCACCACCAAAATGTGCATTCCAGTTGGTGGTGTTCTCCTAGCGTTGGTTCCAGAGTCCGTTTGGAACTCGGTGGTAAATGATGCAACAGATGATAAGTACATTGTTTAGCACTCGGTGGCCTCGCTCTGTGAGTTCTGGTGGTTTACCACTTTGTGGCTAGGCTGTTGTTGCTCATAGGCTCTAACATTTCACAAATATACCACTTACAGTTGCATGAGGCATATAGGACATAAATTTCACAAACTAACTTGTGGCAAAGGTGGCATCCTCTGACAGTGTTAGTTTGAAGTCACTGAGCTATTCAGTAAGACCCATTGTACTGCAACAGTAAATTGATATTTTATGGCTATATGCTAGATTTTTATTGGTGAGCAATGGGTGTTGGTGAAACAATTCAACTCAATAATTAGTAGGGCTACTAGTAGAATGTCTAGTAGAATAAGTAGAATGTACAAAATGGTGTCCAATGGTCAAATGGTGTACATCTACATCTTTTCCCAAAAAGAATCATACTAAGCACAAACCAGATGGAATAGCATATCACTGCAGAATGCCATGGTAGCAATGCTGGTAGTGTGCGCTTAACATTAAAAACATACCAAACAGTGTCAGCAGCAAAGCACCCCCACACCATTACATCTCCTCCTCCATGCTTAATATTGGCAACCACACATGCAGAGTTGCTCTGTTCACCAACTCTACACCACACAAAGACACCGCAGTTAGAACCGAAAATATAAATTTGGACTCATCTGATCAGGACAGATATCTACCAATCTTATGTCTATTTCTTGTGTTTTGTGGCCCTACCAAATCGCTTCTTATGATTGGTGTCCTTGAGTAGTGGTCTGCAGTTCGATCAAAAAGGCCTGATTCATTCAGTCTGCTCTGAACTGTTGATGTTGTAAAGCATTTATATGGACTGCATTCTGATGTTCATTTCCTATTTATGAAGCTGATAATTCTACTGAACTTGTTCTCAGCAGCAGAGGTAACATGGGTCTACCTTTCCAGTGGTCAGTCGTCGTAAGAGCCAATTTCATTATAGCGCTTCATGATTATGCAACTTTGCTTGGAAAAACTTTCTAAGTTGTGGACATTTTTCTTGATTGACCTTCATGTCTTAAAGAAAGTATGACTGACATGTTGATTTGCTTATTTCAGTTGTTCTCGCCATACAGGAACTACTACAGTGCAGACATAATAAAGGTTTTCTATATACCAACCGTAACAGATCACAACAAAACTGATCATCTCAAACGTGTTAAGAGGGAAAGAAATACCACCTATCAACACTTAACAAAGCAGACCTTGTGGAAAGAATGCAAAGCCATCATCAAAGCAAAGGGTGGCTACTACGAATAATCTTAATATTACATGTATTTTCATCTGTTAATTACTTTTTGTGTTATTTTATAGTTTTGATGTGTTCACTGTTATTTTACAATGCGGAAAATACTAGAAAACAAATCCCAAAATGAATAGGTGTGTCCAAACCTTTGACTGGTACTGTATGTTTGCTCATGGAATCAATGAGTATTGTTTTGCTAATCTAATTCAAGTTCAATTCAATTTCACTGCTGCAATGAATAATAATACACAGGCCTGTTTCCAAGCAATCTGTAAACCACATAAATAATTAATGATAAGGACTTTGAGTTATTAACAATAAGAGGTGTAGCTGGAGCTTTTGATATGGACTATATATTACAAATAATTAGATATGTATACATATAATTCCATCATGACATTTTAGAACCAATAATAATACGTAGATAATTGTGATTGGAAAGCATTCATTGTCCAGGCGCAATTAGTATTTTGGAGATCTTTGTTGCATGTGAACAAAATCAGGTAGTTCTGATGTGTCTCATGTCCTGAGATGCCCTTTGCCTTTAACACAGTGCATATGTCTTTATTACACGCAAGCCTGATGACAAATGAGCAGCGCTCGAAGCACTCTCAAGCTGTTGATGAACTCCTAAGTCACATGGTGGGTCATATTTATTGTGATGCATCATGCAGCACAATATACGTTTCCGTGTTTGACCAAGAAAGATAGCTACTCCAGCAACTGGACTAAGGAATGGACAAAGCATCACCGTGCTGCATAGATGAAGGGAGCGATGCTCGATTCACTTGTCTAGAGTCGATTGATAAACTCGATTCAACCCTGAACTGATTCATCCGAAGGCACAGCTGGTCTACAAACGCAGTTGCATTAGACTCAAACAAGCAGCAATCGGAGTTGATCAGTCCACACACACACATAGGGTATCCATGCTATTCATCTCATAGGAATTATTTGAATAATGGCGACTTTATCTTCGGGTATGATAGATTCTAATAAATGCATTCGGGAGATTGAGGGAACAACAGAGGCATCTCCATCCCGCGGGTGCTGACGTGCATTCGGGCTCCTGCATCCCTGTGAGAGCGACTCTCATCATCATCAGTGAGGGATGAAGGCTGGCAACATCATGACCTCATCGGATGAGAAATCATTCAGAAAAGCCATAATGGCTGATTTTACTACTGCACGGGAAACTGTTAAATAACATCCGATCGTCTTATACCGGTAATAAAATCAGTATAAATGAGAGCTGTTTCGCTGTCCATCTGCATAGTGTGGCATGAATGCAATATACAGTCGGCTATGAATATGAACCACAGCTACCTATTGGACCTGAACAATGACAAACCCAGCCTGGGAATGGACCCAATAGGGTACTGTAGATTGGAAACCAAACATCCTGCGCAGGCTGTAGGCATGCATACACACAACAGGCGACCATTGAACATCCCAGGCACCCGGCTATTAATAGTATTCATTTGCATTTGCACTAACACACACAAAAAAACCTAACAGCTGTGAAATGGCTCCAACACAGTTATTGGTTGTCGGTGCTTATATGGTTTAAAATATGCCCCTAAACGCGCTAGGATTCACGGTACGGTTATATATAGCAGATAACACTGTTATATTGAGCTTTTGAACCTACTGAACAATGATGCAATGAAGCTTACTGTACCTGCGGAGATGCTGCTGCTGCCGGGGAACTTCACTGGGTTGCGGTGCGGTGGGCGTGTCTCCTCAAGCCACCTCCCCCCATACAGCCATATGGGGCATGTGGTTAAATCTTATAATACCAATAGATGCTCAAATTGGTCATTGATCACCTGTCCGCTGACAGCACAGCTGGAGGCAGTAAAATACTTTCTCCTACCATGTGAACGGACTGCCTGTGGTCGAGAAGTGTGCTCATTATCCTGTGGCGGTGGTGGGATGGCGGGATGGGAGGGTCCTCTCTGCTCTCCTCCTTGTCCCCTTTTCAAACTGATGTTTCGATTCACACTCAGTTCCTAGATAAACGACCCGCCCCCTTCAGTGACTGTAGCCACTACACAGTGAGGAAGGAAGCACTGTAGGCCACCCTGTGGCTCGAGTAGAGTAACTTAACATGTAGTTGTATGTATGCCTGCCATATTACATATTTGGATACATCCCAGTATGCACACGTCATTGGATAAGACGATACAATAAAACATGTCTGTGGTCATGTTATGATTTAGATTGCACGTAAAACCAGGCACTATCATCCAGTCACATGCAGTGAGTGTTTTCATATGTTTTTCCTACTGTCCAGTTTATAAAACACGGTGCAATGCAGACTAGTAAAACATTTATAATAAAGATCAATACAATTCAGTAGAGGGTGCCTACCTTTTTGCTGTGTAGTGGTGCTAGTCTGTCATTGGATCAACAGAGTGCAAGTGTCTTCTATACTTCAGCATAACAAAGACCTGTGGGACCTCCCAGTAAACACTTTAGTGCTCTAGCGGTGCCACACCGGTTGCCAGGTTATACTATATACAAGAGTCACCAGGATGTTATATACCAGAGGTGGCCAAGCAACCCTTCATCTAGGGAGCTGGTGGCTAGCTATTTACCGTCCCACACAAATGTAGTCAGCCCTACTACACATTACATTCACCACATTGATTATCTGCATTTAGTGTAAGAGCATGCCTAAAAGCATAAACAGCTATTTTAAATAAAACTATCGCAATACAACTATCTGTCAGATTGACTCAGGTTTATCACACCATCAACCTTAAACATAGAAGTAGTTGAGTGTACAGAGGGGAAACATACAGAGACAACAGATGCACAACTGGTACATAGATTTTTGTCAATTTAGCTCTTTTGTAATGTATGCTTTATTAAATCTTTCCTACATACAACCAACAGCACATTTCACAGAGCAATTTGGACGTTTGTGCTTCACGTTGTCATGCTAAAAAGTGAACTTTGTCCCAGTTTCAGATTCCCAAGTGGATTTTTCTGTACATAGTGAGTTGTTTTCTCTCCTATACTGAGATGTGCCTGTGGCAATGAGAAACCTCCCCAGAACATAATGCTGTTACCACAGGACATGCAGCCTCCCCCCGTCATCGCCTCAGCAGCCCCAGAACAGTTTCCAAACTGCACTTGTCATATTTGAGGTCCCATAGTTTGTCCATACGCTGAGGAGACGTATGTCACAAATGGGGGAAGCCACGAGTCATCCAACCATTGACCGGTGGGCAGGGCAATTTTTTATTTTATTTTTTCAAAGCAAAGAACCAGAAAAAGGTAAAACACATTGAAATGAATCAATATCAGATTAATTAAATTCACTTTCGTTTCCACCGGATACACAACTTCAGCGTGACCGTGTGCAGTTTCGTGAACTCCCATTGAAAGATAGTTGGTTTGAAGACAAAGACTTCCTCTGAGGCCTACTTTATTTAGCTACAGACATACGTTCTACTTGTGAGCTGTTGTGTCCCTTTGGTCCTCAATGCATATACAAATGGTCTTGTGTTCCATAATATTTCCCCACCCCCTCGTGGCGATCTTGTGACGGAGGGAGAGCCCAGAACTGCATAGGAAATCCTACACCAGACTGAGAGAATAATACCAATGGAGC
This sequence comes from Dallia pectoralis, assembly GCA_029465975.1. Taxonomy (NCBI): domain Eukaryota; kingdom Metazoa; phylum Chordata; class Actinopteri; order Esociformes; family Umbridae; genus Dallia; species Dallia pectoralis. The sequence goes on from CM055753.1 coordinate 2,487,160, forward strand.
GGGTATCATGTTCATGTGATCGGGGTAATGGATTGAGCCAGTGGCGGGCGGGAGGATCTGGAATCCCTGTTGACTTCGTGATGACGTCACATGATGACGTCAAATGATAATATCGTAAAAGTCAAGGCAGTCCGGTCAATTTTCACAGATTCTATAATTATGGTTGAACAGAGTAAAGGTCATGCTTCCAATGTTGCAGAAGGTACATGAGAAGTAAGATATCATCAAAGCAAAAACGCTAAACGTGCTTTTGAGTAGAGTGGCAACTAGGGCCATTTCTATGCAGTACGTGTCTATATATCATACCTAGGTAAATAGTTTAATAATTTACATTAAAGAAAAAGCCCAAATACTGTAATATTAGGTGCAACAGTCACACCTAAAGAATACCATGAAATCACAGTTACAGCTTAACACTGGAAAACAAAAAAATATATAGTTTATTGTATTTGATCAAAAGAAGAAGCACTTGAGGTAACTAGACAGATATGAAATAACAATCAAATAGATACAAACAGGAGTCTGACTATTTCAAGTTAGGTACAATTTTATGCAGTTTTAATATTGTTCCAAAACTTGACATTCAGCATTCTGTGTGTGTATATATATATATATATATAAAAATGTATGTGTTGTGTATATATACATACATTCAGAGGCAACATTGCAACCATATGATATTGAACCTATAACGCTGAAACTGCATTTGTCAAAATACATTCTGATCTGGCAAAATTTAAGTTAGAAAAAAGGCCCTTGAAATGTCACCAGTGAACAAGGAAAATACAGTTTATGCAAGACAGCAGATGGTGTAGGGGTCAAATATCTTTCATGGCACCCTTTATCAACTCACACTTCAGATTGGTGTTTCAAGACACTAGACACTAGACGTGGAAATTATAATTAAAGTAATATAGTGCATTGGGCAACGAAACATGTACACAAGTATTTCTTAAATTTCCTTTCTGGTGATAAAACTGGGAATCAATCAAAAATAAAGTGATGCAGTCTAGAATACGGTAGACTGGTAACGATTATGGATGTGTATACAGAATCCATCTGTTCCACCAGAAAATCACTACCAATAGCTGTCAAAAACTAGCAGGCACTGATGTGTCCACTATATATATTGCTCTTAAAACACCAAACATAACACAATATCTGGTAAATCATTTTAAGCCTGTTTCACCCGTTGGTCTATGAGTTTCAATTGCTCCTAAAACTAAACCATGTCTTGTGGGTGGATGGAACCACTAAACCTTTACCTAAGAGTTTAGTTAATGTTTAACTCAGATTTCAAAGTATCTCTAGTGCTCTTAAACGTTTGAGGAACCGGGCCTAAAGAGAAAATGTAAATGTAATGAACAGGAAACGGATCCTTCAGAAACACGTGATTAGTGTTAACTTGATAACACACATTCAGTTTGTTTCAGGTTACTGTGGAAGATAACCTGACCAAACAACTGAAGAAAATAAGATACATTACTGTAGCAAAAATAACAATCACATAACAATATTGATTAAACCATATGGAAAAATGTTATGCTAGAAACAATTAAAAAAGACAAACGACCGCTTTCTTCACACGGCAGAGTTTTTTTTACAAACCTACTAACCGAAATGGACGGCCTACGCAAAAACCCTACAATCGCCACGGTTGTAAGCCCTCGTGAAATGTGTGTGTATTTAGTTGAAGTCCCGGTTAGCGAGAATGAGAGGAGCTACCAGAGTCCACAGGTATAGAGCCAGGCCAATCCAGCTAGAGCTGATCTTCACCCACACAGCTGGCATGCTGCTCTCCATGGTCTGGTAGGTCGTGTCAGGTCTGTGGAGTGAAGAGTTCAGCATCAACCACAAACACAAATAAGAAACCAGGCCTGAAGTTCACAAATCAGAAAAAAAGGCTCAAAGCAAGAGGAGATTGTCTTGCGGAGATCCACTTTATGGATTTACCAAAGTCACGGTTGTGTGCCTTAAGGTCGTATTTGCATGCTGCGGTAAAGCTTAGGCCTTAGCACTGGGAGCTAACCCTAGTCTACAGTCTTCAGTTCCACATTAACCCAGGCCACTCTCTCTGTTCAGTCAGACATAATCCAACCGACCGGATAAGGCTACTTACTGGTACCAGTTGGTGAGAGTCATCATGATGTAGAGGGAGGCCAGGAACAAGCTGAAGTGGAAGAACGAGTAAGAGTAGGTGACCCCGTCTTCCTCGTTGTCCACTGCCCGCCTGACCCCGTCGTCCCCTTTGGCCGCCTCGTGGTCGTCCGCAGCAATACCCTGCGTTTCCTCAGTCTGCATGAGCCTGTTCACCTGAGTGTTATTGGACGAACGGATGCTGTGGGAGTGAGGAGAGCATCAAGGAATGTGAATTTCAGTGGGAACAGAACTCTCAAGTGGCGTTTCCTAAACGATGTACCGAAACCGGCGCCGGGTTGTGATGTCATACCTGGCGTAGAGAGTACAGAAGAAGAAGATGATCAGTCCTACTATGCCTTGTGCATCCCACCACTGGACCACTTGTCCTGGAGGTGTAGCCGTGGTAACAGGTGCAGCAGTGGGGTTGGTGGGGTTGGTCACAATACTCAATAGACTGGGGTTACAATTACGGTCTGGAGGGAGAGTTACAATGCTGTTATTCTGAAGTACATTTCATATTTCGGCCATTTTATAACCTTTTTTTGTTTAATGGAACGTGGTAGTGTGACAACGCTTCTGCATATTTGTTGACTCGGATCCAGAGCGTCCAATCAAAAAACCCTATCGGCACACGTGCAGGCTGCTTGAGGCACGTTGTCATAAAAGTACATTAGGATTTGTAAAACAAATTTCAAGATATTTCGTAAAAAGCTAACATCGTGCTGACACAAAAAAATTGTTGTCCGTGGAAGTTATCCGAAACTCTCTCTGCTGTCTAAAAAGTTAATCACCTGATGGACACTTGTCATCAAGCGTATCAATGTTTAACCTTTAACGACACAACTGATAGCTACAACATTCAAGCTAGTAGTTGTTTATGCATCATCTTAAAGGCCCACACTGCAAATATCTAGTTCCACCCCTGCACACTTCTAAAATCAAAAGGTGTTTCTGTATCCAAGTGGGAAAGGGAAATTTACCCCCGATTAATCAGGACACTCACAGCATGCAAACGCATCTCATTGGTGAAACATGACTTCAAAACTGGGAACCTTTCACCGCCCACTGTTCGTATTGTGCTAATGTATTCTCGCAATGACTAATGCTAACGTTACAACAGACATACATACATATGTTAGTTAAAGAAGCATTTAAAGGTAGCAGAGACGCAGCGGCGACGCAGCGGCTGAAAGGTATACAGGCCAGTGGATCCTGCTCTATTTTGAGCAGTGGCGTGTTGCTCATTAATGATATAGATGTACATGACATCAGGTGATGAGTCAGCGTGCCGCTTGAAGAAGCTGTGTGAGTCACGGTTCAGACGGGTCATCTGTAACACTTTCTGAACCACGACTCTAAACTAATGACCACATATGCATTCGTTGCTAATATCTTCCACCCTTTCCTCCCCGCCCAAATATCTCCCACACTGCCCCCCTCCCAAATATCTTTCAAACTCCACCCTCTCTCCCTCACGCCACGCCCCCCACCCTCCCAAATATCTTTCAAACTCCACCCTCTCTCCCCCACCCTCCCAAATATCTTTCAAACTCCACCCTCTCTCCCTCACGCCCCCACCCTCCCAAATATCTTTCAAACTCCACCCTCTCTCCCTCACGCCCCCCACCCTCCCAAATATCTTTCAAACTCCACCCTCTCTCCCTCCCGCCACACACCCTCCCAAATATCTTTCAAACTCCACCCTCTCTCCCTCCCGCCACACCCCCAGCCCTCCCAAATATCTCCCACACTTTCCTTCCCTACCAAATATCTACCACACTTCCCCCCTCTCTCCCTCCCTCCACGCCCGCCCTCCCAAGTATCTTCCAGACACCCCCCTCCCATCAGCAGGGTCGGGACACTTACTAGGATTGTTGGTCATGGCGGACCATGTGACATACATGGTGTAGAGAGAGATGAGTGAAGCCTGAAGCAAGCCTGAGCTAGGCTGGGCCTCCTGGGGTAGAATAATCAAGCCAATTAGGAAATAAGACACACCCCAAAATTGTGCACACTTCAACTACAATGTTGGATGGCGATTTGCAGACAGTAAAATTGCAAATGTGTCATTAATATATCCAGTTGAAATTCAACAATAGAGAGATATATAAACACAAGGTAGAAACTGAATTGACTAGATGTTGGATTCATCTCTCACCTGAACTTTGGGCAGGACGGCCACAATGGAGACGACGATGCTGAAAATGAAGTTGAGACTGATGAAGACCTTGTTCTCAGTGCAGTCGTCCACCTTGGTGTAGTAGACGTAAAACAACACCACCGCAGAGAAGGCCAGGGCGTAGTGCAGCACGGTGAACGTCAGGAGAGCTGCGAGACGAGACAGATTTAGGAAACACGTCCGTACACGCTTACTTCCTGAACTGACTGAAGAGAAAACCCCCAAAAAACATTCATATAGGTTTTAATTTAAATGAGACAGAACGCCCAGGTGTTAAACCCCAAAACCCCCATCAATGCTTCAGTACCAGCGAACCAGCCTTTGTTGTTCCCCTCTTCAGCTCTCTCCAGCCAAGACTGATTCCAGGAGTGGGCGAAGTCCACCAGCAAGATCAACTGGATGATGATGAAAATAAAGGAACCCACTAGGCCAAAGTAGAACCACACTGGAACACAAACACGCTAAGTTTGTACGATATTTGGGGAAGTATATTAAATACACGACAGATATTAAACATTGTAGTAGTGACGGGTACCGGTGTTGAATGTCCCGTCTGGAATAAAGAAGGCACCGACGGTTATTCCGACCAGGATAAGAAACTTGAAGAACCAGAATCTGAAAAGACAGAGCCGCAAGCATTCATTTATTACCCGACGTCATAGAAAAACCGGTCCTGTGCTTTTGTACAGGATATTTTCTCATCATATTGACACTGGCAACTAAACGGATAAGGGTGCAGAGACATGCAGCACCCTGGTCCGTCCAGCAGAGGACGACATTGTATCACTGAATATCATTATTCACCGCTATTTAAAGTGAACTACAAACCCGTTCTGCAGGGAGGCTCGGGGGTCCTTGCTGCTGCGAACACGGATCATGATGATGGAAAACAAGAAGAAGAAGCAGGCCATGGCGAAGCACATGCGGTACACAGACTTGTAGCCCAGAATGATGCTGCAGTTTACTTTGTTTTGCGGGACGCCTGGGATGGGAATGGAGGTTCCGTCCACACAGAACCCTGGAATCTGAGGTCGGGAAAATGAACAAACAATGAGCGGAACGCGACAGAAGATGAGCTTAAAGACAGAGCCGTCAAGACCACGTGACCAACGGAGTCAAAACTGGGGTCTCCTGCAAGCTACATATTTGTATTAGCTTGCTGAGCAAATTCTGTGGTGACGCTCATGGAGTTCCCACAAGTGTATGAGTCTCAAGCAAAGCTACTTATCAAGCCGACCAGACCAGGGTTGCATGGTGTGGCTTGTTGTGGTATTACCTTATTTAGTTGGGTCTCCATGCCCGGCAAGATCATAATGACAGAGACCACGGTGCCCAGCAGTAGCAGGAAGGAGAAGGCCAACCTGGACACGGTGGAGTTGTAGGTAGAGGGACAGCATCCTGACAGGAGACACGGAGCTGAGCCACACAGACAGGATGCCTGGAGGGACAGAGAGCAAGAACAGTAGGACAACACAGTCATATTTTACAGACAACCACCCGTAACACAGACTACCTGGTAGAAGGCATTATATAACAACATTTACTCTTGCAGGGTCCAGTTGCGTGTGGTTTGTTATTGTCCCAGCAGCCATTGCAACATGTGTTTCTCATCCAAAACAAACACAGACAACTGATGTTTGTGTTGACGGTAATCAGGTGAGTGATAATGGCAGGGGGTGCTATTTAAAGTTAGATTGACGCGGCAACACACACTAACGCCGTTCCCTTTGTACTTCTCAAACCTCTCAATTCCTCGGTCTACTACCCTAACGCCTCTTTCCCAAAAAGCACTGTTGGAGATCCACGGTTTCTCCCAGTGGACCTGCTTTGTCAATTGGTGGGAGTAAAACAGACTATATTGAGGAAGTGCATGTGATATGTCGTATGATGTCAAAGAATCTCTGATTATGCTAGCAGACAGTCAAAAGGAGAGACTCTGTATGTATGAACTATTGAACTATTGAGGCATGAGCTGGATAAGCCCAGAGACACGTTCAGTTGTGAACTGAGCATCATTTGTGGCATAAATTGTTATCTGGAAGCTGTTTCTGACCAGGACCCAACATTATTAAAACATGATGCCCCACACAGGCCTAAAACTAGGAAACGAGACAGGCTTTCTGCTGACGTGGGAACGTAGAATTTAATTCTGGATTCGTTGACTCTTACAATATCGACACAGTGCAACCACAGGCGAGTTTGCCACCAGTGTGTGGTCAGCACCCATCTAAAGCTCTAGGTAGGCTACCTGCCTTTCTTGGGAAAGCATATTCAGCCACAGCTCTTTAACTTCATATTGCTCTTTCAGGTTTTGTTCAGTTATACGTAGCTATAGGCAGGTAGTGACATGTGGCAATATATGAAATGGTGTTATATGCTAGAATAGAGGTGGGTTAGGCTATAAGGAAACCTTCAGGTAATAAATAAACTGAACAGGATTATTCAACTCTGGAACATTGGGAACACACTTATAGTCACCATCACCGGATATACTTATTGAACAGGATATTATTCAACTCTGGAACACGGCATAAGAACCATATAGTTCCTTGTAGTATAATTTAAACAGGAGGAAGAGACGACGCACATTAATAGTGCCCGAACCCGGAAATACACGAAGATCAAACTTTTGGAACAGAAGAACAAAACACACACATGTATCTTGACCACTGTTAATGTTTTAAGTATCTAAACCCACTTCACATTGTCATAAACGTCGTATAATACATACGGCAACGTGTGTATCGTTTAAAATATGAATATGCATGTTATGCAAATAAATAAACTCATACTTACACAGCTGGCGATCGAACACAGCGCCAAACACGCTCCCATTTTAGTTTAAAATAAGTAATACGCAATACTGGAAAAGTGGAAAAACAGAAATGTCAAAAAGTCAACAACCCACGATATCAATATGTCATTTCCTACGACGCGAACCAAACAACAAAAAGGGCGTGGTCTTAAAACCAGGAACGCCCGTTTGTAATTCAACCCGGTTGGTAACAGGACACCGTGATTGGTCCAAATGTGTCTGCCAACTGCTGGTGTATATATGTACTCAACTGGTACATGCCACATGGATTATGTGTTCAACCACATTACTCACTTACATTCATTCTGTTATATTTAATGGCTTTTATTTGCATTTTTGGGAAAAGGGCCGGGTCGGCTATAACACTCTGGGGGCACCGGTGGTCAAGATCTTTGGGCCACTAAACTGTGACAGTGAACACATCTTTCACGTCCTTGACCCCGTGTTCAACTTGACTACTCACACACACCACCCTCTAAAACGATTTAGAAGAACAATTAAGGGTTGCACAGTTGCCATACCAACCAGTGACTCAGCCTGTCAAGATGCTCTCAGTGGTGTGGCTGTTTTCGAGGAGAGATGCGTATAAGGGTGCATTTGTGTTTGAGGTTCTGAGGTCCTATGCCAACTATTTCCAGCCTGTATTGGAGAAGAGACACCAACATCCTTTGTTAGCCACTATCTTGGTTTTTGTGCACCATGGTCATTTATTGATGATACGGACATCAAGGAACTTTTAGCTCTCTACCTGCTCCACTCAAACCGATTCGATGTGGAAGGGGTCGTTCTGGCCTCTCCCTTTTCTGTATTCCAGAATACTGTTGGCGATGAGGAGGGGATTTCTGTTCCCTCCTTTAGGCTCTCTTATTGTCATTGTGTCTGCGACTAAAAATATACTATCCCACAGAACAAAAAGGCCAGATAAGTTATTAAGTAAAGCCTGGAGATACAGTGGCTGTTCCTCTGCCGTGTTAGGTTACAGGGAGAATGGAGCGCCTGTGATGGGGAAAAACAATAGAAATATCACTATTCCAAACTGAATCTGTTATATGGACTGCCTTGTACACCTCTATAAAAGTGGTTTTAAAAACAAAGAACTGTGTAATTACCTGTGGAACTTATTATGTATAAAAGTATGGGACTATTTCTTTATAACTATGTCCTTTTTACTAAATCTGAGCATGAAGTAACGACTGGTAGGCTGGCGCAGGCAGCAATACACACTTAAATGGGTGTGTCCCAGTACTCTGAACGACCATCAGCGTAATATATTAATGCATTAACCATCTGGTGGCATATATGTATTTGTAATGAGCCATGAATATCACATAACCACATTTCTCCCCTCTCAAAATATTGAACTTGTACTACAGATCTAGTCTTTCTTCTCTTTTTACATGCTTTGTTTCAGTTTGAGTCTACATACTTTTTAATACTTAGCTTTTTATGTGGCTTGTGAGCTTTGTGCTTCTCTGTGAATGAATAACATGAGGAGAAGCATGTTGGTGAAACCACTGCCTGTTTTTGAGCCTGACTCACAGTATCTGACTTTGAAACAGGGTTTTCCTGTTGGTGAAATGCTTCACTTAATACAGTCTGTGGCACATTGCCCACATAATGAATTGGAAAGCAAGAATACAATTTGTCCTCTTTCAACACAACTTTAGTTTTCTGTAGGTTATCTAATGAACATGTCTTTTAACCACTTTAAACCATCTCCCGTCATTGCATGTGAAGAGACAAAACGACTCATTGATTCTATAAATCCCAGAATCCATTTTGATCAATTACTGACAATTCTGTTAAGGAAAAGGTCCCCGCTTTTCCTTTTAGGTCTAAATAGACTTGGTCCAGCATTAAAGCATAGTTTACAACCTAATTACATCCCATTCAGGTGTCATTCTTTAGCTCAACAGAAACTGTGACTGGTGAGTCGCTCTGCTCTGACCCCTGGGGGTGGGGGGGGGGTTATGTATGAAATGAGAGAATGCGGTCTCTTTCTCTCTCCATCGTAATGAACCAATACACCAGATGACCGCATCACCTTCTCATCTCCCCACTGCCACTCTGTCTTTCACCAGCAGAGTGTCAACACTGTTCAAAAGTTTGGCAAAAACCTGTTATATTAGCTTAGCATTACCAGAAAGAGCACTTGTAAAAGCCGGGGTGTACTGGAATACCTGTAACGTGTAATTTAGTGGATGAAAGTGATACTGTGTGACTAACCTCCCCTGTTGCTCATCTAGCGAATGTACTGTATATCATCCAGAAATATACGTCCAACAGTTCAATACCCCTACTCTGGATACTAATGCAGCCCTGTTTTCTTTAGGTGGCCAAATGTCTTTTAACAAAGAGGACCAGGAACAAGGAGTCTCTTTCCAAAACATGACTTCCTGTGTGGCATTTTACCTTGGGGACCAAAAGGAAGATCTTACATTTTCTTTTTTCCCCCTATGACAGTTGGTTAAAGAGTGAAAAGGTGTGTGAGAACAAATGCTAACTGCAAAGGTCAGACTCCACGCGAAAAACAGTTGGGGTCATAAAGTTGCACTAGATCTTGGCAGAGAAGGATATTAATAGGGACCTTTTCTGTAAGACGCCAAAACACATCAGACTCGAAGAACGGCTTAATGTTTTTTTTCTAATCCAGGCCTGATATCATGCTGAAATTCTGCTGATTCTACGGCATCTTACGGCGTCTACGACGTCTGTTGTACGTCATTCCTCTTAATTCTTTACACAACCTACAGATGGACTGTGTCTGAAATGTTGTCTGAAATTGTAACACCTGCTACTACCGCCACCAGTCAAGCCACAGTAACACCAGCTACCACCACCACGTACCAGCCAATAAGAACTCCCCATTCAGCGGAATTCTAACACCTGTTCATAATTAATGTGTGTGTATATATATAAAGTCCTGTGTGTTCTATGTTCTTTGTCAGGTATTGTTTGTCATAGGTTAGTTAATCAGTGGGCTATTTCAGGTTCCTGGTTAGGTTCACTGGTGCTTGTTATTAATATAATGTTACATAGGTTATTTAATCAGTGGGCTATTTCAGGTTCCTGGTTAGGTTCACTGGTGCTTGTTATTAATATGTTACATAGGTTAGTTAGTTAATCAGTGGGCTATTTAAGGTCCCTGGTTAGGTTCACATGTGCTTGTTATTAATATAATGTTACATAGGTTAGTTAATCAGTGGGCTATTTAAGGTCCCTGGTTAGGTTCACTGGTGCAGATATTCATGTTTTTTCAAATCTTATAGGAAATGCTGTCAAAATCATAGAAATATAATTGACAGCTTTATAATCCTCACACAAGTCAAAAATTGATCCTTTAGATACATTCAATCCAAACGGAAATGCTAAATCGTGGCTTCGGTTGTAAGCTATATCATATTAGACAAGGATGGTATACCTGCCATGCTATACAGGGCCTCTCAGACCATGTGATGGTCCACCTAATTACATTTTACAGGTAAAAATTAAAATTCTAAGCCTGTTGAAACAAGTTGGATAAGTCGGTAGCTCAGTGGTAGAGTACATGCGTTGTATGTATGATGTCCAGGGTTAAATTCCCTGCTTCTCCACAGGTCGCAATTGCAAATGAGAATTTGTTCTCAAGTGGCCTATCTGGTAAAATATATTAATATATTATACAAAAAATAAAGAAATTCTAAAAGGTGGAGCGGTGAAGCCAAAGAGACTAAGTGATTTTCTGGACTGTACTGATTGGGCTATATTATGGGCTGCCACAGATAATCTTGATGAATATACTGAAGCTGTTACTTCATACATCAGCTTCTGTGAGGATAGTTGCATCCCAACTCAAACAAGGGCTCACCATAATAAGGACAAACCCTGGTTCACAGCTAATCTCAGACATCTGCTGGCGGGGAGGAGGCTTTCAGAAGTGGCGACAGGGACCTACTCAGAAAGGCTAACAACTTATCCAAGGCAGTTAAGGAGGCCAAGTGCTTGTATGGGGACAAACTGAAACAACAGCTCTCATAAAATGACTCTGCTTCGTTCTGGACAGGGGGATTAAACCGATAACAAATGCAAATCACCCCAGGCTACCGACGATCTGCAACTTGCAAACGACCTAAACTAGTTTTACTTCAGATTTGAGAGTCAAAGTAGCTGTCCTGTCTGCACTCCCCCGTCAGCTGCGTCCTGCCACCACCAACAGTCCCCGTTTTCCAGGGCTCGCCCACAACCAACCATCCCAGTTGACACCTCCCCTGAGACTACAATGGCATCTACCTCCTTTCCTGAATCTACTATGGGACTCTATGTGAGGTTGGGGAAACACCTGTCGGACTATCTGACCATAATCACTGGCACCCCTCAAGGCTGTGTCAGGTACCCTCTTATCATCTCTCTGAATACCAACAGCTGCACCTCCAGTCACCACTCTGTCAAACTTCTGAAGTCTGAAGATGACACCACCCTCATTGGTCTGATCTCTCATGGGGAATATACCATCTACAGGGGGGAAATCGACCGGCTGGTGTCCTGTTGCAGTCTCAACAAGTTAATTTTCTAAAGATAGTGGAGATGAGAGTAGACTTTATAAGAAGCCCAGCTGACCTTCATCCCATTGTCCAGGAGGGCTCCCCTGTCAACAGAGTGGAGTCCTTTCGCTTCCTGGGCAACACCATCACCCAGGACCTCAAGTGGGAGCTGAACATCACCTCTCTCACTAAGAAAGCACAACAAAGACTGTAGTGCCTGCGGCAGCTGATAAGGTACAAATTACATTAGGATCTAATTTTAGGGCAAACTGTTCAACTCAGGGGCCACATCAGATGATAAAAGATTTGTGGGCTAGACAAGCACAATATTTAAATGTATACACCTAACATTTATACTGTGGGTGTGTTATTACATATTATTTCATACTTAAACCTGGTCATTGCAATCTGCTCACACATCTAGACACTGCACCTTTGCACAATTCAGACGTATTCTATATATGGTCAGAAAAAAATCCCTGTGTGTGTAAACAGACTTGGCAAATAAACCTGATTCTGAGACATTCAAATAAAAAGAAAATAACATTCTACTACCTTTCTAGTATACATCAAGAAGGTGCTTTAAATTAACCCCTTTCTTTTCCCAACATTCCACACTTCCTAAATGTTGACACTCCAGTTCTTATCAGAACATCCTTAGTGTTTACATACATGCATACCAGCTGTAGATCTGTATTCCATAATAAGACCTGTTGACAGACCGCTGGATAGTTCCGGAAACACAATCCACTTCTCGCTGTTCTGCCATTGGACAAATACGTTAAAGTTGACCACTTTGAGTGGTTAATCATGGCACTTGCTGACGTTTTCAAAGAGAATCATACAATAAAACGAATGCGTATATGTTCTGAAATTATATTTTAGGTAAATCAAAATAGAAAAATATTGCGCGCCCCTCTTTTTGGAGATATCTTGGTACGGTCTTTGCAGTTGCACTTGGAGCGCACGTTGAGCCAAAAGGAGACGTGAAGCCTGCTCTTTATGAGGAGCCGTGGACCCATGTTGGGGGTTATTGATCTGGTTGTCATATTTAAAAAGTAAAACACCCCTGTGCGGCATCATTACGGTGTTGCCCCGAGAGATGAGGAGGAGGTTGCTGGGTTACCGGGACTAGTGGCTACTACACGGACTCGCATCTTATCATTGGATCCGGTCGGTGAGTTGCGCTCCTATATGGGGATGGAGAATTAAAAGCATACGTGCTCTTATGTTGTGTTGCACATCCTATCCGGGTGGAAATTGCGTGTGAGGGCTCTTTATAGTTCATAATGTCACAATGCGACACTGTCATGCGTTTTTATGAAGGCAAAGTCCATCTAGATTGTTGAACAGTGCGTCAACAAGCTATAGTGTTATTATTATTTTTACTATTAACGGTTCCTCTGAAAATCGCATTGCCCAATGTAGTACCTACAATTGTCAAACATGTTAGGCCAATGCAGAGTCGTCTGTGGTCGTCTAGCTATTTCTATGGTGGCAGAACATGCCTTATAATGTGAGATTGTGTCTGTTGGTGAGTCTGATCGCTGTGAAAAATGTTCCTTATTGCTTCACGGTGGGGTTCACATACTAGAGATCCAGATGAGCTTTCATTTCGGCTCGCATGTAATTGCCCCGATCTGGGGACGAGGGCAGCATCAGTACCACTGTATGCCAAACAGAGCATCCTAATGAATGCACTATAAAGGCAGTTGTTGATGTCCATCTACAGAATAATCATACTTATTTTGAGCCGGTCGACAGTTTCCCTAAAAGCTTGCTCCCCCAGACTATTCTGTGTGTTGTCAAACACATTATGTAAAATCTGCATTTATGCATGGGGGGCCATGAGCAGGGTTTTTTTTGCAGCAGGGTCCAGCTTTATCACAGTTTAGCTTGCATCGGATGTGTCATTTTAGTTTGTTGACCTAAGGGACACAAATTACACTCTGCAAAACGCCGGACAAGTTATGCCTATATGGCGCCATCATAGCTTACGGTAGCAGGGCAGATTCCCATGAAGCACAAATAGAAAGCACAGGCAATATATTAAAACAAAAAGGCAAAGGAAAAGTCAAAAGAGTCCATTCTTAACAACTTTAAAGCAGCGGCATGATAATTGCTGACAAAGAAAGATGGATTAAGATCAAATGAAGCTGTGCACAAGCCTGTCCAGACCTGCACAAGGCTGCAGTTAGACAATTGCACAGGGCAGAAATGAACATGTGACAAATCAGTCAGAGCCCCCTTGGAAATCTCACTCTGTCTAAAGCTATTGTCTTGGAACCAATCAATCAATCACATGTATTTTATAAACCCATTTTCTTTAAAACAAAGTTGTCAGAAAGTGCTTTTACAAACACCTTGCCTAGGGGAACGATTTATTGAACTGTGTGTTTCTAACGTCACATGCTTTCTTTACGTGGGGCTAATACTTAGTGGACACACTCTCCTCATTGGAATTGTATGGTCCCTGAATAGATCATCTTCACTGTGTATTTGAGACACGCTGTCATTCCAGTCTGACCTCCTCAGATCTTCTTTCCATCTCTTCTCTCCAGATCTCCTCTCTCACGCACATCTGTTCTGGACGTTATCCCTTGTCAACAGCAACGCCACCTGACAATGACAGTGACCAGCTCCCTCCCAGATGACAGGCCTTTTCAACCTAACGTCTCTCCTGTAGTCCAAGTGATATGACTATGACAGTCCTTTTCCGACCTAACGTCTCTCCTGTAGTCCAAGTAGTCCAGTAGTAGTCAAGTCGTCCAGTCTTTTCAACCAGGCTCCGTCTAATTTCCTCTGTTACATCCTCATCGACCTCTAACAAGCCACATCACCACCCACTCACTGTTCTTACTCAGGTGCAACACCAGCCTCAAGTGATATTTCACAATACACAATATGAAGCTTCTGGGATCTTTAGTATTCCGGCGATCCTGCGGGAATGGAATCGACGCTGCTCCTGTAACCAGCGATATCACTTAAAATCACCCCTCTCCCCCGCATCTTCTGTCTATCTGGCCATCTTTGACGCCGGGAGCGTGTCTTTAATGAACGCACCGGTAAGTGTGTTGAGCATCGCTCTGCCTTAGAAAAGAGACGGGTCCCACAGAACCCAAGCCCCGCAGCCCCCCGTCACTTTGTCTAAGTCTGAGGTGGGTGTTGTGTTTTCTGGAATATGAAGACATTGATTGAACACAGAGGATGAAGTGGTACAGCCAAGGTTCTCTCCGTCTGTCTATATTTGATCTCGTTGCGGTGGTGGACGTCTGGTTGTATAAAAACGAACCCGCTTTCGACTTCCCCTGTCACACACACACACACACCCACGCAGATACGCGTGCACCAGCGACACCAGAGTGAGCTGCTGTACAATGTGATCTCGGTTGATGGTTGTCCAACAAGCGGTGCCCGTAAAGGTCAACGGCAGCTGTGCGGACGATGATATCATGTAGGCCTGTGTGAAGGGTAGAAGGGGTGGATGGAGTGGTCTGGAGGTGTCCTTGTAACAAGATTGCATGTTGTTTGTCAGGTGTCACAACGTGGTTCACCGCAGTCCGGTTCACTCGATGCACGTTGACGTGAGGACTCTGCCTTGTCAGCTTGGTTGCTAGACCACCGCTGTCCGTGCGTTTGTGTGTGTGTGTGTGAGATATTGTGGATGTGTAACTAAATGAAGGCTGGTCGTTTATTACGCCGCTGTATTGACTAGGCCGATAACTTATAAGAATGGCCGTCCAGTCTGTGATTGGCTAAAACAGAAGGTTGTTGACCTTTACAGTGACATATAACATGGTGGCTATTTAAAGGGATTTTTTAATTACCTTGCTTGTAAATGTGTCTGTCAAGGTTGTCCTGGGGGACCTGTGAATTTACTGAGAGTAACACACAGACTCATATACGCTCGCATATATCAGACCGATACTCACTGTCTGTTAGAGAGTTACACTGAAATAAGATACACACAATGGTTGAGTTTGCTTACTCCCCTGTGTGTGTATGTGTGTGTGGCTTTGATGATTGGCACAAATGGCAGATGTGCAATTTCTATGTTATTGACATTCCTTCATCAAAAATGTTTTGTTGAAGGTGTTGTTTGTCATAAGATATGACATTCAACATAATTGAGAAATTAAGCTAATTAGCAGCATTATGGATGTATACGCTTCTTAGGGAGACTGAATATATCAACAAGCGTCTGTACGTCTGTACGTTTGTACGTTGGCCTGACAGAGAACATCTTAATTTGTTCTCGTTTGAGGCGCATTTTGTACTAAAACCTTTTCTAAACATCGCATTTCATTGTCACTATTTATCGAAGACTATACAGCTCTATACTGCTTTATACTGCTTTATACTGCTTTATACTGCTTTATACTGCTCTCTACAGCTCTATACTGCCATATACAGCTCTATACAGCTCTATCCAGCTAAATACAGCTCTATACAGCTCTATACAGCTCTATACTGCTTTATACTGCTTTATACTGCTTTATACTGCTCTCTACAGCTCTCTATAGCTCTATACTGCCATATACAGCTCTATACAGCTCTATACAGCTCAATACTGCCCTATACAGCTCTATACAGCTCTATACAGCTCTATACCGTCCTATACAGCTCTATACAGCTCTATACAGCTCAATACTGCCCTATACAGCTCTATACAGCTCTATACAGCTCAATACTGCCCTATACAGCTCTATACAGCTCTATACAGCTCTATACTGCCCTATACAGCTCTATACAGCTCTATACAGCTCAATACTGCCCTATACAGCTCTATACAGCTCTATACAGCTCAATACTGCCCTATACAGCTCTATACAGCTCTATACAGCTCTATACTGCCCTATACAGCTCTATACAGCTCTATACAGCTCAATACTGCCCTATACAGCTCTATACAGCTCTATACAGCTCTATACTGCCCTATACAGCTCTATACAGCTCTATACAGCTCAATACTGCCCTATACAGCTCTCTACAGCTGAATCTCACGCCAGAAAGGTTAAAGATGTTATTACAAAAATAGTGTATCTAAGTGCCTCCTATTTAAAAGATGTGAAGTTTGCACAACAAGATTTAGACAGAAGGATATTAAGGAATACGGGTTAAATGTATACATTTTGCTTTTGGATCCTCCTGTTGAACTTTGTGTGGTATTGCCCAGCTGTATTAACTTACTAGGCCTCAGCAGATAGCATTAACAGTGGATACATACACACATAAATGAATAGACAGACACATTTCTATGATTGTAAAGAGCAACAATCAATTTAAATATAAATATAATTGACAACCTTAACCTACATATTTATTTCATATATAACACTTGAATTTAGAATTTACTTTGGATGTAATGAGTGTCTGTGCGTCTGTGTGTGCGTGTGTGCTTGTGCTTGCGTTGTTACATATATATATATATATATATATCAATATATTTCAATGAGGTCATTCAAAATGAGCCTTGTCTTGCTTTATGAATGCCCCCTCAGGTCTATTGTAAAAGTATTTGTATTTCCTAGAACAGGGAGACACTTGGGACTGTATACTACTGTATATTACTGTATACTACTGTACACTACTGTATATTACTGTACACTACTGTACACTACTGTATATTACTGTACACTACTGTACATTACTGTATACTACTGTACACTACTGTACATTACTGTACACTACTGTACACTACTGTATATTACTGTACACTACTGTATACTATTGTATATTACTGTACACTACTGTATACTACTGTACACTACTGTATAATACTGTACACTACTGTACACTTCTGTACACTACTGTATACTACTGTACACTACTGTATACTACTGTATACTGTACACTACTGTATACTACTGTACACTACTGTATACTACACCCTTGATCTGTTATCTGAGTCAGTGTAAATGTACTGTAACTCCAGTAAACCAATGATTGGACAGATGTTGTTTGTGTTTGCTAGGCAGTTATAATATATTGAAAGTGCTTGTATCATTGAGGGCTTAATGGAGGGTCTGTAAAAAGGGTCACAAGACCAAAACGGGTTCAAGTGAATTTCAATTGGGCCTATCAATTAAGCATTCATTAAATTGGGCTTAGCTCACTTTAGTGAATAGAATGTCCCTATAGTATCTCTGACAAATATCGAAAACAGCAGTTGATGTTGCAGATTATTGGTGTGTGTCTGTGTGTGTGTCTGTCTGTGTGTGTGTGTGTGTCTGTGTCTGTGTGTGTGTGTGTGCGCGCGTGCGTGTGTGTAGGAGAGACTATTTGGCACTACTGTCCCCCTGCCAGTCCATAGCCCTGGTTAGACACTGCCAGAGGCCTGGAGGGTGTGTGAGCTGTCAGGCAGGACAGCGTGAGGAAGAAGCAAGTGTGAGCCAAGCAGAGCAGAGATTTGACCGACGGCACCAGCACAGAGCTGTTTCCATGTCTATTTAGACGAGAGACAGGGATATGGGGCAGGGAGAGCGGACCGCCTTGTCTTGTATCTAACAAGAGGCTGTGGGTTAAAATATTGATGCGTGGTGGTGGGTTGGTGCTGCCGGCACTGACTGGCCTTCTACTGTTGTCGATTGTTTCAGAAACCCACCGTCACCTCCAAGTCTCAGATTCAGTGTTACAATTGTTGTTGACCCAATTTCCCACAGGTGTCATGTTTCACTCACAGATGCTACTATTGAAAGTGCCATGGTGTTTTAAACATTCTGCAGTGCTCTGTTGAGACTTCTTTTGTCCTCTTGTGTCCGTCTTCTCATCTCCTCATTAGGGCTACGGAGTTTCACTGACTCATTAGGTTTGAGTGAGATGCTTTGTCAGATCGCTCGAGTAGATGCAGCGAAAGCATTTGAAGAAAAAAAATAGAATTTGAATGTAGGTTTCCTCCGTATTACAGTGAAGGGCTGTGTAAAGAAGGAGATTGGTCAGGTCATGGATTTATTGTAGTGGTTGACCCATTTGGAATCACACACATTAAGCTTTCACATTTGAAATCCTACTTTTAACCGTAGCCCCCAAAACCGTAGCCCCCAAAATCTAACATTTTCCATACCCAATTCTAACAGTAACCCTAACCTTGTAACCTTTAACATAAACCTAAGCGGACTATTGTATTTTTCCTCATTTGGACCCATGTAAATTCATCCAAGGTTTACTATACTAATTTGCACACACTATATACTAGTGTATTGATTTCCTCATTCAAACGACCTTTTCTTATAATGAACTTCAGCGTTGTGCCTTTTTGAGGTCACACGCGTTTACCTGACGCGGGTTCTGTCTAGATAGCCTGGCATGATGTTGCCCAAGGCACACCCAGGCAGTTAGAGTCACAGTCACCCCTGAGGATCGCCTGTGCACAAAAAAGTATCTTCTGAGGTGTCTTTGTCTGAGAGCTTAGCTTATGAAACATGAGTAAGACGAGATGTGGCGTGAACATTCATGGGATCAGTAGAGCAGGAGAAGGCGAGGGATTAGAATGAGACGTTTACCAGGATGTGTGAGACTGTGAGAGAGCCAACAGCTTGCTCGTGCCCCACTGTCTCTCAGTATCTGTCTACCTCCTTGCCACATCTCTTTCCTCCTCTCTTTTTTTGAGTATTTCGGAGGAGAGGGTTTCTTTTTGTCTTTGCTGGTGTAACCTTGTGTGTATGGTAGCCTCAGACATATCTCTATGCCTACCTTATCTGTTGGATATTTTACGTTCGTCAGCTACTGTCACGACACTCGGGTGTAGTGTGGCAGAAAGGACCAGATCCAGAGGCGGAGAATCATGTTTGGGGGTTTTATTGTCCAAAACCAAAACAAAACAACAAACAGCAAACCTATACTTGTACTGAATATAAAGTGCGCTTAATAGTGGCTACAAAATATACAAACACACACACACGTAAATATAACTGCAACAGGATGTGGCTTTAACACAGTATTCAGCAAAGTGCTAACACCCCCAGTGACCTAAATAGCTCTCTGCTAATGGCTAACAGAAAACAGCTGTGCTCAATAAAACAAAACCACGGGAAAACAGGAAGTGCACAGCTACTGTTGTTATAGACGTCATCCTTGGTCTACCACGTGAAATATTTTCAACAAAATGGGGGGACTGTGTAAAATACATGCTTTCATTTAATAATTTCTAAAATCTCAACGGTTGATCAGGTATGAATGACAACACCATCAGTCGCCTGCACTGTTAATAAATGCCAAAGACTGTGAAAACACAGAGCCAAAAGAGCACATTTGTCATTGTAAGAATACTGTTACTCTCCCCCTTTCTCCCTGTTCCTCTGAGGGTTTCCTCCCTCCCATCCTATAAAGGCTGATTACAAAGCTGCTGTTACCATGGCAGCCGGTAAAACACATTAGGCTTTATAACTCACAGTGAGGAAGAGAGGAGAGGCGAGAGCGAAGAGGAGCCACAGGAAACATAATCAGGGGCATGAGGAGACAGCTATAAATAGAGAGAGGAGTAATCCTTTGCATCATTTATTAAACAATAACTTCTGTTGGTTTAGTTGGTTTTGTTGGTTTAGTTGATTTGGTCTTGTACACATCATTCCTCCTAACTGCAAGGACACACTTCTATATTCTCCCATGGTGCCCTGTCATTCAGTCAGTCAGTTTAGCAGCTACAGCTGATTCTAGTAATGTAGGATGGCCACGATTGGGTCTCTGACCTCATCCGCTCCACTCTAATAATTCGTAATGGATGGCGACAGACTCCGTACCTGTGTAGGAATGATGACATACAGTCACCGAGGGACCTTGAGATGGTCGTCTTCTGGTGACATCATCCTCTAGGGGCATATGATCACTCACCGGTGATGCTGAGTCGTTTGGGGGTCATGACCATCGGTGCTGCTTGGGATGTGCTAGGGAAATGATTGGGATGTGCTAGGAAAATGATTGGGATGTGCTAGGGAAATGATTGGGATGTGCTAGGGATGTGCTAGGGAAATGATTGGGATATGCTAGGGATGTGCTAGGGAAATGATTGGGATATGCTAGGGATGTGCTAGGGAAATGATCGGGATATGCTATGGATGTGCTAGGGAAATGATTGGGATATGCTATGGATGTGCTAGGGAAATGATCGGGATATGCTTGGGATGTGCCTCATGCTTTTCTCAGTTGAAAATGAGAAAAATATAAAATGACTAAATCACAGAACGGCGTGGGAGTGGGGGTAGCAAGACATAGTATTAAATAATAATAAAAGATTGAATGTGAAAATGTGTTTCTCCGAGGTGAGATCCTGAAAATACCTCGTCTCTACACCTCAGGTCTCCCGTCTCATCTCGTTTACACGTGGCTATAACATTAGGTCTACAGTGCTACGTCTCAGAGAGGTCTACGTGTGGGTGTTCTTCTATACTTTCCCCAAATGAAGTCCACAAACCCGATGTACAAATGAGCACTACGCCGTTTGGAGGTGGTGTGGGGATTTGACTACTTTCAGAAGGCACCGGGAACCTATTATTGTGATCTGACATTTGTAGCCTAACTTAGATACCCAAATCATAATGAAATCCATCTTAAATGTCTCCGGGTTGATTTGGACCGCTACTGATTTCTTACATTGATTGTAACCTGATGTTTGATTGACATGTAGGTAGATTAGAGATTCCCATTGAGGCCATGTCAGCAGGCAATTCAGTCGTGTCCCTTAATAGCAGCATTGTAAACAACCCTTGACCTCCGATTTCAATCGCTTGAGGGTTTTTACATCATCCAGATCTGTGATTGTACACCTAGTTTACACAGATGGCTGACGAAACAACCTTGTGCATCCTAATTTAATTACAGAATTATCTCTGGCGTCCAAGCCCCTGTGGAGATGTTATTTCAACTAAGCCTTTACATTGTGAGTTGTTCAGTTTGAGTTCAGAAGGGTTCCATTGTTGTAATGGCTGTTTTTAAACCTGTTCATGGTGTATATGTGCTAGCCCAGTAAGAGCAACTGACCTGGAAATAAAAGTGTCCTTGATTGAAACACGGAGCCAGCAGTTAAAGCAATTTGACGTTCTGTCCTTGAACACGAATATAAACCCAAATACCTCCACAAGCGGCTAAAACAGGTGCTCCTGGCACCTTTTGAGTTTGAACGAATTGGGCAGTAATGAAGTCAATTTGTGGTTGGACGTTTTCTTTAATTGACAACCAAAGTCAATGAATCTATTTTATTTAAGGAAGCCATTTTCCATCATAGAAAGTGCAGACCTATTTCAAATAATTATATTTGAAGGTGTATTGAGGACAGATGACCAACAAATTGTTTTTTGTTAGACTATTAGGGTGGACACGTTATAAGCACTTTAATACTCTTACGTTTAGGTTTCAAGAGACAACAAGTGTCTTCCACAATTATGTTTATCATAGAATTCTACAGAACATTACGTCTCCTATAAGACGGAGAAATCCACATCCAGTCCCTACGACCGAACATGAACCTCTGACCAGAATCAAACAGTCAACTTATCTCCAAACTTATCCAACCATTCCTTCCTGAGTGATCTAAAATAATCTATAACATTATTCACAATCACAAGATGTTGTTGTCCAATTCTTTTCTGTGGTATATTCTGGTCCCAGTGTGGCCTCATGCTCTATTTTCACAAGCCCATAAAGTTTCACTTTGGCCAGCCCTGTTCAATAAACATTATGAATGGAAGGGAAGCATCCTGTGGGAAATCATAATTGGTTAATCCATGGGCAGGACAGGTAGTCAAAACGGGAATTACAAACCACATAAAAATCACATTAGCTTGTTTGCCAAGATTCCACGTTGCGCCAAGAAGTTAACTAGTTAGCTTACATTACAAAAAAGAAAATGTAGCTACACAGAAAGCTAGCGACATTGCTACACATGCTACCTGAAGGCAGCTTATGTTAGATAACCAAATTGTGTGGAACATTCTTTTTTGTAGAATTCAACAAAGGGTTGTATAAACTAACAGAATCTGGCCCACAGGCTGCCAGGTGCTCAGGGCCTCTCTAGTTTCTTTATGTAGAAGTTAGGGAATGGGATATTTTATTATGGGATGACCCTGTGGTTTATGGTCTACTATCCTATTAAATAATAAGTTTGCTACTACAATGAATGGAATGATGAAATAGTAAAAATATGGAAATTACAGCATGAGGGGGGGATTGTACTTAAAACAATGGAAGTGATGGAGAGATACAAGAAGGGAATGAGCGGGAGGGGTGTACCAGTGAACGAGCCAGGAGAGACCAGCAGAGGCTAAGCAGTGTAAAGTAAGACCAGTAACAGCTGTTGACATAGGATTATTTTGTGCACATACACACACATTTGCTTGCCCACGTCAGGGCACATAACTGCTGGCTCATTATTTTGACATGGTATAAGGAAAAGGGTATTCTCATGGTGTGTCTGTGTGTGTGTGTGTGTGTGTGTGTGTGTGTGTGTGTGTGTGTGTGTGTGTGTGTGTGTGTGTGTGTGTGTGTGTGTGTGTGTGTGTGGTCGCAGGCTCTCAGCGTACTTGACAGGGATTGTACGGAAGGAGATAATGTGAGTTATTTCAAGAGAACTAAGTATGGACAGAAACTTAATAAGAGAGGGCGAGATGGGACGAGAGAAAGGGGAAAACATTTGGACATGACTGTCTGCTTGCCAAAGGTGTTTTCAAACTAATTTGCATAGAAACAGCAGGTCTGTGTGTTTGCGTGTGTGTGTGTGTGTGTGTGTGTGTGTGTGTGTGTGTGTGTGTGTGTGTTTGTGTGTGTGTTAAAATTCCCTGTGCTTTTTCTTTGTAACCCTGTGTGTGTGTGTGTGTGTGTGTGTGTGTGTGTGTGTGTGTGTGTGTGTGTGTGTGTGTGTGTGTGTGTGTGTGTGTGTGTGTGTGTGTGTGTGTGTGTGTGTCTGTGTGTGTCTGTGTGTGTGTGTGTGTGTGTGTGTCTGTGTGTGTGTCTGTGTGTCTGTGTGTGTGTGTACACGCCCGCCAGTGTGTCCTGATACCGGGGATGTAATTATTTCTGTCACATGTGAAGCCAAAAGCAAACTCCCCAACAGCGGTCACCATGAGAACAGACAGATACACACAGGCAGCCGTGCATAAAGAGAAAGTTCCCCTTCTGTCCGCTCTCTATACTGCAGATGCAATAAGAAATGGACCGCTGCCATTAGAGCTGCGTGATACCGGCAAAGAGAAAACCGCCCTGTGCTAGCTGAGGCAGAAAATAACAAAAGAAATGCTCCGTGAGGTCTGTTACCTTGGGTTTTTTCGACATGAAGATGTGCTCGAGCTGTGCATGAAAACACAAGTGAGAATTCTGAGATTGCCGGAAGATTCCAAGGACTTCCTCCAGTGGACAAATATGCAACTGCAAAAACAATCACACCGACCATGCAAACTAACCCATTTTTTTTACCGTTTTAATATCAAGGACAGACAAATTTTAAGAATAGCCCCTGGGTGAGTACCCTCTACTAAACCATTACTGTGTATTTTTGGGAATTACATCAATGTCTGGTCCGTGTTCCAACATGGATGTTTCGGCGGGGGAACGAGCAAGGTTCAGATGGTGGATGTTAGGGGACTCTTCAGACGGGTGTTATTGATGGTACGACATTGGTATACAAATGGTTTGTATCTTTCTGTCTCTCTCTCTCTCCCTGTTTCTAAGGCAGCAGTAGTGGGGTTTTAATCCTGAGAAGATGACGGAGGTGGTAGAGCCAAAGCTGGACTTTGCGTCCTCGGGTCGCTCTGGGAGAAGGAATGCCCTGCCGGACATCCTGGGGTCTCCAGCTGGGTTGAACCCCGCCGATTTGCCACTCAAACTGGCTGAGCTCAACCTCACAGGTACGCTAGCTTAGCTCCACTTCCTCTGCGGATGGAGGTACTCCAGTGATTCCCTGTAACTGTTTTTCAGTCGCGGTACCAACAACGTCATTTCGCTCTGCTCTTAGCCCCTCCTGCCTGACGTTCGCCATCATGTTAATTTTATTAGTATCCCCATGGTGTCATAAAATGAAGTTCCCCCTGTGGAGAGGTCAAGCACCCCTACTTGGGATACACTGATGTATACAGGTGGGTTAGTTTGTTACGGTGCAATCCCAAATCAACCCTTATTTGCCTCAAGGATGGGTAGAGTTAGCCTCTCAGACAATACTGACTGACCTGCTGTGCTTATCATTCAGCAGACACACACACACCAAGTGACGCCACTTTAGTCCAAACCGTTCACGTGCATGCCGAGACACACTTACTGCACACGCGTGTACAGAAGGAGACCTAATATATGCCTTTCTCATGAACACCATAAAGCTCCGCGTAAACCCGGCCACATAAACTCGCTCACATGCCCGTTCTGCAGGGCTCCGTAGACTGACCGGAGAAAAGGTCATGCTAACTAGCTGTGGAAAACATCATGCCACATTAACTGGAAAACATCACGCTTGTTAACCGTAGAAAACATTGTGCTTACTAACTCTGGAGAATGTCACGCTCGCTAAATACAGCACTGTCGCTGTGTCTAGATGGTCCGGGAGGAGTCCAGTCTCCTACGGCGGAGGAGGCTCAGCTCCCTGCGGAGAGCTCCGAGGACAAGGAGGGATCGTAAGGCTGCCCGGTGGGTGGGCTAACTGGCTATGATGTTTACCTCCAGCAAGGCTGATGAGATCACCGAAGAAATGGGTTGGCTGCGTGAAATCACACACGAGGACCCGCGAAGGACCGATGGGCTTGTTTGAACCACAGCCGAGTTGCCAAGAGGAGGGGATGATTGGAGAAAGAGAGGACGAGAGGGATGGAGGGAGAGAGAGAGACAGTAATGACTGGATCCAAGAGGCTGATCACACAGTCTGAAAAGACACTAACAAAGGCGTTGGTGAGTGTGGGTAGATGGAGGACTCCTACACACACACACACACACACACGAGTACACACACATACACACACTGCCATGAGAAATACACACGCGCTGAATATATGCCGTTGTTCACTATACATATTTTTTTATTACACCATCAAACTTTAAGATGTCACAAGTGAACGATTTCAAATATACTGCTACTATTTCTAGCTGACTTCTATCTTAATGTACCTGTCACTGATTTGTCCGGGCGGGACGATGAGCGGGACGATAGGCGGGACGATGGGCGGGACGATGGGCGGATCCTAGCGGCCCATAGTAGTTCTGAGGTTTCTGTTTGGTCTGGAACAGATAATATAAACATGTGTTATGATGTAATGTGTGTAGAGTAAATATGTGGTGAGAGCGAGTTAATTATGCGCATAATAAGAAGAAGCTGGCTTCCTCTTTTTTTTGTCTCGCCGATGTTGAATGCTTGAAGACTGAACTCCGATCTTACACTTTATTTTGGAGCCTCTGAGGTTTCAAATGTTGAAAGAGTGCACTTGAGGAACAACAATTATAATTGATGTGATTGTTAACTGAAGGGTTGACATGTCTTTATTTTTTGCAAAAGTTAGTTAAGCTCATTAGTACAGCTAATGTAATGGGTATTATGCCATCTCTGTCTTTTTTAAACGATGTTTAAATAATCTATAATGGTGTCTCACTGCCTAACATTTACTGTTATAGAAAAGAACTGTTGAAAACACGGCTGTTGTCTTCGTCAAAATGATGAAGCACTTTCTATTTTCCCAGACTCCTTTGAAAATGTGCCTGGTTGCAGTTCACAGAGAAACGCCTGCTTCGTTGTGTCCTCTGTCTCCGTGTGTCGTTTCGGTGAACAGTGTTTGGGCTATAGACACATTTGTACAATCTTTATTTGTTCAGCAGGAGACGTGCATAACTACCACTGTCTTAGCTTTGACTTGTACATTAGACGCGTGTGTTCAATCACAACGCCAGGTTGTGTGCAGTTGTTACTGATGTAAACGGTTGAAGAGGTTCACCTCCCACAGTTCAGCCTTAAGGATGGAACAGCGTACGCCTGTGGTCAAATCTGAGAGGAAGAAACTCTGCCGTCACAGTGTTGTTGCATCAAGTCTAGAGAAGTCATGATAGCCACACACACACACACACACACATGTTGCCATCTAACTGCTGTCCTGCTCTGCCACAGCTGGAATGGGACCACAAGAACACCGAGACGTTTCCAACACACAACGTTATTTTAATGGAGGCTCTCTTCTTGAAGCCCTCATTACCAGCAGTCCTTTTGTGCAACAACAGAAATGCATCTTCATATTAACGTCCCCACTTGACCGAAGGCGCAGCAGCCCGTCCTCGTTTAACCAAATTGGCCAGTTGCCTGTGCTCCCTTTCACGACTGACAGACAGGACTCACTCGTTTCTCGCTCGTCAACAGAGTTGTGACAAGGGAGCTGGATATGTGTGATCAGAACAGACTGAATCTGAAAGACGGGCGAGCAGGAAACAGCCATAAAACAGCCATAAAACAGCCATAAAACAGCCATAAACTGCAATCCCAGGCAGTGTACTCCTGTTGTATATATTCTACTATTACACACGGTCGAGATTGACTTTACCAGACGACAAGCATACCGTATTATCAATCATCTGATGTTTGGACTGTGTGTGTGTGTGTGTGTGTATATGTTTGTGTCTCCAATGCAGACAGCAGACGCTCTAATTGATCTGATATAGCCTATAATGTACTGCTGATTGGGGCCTGTTTATGTGATACCTCATGATAAACGATCACGCGGTGGGAAGGTGTGTTGTGTCCAACGTTGTCAGTGGTGGTTTGTGTAGTATTTTTATCCAGCATAATTCCACTGTTCATTCGTTCCTTCAGGTGGGTAGGCGACATGCCCTAATAAATCCACATTTACACATGATTTGTTTTGGGTGTTTTTCTTCTAAGCCTTCCGACTGTTAAATCCACAATACTGCAGAAAACAATTATTTAATTTCAACAGGATAAATACAGATGGCACGTCCCAGAAGTTGAGCGAGCCGGCTGTGTGGACGTGCGGTACCATAGTGGACTTCTCTTGTTTAGTTAGAGGTCTATATAATCCTCTCCTTGACTAAGACACTGGTAAGGGGGTGCAGTAGGTTCCTTATTAACCCTTCACTCCTGGATAGCGACAATTCATTGAGCAAACAGGTGTTTGAAAAGCCGTTGATCAGCCCCACTAAATTGCTTTTGTTTAATTCCACAATTTTTATTTCGATCAGTTTATTTAATTATTTGACAGTTTGCTTGGTTATGCGCATGTGGATAAGCACTGGCTCGTTTAACTGGTGACTGGTGTACAAAAAAGGTGAGAGACATGATGATTCATTTGGAGAAAAACAAACAGCGACTGGTGGGGACGGAGTGTATTACAATGTTACGTAATACATTATGGCCACTAGGGGGCGACATTTCCTAACTAACTGTCCAGACTACAGACAGTGAACATTTTGTAACAGTCTCTTTGTTCTTCTTTGGGGCACAAAGGACATTGTCTGGAATTAAAGTCATAACCAGATCTAACTAATTTATCTCTGTTGCCTCATTGATTGTCAAACACCAAGAGCTTGTTTGACTGCATGCACTCTTCTACCCAATATCCAACCTAGAATTCTAGTTATAACCAAATCAAATGATTTCTGCTGTGTTTTGAGACTCGAACACACCCTGTTTTGCTATTCTGATGCTTGCACTAGTCGAGACAGGGAATGCGTCCACTTTGTTCTACACCACGGATTTTGGCTGTCTGACGTAATGTGTGGCATCGGCCAACACAGAGACACAGCAATGCACACAGACGACGATAAACAAGATAAATGTCGAGAACAATAATAAATCACCAACAAGACATGTTGCTCTTAACTACCTATTCAACGGTGGGTTGCTAACGTCACCTATCTTTTGGGCGAGTGTCTTACCCCAGTGGCTTGTGCTTGAATCCTCGCTTACGTATTTGTGGTGTTGTCTGTGTCTTTAAACACTAAAGTTTTTCCCCTTTTTCTACTAATTTAAAGATGTTCATGCCATTAGTCATTTTAGATATTCGATCCGTATATCAAGTCACCATGTAGCTATGGAATTATTGTATTTTTGTTATAATTGGAAATGTCATTTCATTTTAACTTGTATCACAGCTAAAGCAGAACAAATTGGAAATGTATAAGTTATTTGTCGCTTGCAGAACTTTTTTCTCTGATTCACAAGCAGGAATGTAATTTATGATTTGGGGAATTTGTCAGAGCGAAACGAACATATTAAAAACAAATGGAAATCTCCAGCACAAACACACCAGGGCAATTTAAAACAGAACTGATGATGGCAGGTATCTCACAGGGGAGGCAGTCAAACTCTCAGGGTGGTAAGCTGTAATTTATATTTATTTTGTGTCTGTCTATCCATCTGTTTTTCTCTCTCTTGTGAGATGCCTCTCTGTCGCTCTCTCTTTCTGTCTCTCTTTCTGTCTCTCTTTTTCTGTCTCTCTCTGTTTCTGTCTCTCTCTGTTTCTGTCTCTCTCTGTTTCTGTCTCTCTCTTTCTGTTTCTGTTTCTGTCTCTTTCTTTTCTAAAATAAGCAGCATGATGGAGACTGCATTTGTAGATGGGGTCAGTGAGGAAAGGAGTGATTGGAGAAGGGGGAGGAGCGTACACTGTGTTGGCAGAGATGATCTAGCAGCAGAGCCAACAGCAGCAGAGCCAACAGCAGCAGAGCCAACAGCAGCAGAGCCAACAACAGCAGAGCCAACAGCAGCAGAGCCAACAGCAGAGCCAACAGCAGCAAAGCCAACAGCAGCAGAGCCAACAGCAGCAGAGCCAACAGCAGCAGAGCCAACAACAGCAGAGCCAACAACAGCAGAGCCAACAACAGCAGAGCCAACAGCAGCAGAGCCAACAGCAGCAGAGCCAACAGCAGAGCCAACAGCAGCAGAGCCAACAGCAGAGCCAACAGCAGCAGAGCCAACAACAGCAGAGCCAACAACAGCACAGGCAACAGCAGCAGAGCCAGCAGCAGCAGAGCCGCCAACAGCAGCAGAGCCGCCAACAGCAGCAGAGCCAACAGCAGCAGAGCCAACAGCAGCAGAGCCAACAGCAGAGCCAACAGGACTTGAGAACATTTAACATAAAAACTAGAATGGAACACACTCGGCCTGAATTACAGTAATGCAACAAAAACATGTGGTTACAGCTATTAACCAATACATTCAAATTAAGTGGCTTGTATTGGTAAATGTGGTTCAATTGTGGTTTAATTAGGTTCAGATTTGAGTCATGTTACCACCAGATTTTGGTAAACAAACTCCATCTGTTTTGATGGACAATATTCCTCGCACCTCTATCCTCCTGCCACAGAACACTATGACCAAGACATGTCTGGTTAGATTCTATTGAATGATACTCAAATCAAAATATCCTCTCGTAAATTCAGACAGAAAGATATAAATATAAAATCGTAGAGGGAAAGAAACCCTACAGATGAAATGTCAGAGAGAAAGGAGACAAACAGATAAGATTAAGTAGAGAGAACAAAACAGAGCGCTAAAGCAGTTGATCAAGGAGGCATAGCAGCCACCAAGACAGGGATTAGAGCGAGAAGGGTGTGTGTGTGTGTGTGTGTGTGTGTGTATCGGTCTGCTCGGAGAAGAGAGCGAGGCTGCCATCACGTGTACCTCAATGTGCCACCCATTGCCAGCACAGCCTCATGACATGAGAGAGAAGGAGAGGCGGACAGACAGAGGACAGAGACTGTATGAGAGGAAGATGAAAGTGTCAGGCCAAAAAGAGAAAGACAGACAGAGGACAGAGACTGTATGAGAGGAAGATGAAAGTGTCAGGCCAAAAAGAGACAGACAGAGGACAGAGACTGTATGAGAGGAAGATGAAAGTGTCAGGCCAAAAAGAGACAGACAGAGGACAGAGACTGTATGAGAGGAAGATGAAAGTGTCAGGCCAAAAAGAGACAGACAGAGGACAGAGACTGTATGAGAGGAAGATGAAAGTGTCAGGACAAAAAGAGACAGACAGACAGAGGACAGAGACTGTATGAGAGGAAGATGAAAGTGTCAGGCCAAATAGAGACAGACAGACAGAGGACAGAGACTGTATGAGAGGAAGATGAAAGTGTCAGGCCAAAAAGAGACAGACAGACAGAGGACAGAGACTGTACGAGAGGAAGATGAAAGTGTCAGGACAAAAAGAGACAGACAGACAGAGGACAGAGACTGTATGAGAGGAAGATGAAAGTGTCAGGACACAGAGAGACAGAACCTCCAAAAGTATAATCCACATATTACCTGACAGTCTCATGTTGAGGCTTGTGTTCGGTGCCCTTTAAAAACAAATCCTGTATATGCAAATATGTCAAGTTATTTACGTTAATGAAATTCCGATCGATTGATGACTGCTAGAGAGTAATTTCAGCAAAACCTAGTGAATGTGCAAATTTTCTATAAGTGCATTATAATGAAATTAAATACTATTTGCTACATTTGAACACAATGTTATTCAGACAACATAAATGCCATGTTTACTCCACCCGAAATATTTGCCTTCATCAGATGTTTTTTTCATCGTATCAATCTGCTGACATGTCATACATCAAAGAGCTTGTACACCTTAGCACAGAGTTGGTATAAAAAGTACATTCAAACAAATCAAGCAAAAAGCAGGACTCATAAAAAACAAAGTGGTTTTTGAGAAACGCATTTCAAATTCTCCTGAAACGGAGGATCACATGATATATATATGAGAGAATATCCTCAGGTTTGATCTTCGTCTATTCCACCGAAGCAAAGCTTAAGTGACTTCATCCTTTGTCAAATGACTTCATCCATCCGCTGATGGGGCCGAGACTGGAGCCTTCAGCTTGGCATCACTCTGGGGTGGCATCTGTGTGTGTGTGTGTGTCTGTGTGTGTGTGTGTGTGTGTGTGTGTGTGTGTGTGTGTGTGTGTGTGTGTGTGTGTGTGTGTGTCTGTGTGTCTGTGTGTGTGTCTGTGTGTCTGTGTGTGTGTCTGTGTGTCTGTGTGTGTGTCTGTGTGTGTGTGTGTGTGTCTGTGTGTGTGTGTGTGTGTGTGTGTGTGTGTGTGTGTGTGTCTGTGTGTCTGTGTGTCTGTGTGTGTGTGTGTGTCTGTGTGTGTGTGTGTGTGTGTGTCTGTGTGTGTGTGTGTGTCTGTGTGTGTGTCGTTATCACCACATACGTTCTGTCAGACAGCCTCAGCAGTGAGAGAGGGCAGTCTGTCTCAAATAACAGTTCGGAAAAAATAATATTGCATTGTGCACTATGCCATTTAGAAGAAAGCTTCATAATGATTACAAAAATATAAAGTTTAGCTTAAAACTACTTTTGAAGCCGAGATAATGGGTACATGAAACAGTTCTTGGCCATTAGAGAGGCTGACAGGCTGATTGCAACTGTCCATTCCACATAGCATCTTAGCGTCCTCTACAAGGGAAAGCACCTGCTTCCCTGCCCGCATAACTAATTATTCCTATCCATTGTAGCCGTTGTGCTGTTCTACACGATGACCATTTGTAGAGCTAAAATATTGATTTACCCCATTCATTCTGTGAGCATTGTGAACCAGCAACAGCTGTCCCACCCCACAGGGAATTTGAATGAATGATGGGAGGACAACGGTTCCCTCACGCCGTACACACGGTTCCTCGCGGCTGCCACCAGGCATTGATTCAATGACGTATGCTAATGAGGAGGATTCAGAAAGTTGTCGTGGGGGTTTAAAATTGGCTTCCCAGTCAGAGATACGTGCCTCTCAGGGTGGGGACAGAGTAACTACATACATATCTAAATACATGATCTAATCCACAACAGGCAACTGATGCACGCCAAAAGCTCTACGATTACTTGGTTTGTCTCTCCTTTAGGTACCAGTTCATGGTGTTTTTTATTTCACTGATATTAAATACACCTGTTACTCATGATGGGATGTTGTTAGCTGCTGAGTTATGTGGTAAGATAATACTTGGCATTGTGCAGTAGAACCAGCTATACCTGGAGTTAACATGGTATCTGGACCTGATCAGCCTGGAGTTAACGTGGTATCTGGACTTAGCCAGTCTGGAGTTAACATGGTATCTGGACCTAACCAGCCTGGGGTTAACATGGTATCTGAACCTAACCAGCCATGAGTTAACATGGTATCTGAACCTAAGCCTGGAGTTAACATGGTATCTGAACCTAACCAGCCTGGAGTTAACATGGTATCTGAACCTAAGCCTGGAGTTAACATGGTATCTGAACCTAAGCCTGGAGTTAACATGGTATCTGAACCTAAGCCTGGAGTTAACATGGTATCTGAACCTAAGCCTGGAGTTAACATGGTATCTGAACCAGCCTGGAGTTAACATGGTATCTGAACCTAAGCCTGGAGTTAACATGGTATCTGAACCTAACCAGCCTGGAGTTAACATGGTATCTGAACCTAACCAGCCTGGAGTTAACATGGTATCTGAACCTAAGCCTGGAGTTAACATGGTATCTGAACCTTACCAGCCTGGAGTTAACATGGTATCTGGACCTAACCAGCCTGGAGTTAACATGGTATCTGAACCTAACCAGCTTGGAGTTAACATGGTATCTGAACCTAACCAGCTTGGAGTTAACATGGTATCTGAACCTAAGCCTGGAGTTAACATGGTATCTGAACCTAACCAGCTTGGAGTTAACATGGTATCTGAACCTAACCAGCCTGGAGTTAACATGGTATCTGAACCTAAGCCTGGAGTTAACATGGTATCTGAACCTAACCAGCCTGGAGTTAACATGGTATCTGAACCTAACCAGACAGCCTGGAGTTAACATGGCATCTGAACCTAAGCCTGGAGTTAACATGGCATCTGAACCTAAGCCTGGAGTTAACATGGTATCTGAACCTAAGCCTGGAGTTAACATGGCATCTGAACCTAAGCCTGGAGTTAACACGGTATCTGGACCTAACCAAGCTTATAGTTTAAAATGAAATATAGACATTGACCCAGCAGGAATTCAAAATGGCACCTGGCTTGTTTTCCTATAATATTAGTGAGTGTGAGTGTGATACTGGCAGGATCAGAGTAATACATCCAGATCAGGATTTCCATTCTAAGCACAATCTGGTGTAAATCTGATCAAACCGGCGGACAATCCCGTATAATCAGGTGCTGAGGAAAGCCATTCTGGCTAAATCATGATACAGTTTATTTATCCCACAGGAGAATGATATGTTGAAACGGTTGTTGGTTTGTTGCATTGCAGCCGTATTTTTATATAATGTGTATCAGCTCTTCCTCCTTTTCTTCCAACTCCTCTTCATCCAGTACCCCCCCACCTCCTCCCTGCATATTATACTGTTGTCCACCTACTCCTGCTCCTCATCGTCTCCTGGTCCCATCGTCCCTGCCTTGACATCACGTTCCCAGATGTATGCTGTGGTGGTGATAAGCCTCGGCTCAGCAACACAACTGTCTCTATAACCTCACCTCTGCTTCGCTGTTCTTTGGTCAGTCTATTCATTGGTTAGTCTGTTCATTGGTCAGTCTGTTCCCTGGCCAGTCTATTCATTGGTCAGTCTATTCTCTTTTTCCACTTTCTCTTTCTGTCCACTGTCTCTCAGCCTCTCTGCCTGGTTCGATCTCTCCAGCGCCCCAACGCCAGCCACAACGCTCAAACGGCTCTCTCCTTCTCCTCTCCAATCCCTCTGTGTCTCTTTGTTGAGTGGTCCCCTGCCTCCTGTAAGCTCCCGGGCTCAGACTGCACCTACCATATTGCTGAACAGGCTATACTAAGTGGGCCAGGTTCTCACTTCACTGCTTTATGTTTCGAACCAACCATACTCTTTTTACTGAAATGGCCCTGTACTAAAATGACCTGTAATAAAATTGTCCTGTACTGAAATGGTCCTGTACTGAAAAGGCCCTGTACTAAAATGACCTGTACTAAAATTGTCCTGTACTGAAATGGTCCTGTACTGAAATTGCCCTGTACTAAAATGTCCCTCTACTCAAATGTCCTCGCAGTTTTGATTTCCATACAATTGCTAGGCTTTTCCAAAGTGTAGTTTCTTCTATTTTTGTGAAAAATTACAAACATTATCCAAGGGAAAGATAAATAGTAGGGACCGTGTTCATATTAAACATTATTATGTACATGGCGATAGTGTATATTTAAATATTTAAACTGTCTGTCAGAACCTTCTGCATAAGTAAAAATGCTGAGAAGGCACAGTAGATACTTCAGTCAATATGTCAACTATCTAATAAAATAAATATTATGGGGAAATCTGCTAGAAGGAGGATATGGACACAAAGCAACAATAATATTGTCTATGACCATCCCACTACACAGAGAGACAGACAGGACTGCCCTTCAAAATCTGCAATGAATCAAGGAGAGAGACTATGAGAAAACTGTGTGTGTGTCCCCGTCTGGGGCAGAAGGAGAGAGAGAAAGGCACAGATGAAGGAGAAGAGAGACAGTGAGAGTGAGTCCCATCTGTTAAGTCCCATCTTCAGGCAGCAGGCCCAAGAAGGGACCATTATCTGTGAGCTTCAAGTAGCTAGGGGTAGAGGGCATGTGTGTGTGTGTGTGTGAGTGTGTGTGTGTGTGTGTGTGTGTGTGTGTGTGTGTGTGTGTGTGTGTGTGTGTGTGTGTGTGTGTGTGTGTGTGTGTGTGTGTGTTCGTGTGTGTGTGTGTGTGTGTGTGTGTGTGTGTGTGTGTGTGTGTGTGTGTGTGTGTGTGTGTGTGTGTGTGCGTGTGTGTGTGTGTGTGTGTGTGTGTGTTGTGTGTGTGTGTGTGTGTGTGTGTGTGTTTGTGCGAGCGTGCGTGCGTGCACGCATGTGTGTGAGAGCTGTATGTGCGTTTTAGATCCTTACGAGTATGGCAGAGCACATCCCTTAATGGGACAGAGACTCCAGTACAATGACTCCGGTTAAAGTCTGAGACATTAGGAGGTTCAGAACTAATCTGGGCCTCTGATAGTGGAAGGGGGAGGGACAAGAAGCCCGAAGGCAGCTGGGTACAACCTGAATAATCTGAGGGCACAGGGTGACCGACCGCACACCTTGGTGATCTTCAGGCTGGCGAAGGAAAGTTCTTAGCAAAGACAGAAACACCTGCTGCCCCGCCCTTCACTTAGTCTGTCACCACAGGTGTGACTTCTACTTTAGCCAAATCTTACCGTAAATCTTAATCATATATCTTTAGTATGTTTTGCTTTGCTAGTCTTGTGCGTGTCCTTGTTTTTCAAATACAGTTCTAGGATCAAACATCACCTAACGGTTCTCAGTAAGTCATGTCTGTGTTTGTCACTATTGGTTACATCTGTTTTTCTCCACACCGGTGTGTAATTACGTTCTCTATATAGTTCTGTTCAGCACTCAGTTGACAGTTTCGTTCAGAGCAATTATTTGTGATGCAACTTTACCAAGCCAGGTCCCTACTGAGGGAGCTGAGTGTGTTCAGGCCTGCTGTTCTCTATCAGAGTTTGACCTCGTGTTTTCCTAGCCATCTTGTGCCATTGCTCTCATGGATTCTGACCTTCCTGTTTGACGTTCCTCTGACTGCCTTGTGACACCGTTTTTTAAATTTGGGACCATGTGTTGTCATTAAACGTTCCGCTCGTCGTGTCTGTGTGACAGAAACCTCTCAATATCGGATATCTCTTTCGATTTGTTGGTATCCATTCCTCGCTGTTCAGTGGAATATCACAATTACCTCAACATTAGCATATTCAGTCACATTTTTGATCAAGCAGTTAGTCATACACTCTTTTTAACTCTTGTGTGCTTTACCTGTGCCACGCAGTGCATATAAAACCTGAATAAACCCGCAGACGCGTCTATGTATAATACTGACGGATTGAACAGAGTGAACTGCAGAGGAAACTGGAAAGCAACTCACAAGCTCTCAGGGAGAAAAAGGAACAGCTGAGAATGATATTATGTAACATTCCTCTTACATAAACTGCGGTTCCGTCTAAAAACGACATATCTAATTTTCATGACAGAAACTCGTGCATACAATGTTCACTAAAATGCTACTGTGGTGCTGACTCAATAATACACTGAATATAACATCAGAAGATGATTTAAGAGTGTCAATAGATGCTTCAGGCTACCTTCCACATCATATATTGTGTGTTTCTCTCTCTGTCTTTTTCTCTCATTGAGCAATAAACCAAGAGTCACATGAGTCCAGGTCCCTTCCTGCACCATAACAATATGAGAAAATGGTTGACTGGACTGGGAACTACCTCGTCCACTGCCATTGGGAACCTCACGTTAGGATCCTACTCTGAGTGATTTATGTGTGTGCGTGTGCGTGTGCTTGTGCGCGTGTGTGTGTGTGTGTGTGTGTGTGGAGTGAATTGAAGAAAATGGGTCATCCCCAGCTATGGCAGATTCCTCTTGAAAGGGTAATGCGTGTGTGTGCATCAAATGCTAATGGCCAAAAGATAACAACCACCCCTGTCCTTCCTCATCCATTTATATGAATCCATCTTTTAACGAATTCCCATAATCCAGTATCAGTGGCCCATACATTTAACAAAGACAATTCAAACACCATGCATGCCATGTGAATTGTTTAACTTGTTCAGCTCCACTGTGCACAATTTCAATTCCTAAACAAATACAGTACGTGTTTTTGTAGCTGTCTGGCATTTTAGTGCGTCAACTAATACACTGAATGGTGTATTTGCAGGTTATTCAAATCCTATGTTACACAGTTGAATGATAGTTATCTGATCGGAGCAAACACAGGCCTCCTGGCAAATAAACACACACACTGACAATCTCATCCAGACGGACAGAAAATCACACCCAGACCAGCACACACAGACAAACACACACACACACACACACATGCACACTGACATAATACTCTAACACACACCCTTGCACCGACATTTCTAGTCCTCAATTCTCCGGCAGGCACACATCTCCAGATATTGGTCAGGCTGTCAGTGGGACACTCACCGTGACTCTGTGTGTCTTTGTCCTGTGCTGGAGTAGAGGACCAGTCCGTCTAGAAAAGAGGTGGCAGATTCGCATACGGAAAGTGGCAGGCCACACCATCTGCTCATTCGGCTCTCCAGGGCACAAAGGAGATACCCGTCCTAAAGCAATTCCACAGGAACAGACAATGCAGCAGGTACCTTGTTAAACCAGCAAGACAATTTTAGATTACGATCTATCGCTCTCCGAGGTGAAAAACAAACTAATATTCTGAAACAGCGCATGTCAAGTAATAGATAACATGGTGGATTGTTTTGATGGATGGCAATGACGGATCCAACAACAGATCGTGTTACTTAGTGTGTAGCCTCGGGCTTCGTCTCAGACAGGGGGTGGATGAATCAAACGGTGTATCGAGTTGAAATGTCGAGGGCAGTGTACGCGGCAAATGTCTGGCTTAGGCTGGTTCACTAGTTGCAAAGATGTGCCATTAATGTTGCATAGCGAAAGTAAATATGTTAGTCACAAGACTATGTAAGTGTTCTAGCTAGTGATACGCAATGACAACACTGTTTTTCCCTAGAGCAAGTGCTCATCACAGTTAACCTGGTACCTTATATATATTATGTGAGTCAGTGATTGTGATAGCCGGATGATGGAGGCTGCTGCAGGTGTAGACAACGTGGATGAGTGTATTGAATGAGAACACTAGGGACTTGATCGAATGTAAGGATGGCATGAATGGTTTATAATTTTTTTTTAAAGAGTACGGGCCAACTTCGCTCCCTGTACATCGGCTTTAAGAATTATATCACCTGAGTAAAACTTGTTTATCATCTAAATAAAGACCTATTTGTATTTTCTGATAAGATGGACGATGACGTTCCTTGTTGTTTATGCTTTACTGATCAGTGTTATTATTACGCAGCTGTTTTTAATATACAACGCTCCCACTATCATCTCGCTGTTTTTTCATAGAGGCCGCAGCAGCCATATCACCCTATAGTCCAAGACTGGTTTTCCACTGAAGATAAGCAGGGTTGAGCCTTGTCAGTACTTTGATGGGAGACCTCCTGGAAAAACCAAGTTGCTGCTGGAACTGGTGTTAGTGAGGCCAGAAGGGGCTGCATTTTGGTCTGTGTGGGTCCTAACGCCCCAGTATAGTGACGGGGACACTATACTGTCAAAAAGCACCGTCCTTCGGATGAAACGTTAGACCGAGGCCTTGATTCTCTGTGGTCATTAAAAACTCCAGGATGTCCTTCGATAAAGAGTAGGGGTGTAACCCTGGCATCCTGGCCAAATTTGCCCCTTGTCCTCTGTCCATCGTGGCCTCTTAATCATCCCTTTATATATACTAATTGGAAATAAGCTGGTGTGCGTTCTGGCGCAGTATGGCTGCCGTCACGTCATCCAGGTGGATGCTGCACATTGGTGGTGGTTGAGGAGATTCCCCCTTCCATGTAAAGTGCTTTGAGTACCTAGAAAAGCGCTATATAAATGTAATGAATTATTATTATTATAGCACTGCAGGACCGGGAATGCTGATGGGATAAAAATAGTGTGTTACAATAAGTAGATGTCAGCAGAAAACACAAACAGGAAAACTGATATTCCCTAACTACATGGATTACTGTATGGCCTTTTATGGAGCTGTTAATGTGGTCAAATGTATAGGCTATGCAGCTTTAGTAGGTAATCTTTCATTAATATCAGTATTTTTCTGCCAAGGAATCACATGAAAGCTTATTTAATATTCTGTTTGTTTTCCCTTTCTTTCTCTATCTACTGCCTCCCGTAGCAGAAACATCAAGTCATTACAGATGTCCAATTCCATGTGGAGTGTTGGAGTCATGTGACGTGACAGTCCATTCAAGTCATCAGACAAACAATGAATGCATGCTGTAGGCTATGACAGCTCTCTAGCTACAAAGGAAATATGTAGTTTACGTTGTCCTATATTTCTCTGGGTAAATAAAAACAAATAGGACACGACAACATCCATCATGCAAATGCAGGATGTTGTAATAGCATAGACTTTATAACGATGTTATTTTGTCCAATAAATGCATGGTTGCCCAGTCCACCAGGATCTTTAGCTAATGTATATGATCATAACCTAAACATGAATACAGTCAACCTACAGTGGTTATGCGACCCAAGGCACAATCCAAACTCTGCCTTAAGCACATGGTCCTGATTCGAGATCTACACTGAAGACAAACAATATAATCGTATTAACAACAATACTGTTTATGAATAAAATATGAGCAATGCATTATGCGATATTCACTTATTATGCATGGGGATAGCTGAACCCCCTGACCCTGTTGCTGCTGTCTGTAAAGCGAGGAACTACAAATACCAGGCGGCCGCGGGGAACGAGTAATCAGCTAATCAGCGAGCAGATTAGGCAGTGACGACACGAGGAACTACAACTACCAGGCGGCCGCGAAGAACGAGCAAACAGCCAATCAGCGTGCAGAATCTGCAATGACGACACACATGTGAGGCTTCTTATACGCCGACTGACTCCGCTCGAGCAGCAGAATACGCGGCAATCGTCTGTCTCCTAAACCAAAGTCTGTTTCAACGGTGCGAAGGTGGGTGTGCGCCGTTAATATTACAGGGCTAAAGTTAATATATCTAAAGTAAATATATAAACTGTCGGGAAATGTGAATGTTCTAACTGTTAATACGCGATGATAATACCCCATTTCATTTGAGCCAGTGTTTGTGACCGTTATTCTGGTACTTTCTATCAGTCTGTAATATGTTAGTGAGGCGTCCTCGCGTAAAGAACACACACAATAGTGGTTAACGGTTTCACCACACAAGCTAGTTGACCGTTTGCCTTAATGCTAATTGGTTGTTACGTTTGCACTGTGCGCAGTTGTAACCGCATGGCTCTTGTGCAAACAAAGGTGCTTACTGCTTAATTGGACCATATTTGCTGGTGACTTGTTGTGGTCAGTGACAGATCTATGTTGGTGTCGTGTAACCTCGTACCTGCCCGTAGGGACACACACTCAATGCATTTGCGCACAAATGTTTTTTCATAACACTTATTTTGTGGTTGCATGTGAAACTGGATTCTCTTATTGATATTTTGCCATTCGTTTTTAGCTATATTGGTCCTATGGCGATTAGCCTTTTGTTAGCTTGCACGTCGTTTTGCGAAGCTTGGCGCTGTGTTCCCCTCTTTCGATCTGCTCGCATCCACAATAGTTTGTTTTAATGTTTGTTCTGGCCACTTCTCGGATATTGCACTTATTTAGTCACAATGAAGTTATTAATCGGTGTTATGGGAGAGGGGAAGGTGTGGGAGAAGCCATGCGCTCGCGCCATTCTGTGTTTGCAGCTGCAATCAGACACATGCTCCTTTGTTTAGATTTGATGTTTAGTAGATCTGATGTTTCTACTGATCAGAAATGCCCTTTTGTTGTGCTGCTTCGGGGTTTAACGATTAAGAGACCAGAGTCTGTAGAATGTCACATTTTCTATTTTGTTGCTGCAGGTGTCTCCCCACCCCC
Source organism: Dallia pectoralis (assembly GCA_029465975.1). Classification (NCBI taxonomy): domain Eukaryota; kingdom Metazoa; phylum Chordata; class Actinopteri; order Esociformes; family Umbridae; genus Dallia; species Dallia pectoralis. Next base: position 2,528,213 of record CM055753.1, read on the forward strand.
ACACAAGCATAGATCTTTCATGCTGCCACTTATTTGAACTGCCTAACCACAGCCTGCATTTTGGCTGTAGGGGTGTGAGCTGTTTAGACGGAGAAAAAAAACAGCGCGCCTTTTCTCTACCAGGTGCACGTTTTTGCAGGATGTTGAAGTCTGCAGAATCTGTTTGCATGTTCAATCGTTGGTTGATTTTCGCTCCCTGTGGCGCACATGGCTCAATCTGCATTGCACTGTTATACCCCTGTAATATATTAATATTGTCTGGTCTCTGGGTTTCAGCGTTTGCCAATTTCTTTATGTATTTGCACTAAGCAATTGCGAGAACGTTATTTAAAGTGGCGTCCTGTTTTATGTGGATGTCCCTTTCAATGTAATTTAGTCTGCACTGTTTAATGGGCCATATTTTTAATGATGTTTGAATGTCAACTATCTTATAATGACTAGCTTCAATAACAGTGACTGGTCCCTGTCATAACAGTACAGTAAGGGAGAGATTGGTCACTGTCATGACAAGGATGTCACAGGAATGGGCTTTGTTTTAAAAGCTCTATTTAACCTGCATTCTAGAAACACTCTGATACCCCTGGAGTAGCTTTTTTTGTTTAGTCTACTACCAGAGTACTTCTGACTAAATAATGTTTTCTGTTTAACCCGATTATGTGTACCGACAATTAAAACGGACTATTTGAGGTCCTAAAGACTGAATGTGGGGTGTAGTCAGTCATCCACATAAACACAGTGAATTTGCGTTCTGTTCCACTAGAGGGTGCTGGTGCCTTTAATGACTGTCGCCTCCAGGTTTGAGACTTGCTCTAATCCCCAGAGAGTGGGTGTAGCTTCTATGCTCAATGATAGTCATGGGGTCGGGGCATGCTTGGCTTAAGCTTGGTGTCTTTGCATGGCACATTTTAACTGATGTATAAAAGGATGTCCTAGCTGAATCTTGAGCTAATTCTTCAATGTTTCTCCCAGCAGGAATCTTAACTAGCTTCTGCTAAAATGGCATCCCCTTGTGATGGTAAGTTGCATTTTGAAGGCTGTGAAATCAAACTAGTTCTAGGAATCTACACTATTTTCACTGTCATTTTTTTATCAGTCATGTTTGGTGAGGACGCATGTGCTTTCAGGCACCTACGGGAGACTTGATTACATTTCTTAGCCTGTACACAATTCCTTCTGAATTATTCACTTTGCGGCTTATTCTTTCCCTTGGGACAGCTATGGTATTTTAGTTTATACCCAGACGTGTGCACAGTTCCTCTGGAACCTGCATGTTAAGACTTGTTTCTAATTGTGAATGGACTCTTTACCCCTGCAGATATTCTGGTTAAGGAGATTGACAAACGTGCATCTGGCCAGGCATTTGAAGTGATCCTGGCTGCTCCTGCTCCAGATGCCAAAGCAGAGTTCCCTTTGTCTCCCCCCAAGAAGAAAGACCTGTCCCTGGAGGAGATCCAGAGGAAACTGGAGGCTGCTGATGAAAGGAGGAAGGTACCCGTAATGCTATTATATTAAGTGGACAATTATGCCTGTAGATTTGGTTTTATGGTTTAAGGTGTCCCCCTAGGATTTAAATGGACTGCAGTCACGCTACAATCACTTCTTCTGTATTTAGTCTTGATTATCAATTGTGCCAGCTGTGACTAGGCACTGAATGTGGTCGACCTGTGTTCAACCAGCTGTCACCTGCAGTATACATCTCATCTTCTGACTTGAATGACCCAACAGTCCAAAGCCATGCACCTTATTGAACACATAACACCTGTGTAACTTCACTCTTCCAAATGTTTCAGACTACAGGCATGTATTGTGTGAATGTAGTGTAATGTGTTGACTGTTCTGGTCCCCTGGTGATGGATGTGCAATGTACCTATGTCTGAAGGCAAGATCAATCATGTACCAGGCTGTTAAATGACTAATGGGTTTCTTTGTTTTAAAATGCATTTATTGGCACTTTTGTGCTATATTGGGAAGATGGAGTGGTGAAGGTAGAGTGTGCTGCAAAAAGCACAGGTGGGAACCACACAGATCGGTTAATTTCACTGCAAACAACTTTTTGTGGTGCTACTCTGTTGGCTAATAAGACAGTTCAGTGTAATGAAGTACCTTAAGCCACATGCTTAGATGGTGTAGGAAGAATAAATAATGATGGTGTACTAGCACAGCAGATGATATGCTTGACAAAAATAAGGTTGTGTCTAATCAATGTCAATCTGGGCTATATTTGGTTTGTTTTTTCCTAGTGGATTTAAATGCATTTCTGTTGGTTTAAATGCGTTCTTTTTCTCTTTAGCAAGTACACATAGTTAACCTTTCGTCATATACATTTGTCTAAAGTGTACTATTGCCATTTATACTGTATCGTGTTTTCTAACCTTGTGCGTCTTCATCAGTCCCACGAAGCAGAGGTACTGAAACACCTGGCTGAGAAAAGGGAGCATGAGAAGGAGGTGTTAAGGAAAGCCATGGAGGAAAATGACAAGTTCAGCAAGATTGCTGAGGAGAAGCTCAACCATAAAATGGAGGCCAACAAGGAGAACAGGGAGGCACTTCAGGCAGCGATGAGCGAGAAGTTCAAAGAGAAGGCATGTTTCTATTTCCTGCCGTCTTGTCTCTGTCACTTGGATACCAGCAAGCCGGTCACAATCTCATTGAAATTGACTAATGGCCAGTGATTTTCTAATCTGGATCAAAAAGCCAATTATAATACACTTTTTTTTTTTTAATGGCTGTAGTCTCATTTAGTCATGGTGGATTGAGTGTTATTCACTGAGGTACAATAAGAACTGCAGGCTTCAAACCTAGGCCATAGTTAAATGTCTTAAGTTTCCCAATGTAATTATCCTGACAGCCAATTGGTGGACTGTTAATGTCTTCACTTCACTTGTACCTGTTTGTGCTGTTGGCATGCTTACACTATTACTAAATGGTTTAAGTTAAGTAACTGACAGGTTCAGCCTTAAGATGGCAGTTATAATAGTGCTATATTCATATTATATATGCAGCCCATGCATAATGCCTCGGTGTAAATGTCAAACCAGTCGCTAGCCCCTAGAATGTGTTTTTCAGACTGCATTTGTCTTGTCTGGTGAACCAAACGGAGGGTGACTTGGATTGGTGATTATTAACAAGTCAATGTGCAGAGCAGTCCACTCTGTAATTATCACAGCTGTAGCTTTGGTACATGTTCCAACTCCCAGCCACTCTAAGATGGTGTAACCATTAAGTTGCATCCTCTCCATATCATGATAAACGAATGTGCCTCTGCCATGTAGATGAGATTTATTACTGTTTCAAGGTTGTTCACTAAAGGCAGTCGTGAATTGATTTCTTTGCGTTTTCCTGGGGTTTTCTACCAATGATCCAACTTTCCGGCCAAATTATGATATGTATACGTGTAGATTGTTACTGACGTTCTGCCCTTGTTTTCATGACAGGACAAGAAACTGGAAGAGGTGCGTGCCAAGAAGGAAACCAAAGAGGATTGTGCTGAGACATCAGAAAACTGAATATTTCAGCCTATGGGCAATTGTGTACAATAGTTGTTTTTTTACATATCCAAAGAATGTTATTTAGTTGATGGCCAGTATGTGTTTTCTGCCACCCATTTTCAGTGGACATTCCCCACTCTAAAATGGTTACCTTTCTGGTAGAAGTGTACGTACAGTAGTTTGACTTGTGGCTATCTTAGTCCCTGTTTTGCTTCCATCCCGTGGCTGTGCCAAACAGTTTCTGGCTGTCAAATCTCATTCTTGTTCCGTTCAAATGGGCATGTGTTTCCTTAGACCTGTTGGTTCATTGAGTGTTTTGTGTGGGGAAACGAGGATGGTGGAAGCAGATTTGTTTGCTAGTAACTTTTAGACACAGGCCATTTCTTGGCAATGTAGCTTGTCATGGCATCTCCTGACCTTAACATGGCATATGTACTCTTTACACAAGCACTTCACCATGTGTAGTACCTTACCGTACATTTTCTGTTCTCTTGCATCTACCAAACCTGACTGTTCATTGTACTTATCGCCAATAGATTTTGAGCCTGGCTTTAATCCTAATACTCAGGCTCAACTACTCAGCAGTTGTATTCTGACTTTTCTTTAGAACGACTTCATGCTGTGGCATATTACTCAAGTGCACGTATAACCATGTTGTGCACTATTTGGTGGCATAAGTGTTTCATTTTGGACGTGTCTTACTGCCGCAGGGTTTGTGCTTTTGTAAAATGTAGGTATTTGTCTAATAGCACATGACTTAATACTGTTGTAGGACCAGGTCGGCACTTTTGCCAGACTTGTTACTTATCTAGTATCTTACTGTGATAGAGGTTGTACTTACGGAATGCAATGCACATTAAAATCTCAATAACTATAGTAACAAGTTGAACTGTTGTACTAAAAATAAAGCGCTTTCGTTCTGAGCTCTATTTCTGCCTGTGCCTTGATGTTTTGCCTGTTTTTCGATTTAAGATTTGGTGGGGGGATGATGTGACATCAAACACGTGCTGTGTTGAGTTAGTGCCTTAACTTCCTAGAGCAGATTTGTGCCATGCCTATTATATTAATAGTCACCTGACCCACGCTCATCGCATTGATATTCTGATATTACCACAATGCTACTTCACACATGCAAGTACTTGTTATAGCAATTTAAAGATTACCTTTTAATCCAAGTGGCTCAGTTGTGACGTTGGCGTTTATGCTAATGTTTTTTGGGTTAACCCAAGACCATGGCTGTTTGGTGTGGTCTTGAGTTGCATAACTATGAGTTTACTACACTTCAATAGAATCTTGTGAATTTGTCACTGGTCATTTCAGCTTGCTGCCATCTAGTGGGTCTGGGTTACATGCTGGAAGCCACCTATTCTGCACAATGGTCAAATATGTTTTATGCCTTAGCAGGGAGATGTACAGTATAGCGTTTTGGTGTTTCTACCATAGTGATTTGGCTTGAGCTATCCAGAGGTGTTTACAGCTGAGTCTAAATACAATGGCACTGTGCCAACAATGGAATAAATGTACATTTGGCGCAATGCTACTTTGTCTCCCCCTGGTGGGGTTTCATATGTTTGTAGATTGTAACAAGAAATAGTATTTTGGAAGGCCTTTGTTCAAACATGAGGTAACATGCAGTGGTAATTAAATTATTTACTACAGATTTCTCTCACAGAAATATCTCTTGTGGGAACTTAACCATTTAACCAATACACTTTTTGCATATTATGTCTTCAGAAATACAGCTAAAGGCTATGAGATTGAAACCTTTAACTCTGGGCCAAGTCTCTACCTGTCAAAAGGTTCTATCATCTGATTATTCGAAGGCCCTGGAACTAATGCTGCTCGTCATCTCATGCAAACAGTTGTTTTGTAATAGGTCTACGATGTGCATGTTGACGTGGTAGTATGAACATTACTTACCGTCAACTCAGATGACATTCCTTAATGTGCTTCTGTAAGAGCTGAAATAACATATGTTGTCTCTTAGCACAGTGGTTTAGCATGCATCTCCAGTCACACAGTTCCAGTAATGTCCGGAGGCTATCGTAGAGAAATTGCAGACTGAAAAACGTTGACTCAAATACATATGGAATATTGAACGGGGGAGTTGCTTAATATTGAAACACTAGATGGCAATATTGCACTTTCATAAACTGCCTCGTGTATTGTTTCGTTTCTTACTCTATGACATGGTATCTTAAACAAATCACCTTTCATCATATTCATCTCAAATATTTACCCTCAACGCCTTATCAACAAACAACCATTTTGTCAAAGGCCGTATAAGAAGTAGAGCAGATAAGAGAAAAAAGCATATTTTATCCGTACTTTAATGAAGTGACATTTAAAATCAGAATAATCCCTCAATCACTAAGATTCTAGCCAATATTCATCTAATTATAATTATATTAATTTCTTAGGCTATGCAGAACCGTGTCTGTGAGATAATATGGAAATCCCATAAATCCCGAGCCTATAAGTAAGCCTGTCATTATGTGTGGGTGTTTCCATAAAATGTGTTCACCTGTGTGATCATATTCTGTTTGACTGTGATTAACCGAAAGCACAAGTTAGCAGATCTAGAGGTTAGTTTGCCATTTACAGATGAACAACTTGGATGGCCCATAAATTACAGCTTTACGGAGTAACTCGGATCATATTGAAACCACTGTAATATCGATTCTATCCATAGGTCAAGTAAGAGCTGGTGCTGCTGAGATATGTTTATATAAGGTACTGAACTAAATTCAGATAACACGCCGTGGGTGGAAGAGAAATGAAGGTAGGGAGAGCGATGTGGGTACACTTTACATAGTATGTCATTAAGTCGAGTTGCAGGTACTGTTTGGTAAGAGCTGAGATTTCATGGGGAATTACGAGAACACAAACACCCATCACGGCATTTGTTCCGGTGTTTTCAGAGAAACTGCAAAAACCCTTGAGACATTTTCAAATGGCTTTCATCACGAGAGTGTGTATAAAAACAGGCACCGTTGTGAAGGTGACCTGAGGTTTGGATTGAAGGTATTATGTTAGCTCACTGATACACGCCGTAGCTAGGTGACTGTGCTCGGGAAAGTGCTCTTAAAAAATCAATGTGTAAGAGCCCTGTAATTTTGCATTTTATTTCGGACAAAAGAACGAGGGGAAGACAGGAATCAAACAACGGCGAACAAGACACTGTCATCCGCGACGAGTGAAATCTTTTGTCGCGTTCGATCCCACTCCTCCCAGCGGGATGCCGATTATTGTCGCACACTTGTTACCCGAGTTGCTAATGACGCCATTGTCACTCAGTGGTACACGCTGGGGGGAGCTGTGGAGACCAGAGACTGTTGTTTGTTTGACTGTGTCTGCATGGGGGTGTCCGTGTTCTCCCAGCCGTTCACACAAGTCTTCTGAATATAAAAAGTCACCCGTTGGCCACATGCGCTGTTCATTAACCTTTTAAATATAATTGATAACGATATATTCCAATCACTGGGTTTTGGTCGTTCGCGCAGACACAATCGTAATTCAGTGCTTTGTTTCAGCGGCACTGTTTAGATATTAATAAATACAATATTGTAATTGGACTTGCAGATTTTCTGGTAACTGCTTCATAGTTTAATTGGATGTGTAGTGTAGTTGTAGAGAACCACTTCTGTTTAATGTGCCAGGTGATTAAAGGGTAATTAAATTGAATAGTTAGTGACACTGAATGAAATTCAGACTGCCTCACCCAAAGTTGTAACCCAATGAGCAACAATGATTACATTTTGAATAAAAGCTGTTTCTGGGATCCTCTGAGCTGACAGTACATAATATGTGGACTCTCAAAATAAGTATATTTTTCATACATAGGCCTATACTCCAGTTTAAAAGTATGTGGTCACAAAATGACCTTCTTTATGAAGGAGAGGGTATTTTGTCCATTAAAATAACATTACGTTGATGAAAATATCAGGGTAGATCTTTTAATGTTGTAAATGACTATAGTAGCTGATTTTCAATGGAATGTCTACAGAGGTGTAGGCTACAGAGGCCCAAAAAACAGCAACCGTCCGTCTTGTGTTCCAATAGCATGTTTTGTTTTGCAAATCCAAGTTTACCGTTTGAAAAGTCTAAGTGATTATTTGAAAATCCTTTCGCAGTTATGTTCGAAAACTGTTCTGTGCTGATTAAGAAAGCAATGCAACTGGCCTTCTTTGGTTTAGTTCGTATCTAGAGAATCTGCGTTTTTGTGTTTGATTATAGGCTCGAAATGGCAGAAAACAAGAACTTTCTTCTAAAACGTCTTGAAAGTCTTTTCCATGTGAGAAATTGACCAAAAACAACATTGTGTACTTCTCCCTTCACAGAACCGCGCAAACTGGCCCCAGTGTCCTAACCTTAACCGAGCAAGAGGATAAATACATTAAAGTTACCTCAACAAATTGCAGCCCAATATCACAAGAATTACGTTCCCTGGGAACTATTGTAGGAACACGCGGTTACGTTACTCGTGCGTATCTACCATGCATTTGTTGTGATATAGGGTTGACAAATTGATAGCTTGAATGCCAACTAGAATAAACCGGGAGGTTTGAATTCTGAATGCTGATTGGTCTTCGTGATACATGTAACAATGGGGTTTGGCATATTGCCGAAGTATGTCTTTTCAGAGCAATCGTCACTTTCAAAATGCAAGTTTTGTTCTCTCAAACGATGACACATTTACCTTCAGAGCAGATGTTGAAGATAATTAAAAATCTCCCTGTCAAACCCACGCGTATTTTTGGTTATCAAGATAAAATCTGGTTAAACCGGGATATGGAGACAGACAAGCATCCTGGTACATCGTTTAGTAAACATAAATGCAGGTCGAATTTGTGTCTATCCTGACGCCATCTTAATAAAAGTTTCTGTGGAGGGAACGCAACAAATAGGCTAATGAGTAGTCAGTTTATGAGGCAGCGGACGCCGGGGGCTCGAGCTGGTGATTTGGACGACGGTAGATGCTGTGGGCGATTTAATGGAATGACGTTTAGAGTAGATGGACGGGTAGGGTTCAAGAGGAGAGATTCTCCGCTCGTCGAATGACGCCTACTACAAATCTAATATAGCGCCACCGTTCTAAACACTAAACACCTCTTCATCCTCCTCCTCCTCGCTCTCGACCCCTCTCACTGTAGTTCCAGAATCATCTAACCTCCGCCTGTACCGAATCACTTCACACCGACGCCCGTCAACACTTTTGAAGGGTGTACACTTTTCGTCACATTCAAAAACGCGCACATGTCTGTTCACAGGTGGGTTCTGCTTGTGTTATTACACTTGAACGGCGATTTTAAAGAGGCCAGTTCTTCCAATCAAGGGTGTAATTGAACAGTCTTGTTGCGGTGGGACGTGACGTCAGCGTAGCACCAACTGCCAAATATTCAGGGCTAATAGCGTATTCGTCCAGCTGCACACAAGTATGTTTGGTTAGAATAGTTTTTTCTCATTTCAAATGATTTTTTGTAACATATTCCATATAGGCCTACACAGCCTAGAAATGTATGTGTAACCTTGTCCGGCGTAACCCTGTTTCCCACGGATCTACTTTCATTAATTCAGTGTGTGATTTGAGGACTTCACCTCAGATCTTCAGTTTTTACAGTTTTCTGTCAAAGCATAAAGGCAATTATCTCTGAATTTATGAAAGATATCGTACTCTGTAAATCTCACCTGATGTTTTTACAAATGTAAATACCTGAAATATAGTCTGGTGATTTTAGTGATGATGTTAGTAAAAAATGACAAAAATACTTCCAAAACAGGAGATCAACTTGTTTGAAGAACTTAACCTGAGTTGTAATATAGCTATTCTTTGAAATACCAGGTCTTTAACACAAGTCTGTTCATTTAATGAAATGTATCTCAGAAAAGCTTAGGGGACTTACATGAGCTCTAGGAGAAAATAGATAGTGGAGGACGGAAGAAACTCTGCCTATTCCGTATAGACCTGAGATAATGTGTCAGAAAAAAAACCATTCGTTTAATGTACAATTACAGGCTGTACTTTAAGAGTGCAGGAAATAAATAGTTTTTAAATCAGGTGATATTTCTCCCCACTTTCAAGTAGTGATGCTGATGCCATTTTTTACAGTATAAGAAACCCTCAGATAAATTACAACTTCAAGGAAAGTTGCAATGCAGAGATTACTATAGAAGATCTAGACAAGAAAGCGGAGTGTTTATCTTTAGATAAATCTCCCGGGACAAACTGTCTGACAGCTTTCTACAGACATTTCTGAGACTCTCTATGAACTTTCACTTTTACATTTATAGGGAATCTAATTAGAATATGAGGCAGGGACAAATTCCCTTCATAGCCAGGCTTGGGATGGATGCCAAGTCTGTGTAGTCTGCATCCTATAGCATTTGCTTTGGTTATCGATGTTTGCTCATATTACACAAATATTACTCTATGCAAATCGTTGTTTCGAATATACATAATATATTACTATTTAAGTTGCTTATAAGTAAGGGAGTGTTTAATGGTTGACAATGTTTTTATTATTTGGTATGGAAGCACATCATGTTATTGTTTGTGCTTTATATTGGTTTTAGGGGGAATTGAGAATTGAGACCTCCCACAAAGACCTCCCACAGTCTTCTTACCAGGTGTTTCAGCTGGATTTGAGATGAAATGCTTGTTTCTTCTCCTCAGGGTTTTATCACTGCTGTTCCTCAAGACTCAGGCGTCCTCCACCTTCCTCTTAATACCAACCTCTGTAGCGATATAGCCTCTGTGTGTCTGACGAGCATCTCAGCTCAGGTTTTTGGACCACCACCTTGAGCTCAATCTCGACAAGATGGACCTTCAGGAGAATGGCTGTCTGCTCTAAAACCATTCCATCACAATTGACTTGGTCCTACTAAAGTATCCCTGAGTAGAATTATACAACATATGTTATTGACCTAACTAAGACACACCATTACTTTTTCCTAAACGTTCAGAAGGGTAAGGAATTATTGTGGCAGATAATACAAATGCATACAACGTTCCCGTTAAAATCAAAGGTAAAATATCTGGGTATTCATCTAGTCTGAGCGAGAAGTGGCACTTAAGTTGTAATCTGTAAGACAATTGGTAAAACAAGACAAAATACTGTCTGCAAATAGACATTGTCTTGCCATTTTAACTAAAAAATGTAAGGTATTATTCCCCGACAATTCCGCTAAGACTGTCAATCTGATATATTTACTATTGGACAAAAGTAAGTTGATACTCGATGGTAAATTTCTATACTTCCAGATATCGTCAAGGCAATATGAAATGCTGGGACATTTAAATAAAAAGTACTTATTTTTTACAGCTTATGCAAAGCAACAATTTAAGAAATGCACTGGAGCATTTAGTTTGCCTTCATCAAGGTGACAAAATAAAGAGGTGGACAGAAGAATACATACCAAATCCTGCAGGAAGTGACTGAATCCATCACATCGTGTGTGACAGATAATGATAAATATACACTAGATGAAACATGACATGGTGTACAGGAATGCAATATATAAAAAATAATACAGAAACATACATTCCTCTATATCGTCTCGTGATTAATGTAGTTTCACCAATGTTTCGTCACAATTTCAGTTACATGTAGTACAAAATATTGGCATTTCCTGTGAGATTTGAGATATAATTTTTTGTCCAACATTTTATTTTGTCCCCTCGATGGAGAGGAAGTGGCAGCTGCAATGTGTCAGTGCATTTTCAATGTTTTTATGCATAAGCTGTAAACAATAAAGGCTTATTATTAAAAAATTCTACCACATGAGTATGCGTAACTCATCTCTTGACATTTGTATGTAGAGAGGCTTTTTGGCATTATTTACCATCCAGGATCAAGTTATTCTTGTTTGAATGGCATTTCATTCCCAAATCAAAGAGCATCTCATGTTTTAGCAATATCCCATGTAGCACTCCTCTCCTGTGTCTCTAAACTTATATTTGGAAAGTGCACTATGAAAACTGTTCTGGTAAAATACTATATGAATGTTAGTTCATTTAAACCTTTTGTTTACGATCAGAAAAATAATGAAATAAAATCTTTTGTAATACAATTGAGCAATAATTGACTACTGCATATTCACAAGTTTCGCTTTACTCAAAGCTTTTCTATTTTTAATTTTTTTCACAACAAACACAACGTATTCTTCTTTCCAGAATAAGAGATACTGCTGTTTTTGTCATAAATCTCTTTACTTGGTAGAATGTAAAGATGATTGTGGTCCATCGCCCTCTTAATGGAGGGTAAAATACGAAGATGTTTATTTGAAATATACTCTTCCTTGAGATTGTACTCATTTAGATTGTGTCGTTAATGTATTTTTATAGTCTGTTTTTGATTATTAAATATATGGCTATTATAATCCAGTTGATGTTAGAAAGATGCAAACATGAGGAACCATATCCTTTGGGTTCTTCAACAGGTTCTTCAGGGGTCTTCAACAGGGTCTTCAGGGTTCTTCAATAGGGTCTTCAGCGGTCTTCAACAGGGTTACCTTGAGCTACTGCTCTTCTCACAGCCCATTAATGACTAACTTGCATGACAATTTAGAGGAACATTTTCTTCTGTTCCAGATGTTTCTAATTGAGCTGGCTAGCGACCGGTACTTGACAGGCCAAACAAAATGAGTATTTCGTGTTTATGAGAAACGCTAATAGCTGAATCTGTTGAAAAAACATGCATGGCTCTCCTAGGATAAATTCAAATGTCGTGCTCTCACAACGGACATTCTGTTCGTGTTCCAGTGGTCGCAAAGCTTAGTGACTGTTTCAATGGCCTAAAAGCATGAGAGGTTTCATTCCGAGCACGTTCCATGGTGTTTCTGCGGGCGTGGATCCAGAAAAAGCTTTACCGAAAACAGCCTTTTACAGCCCAAGCAGGCACCTGAGTATAGCAAGTACCCACACCTCAGTCTTTCCAAAAACCACCAAGCTACAAAGTAAAGGCCATATTCAGGGCAACATTAAAAGGCCATATTATCAACAAATTGGGGAATTTTATAGATAAAATCGTAATGCGGTTTAAACATGGACTCAGAATCTCCCATTTGTTACCCTCTATTTTTATCTCTCCAACCTTAATCTCCATCTTCGCCTTAGTTGCGTGCTCTCCAAGATAGTCTAAAAAGCATGAAATAAAAATGTTTGCATTTCTCAGATATCGGAGAGATACACACACTGATCCTTAAGAATTGTTGTCATGGATATATTTCTGGTTAAACATTCTGTGAGTTTTTATTCAGAATTGTTGCTCAGCGTTTTACGTTTCACTTTCACTTTACATGCAGTCCCAGTAGATATACAGTGGTATCAAAAGTCTACACACCCTTATTAGAAATACATCTTTAATTTTTGTACAGGCTACAATCTAGATACATCATGTCAGACCTTCACTGCCTCGTATAATCTCTGATTATGATAAAGAAATGTAGAATTTCAGAGAAAAAGTATTTAATGAATTTTTATTTTATTTAATATTTATTGCATATAGTTGTTTACATCGTACAACTAATTCTTTGTGGAATAACAGTTGGCTTGGATTACAGCAGTAAGTCTGTTTGGACAGGTCTCCATCAGCCTCTATCAGCAACCAGGAACGTGCCTTGCAAGAAGATCCTATGTCAACAGTACTATATGAGGTTGTTGAACATCAGCGTGCCTTATATTTCTGCATTTCCATTTGATAAGCCATGAACGAGATCTGTGAACAAATGTATTCTACGTTGAAAAGAACAGAATGAAAAAATTAATGGGCAAATTAAAAAGTTCCTACAACATGTTTTATTCAGAACACTGCACGAGGGAATAAAACAGCCTAGAATATGTGCTTGCCACATGTTGTTACATACGAATAGATTCAATTAAGTCCTTGGGTTTGTTTTCAATACTTGCGTTCTAATGTACTGCGTATCTACTTTGTTTCCTACTACGTGTCTGTGTTACTAACAGCCTGAGGGGTATTTTAAATGTAGGAAAGTCTTCCATCCAGACACACAGTGGAATGCAGTGATTAGCAAGGAACACCAGAGGGTGTGGTCACGTAATTGACCTCTCACCTATTGTATAAACTGGGTTTAATGTAATTACTGGAACATTTGCATCATCCAAAGACGTCTACTACACTTTTTGTTTCTATAGATAGTTTCAACAGCTTAACGATGTTATTTTTACTTGACTGTGACATACATTTAATTTTTTGCATAATACTTCATTTTCTAATTTTTTAGCAGACTAGCTAAAATTGAGTGTTCCACAGTTAGCAGACATTTTCCGCTATGGTAACATAAATAACATTTTGTGATAATTAAAGTTTAGAGTTAGGTTTAATGTTTCGCTCTAAAAATCAGATTTAAATCATAACATTTGCACTAGCATTTCAATCGCCGCGCTAATTAACATACCCGAGACATCCAGACACTGACTAAGCCCTTTGGCAATAAAAATGTTTGCAGGGCTGCCAAAATGTTTGCCAGACTGCCAAGTGTTTGTAGAATTCCCCCCAATAAAATGCTGCCATTGTCGGCTTATGAGTTAAGTAGGCTGATTCATGTTAACATGGGGGTGTCAGAAGTACCCCACAGCTGTAGCCTGTTTGGGATGTGTCTCACAATATGCATTTATGGGTCGTGACAATCCCATAGTCATCAGCCACTAGCCAGCCTCACTCACCTAAATGTACCTTAAACTCAGCGCAATTTGGCTTTGTGCACATTTCTAGGCGGTCGGCTTAACCTCAAGAAAGCCAGAAAGAAGTACATATGATTAATGAGGAATGAAATGCAAAAGGCTTAATGCAAGTACTTATATTGAAAACATAAAAAGCAATGCAGAATAAAGGCTGATTCAGATGGAAACTAATTTGTGAACTGTACAACGACACATTATTTATACTCGAGGGAAGATCCTCTGGACAAGGTAGGCAGACTCTGTCAAACAAATGACATCAAACCGGGTTTCACAAGAGCCTAAGTGTATTTACAACCAAAAGCAACAAACACAGGGATTAGGGTAAGGCTTAATGGTGACAAAAAGAAACAAAACTAACAAACATTTAACATAAAGGATCAATAAACTAGTCCACCCACATGGGCAGCTCCATATATTTTGCCCAAATCACACAAAGATGACACCGTGTGCCCTGCCCTTCTATGTCTGGAGTGGAACATGCAGCCAGCCACCTGGTTCCACCTGTATTTATCCTCTGGGGAACCTACCACGACAAACCACTAGGCCACCCTGGCTACACATGCACATCAGAGTACGGATGCAACGATTGTAGATTTTGAAGTAGTATTATAGTCTGAGGAATAATCACGGTTTTGCGATTATTATGAGTTAAATTATTTCACAACACAATGCATGTATTAAATCACATGAGCTTTCATGAATTACAGGTTTTATTGTACAGGCTGCCGGGACTCTTTTTTGAAGCAACACGCTGTAAATGGCTACCGTGATGTCCTTGAAGGGATTACATGCCGTTTTGCAGGGAGTAAAATTATGAACGGTTTATTGCACTTTTCCTTCTTCGCTGCCGTTGGTTCAGGTTGCATGAACTCACTGATATTCCGTTGAACTCAGTTATTACCTTTACCTTTTAGCCGCAACTTTTTGTCAGCGCGTTCTGCGTAGGATATCTGCCGCCTAGAACAACTCCACAATCATTCTTCAGGTATCCATTAAGGTCGCTTCCTCTGCCACGTAACAGCATGTGCAGTATGTGTGTGTTTTTGTTTGGTCTCCAGTCTGTAGGTTGCGCCGGAAAATGTTAATGTTAATTTCCCTTACTGTGCAACATAGAACAATTGTGTACTATAAGGGCACTTTTTTGATAGTGAGCCGTAGTGGTTACAAACCGTGACTTTTTAAATCGTGGTTAAAATTGAAATTGGTTAATTGTATCTCTACATCACAGTTGGTTGAGGTGATTAAGATTATTTAGCTTAATACCTGGTCTCGCGCTAGACCACCACTGTATATGTGTTCTAAATCTGCTTCTGAATCAAATACAATACATAATAATTGTCCATATATCACTACAGGAATGGAGACTGATAAAGTAATCCGTCAGAACAGAACTGCTATGACTGCACACTTTTTTAATCTCTTAACACTGAAAATAACCTAACACTGTTCTCTAAAGAGAAATGGTGATATGGGTATTAGCATTAGCCGCGGCGTACAAGATAAGTCCCTCTCATTCGCACTCGTTTCCCCTCGTACTGTGAATACTCCGAAGCACCATAAAATCCATGCAATGTATTCAAACCCCTCGGAACTATGACAGTATTACATTGTGGCCACCACGCACGTTTGGAAATTAATTCAGTTCAGGTGAACATGCATTTCTACCCTGTCAAGAATATATGCACTCCGACAGTGCTGCCTCATGAACCAGCAGGTGCACTGAAGGATACAGGAGGGAAGTAACAGAGAAGAACGTACCAGGCTCAGGCATTAAAGCAAACAGGGCTTGTAATGTAGAGTACGTGTTTCATTACAACCACAACACATTGCATTGCCCACGACCACAGTGTGAGCCTTTATACTGGAGAGGTCTGTAGAACTCAGGCAACATTTGAGAGTTTATTTCTTTCATTGTTATTTATATTTTCATTTGCAATGATGCCCTGAAAAAGTTGACCTAGCAAAGGGCATACGATTCCTGGAGCACTGGCGATACTCAGCACCACATTAATGATGGCAGATGTTTTTTAAAGCTATTTCTTTTTTAGGCATTTTATGTTTTATTAGACGGAGAAGTGCTGAGGGAGCAGTAGGTCAGATTGGTGCCCAAGAAGTGTTCGTGAACTGAAGACAGCAACTCAAGACTCTTGGACTTCCCTAGGCCAGTAAAAATACAAATTAAACATTTAAATAAACACTAAATATAATGAAATAATAAAATAATAATGAAGAATAAAAAACATTACACAAGGTCTAACAAAACAGAAGTACTGTATGTAGATAAAATGCATGTTCAGTGATGTTAATGCAACGCTCTGATAGCGGCGTGGATACTTTCTGAGGTGCAATGTTTGTCAGGATGGCCAAAGAAATTTTGCAGATTTAGGAACCACCTGTGTGAGATATTTACCAGAGTGCATGCCACTGTTACCACATTAAGTTGTTTGGGAGTGAGCTGAGGTACAGGGTTTTTTTTCCTAAGAGGGACTAGCAGTAAATAACTTGGCAGTTCCAATGCCTGAAAGCTGAAAGTATCCTAGTTCCTCCTTGAGCTTCATGTCAACCAGACAGGTCACCCATTGAGTGTGTTTAGGATTCTCTGATTTAATGTGGTCGAAGGCGTGTTGCAGCTTCCGCCAATGTCCAGCAATGTAGCACAGCTAAGATGATTGGGGCAACATTACCCAACATTACCCAACATTACCCCACAACATTCCACAATCAACAAAATCAATGCTGAGCTAAACTTTGACGTGTTGCACTGCATGAAGCAATGGTGGTAACAACAGATACTGACAGATTTACTGGTCCCTAACTTTTTATTCTTATTATAAAAGTATGGACCGTAGAACAAAATTCTTACTTGTCTGTTTCCAAGTGGTAATGTGGGGTTGTTTGTCAAGTATCGCTTCTGTTCGGTCTCCTTGAAGGGTGGGACATTGGATCATCTTACCAACCCACAATGGCAGTCATCTGTAAAACAGTTCCAGACCATAAAGCATCCAGTCAGAATCCTCCTAATGTCCAAGAGCTGGAGGACCAGGGGTGCTGTGAAGAACTTCACTGACAACATATTTGGTCCTTAAAGGTCATGACACATCCTTGGCCATGTGAACGCCAGAGAAGGTAAACATGCTAACTCTCTGTTGTTGCTCTGTTGACGTGGAACAGGTTGTGCTAGTCTCGTTTGTTATGTAGACTTGTACCAGAACCATATGTACCACGCGCTTGCCATTCTCCCCGTAGGCTGACTGCTGGTTGTGGCGTTGTCGGGAAACTGGTGATGGAGTTTGTGTCGTACTGGACCCCGCTGTCGTGGGCGATAAGGGAGTAAAGCAATTACCCTAACACACTCCTGGGGAGCCCAAATGTGAGTGGTCGGTAAGGAGGCGTCGTTGTGAATCCTCAGAGCCTGAGGGATGCCCTTCAGAAGGTCCAATAGCCAATTGCGCAGTGGGGCGTCCGGAACCAGTGACACATTTGGAGAGAATAATAGCATTGGAAGCTGAACTATAGTGAAGCAAATGCAGACACACTATGCAATTGTTCCTCCATGTGTTTTCTGTGAAATGGCATCGTCCATTGATCTGTTGTGGAGGTAAGCAGATTCATATGACCAGTGGGTGAATACATATCGGTGTTAGCATGGGAGCTATTGTCTGAGTCTATCCAGAACAGCGTAATCCGGACAATAAGAATAATAGTGAATACTGCACATTACAATTACAATTGTGTTATTAACTGCAGCAGTGTTTCGTTGTGTGCGTCGATGATAGATCCGTCTCTGTGTTAGGAAACTCTAATAGGGAAGAGAAGGACACCCAGGGAACTATTAACTGTCAAACAATAAGAAGATTCCAGGGAGAGGGACGAGGTTGAACGGTACATTTACTTTTTTTGGACAATGGAACAACAACTTTAGGCTGCTTATTTATCTCATTGTACAATAAAACATTCATCCACAACGTCAGCAAGTGCCTCCGGAGGTCAAGGCATCAGCATGTCCGTCCAGGAGAGGAATGCCCTCTCATTCTCGCTGAAAATGTACCGAATAAAGTTGGTGTGGAAGCATCAGATGAAATATAGGAGTCGACGCCACGGCAGTTTGGCAAATCTGATCAATCTGGGTAATGTCCTGAGAGGCACCGGGGCTGAGGTTATGGAGAGATAGAGAGATAGCCAACTGTTAATGTTAAATAGAGACACAGAGAGAGAGAGAGATAGAGAGAGAGATTAAGAGGAATGGAGAGATAGCAAACTGTTAATGTTAAATAGAGACACGGAGAGAGATAGAGCGATAAAGAGGAATGGAGAGACAAATAGAGTAATATAGGAATATAGAAAAAAGGGTGGAGAGACAAAGAGAGTGATTTAGGAATATAGAGAGAGGCAAAGACGGAGACAAAGAGAGCGATAAAATTATTGTGTTCCAAATACCACCATAACAGTGAGTGATGTCTAGGTGGCACTGAATAGAGAAGAGACAATCTGGGCCACAACTGGCATAGAACTGGTAGACAATTTCAGAAATGTAATTCAGTTATCCTCGTTTTTCCCTGTAAATTCAATTTAGCTCTGGTCTAAACTCATTGCCACCATTGTTGGCAGACTTGGGAAAGATGGAGACAGATGTTCCACAAAGCACATCTTCCCAAATGATTCTGCTTCTTATCACACTGCTCGCTCAACAAGGAAGTACTTGCCGAAGCCCACGCTTTGAGGTGATTAAACTCACCGTCAACATCTACTTACAGGGGCCCAAACCACCACAAGGAGTCAGTAGAGTGTGACAAAGTCTGGCAACCCTTATCCAACATCAACCCCATGGGCAGTGGTAGAACAATTGGTACTGCCACATGAGACATAAAGCATTGTCAGTATTTCGTAATATTTTTCTAGGGAAAGTGTGAAAACGCCTCCCATATTCTGTGCTGGACGTATAACACTAACGCTATAGAGATTGATCGCCCTTTACACCAGAATGTATAAAGGACGTATAGCGGCAGCACATCAGGACTCTGAGGTAAATACAATTATATCTCGGCTATTGCCGTTAAGGAGTGCACACAGTCTTACCCAATTCCACGTAACTACGCAGGACAGACGCTTCACGAGCTTCTATACAGATTTTTTATACCCAATCAACAAACTGCCATCAATTTCCCCGTGTGAATCACCACAGGCAGTCATGCCAAGGGAACATAAATACAAACCAAAATAATATTACGTCTTCCCTGCAACCTCGTAGACATGGCACGTTTCCCTTCGTAGTTAATCATTCCCGAGCTCTCTCATTTCCTGGAATTTATTTCTGACTGTGAACTTTCGTCGCGACCGCATGACAAATGGACGGGATTGTAGTAAAGGCTTTCATAATGCCATAAGAGCAGCTAGGAGAGAGGAGGCTTTAAAACAATAGAGCATTTGCATACGTGTTCCCCATCCATCAGTTGGCTGTAGCACGCTGGGTGTGTGTGTGTGTGTGTGTCCGTCTACATGTGTGTGTGAGTGTGTGTGTGTCTCTGTGTCCGTCTACATGTGTGTGTGTGTGTGTGTGTGGGTGTCTCTGTGTCCGTCTACATGTGTGTGTGTGTGTGTGTGTGTGTGTGTCTCTGTGTTGTGTGTGTGTGTGTCTCTGTGTCCGTCTACATGTGTGTGTGTGTGTGTGTGTCTCTGTGTCCGTCTACATGTGTGTGTGTGTGTGTGTGTGTGTGTGTGTGTGTGTGTGTGTGTCTCTGTGTCCGTCTACATGTGCGTGTGTCCCTGTGTCCGTCTAGATGTGTGTGTGTGTGTGTGTCTGTGTCCGTCTACATGTGTGTGTGTCTCTGTGTCCGTCTACATGTGTGTGTGTCTCTGTGTCCGTCTACATGTGTGTGTGTGTCTGTGTCCGTCTACATGTGTGTGTGTGTCTCTGTGTCTGTCTACGTGTGTGTGTGTGTCTCTGTGTCCGTCTACATGTGTGTGTGTGTGTCTCTGTGTCCGTCTACATGTGTGTGTGTCTCTGTGTCCGTCTACGTGTGTGTGTGTGTCTCTGTGTCCGTCTACATGTGTGTGTGTGTGTCTCTGTGTCCGTCTACATGTGTGTGTGTCTCTGTGTCCGTCTACATGTGTGTGTGTGTCTGTGTCCGTCTACATGTGTGTGTGTGTTTCTGTGTCTGTCTACGTGTGTGTGTGTGTGTGTCTCTGTGTCCGTCTACGTGTGTGTGTGTGTCTCTGTGTCCGTCTACATGTGTGTGTGTGTGTGTCTCTGTGTCCGTCAACATGTGTGTGTGTGTCTGTGTCCGTCTACATGTGTGTGTGTGTTTCTGTGTCTGTCTACGTGTGTGTGTGTGTGTGTGTCTCTGTGTCCGTCTACGTGTGTGTGTGTGTCTCTGTGTCCGTCTACATGTGTGTGTGTGTGTGTCTCTGTGTCCGTCTACATGTGTGCGTGTGTGTGTGTCTCTGTGTCCGTCTACATGTGTGTGTGTCTCTGTGTCCGTCTACATGTGTGTGTGTCTCTGTGTCCGTCTGCATGTGTGTGTGTGTCTGTGTCCGTCTACATGTGTGTGTGTGTGTGTGTCCCTGTGTCCGTCTACGTGTGTGTGTGTCTCTGTGTCCGTCTACAACATGCGTGTGTATGTGTGTCTCTGTGTCCGTCTACATGTGTGTGTGTGTCTGTGTCCGTCTACATGTGTGTGTGTCTCTGTGTCCATCTACATGTGTGTGTGTCTGTGTCCGTCTACATGTGTGTGCGTGTGTGTGTGTGTGAGTGTCTCTGTGTCCGTCTACTTGTGTGTGTGTCTCTGTGTCCATCTACAACATGTGTGTGTATGTGTGTCTCTGTGTCCGTCTACATGTGTGTGTGTGTCTCTGTGTCCGTCTACAGCTGTGCAGGTTTCTCACACTCATACATCACACGTACAGCATCACAACTGGGGCCCCAACCCGGCACAGCATTTATATGCGGGGTTCACATTGCGTTTCCACCAGGGGTCTCTTGGGGTCCCCACTGCTTCATGTGTTTGATAATTCTGGTGTGGTTTCAGGCCTCGTTGATATTTTAACTTTTATGAGGGTGGTCCTGATTTGTTTGCAGGGAGGCCAATTCTTCTTGAGAACCATTGGTGATGATTAATATATGTTCTGTGTCTCCTGTTCAGTCATTTGTACTGCATATGTTATGAGGAATACCTGCATGGCAAACACATGCAGGGATACAATGTCAAGAACATTGTCTGTGGAAGGACGGTCCCCAGAGAACGATCAGAGAGGTTGTGGTTATTGCTTAACCATTTGCACGTACGGTCATAACGGTGTGATCCGGCCTGAGTGGTCCCTGATGCGTACGGTCAAACCAGTGTGATTAAAGCATTTTGTTAGAACGTCCGTTTCATATATTAAGCCCCCATATGCTCAAACAGCGTTTATATCTTATTTCAGGTAGGTTAAATATTAATTTTTATAGGTTATACTTTCAAACAATTACAGAGGTAACAAGTATTCAAATTGGGAGGATTGTGAAGGGTTACTAACGTACTAACTCAAGCAGTCATATTTTGCTAAACTTAACATTGCTGCAATGTTTGTTCATACGAATCAACCTCAGACAATGGTATTATTGGTTAGCCTAAGAATCGTCCGGAATCGGAATCGTCTGCATTTTAGCATCTTTGGTTGGGTCGACCTTTTGACTCCCAGACTGCATTGCAATGTAAACAAACATGGGTGTCAGGGAT
Source organism: Dallia pectoralis (assembly GCA_029465975.1). Classification (NCBI taxonomy): domain Eukaryota; kingdom Metazoa; phylum Chordata; class Actinopteri; order Esociformes; family Umbridae; genus Dallia; species Dallia pectoralis. The sequence continues at coordinate 2,550,118 of CM055753.1, forward strand.
CGTCTTCGGTGTAGAGATAGGACACAAACGCAGAGTGCTTCTCGATGCAAAAGGTTTATTACATTCAAAGCTTGACAAGACAGGTTTATCCTGTGTTAAAAACCAACCTATTACACAGGCACAGGAACTGGTAACTTAAACCACGACCAGAACTAAATACAAGGAGTAACGAGCAAACACAACACAGGTGCGGACAAAAACACAGGTGAACGAGCATGTCCCTGATTTTCCCTCTCTCAGGATGCGGGGGAGGAGTCAGCACCACCTTAACGTGGGGAGACAGGACTCCCTTACAATGGGCACACGCACATACAGTGTATTTCTAAAAATAGCTCAACTATACACTGATGACATGTTTAAACTCAAATGCGAAACTCACAACTTATTTTTGGTCATAAAAGCAATTTCAAACATGTGAATAATTACCTACATTAATAATTTATTACCACAGAAATCTTTCTCAGATAGTGAACGTGTTAAGTGACACAGGTGATGTGTGTCATTCGGTGTGTCAAAAATCCTATCAGCGTTGACAGTGGCTCGTTAGTTATTCAAAACGCATATCATTTTAGTTGACTACTATGTTCATCAATAGACATTGCAATGTCCTTCAAACAATGACACCTTACTAATGGAGAAATCCTCGAGTTGTTTTTTTATCTCTGATAATGAAACAGAATATCATAGTGAGGCCGTTTGTGGGTGATGTGACGGAGGTCAGCAGCAGGCATCTGGAAGCACACCAGTCATTTCAGCCCCCCTCTCCCTGCCATCGCCTTCGATGTCTGGAGTGCAAAACCCTTTGTCGTCTCCCGCTGTGGCTCCAAGCTCATTGTGACAGAGCAGCTGGTGGGGGACATGGTGGAGGAGACCAACCGCTTTGCACTGGAGCTGCAGGAGAAGATACAGCCAAGAGTAATGGGAATGCTTGCCTTCCTGGTGGCTGTCCTCCTCATGGGAATTGTGAGGAAAAACTCTGTGAGGGAATACTGGAGTTCAGATCCCATGTTTGCTACACCCTTCTTTGCAACGCTCTTTTCTCAGGACCGCTTCTTAGTCCTACTACGATGTCTGCACTTTTTAAATTACGCCACAGCAAACCTCCAAGAACCCCTGCATGAAATAAGGATTTGTTTCGTCTGGACTGACTGCAGCATTTGGTCGGGTCTTTGTCCCCAACAAAGATCTCTGCTCAGATGAATCACTAATGTTATAGAAGGGTAGGTTGGCATTTCCATAGTTTGTTCCCTCCAAATGGCACAGGTTTGGTGTTACATTCATTGTTCCGTGTGATGTCATGACAGGCTTCGTCCAGGGCAATAATATTCACACAGGATCCACTACTGACACACGTCATTATGAGGGAAGGTGGACTACCTGACAGCAGAGATGTTCATGTCATCTTCACTATCCATACAGCCATTATGTCAGCAACAAGGAAGGTGTCCTCTCAGCTGATATTCCTCCAACAGACGCACAAAGCAGTCCAACCAGAAGGCACTGTAAAGTCTGTCTGTCCGGTACCACGAGCCAGAAGCTGAGAAAGTTACACCATGTGTTACACCATGCTTTGAGGGATACCACACACTCAAGCACTATTGAGCAAATGTATTCTGTTTAGTTTTGTGTGCTCTTTGTTTTGTGTGCCATGCAAGTTAGTAAATACGTGTATTTAGTTTATATTTCAGTTGCCTAAGACTATTGCACAGTACTGTATTTTTACTTTGTGCTTTATGTATTTTGCTAGTATATTCCTGTATATTTTCTGTAGAATAGCCAGGGTGCAGTGTTGTCAAGGCAGTTAACCCCTGTTCTAACTGTTTTTATTCCAGAAAAACAATTTCACATCAGGGTATACTCTCTGTAATAGGATGCCATAAGTCTACTGAAAGCCAGTCGTATATAGAACAGTTTGCATTTGGCTACTGTATTTGTAAGCACCCACTTGTTTCCAGGGGAATTGGCTATACATAAATCCATATGAAGACCATAATAGAAACCAACACACCACTCTATACATTATATGCAATGATGGACTACTCACTTTTATGTTGGAAATAGATCCGTAGTCAGGAATGCGTACCAAGATCCGGAGGGCGTTTAGCTCATTTTCCAGTCCCAAATGATTATATAGTTGACAGACCATTCAGTTGACCTTAGCCATACCCAAACTAGCCAACGTCACTGCGTCAACTTAGTTCTTTAAAACAACCGACATTCACCCGAGGTACTTAAACACCTTTACTTGGGGTAAGGACTCACTTTCTACCTGGAGTATGAAATCCACCAGTTCCTACTGAGAGTCATGGCCTCAGATTTACAGGTTCTAATCCTCATCCCAGCCGCTTCACACTCGGCTGTGAATTGATGAGTGCTGAAGGTCACTGACCGATGATGTCATCAGGACCACATCATTATCTGCAAGAACCAGTGATGAGATCCTCAGCCCACCAATATGCAACCCCTCCCCACCACGACTACGCTTCCATATCCTGCTTTGAGCATACAGAGATCGAATGGCCCTGAAAAGAGGTCCCCCTCAGCCCACACTCCCATAGCACCTCCTACAGTATCTCTAGTGGTACCCGGTCGTACACCTTCTCCAGATCCACAAAACACATGTAGACCTGTGTAGGGATCGTATGTAAAAACAGCCAGAATGGGTTTTCTCAGGAAGCTCAGTCATCTGTGAGGATCTTAGAGCCGCTGCTCCTTCAGGTAGAAAGGAGCCAGTTAAAGTGGTTTGTGCATCTGCTAAGGAAGCCCACTGGCACGTCCAGCTGGGAGGAGGCCTCGGGGAAGACCCAGTACTAGGTGGAGAGATCTCCACACTGGCCTGGGAACGCCTCGGGATTCCTCAGTCAGAGCTGGCTAATGTTGCCAGGGAATGGAGAGTTTTGGGTCCCCTTCTAGAGCTGCTGACCCGTTGGGTTGAAGATTAGATGAGATATTTCCACTGCACATTGCACTGGGGTAGAATAAATTATATCTGCTGCTGTGTTACACAGGCTAACCACTGCAAAAGAGCATTCTACAGTTTACACAAGTGCAATGTTTTGCAAATAACATGCTTTTAGCCATTGCATTAGTTGATGCATTGACAGCTACACGCTGGCTAGTAGTGTCTAGCTAAAGTAGACGTTAACTCCCACAGTCTAGTAGTCTCTATATATTATTCAGGTCATAATTTAATAATGTAATTCCTATGTTATTGCTGTTAGTCGTATACAAACTATAATTTGAAGTTGATTGGTCAAAATAAAATATAACAAAATAAATAGCAAGCAGCGTGGTTTTGGTAAACAGCAGTTGAGGGAGCAGCCGGTCCTTCCTGTTGCGTCATAATCACATTATGGAACTCTTGAATACTGAAATCACGCCGGGGGAAGATATATTTGAAACGCACGTTTGAACGGGTTGCCATGAAACTACATGGGATTTGTTTGCAGTCATCTCACCTGTTAGCTGGCGTTGACTGTGGCATCGAGGACAACAGTGTGAAACAAATGTCCTTCATGTTCACAATTGCATTGCACCCATTGTGTGGTAACAGTCGAGAACACAGTCTGGTTTGACTTCCTGTCCACAGGTCTTCCCTGTGGCTGACACAGTCACTGTTTGCCTGGTGGAGAGGCTGTTGTTTGTCATGTTGCTTGCTGTTTAACACTCTCCCTGCTTCTAAAATTGTCTATCTGCCCTCCTGCATCTGAATTTTGGAATCCTGTTTGTCCCAACTGTGTCTTTGGTCCCTAGCTGTTAAAAAGCAGATGCTGGAAATGTGAGGTGTTGCTAGATTAATTGTACAGTTTTTTAAGCCTCTCCGTTACCAAGAGCCAGTATGGTAATCACCACACACCTACCACACACCATGGTAATCACCACACACCTACCACACACCATGGTAATCACCACACACCTACCACACACCATGGTAATCACCACACACCTACCACACACCATGGTAATCACCACACACCTACCACACACCATGGTAATCACCACACACTACCACACACCATGGTAATCACCACACACTACCACACACCATGGTAATCACCACACACCTACCACACACCATGGTAATCACCACACACCTACCACACACCATGGTAATCACCACACACTACCACACACCATGGTAATCACCACACACCTACCACACACCATGGTAATCACCACACACTACCACACACCATGGTAATCACCACACACTACCACACACCATGGTAATCACCACACACCTACCACACACCATGGTAATCACCACACACCTACCACACACCATGGTAATCACCACACACCTACCACACACCATGGTAATCACCACACACTACCACACACCATGGTAATCACCACACACCTACCACACACCATGGTAATCACCACACACCTACCACACACCATGGTAATCACCACACACCTACCACACACCATGGTAATCACCACACACCTACCACACACCATGGTAATCACCACACACCTACCACACACCATGGTAATCACCACACACCTACCACACACCATGGTAATCACCACACACCTACCACACACCATGGTAATCACCACACACTACCACACACCATGGGAATCACCACACACCTACCACACACCATGGTACTCACCACACACCTACCACACACCATGGTAATCACCACACACCTACCACACACCATGGTAATCACCACACACCTACCACACACCATGGTAATCACCACACACCTACCACACACCATGGTAATCACCACACACCTACCACACACCATGGTAATCACCACACACCTACCACACACCATGGTAATCACCACACACCTACCACACACCATGGTAATCACCACACACCTACCACACACCATGGTAATCACCACACACCTACCACACACCATGGTAATCACCACACACCTACCACACACCATGGTAATCACCACACACCTACCACACACCATGGTAATCACCACACACCTACCACACACCATGGTAATCACCACACACCTACCACACACCATGGTAATCACCACACACCTACCACACACCATGGTAATCACCACACACCTACCACACACCATGGTAATCACCACACACCTACCACACACCATGGTAATCACCACACACCTACCACACACCATGGTAATCACCACACACCTACCACACACCATGGTAATCACCACACACTACCACACACCATGGTAATCACCACACACCTACCACACACCATGGTAATCACCACACACCTACCACACACCATGGTAATCACCACACACCTACCACACACCATGGTAATCACCACACACCTACCACACACCATGGTAATCACCACACACCTACCACACACCATGGTAATCACCACACACCTACCACACACCATGGTAATCACCACACACCTACCACACACCATGGTAATCACCACACACCTCATCTTGTCAGGTCAGTGATGGCAGGGATGACAACTGTGTTTTAACCTGGACTAATATTTTCCTGACAACAGGCTCTAAACCAGAAACTAGTGTTTGAAACAAGGCTGTCAGACATATAGATGCATTTGAAAGATTTTAACGTATTACAATGAATAAGATAATTGATATCAAACCAGGTAGTGGCAAACTACTAAAGGCAATATGCTTTGGATTGATTGCAAGTTCAGGAAAACACCAGAGATGATATGCAAACACTCATATTCAAGGTTTCATTTTTTGGGAAGAATCAATCAATTTCCCTCCGTGCAAATTCATCTTCAGATTCACTTTCTGTTACTAAATCTCTCACAGCTCGTGTCACAGGTAGAAACAGCTGAGAGTAATTCCTTTTAGTGAAGCTTCAACCATTTAAAATCTACTGCTAGATTTGTAATTTCAAGACGTGCCAGAAGAATTACAATACCTTTTCATCTGAGAAAAAAAAAACGCCTGAAAAAAATGCTTAAACTTGGTAATATAAATGCTACTCTTTTAGCTGACTAAGGAAAAACGCATTCTCTCAAATGATTGCAGCGAGCTGTCATTCACGTGACAGAGAGACACATTGTTCTCACCAGACACCCAATGACTACGCCCGGTTAAGGGAGCTCTCTGCTATTCCCAGACACAGGACTGTCACCAGGAAGTTCTACATTTTTCTAATTGGGGTTGTCATTCATTAAGTGAGCTTCCTCCTGACCTGGCTGTCATCCCCCCGTAGCCCAGAGGAACAGCAATTGTTCTCTTCAACTGCAACCCAACAGCTTTTCTGTCAAAAACAGCTTGAAGCACTCGGCCCCTCGGAGGAAGAGGGCAAGGGGGTTCTGCACCACAAACTGGAACTCATCAAACACAACAGCAGGAGCAGAAGGGGGAAATGGCCAGCCGACTTTCGGCTACCACAGACCTTCTGTACTGTTGGTCTGTCTCTATCACCTTCGGTGTCAGGTGTTATAAAATGCGTACCGAATGATTTGTGGAGTTGGCTGAATGTCCAGGTCAGAATATGATACTTCACATTTGAATTGATTTGCAATGGATTTGCACCCCGGAAAGTCGAGGATTTCTTAATTTGTGAGTTTGTTCTACATCTAAGGAAATTACCATTGTTACAGTCCGATATCTAAAACCAAATGCAAAGCCACGAGTGTGAAAGTGGCACTTGAATCAGTAATATGAATCGGAAATTGGGTTTTGTGTGGATTTAGTGATAACGCGAGTGTTATTTTTGGTTTCAGTTACATATTCCCAGTCTGTCATCAGGACTGAATCTAGACATAAAACACATAAGTAGTCACTACAAGCTCCCAACTGCTGGGGGGATCTCAAATCAAATGTAGCCTATGGCCTCATGGTCGCCATATTAACCTGGTCCATCATCTGATATGTTATTAGTCATGGTCCCTTATCTGATATTATAACACACCTGGTCCCTCATCTGATATTATAACACACCTGGTCCCTCATCTGATATTATAACACACCTGGTCCATCATCTGATATTATAACACACCTGGTCCCTCATCTGATATTATAACACACCTGGTCCCTCATCTGATATTATAACACACCTGGTCCCTCATCTGATATTATAACACACCTGGTCCATCATCTGATATTATAACACACCTGGTCCCTCATCTGATATTATAACACACCTGGTCCCTCCTCTGATATTATAACACACCTGGTCCCTCATCTGATATGTTATTAGTCATGGTCCATCATCTGATATTATAACACACCTGGTCCATCATCTGATATTATAACACACCTGGTCCCTCATCTGATATTATATCACACCTGGTCCATCATCTGATATTATAACACACCTGGTCCATCATCTGATATTATAACACACCTGGTCCCTCATCTGATATTATAACACACCTGGTCCCTCATCTGATATTATAACACACCTGGTCCATCATCTGATATTATAACACACCTGGTCCCTCATCTGATATTCTAACACACCTGGTCCCTCATCTGATATTATAACACACCTGGTCCCTCCTCTGATATTATAACACACCTGGTCCCTCATCTGATATTATAACACACCTGGTCCATCATCTGATATTATAACACACCTGGTCCATCATCTGATATTATAACACACCTGGTCCCTCATCTGATATGTTATTAGTCATGGTCTGTCATCTGATATTATAACACATCTGGTCCATCATCTGATATTATAACACACCTGGTCCCTCATCTGATATGTTATTAGTCATGGTCCATCATCTGATATTATAACACACCTGGTCCATCATCTGATATTATAACACACCTGGTCCCTCATCTGATATGTTATTAGTCATGGTCCATCATCTGATATTATAACACACCTGGTCCATCATCTGATATTATTACACACCTGGTCCATCATTTGATATTATAACACACCTGGTCTATCATCTGATATTATAACACACCTGGTCTATCATCTGATATTATAACACACCTGGTCTATCATCTGATATTATAACACACCTGGTGTATCATCTGATATTATAACTCCCTGGTCCATCATCTGATATTATAACACACCTGGTCCATCATCTGATATTATAACACACCTGGTCTATCATCTGATATTATAACACACCCGGTCCATCATCTGATATTAAAACACACCTGGTCCATCATCTGATATTATAACACACCTGGTCCATCATCTGATTTGTTTTTAGGGCCGTCAATTTATTTAAAAAAATTAACTAATTAATCGCACAATCCTGTGATTAATCGCGATTAATCGCATTTTCCCCAAGTTGTCTGAAACAATGAAATAAATCAATTAACACAATGAAGTATATTTTAAATACATTATTTTATGATAGTCTCTCCTGTGAACAATACAGAATAGTCATTCTTATCAAATATAGCAACTTTATAAACAAAGTGTTGAAGTGCAAGTTATATATTTAAACCCTGAAGGTTATCAAAAATACTGGATCATCTTGGCAATAGTCCAAATGAAATAAAACATTTTCAAAAACAAAATGACAAAGTGTAAGGTGAAACCATCAATGTCAAAGATAGATTATTTTAGAACGTAAGCCTATAGGCCAAAATAATTGCACTATATGTAAAGTTGCCAGATTAATTTTAAAGAAGTCTATAACAGCCTTTGTAATATGAATGACAAACAGAATGAAGTGAAATTAAGTTTGGTTATGTCGGGTTGGTTAGGGTCTCCATGAGAGTGACGTTCTCTGCTTTCTCCAGCAGGTTATGTCTCAAAACAATAGTTTTAGAGGGTAGATTGTATGATGGGGATCCCAATGCAATTGGAATGATTTATTTCAGTCCCTCGTCTTCTACTGTGTTTATCGGGCGGCAGTTTCTATCTATTTATCTAAAACATCGGTTAACGATTACTTGTTTGGTCAAAAGCCCGATTTGGCGCACATTACTGCAGTAACGCGGATTGGCGGATTGCAACATCAATAATGACCGGGTGTTTCTGTCCTATATACTCTCTAGTAACAGAAATAATGACCATGTGTTTGCTTTTATATGATAAACTAAAGACGAGCTGCTTCTATGGTATTTGAATTCGGTTTAGCAAACCGAAACCGAAACTTAATAAAGTGGTGCGTTAATTGCTTTAAATTATTTTAACGCGTTAAACATTTGAAATTAACGCATCAGATTAACGCGTTAAATATCCCAGCCCTAGTTTTTAGTCATGGCCCATCATCTGACATTCTAACGGGTCTCATCCATCAACTGCCAGATTTGCAGGCCATCACTGGTTTGCTATGCTAATTGGGCTGGCTTATCTTCTGGTCCATATACCGTCATGCTAACCGTTCTGGCCCCTTGGCTGCCACATTTATAAGCCTGGCCAATCGACTGCCATGGGATTGGGCTGGACCCATTTTCTTCCATGTCAGCTGGTTACCTTGCCCATCACCTGTCCATCGATCTGACACGTCATCTAGCATTTTAACATGCTAACAGTGGCAGACTAGTGCTACACCATATTAACAGATGCCGTTCTTACGGAGGACCCAGACAGAAGCAATGCAGGGCAACACACCTGTTTTCTCTGAGAGCTCAGAACGCATAGGAAAACACACATACACCCGATGTGTTTTGCAGGTATTATCACGCATTACCGATGATGTCTTCCTCAGACTTCCACACTCTTAGTTTACGCTCGACCACTCTAATGGGAACTCTCTTCTGATCTTTTCTGATCTGACGATAATGACGTTTGCGTCGGGGCAATGAACAGTGTTCTCTTCACGCGCGCCTCTCACATCTCCGCCGCTTAAAACGTGCAACATCCAATAAAGTTTTACGACTTTAAACTATGTAATATTTCCCGCCATTTGCATAATGGTGTCCCCTGCTCGGTATAAACCTGCCCATTCGTCTTAGCGAGGCCCATTGAACAAGCAGCCAATCTGTAGGAAATTAGAATGCAAATGGAATATAATACTGTGGCACAACCTGCGATGGGCCGACACAATGGGGATTTGTCTACGTATAGCAATATACTGTGTACACCAGCCTTTCAGAGTCCATAAGGTCGATTTGGTTGGGATGACCGCTACCTCATGTCAACAGTTTAGTGGTCACCCCTTAATAGCAGAGAGAAACCTAAAATGGCTCTGACTTTACTTCAGTTTGTCTCCAATGGGTTGACGTTAAACTAGGATGGGGAAATGTATCTTGATGTTTTTGATCACAAAGCTTTTTTTCTTCTTTCTAATGCAGAAATACAGTAGACAATTAACAATAATCACATTCTGTCATAGCAGGGCGGGGATAATTATTTAGCGGATTAAAAACACAATTCCACATAAAGTACAAATCCACCGACATGTTAACAGCTTTGAATCTTCTCAGATAATATTTAACGAGGTTGAATGACACGTGATTATGGAGACCATCCTTCCGTACAGAATCTCGTCAGGTCCTTCAGATTGGTGCCCACACATATGAATTCTCCTCTTCAGCTCGTCCCACAGATGTTCTAAGGTTTCGGTCAGGAGACTTGGATGGCGGTGCCAGGGTAAAACCCTGCTGCTGTGCTCAGTGAAACGTTTTTTAGGTGTGTTTCGAATCTTTCTGACTTCTGGTGTTTGTTTTCAAAATGCTCGATTTTTTGTCACATCTGACTAGGAGTGGGACTACGGTTCGATTATACATGTAAAATACCTTTTTTTATTTTAAAAACATTTAGCACAATGAAAACAAGCAACAATCTCTTTGAAGGAAAACGTCTAATATAACCCACTCCTAGATCTGACCATAGAACCTGTTCCCAGTGAAACCTCTAGTAACATCTGGCCAACTGTAGGCACTTCTTCCAAATCCTTCCACACAACCCCAAAACTAATGTCTGCGATTCTCCAGCTGTGATCCGAGGAGATCTTTTGTCAATTCAAACCATCCGCCTCACTGTGCCTGGGATCAATATATACCCACATCCTCTACCAGGACGATTGTTCAAATCTTAAGTTGGTTTGAACTTCTTAAATATTGCACTGATAGTGAAATTGGGCATTTTTAACCATCGTGCGAATTTCTTATACATTTTTTCTGATTTGCCCAGCTCAACAAAATGTGGTCGCAATTATCAATGCATTCTGCATTCTTTCCATGTTTGCTTTCCAGCTGTAGGAGTGCTGGTTAGAAAACAGCTAATAGATGCAAACAACCCACCCCCCCCCTAAAAATATAGCAAAATAATCTGTTGTAGGATCTAGCGAGGTGTAATCACCTAAATACCCTTACATTATTAAACAGCATTTTTCTTTGATCGTCCGACCAGCCACACATACAGTAGATAAAGGTATTTAGATGCTATAATGTTAGCGCTTGGGAAAGCAGAGCTAGGGATGCGTGCAGATCTTTTTGTTCTGACTTTGTAAGTGCAATTGCTCACGGCAGTGTTTGGCATATTTTTATTATTTGATATGTTAAATCTGTGTGAACAGTGGTGTTGCCAGGAATCCTGGCCCCCCTCACATATAGACACAGCATAGACACAGTATATGATTATGTCATTTGGCCCTGTAAAGCCATATTGACACAGTATATGATTATGTCATTTGACCCTGTAAAGCCATATAGACACAGTATATGATTATGTCATTTGACCCTGTAAAGCCGTATTGACACAGTATATGATTATGTCATTTGACCCTGTAAAGCCGTATTGACACAGTATATGATTGTCATTTGGCCCTGTAAAGCCGTATTGACAAAGTATATGATTGCAGTCATTTGACCCTGTAAAGCCGTATTGACACAGTATATGATTATGTCATTTGGCCCTGTAAAGCCGTATTGACACAGTATATGATTATGTCATTTGGCCCTGTAAAGCCGTATTGACACAGTATATGATTGCAGTCATTTGACCCTGTAAAGCCGTATTGACACAGTATATGATTATGTCATTTGACCCTGTAAAGCCGTATTGACACAGTATATGAATATGTCATTTGGCCCTGTAAAGCCGTATTGACACAGTATATGATTGTCATTTGGCCCTGTAAAGCCGTATTGACACAGTATATAATTATGTCATTTGGCCCTGTAAAGCCGTATTGACACAGTATATGATTATGTCATTTGACCCTGTAAAGCCGTATTGACACAGTATATGATGATGTCATTTGGCCCTGTAAAGCCGTATTGACACAGTATATGATTATGTCATTTGGCCCTGTAAAGCCGTATTGACACAGTATATAATTATGTCATTTGACCCTGTAAAGCCGTATTGACACAGTATATGATGATGTCATTTGGCCCTGTAAAGCCGTATTGACACAGTATATGATGATGTCATTTGACCCTGTAAAGCCGTATTGACACAGTATATGATTATGTCATTTGACCCTGTAAAGCCGTATTGACACAGTATATGATGATGTCATTTGGCCCTGTAAAGCCGTATTGACACAGTATATGATTATGTCATTTGACCCTGTAAAGCCGTATTGACACAGTATATGATTATGTCATTTGACCCTGTAAAGCCGTATTGACACAGTATATGATGATGTCATTTGACCCTGTAAAGCCGTATTGACACAGTATATGATGATGTCATTTGGCCCTGTAAAGCCGTATTGACACAGTATATGATTATGTCATTTGACCCTGTAAAGCCGTATTGACACAGTATATGATTATGTCATTTGACCCTGTAAAGCCGTATTGACACAGTATATGATTATGTCATTTGACCCTGTAAAATTATGTCATTTGGCCCTGTAAAGCCGTATTGACACAGTATATAATTATGTCATTTGACCCTGTAAAGCCGTATTGACACAGTATATGATGATGTCATTTGGCCCTGTAAAGCCGTATTGACACAGTATATGATGATGTCATTTGACCCTGTAAAGCCGTATTGACACAGTATATGATTATGTCATTTGGCCCTGTAAAACCGTGGGCAGGGGGGATAATTTCCACCTTTCCCCATATGAGCTAGAGCCCTGTGTGTCGAACTTGGTTCTGGGAAATAAGTAAGCAAAGCATTACTAAATAATTAATTTAATATCCGTGTCTGTGTCTAATCTGTGTCCAAGCAGTGGTCTTACATCTCCCAATTGACCCTCTCCCCCGTCACTTAATTTAATTAAAATTACTATGGGATACCGTATATTTTACAGAGCCCAAAACAATATCGCAGAATCACTGACAAAGGAGGGAAAATAAATGCAAGTCAGGACCAATTTGACATTACAATACAACCCTCTGAACCTTGGGGTAGCATTTGTTTTGTTTTGCTGGAATGGTTTCCATGCCAACATAATTGGAAATATGTCATGTACTGATCGGCGTAGTGTGGATGAAGCCATGTGCAGGAGCCAAGATAATCCGTTAGGTCAGTTTTATTAAAGTAAAGCAACGTAAAACAAACCGATAACGGCGGAACAAAGGCTAACTGGTTGAACTGAAACAAACTATGCGCATATAGCGTCTTATAATACAATATTCCACCAACCACAATAGCACTCCAAATAGACCAACACTCACCTCTAAAACACAGTGACATGTAATACCAAACAATGCTAAGCAAGGAGTGACTTGCTAGCGACCCCTTTATATCCCGACATAAAGTGACAGATTACTAACAGCTGTGACCACGTGAAAGAGGAAGTAATCACAGCTAGTGAACACAAAAACACGGAAGTGGATCACCGAAATGGAAGTGTAGCAACGCCACCACACCAATCGTGACAGTATCCCCCACTAAAAGGCTAGCTCCCCAGATAGCCGAACGAACCAACAAAAACCACAAGGGAGCAACAAGACAGGACCCACAGTTAAACCCAATGGGTTAGTCCATCAGGACGGGTCCAGTCCTGAATAGGCCACGGTAACCGACCACCATCTCGAGCGGCTGAGAGGCCGCCAGTTTGAGCGGCTCAGGGTGCGTCGTGGCGGCGGCCATCGTGGGCGACGTGGCGGAGGCCATCGTGGGCGACGTGGCGGAGGCCCTTGTGGGCGTCGTGGCGGCGGCCATCGTGGGCGACGTGGCGGAGGCCATCGTGGGCGACGTGGCGGAGGCCATCGTGGGCGACGTGGCGGAGGCCATCGTTGGCGGCGGGCGGCGGCCATCGTGAGCGTCGTCGTGGCGGCGGCCATCGTGAGCGTCGTCGTGGCGGCGGCCATCGTGAGCGTCGTCGTGGCGGCGGCCATCGAGAGCGTAGTCGTGGCGGCGGCCATCGTGAGCGTAGTCGTGGCGCGGCCATCGTGAGCGTAGTCGTGGCCGCGGCCATCGTGAGCGTAGTCGTGGCGGCGGCCATCGTGGCGTAGTCGGGCGGCCATCGTGAGCGTAGTCGTGGCGGCGGCCATCGTGAGCGTAGTCGTGGCGGCGGCCATCGTGAGCGTCGTCGTGGCGGCGGCCATCGTGAGCGTCGTCGTGGCGGCGGCCATCGTGAGCGTCGTCGTGGCGGCGGCCATCGTGAGCGTCGTCGTGGCGGCGGCCATCGTGAGCGTAGTCGTGGCGGCGGCCATCGTGAGCGTCGTCGTGGCGCGGCCTTCGTGGGCGGCGATGCGGCAGCCATTGTGGGCGGCGATGCGGCAGCCATTGTGGACGGCGATGCGGCAGCCATTGTGGGCGGCGATGCGGCAGCCATTGTGGGCGGCGATGCGGCAGCCATTGTGGGCGGCGATGCGGCAGCCATCTTGGGCGCGGGCGTGACGGCGGGAGCCATCGTGGACGCTGGCGAGACGGCGGCAGCCATCTTGGGCGCTGGCGTGACGACAACAGCCATCTTGGGCGCTGGCGTGACGGCGGGGGCCATCGTGGACGCTGGCGTGGCGACGGCAGCCATCTTGGGCGCTGGCGTGACGATAACAGCCATCTTGAGCGCTGGCGGGACGGCGGGAGCCATCGTGGACGCTGGCGAGACGGCGGGAGCCATCGTGGACGCTGGCGAGACGGCGGCAGCCATCTTGGGCGCTGGCGTGACGACAACAGCCATCCTGGGCGCTGGCGCGACGGCGGGGGCCATCGTGGACGCTGGCGAGACGGCGGCAGCCATCTTGGGCGCTGGCGTGACGACAACAGCCATCTTGGGCGCTGGCGTGACGGCCATCTTGGGCGGGGCCATCGTGGACGCTGGCGTGACGGCGGCAGCCATCTTGGGCGCTGGCGTGGCGCCGGCAGCCATCTTGAGCGCTGGCGTGACCACAACAGCCATCTTGGGCGCTGGCGTGACGGCGGGAGCCATCGTGACGCTGGCGAGACGGCGGCAGCCATCTTGGGCGCTGGCGTGACGACAACAGCCATCTTGAGCGCTGGCGTGACGGCAACAGCCATCTTGGGCGCTGGCGTGACGGCGGGGACCATCGTGGACGCTGGCGTGACGGCGGCAGCCATCTTGGGCGCTGGCGTGGCGACGGCAGCCATCTTGAGCGCTGGCGTGGCGGCAACAGCCATCGTGGGCGCTGGCGTGACGGCGGGAGCCATCGTGGACGCTGGCGAGACGGCGGCAGCCATCTTGGGCGCTGGCGGGACGACGGCAGCCATCTTGAGCGCCGGCGTGACGACGGCAACAGCCATCTCGGGCGCAGGCGTAGCGGAGGCCATCTCGGGCGCAGGCGTAGCTGAGGCCATCTCGGGCACAGGCGTAGCTGAGGCCATCTCGGGCACAGGCGTAGCTGAGGCCATCTCGGGCACGGGAGGAGCTGCGGCCATCTCGGGCACAGGCGTAGCTGAAGCCATCTCGGGCGCAGGCGTAGCTGAAGCCATCTCGGGCGCAGGCGTAGCGGCCATCTCGGGCGCAGGCGTAGCGGCCATCTCGGGCGCTGGCGTGGCGGAGGCGATCTCTGGCGTCAGATCTTGAAAGTCCAGCCATGCCTTCCACCACGCCTAATGACAGCCGGGGGCTGCTTATGTAACCCCTCCGGGGATTTCTCTGTCCCGGAGGTAGGTGGTCGGAAAGGGTCTTCCCCGGCGGGGGTAGTGGCTGTAGCTCCAGGGGTTTTCCTCCCCTGTCTGCAGCCCCGGAACAGTGGGCGGTGTCTTCTGCCCGCCCCAGCCGACGTCCGATGTTGCGGGGACTAGTCGACTGAGGACGGGATCCCATAGCAGGGCGTCTTCCAGGAGTCCTCCTCCACTCGCTCGTAGACTGCCTCCTCATCATCCGAGGAGAGGGAGTCGGACCCCCAATCACCCTGCCAGGTGTAGCGCTGCTCCTGCTGCTCCGTGTGTTGACGGTGAGCTTCATACCTCGGAGCGCTATAGCTTGCCCCTCCGAGGAATCCACTCACCGTCCGGCTCTGCGGGCTTCTTGGGTGGCTTAGCATTCTGTCATGTACTGATCGGCGTAGTGTGGATGAAGCCATGTGCAGGAGCCAAGATAATCCGTTAGGTCAGTTTTATTAAAGTAAAGCAACGTAAAACAAACCGATAACGGCGGAACAAAGGCTAACTGGTTGAACTGAAACAAACTATGCGCATATAGCGTCTTATAATACAATATTCCACCAACCACAATAGCACTCCAAATAGACCAACACTCACCTCTAAAACACAGTGACATGTAATACCAAACAATGCTAAGCAAGGAGTGACTTGCTAGCGACCCCTTTATATCCCGACATAAAGTGACAGATTACTAACAGCTGTGACCACGTGAAAGAGGAAGTAATCACAGCTAGTGAACACAAAAACACGGAAGTGGATCACCGAAATGGAAGTGTAGCAACGCCACCACACCAATCGTGACAGTATCCCCCACTAAAAGGCTAGCTCCCCAGATAGCCGAACGAACCAACAAAAACCACAAGGGAGCAACAAGACAGGACCCACAGTTAAACCCAATGGGTTAGTCCATCAGGACGGGTCCAGTCCTGAATAGGCCACGGTAACCGACCACCATCTCGAGCGGCTGAGAGGCCGCCAGTTTGAGCGGCTCAGGGTGCGTCGTGGCGGCGGCCATCGTGGGCGACGTGGCGGAGGCCCTCGTGGGCGTCGTGGCGGCGGCCATCGTGGGCGACGTGGCGGAGGCCATCGTGGGCGACGTGGCGGAGGCCATCGTGGGCGACGTGGCGGAGGCCATCGTGGGCGACGTGGCGGAGGCCATCGTTGGCGACGTGGCGGCGGCCATCGTGTGCGTCGTCGTGGCGGCGGCCATCGTGAGCGTCGTCGTGGCGGCGGCCATCGTGAGCGTCGTCGTGGCGGCGGCCATCGAGAGCGTAGTCGTGGCGGCGGCCATCGTGAGCGTAGTCGTGGCCGCGGCCATCGTGAGCGTAGTCGTGGCCGCGGCCATCGTGAGCGTAGTCGTGGCGGCGGCCATCGTGAGCGTAGTCGTGGCGGCGGCCATCGTGAGCGTAGTCGTGGCGGCGGCCATCGTGAGCGTAGTCGTGGCGGCGGCCATCGTGAGCGTCGTCGTGGCGGCGGCCATCGTGAGCGTCGTCGTGGCGGCGGCCATCGTGAGCGTGGTCGGCGGCGCCATCGTGAGCGTCGTCGTGGCGGCGGCCATCGTGAGCGTAGTCGTGGCGGCGGCCATCGTGAGCGTCGTCGTGGCGCGGCCTTCGTGGGCGGCGATGCGGCAGCCATTGTGGGCGGCGATGCGGCAGCCATTGTGGACGGCGATGCGGCAGCCATTGTGGGCGGCGATGCGGCAGCCATTGTGGGAGGCGATGCGGCAGCCATTGTGGGCGGCGATGCGGCAGCCATCTTGGGCGCGGGCGTGACGGCGGGAGCCATCGTGGACGCTGGCGAGACGGCGGCAGCCATCTTGGGCGCTGGCGTGACGACAACAGCCATCTTGGGCGCTGGCGTGACGGCGGGGGCCATCGTGGGCGCTGGCGTGGCGACGGCAGCCATCTTGGGCGCTGGCGTGACGATAACAGCCATCTTGAGCGCTGGCGGGACGGCGGGAGCCATCGTGGACGCTGGCGAGACGGCGGGAGCCATCGTGGACGCTGGCGAGACGGCGGCAGCCATCTTGGGCGCTGGCGTGACGACAACAGCCATCCTGGGCGCTGGCGCGACGGCGGGGGCCATCGTGGACGCTGGCGAGACGGCGGCAGCCATCTTGGGCGCTGGCGTGACGACAACAGCCATCTTGGGCGCTGGCGTGACGGCGGGGGCCATCGTGGGCGCTGGCGTGACGGCGGCAGCCATCTTGGGCGCTGGCGTGGCGCCGGCAGCCATCTTGAGCGCTGGCGTGACCACAACAGCCATCTTGGGCGCTGGCGTGACGGCGGGAGCCATCGTGGACGCTGGCGAGACGGCGGCAGCCATCTTGGGCGCTGGCGTGACGACAACAGCCATCTTGAGCGCTGGCGTGACGGCAACAGCCATCTTGGGCGCTGGCGTGACGGCGGGGACCATCGTGGACGCTGGCGTGACGGCGGCAGCCATCTTGGGCGCTGGCGTGGCGACGGCAGCCATCTTGAGCGCTGGCGTGGCGGCAACAGCCATCGTGGGCGCTGGCGTGACGGCGGGAGCCATCGTGGACGCTGGCGAGACGGCGGCAGCCATCTTGGGCGCTGGCGGGACGACGGCAGCCATCTTGAGCGCCGGCGTGACGACGGCAACAGCCATCTCGGGCGCAGGCGTAGCGGAGGCCATCTCGGGCGCAGGCGTAGCTGAGGCCATCTCGGGCACAGGCGTAGCTGAGGCCATCTCGGGCACAGGCGTAGCTGAGGCCATCTCGGGCACGGGAGGAGCTGCGGCCATCTCGGGCACAGGCGTAGCTGAAGCCATCTCGGGCGCAGGCGTAGCTGAAGCCATCTCGGGCGCAGGCGTAGCGGCCATCTCGGGCGCAGGCGTAGCGGCCATCTCGGGCGCTGGCGTGGCGGAGGCGATCTCTGGCGTCAGATCTTGAAAGTCCAGCCATGCCTTCCACCACGCCCTAATGACAGCCGGGGCTGCTTATGTAACCCCTCCGGGGATTTCTCTGTCCCGGAGGTAGGTGGTCGGAAAGGGTCTTCCCCGGCGGGGGTAGTGGCTGTAGCTCCAGGGGTTTCCTCCCCTGTCTGCAGCCCCGGAACAGTGGGCGGTGTCTTCTGCCCGCCCCAGCCGACGTCCGATGTTGCGGGGACTAGTCGACTGAGGACGGGATCCCATAGCAGGGCGTCTTCCAGGAGTCCTCCTCCACTCGCTCGTAGACTGCCTCCTCATCATCCGAGGAGAGGGAGTCGGACCCCCAATCACCCTGCCAGGTGTAGCGCTGCTCCTGCTGCTCCGTGTGTTGACGGTGAGCTTCATACCTCGGAGCGCTATAGCTTGCCCCTCCGAGGAATCCACTCACCGTCCGGCTCTGCGGGCTTCTTGGGTGGCTTAGCATTCTGTCATGTACTGATCGGCGTAGTGTGGATGAAGCCATGTGCAGGAGCCAAGATAATCCGTTAGGTCAGTTTTATTAAAGTAAAGCAACGTAAAACAAACCGATAACGGCGGAACAAAGGCTAACTGGTTGAACTGAAACAAACTATGCGCATATAGCGTCTTATAATACAATATTCCACCAACCACAATAGCACTCCAAATAGACCAACACTCACCTCTAAAACACAGTGACATGTAATACCAAACAATGCTAAGCAAGGAGTGACTTGCTAGCGACCCCTTTATATCCCGACATAAAGTGACAGATTACTAACAGCTGTGACCACGTGAAAGAGGAAGTAATCACAGCTAGTGAACACAAAAACACGGAAGTGGATCACCGAAATGGAAGTGTAGCAACGCCACCACACCAATCGTGACAAAATAGTTATTAAAAAGTCAGGATACACCTCTAGTACGCACATTTCAACCCATACAATTCATAAATGACCATACAGAAACTTCTAATTTAAAAGGCCAGATGGGGGAACCATTAAAAAACATATTTTTTTAGAATTGACATACATAATACTCAGAAATGCCATATTATTTTGACCTTTTCCAGTGGAATTTAAATAAAACACCCAACAAAAATTTTAGACTAACAGCTCTGGAATTGAACCAGCGTTGCCCTAGACTCACCTGAGACGAGATGGGGACGACATTTGCTTACTGTGGCTTTCTGGTTTTGCAATGTGTTTATATGACGGAAAGTAAACATCAGTGAAGCCTAGTTTTAGGTGATTACATGATGGTGATGCAATTATTTGGTCCATGCAAAGTTCCTGTAAACTTGACATCAAATCCTAGTACTGTTTAGTTTATGTGTTAAGTTATGTGTCATCTCAATCAAACATCAAGATATGAAAGCTGTTGGCCAACCAATAACTACAGGAAAATGTAGATACTTTTGTATTACCTCCTTTGGCAGTACAGCCAATGCAAAGGACAGGCACTTCAGAGTTGCATGTTAACAATTCCATGTGTCAACCTTCCAAAAAGTGTCAACGCCGCAGTTAGTTTGATGTCCCCTCCGCTCTGTCTGCCAATAACGTTGCTTGCATTTGTTGTTTTGTTGTTTGTATCAGGAATGCATTGCACCTGTGTGGCAGTATTAATGTGGCCTGGTCCCCATGTGTTTTCTTTAATCCGTGCGCTTTGCACCGTTTACGAGCTCGATAGCGACATTACCGACGGCAGTAAATCCACATGCAATACAAAACGTGGCACGACGTTGGCTAGCGTTTTCCCCTGATCACAACTGTACATGCAAACTCATTCTCATCCTGTCAACGTACTGTCTGATTGCATAGGAAGCTGCACTGGCAGCTGATGCCAGATAATGTTCATTACTTGTCTTGCTGGCAATAGCCCCAACTTTAACTAGCTGGCATTTTGCGATTTACTCAGCGCGTTAGTCACGTGTGCGAAAAATATAAAGAAATATAATTAACTGGCTTTAAGATTAGCACAAAGTACATACTTGTACGGTCAGGAAATGCTGACTGGGAGATTCTGTCGCCAAAGTAAAGAGCCAGAGCCTAAACTAGGAGATCGATCTGGCTAATGCAATGGCACACAGGTGGAAACAGTCTAGAGAAAATGGTCCCTGCACACCAGGATCCTCGCTCTAACGTTTTTTGCATGCTTGTCAATTCTCCCTACAAAGGTAATCCGTTTCTGCCAGACTCGTGGGCATGTTGGAAAGTCCACCAGATCATTTGCATAGGGAAGAGAATTTACAGAGTAAAACATAACATTATATTTGGTGAGCAAATCGTTCCATCTATTATATCCAGAAGCAGCACATTGGGGAATGCTTTGAGCAACATTCCCTAAAATGGCAACGCATGTGTGCGCGATGACACTTCTGTGGCAATATTGTACTGTTCACAGATGTAACTTATTTTATAAGAGGATTGCCGCGTATTCTCATTTGCAGGAACTGTATGAGAACTAGTTACAGTGGAGAGAGTAGCGGGCATGAATTAGTCAGATTGGAAATGTAGCTATGACCAAAGGTTACGACCTTGGTTGCAGAGTGCTATGCTGCAGGCGTGCAGAAGGACCTGGATTTGGCTAGACGATATCCCATGACAGGCTCATTCTAACATCAGTGCGATGAATTTTCCAGAAAAATATGATTCTCGATGAAAACACCAGGGGGCGGTAGTAGTGCACACAACCCTATAGCTTTTGCATGGGATGTTGCGTGACTGTCGTCAACTTTGGAAATCGGTCAACCCAATACAATGTGCGCCTTAAAGGTAAAACGAGGTATCAGATAACACAATATAGCAGATACAACTGGCCTGACGAGTTTTGTGAATAATGGGTTGTCTTGCAAAAAGACTTATTGTGGCGCAAAGGCAGTCTTATATCATCCACTGTTCAGATATACACTGTTCATAAATTTACATAGAATGTATAGTTTCATCAATAACAAACTATCAATAAAATGCTATCACATCTACAATTTAGTTGTCTACAGAACAACATTAACTACCATATGCAGATGATACTCAGATAAATGTGACTCTTAATCCATAAGACTGCATCTCAATAGACTCACATGGTTCACTGTATAGAGCACATGAATGCCTGGATGAACCAAAATTGTCTACAAATAAATAAAAATAGAACAGATATTATTTTATCTCCAGTAGGGTTGACTACTGTAATGGGCTCTTAACTGGACTTCCCAAAAAGGCTGTAAAACCGCTGCAGCTCATTCAGAATGCTGCTGCTAAAATGTTAACCAAGACCCAGAGAACATCACTCCCGTTCTTATATCTTTGGACTGGCCTCCAGTCAGTTACAGAATAGATTTTAAAGTGATGCATGTAATCTATAAATCTCTAAACGGTCTGAGCCCTAAATACATTTCTGATATGTTCGAAGATTATAAACCAAGTAGGGCTCTTAGATCATTGAACTCAGGACAACTCAGGACAACTCAGGACAACTCAGAACATCCATAGTGGCCTTGGTTAGCTGTGGGTATTCCCTCTCAACTGAAATCCAAAATTCACCCAGTGTCTTGGAATTAACCGCTGTCTTTAGGGGTCGCTTCACAGTTCAACCGATGCGTCCTCCAGGTCGGATGTCAGATGATTTGCCCCTCGTTACAGTGAATGGTGATCTCATCCAGTCATATTGTTCTGGGGCTGTTTCCTCTGGGATATACTTGTTAATGTGTTCCAGGAGGGCTTGGAGGTGGAGAGTGATAGACTTCTACACTGTGTTAACGCTCAGTTCATTTTACTCCTTGAATTCCTCCAACTCAGAAAACATATCATTCCTAACTATTTCAACTCGCTCGGTCCGGCGCTCGTGTTTTCTCCTGAAGGCGTGGACTTTATCATTCAGCCACATGTTTGCTTGTGTTTTCAAGTGTGTTTACGAGAAACGTAGGCACCACTTGTAAGACTCTTGCTCTAAGACCTTTCTGTTCCTCCTGCATCGCTCCAACACCGTCTGTACAGACACACCGATGTGCAGAACAGTGTGTCCTCGTTAAGTTTCCCGTCAAAACTGTATCTGACGAATACAAGCAGCAGTGCAGAGTTTGATACATCTGTGGATTCATCTGACTGAAAGGCCTATTTTTCTGTCATCACTGTGTCCACCAGCTTTCTTCGCTCTGTCCACCAGCTGACACTTAATGTCTTGGGTTATGTCGGAGATGTGCCGGGCAATAGTCCCGTTAGACAGTGGCAATGATTCATGCTCATGGGCCACTTTATCCATATGCTTATCCCGACTTAATCTCTGGGAATCATGACCGCCCCCCTTCACAGTCTTGCGACCCCCCCCCTTCACATTTTGAAAGGTAATACACAACTACTGAAAGTACAGTATGTACTATGTCATTATTTGATCTTTATCACACATATAATATGGATTTTTATTCTATAATGAGAAAGTATCTAAGGAGTAGGGGAGTTGGTTGTATGTTGAACATGGCTCGTCACCATTAATGTCACAATATATATATTTTGTGTAAACAAGCAACAGCGATGTAGCAGCATCACTAGCCTAGATAAGTAAAAAAAAATCATTCACATTGTTCTTTAAGTTAGGTTTCGTTATGACCACACTTATTTTACCAACAGTCTGACACCATGAAATTATCCTTTGATGAAGAGCACCGTTAGCTTGCTAGGTAGCTAGCAACTGATAAGCACGTGTACAAGTAATACTTGGTTAGATTAAAGACTAATCTTTGCTGCCAACAA
Organism: Dallia pectoralis; assembly: GCA_029465975.1. Taxonomy (NCBI): domain Eukaryota; kingdom Metazoa; phylum Chordata; class Actinopteri; order Esociformes; family Umbridae; genus Dallia; species Dallia pectoralis. The sequence continues at coordinate 2,573,646 of CM055753.1, forward strand.
TGTGGTTGCTAAGAAGCAAGTTGGCTAGCTAAAGTGTATTGAGCTAACTATTTACAATAGTTGATGGTAGCTAAAATGTACATTTTCTTCCCATTGTCTATGGCATTTGCCAGCCAGCAACCACTATCCAGTTTATGGCTGTCAGGTAGGCTATTCAGTTTAGTCCACTAGAACTACACAGTGTCTAGCATACTATAAATGTTTATTTCTTCATCATACGGTGCCTTACAGTACCCCCTGAGTGATCACAGCTGGGAAGCACTAACTAACTGTATGTACAGCAAGCGTTTTACAACCATTTTAAATGTTTTGGCTTCAGGTGACCCAATGCGTTCGCTAGAACATCCCTCTAACATTTTATCACTTTCTTTTCCTGAGGTGAAATGAGAGTGAGTTGCTGATACTCAGATAATGTCACCTAACTCCACTCATCTATATCAGTGGTTCCCAACCAGGGGTACTAGGACCTCTGAGGGTACTTGGCCTCTCAACAGGGACAACATGGGTTTACTAGCAAACTTTACATGAGGGGGTACTTCAGGGGTACTCTGAGAAGAGCAAAAGTATTGGTGATACAGGAACTAAATAAACGGTTGGGAACCTCTGCTCTAGATGACAACAAACAACCCAAGTTGCTAGCTGGTGATTAAACTAACAAGTCTGCAGTGGAACCGTAACCCATCATTCAACAAAATTGTCAGCTGCTAGCCCGCTAGGACATGGTGAGAAAGATGTATACTAGCCACACGTTTTTACGAGACGAAACTAAATGTGTGGTTTAAGATTAGCTGATGCTTTTGCACAAGTCCCATTTATTAATGTGTCAAAAGATGCCAGTTGCCTGCAGTCCAACAGTTAGAGGGAATTTCCTCGGCCCCAGGCGATTACACACAATGCACATAAACAACATAAATACAGCAACCCTTCCCAGGCATGATTTAGTAGTATAGTGAGTAACTAAGCCTAACGCCCGGTTCCCTGCCATTACCACATAAGAGATTTAGCAGCCTGTGGTAATTACATGTGTGGCACTGCAGCTCAGTCGGCGTTATGCTTATAGATCATTTTGAATCTTTCTGAAAAAGGTCTAACATTTTCAACATTGATGGGATTCACCAAACCAGACTGCCACGGTCAAGGCCCTGAGCTGCGAAGACCCCGTTAGTTTTTATTATCCCTTGGTATTTTGTGACTTAATGAAAATGATTTTGTATGTTGCCACATTGTTCTGACTTGACCATAGTGCCATAGCTCTTGCCAAATAAATCCTTATTGGTCTCATGTTTTTAATGTAAAATGTGTTAAAAGATTTAATAATTTATCTTCGGCTTCAAAACTAGCAATTGACTTTGATTTATCCGATACAAAGAAATTGATCACATCAAGATTTATGCCAGTTAGGCAAAGCACAACATTTTCATTATGCCCGAAAATTGAATGCATGAAAACATCATAAACTTGGATACTAAACTTGATGCGTTTGTATCTGACAGAAATGTATACGCTGGTACTGTTGCGAGAGGTTTTTGACCGTTCACAAACAACTTGATTACACATTACTGAGCCTTTACCAGGAAAATTACATAGAACATAGTCCGTTTGTCCATTTTTTGCAAACCGTGCAAAGATTGTATAGTGTCCCCTGAATAACCTAACCTTTATGTAGTCCTATATAATGGGCTGATTATAATCTGAAATGCTTAATGTATGTCTTTGTCAAAATAAGGGATCTTAGTAATTACCTTAATCTAACGCGACTGATAATAAAATCCTTTCCGGTTAAAATCTGAAGAACATTCACTGTCAAACAAGGTTTTTATGCCCTGCAAGCTAAAGACATGAAGACAACCAAGGTCCGCAGATGAATGTGACTCTGGTCTCTTCATGAGCACATATCTGCTTATAACAGGCTTTATGTTCCGTATTTTAAACATTAGATCTCTCTCAGGAGATGTTCTCATAGCGAGGAAAGGTGCTTTTGTGTAAACACGGTCCCTTGAAACAATGGCCTAATTTGGATACTGCGAGCTGACAAGTGTCGGAATAGCCAAATCGGTGATACACATTTGGCAGTATTGGCCATGTATGGGAAAAGTGATCGTTAGCATGGGTTTCCTGGTGTCCATAGTGCTTCCATAGTGCTCAGGTCGATCAGATGCATTACCTTAGGGTTGCCTCTAGGGGGCGTCATTCTGACCATATCGTATTCTATGAGATAATGGCTCATCAGCTGACTAAAGTCATATCTAAACAGGATGCAGACACAGTATGGCCAGGGTGTATGCATGCATTAAATAATTAGTGTATGAAACTAAGACTACGATATCTTCAATTGATGACCGCGTTAAAAGGTATATAAATGTCGTCTTTATGGTAAATCGTAAATATTCATGGAACTAATCCCAACTAAAGACGTGGACCTACTATCGGAGTGTTTGCTTTGGGGATTAAATTTCTAGTGCGCAAATGAAAATGAAAACAAGTTTCGAGAGCTAATGTACATACATATCTATGCCCTCCCAGAGCCGACTTCTGACGGCGGGTTAAGCTCTCTTTTAATCACGCCGCCTGATCTGTTACTTCTCGTAATTACTGAGATTCTGACTTAGCATGAGCACTCTAATAATACCACAGGGGAGAGGAAACACAGGGTTCTTGGCCCTGGTGGAAGTATTTTCTGGAAGCTTCTGGAACATTCCTCGTCTCTGCCTACGTCTCTCTGCCTACGACACTCCGAACCACTAGGCTAAACGTTAAAACCTGACAGCTTCTGGGCATGTTGGTTGTGTTATTAACATCTTCTGTATAGCTTTGTGTTAAACGACACTGTACCAGATGAATGGGACCGTTTATTAGCCTTGTCAATAAGCTACAAATGGAGAACTTCCACTGGATTTTCCCTGTACTCTTAAGCGGAGGGGTGATAATCCCTTTCTGCAGGCCGTTCCTGGTTGCCGTAATGTTGTTGTCCGGATGTATGTATGTTGGTTGATGACGGAATGATACATGCGTCTTTTTGCGAAAGATAACGGTCTGATCTTTTTATAGCGTTCACGTCTCTATTTGGACGTGTCTGTTTTTGAAAAGATATTTCATGCTTTATTAAGTGACAGCGGAAGTGGGGAATATAGAGGAGGGTGTGCTGCCATGGGTGCAGGCTGGAATTGAACACACGCGGCAGGACCACAGGACCACCAGATCACTGGACCACTAGACCATTGGACCACAGGACACCACTTGACCACATGACCACAGGACGACCAGATCACTGGACCACTAGACCATTGGACCACAGGACACCACTTGACCACATGACCACAGGACCACCAGATCACTGGACCACTAGACCATTGGACCACAGGACCACAGGACACCACTTGACCACATGACCACTAGACCACCCCAGGTCACAACCTTTTTGAACATCTCTAATATGCTAAACTAAATCGAACTAAATCACACTTTAGTGTGGTTTTAAAAACAACTAATTTTAACATTTTGATCTACCATTTCACATACTCTTCACTCAATTAGGAAAAACAGAATAATGTAAAACAGATCTATTCAAATGGCAAAGCAGTCAGAGTCACCAGTTAAAACATGTTTGTTGATGACAAAATATAATGCATGTTTTGTGTGCGCTTAACTATATAGAGGGGGCATGACCAATTAAGGCTAGCCATGTATTAATGTGGTCAATGTTAGGTCGGTGTTAAGTATAGTGTAAGATTTAGGGTTAGGATTAGCAAATGTTAGATTTTTTAAGGCAGTCAACTTTGGTTTCCCCTTGTGGACAGTGTTTTAATGCAGGTGTACACATTCTGTGGTAAATATAATCCCCCCGCAATGACAAACTTTAGGATTACATGTGAGGGGTTGTGTTAAAGCCAAAAAAGCTCCAGACATATTTGGGGACCATTTATGTTGTATTTTAGTACTATTATAGAGTTACAATAGTATTTAAGTACACTTTAACTAGTAGAAAGTATACTTCAAGGTTATATTATATATTTGAAATACATATATTGCGAGTGTGCTAAAAACCGATTTCCAGTCATGTATTATGGTAATAGTGAAGTGGTCACAACGGCATATACTGTTTTCAAGAAAAACGCCATATCAGCCCGTCGAGCTAATCAAGAGAGCCACTTAGCATTTCAGGTGAAATGATTAGTTCTGGTGCATATCGCATTGCTCCACTCCACTACACCGGGACAGAAACCACTTAAATGCCTGTAATCACCACCAACATCAACCCTGCTACCCTGTCCATCATAATGTGCCGTTCATTAAGTTACAGCTAATAATGTCCCCGTCCTCTTTGTGGTGTACTGTTGTGGTACCGGCCACACACGCGCACGCACACGCACGCACGCACGCACGCACGCACGCACACACACACACACACACACACACACACACACACACACACACACACACACACACACACACACACCATATAAATATCTGAAAGCGTCTGTCCTGTGCAGTGAGCAGGGAAACCTGTGAGCCGCCCGTCTGTACTATCTATCCTGCCCGATCCATCATCACTCCGTCCCGTCTCCATCATCTCACACTACTTTCATCCCCCATCCATCCTCTTCCTCCAAGCTCTGTAATTCTCCTTCCTCTCGTTCCACTCTGCAGCGGGTCAGAGGTCGCTGATGACTGTGGCAGCATAGCTGCCCCGTAAGTGGCAGAGGGGAGAGGAACATCAGGTGGCAACACACGTACCCTCCCAAACACACACACACGCACACACGCACGCACACACACACACACACACACACACACACACACACACACACACACACACACACACACACACACACACACACACACACACACACACACACACACACACAAACACACAAGCAGGCTAAAAAGGAGAAATCATCCTTGGGGAATTATTCCTTCTGTAAGTAGTTTTACAATGAGGGCTGAAGGACCTTGGTGTTTATATGTGCAGTTAGCTTGGCTTCCTATCGTAGATAATGTTGGCCAATAGGGACTCCGGCTTTGTTGCTATTGGCACTTGGGTGTTTTTTCCGAGTGTGGCGGCATGATGCAAACTGACACAAAAAGTGCCACAAGGGAACAGCAGGGAAAAGTGACGCATTTTGATTTAGTCAACTTAGCACCGGTCGGGTAACTTGTTTATCGCTGAGCAGGGAAGACGTCTGATTTTAAAGGAGCAGATAGTAAAAAAATTAGAGAAGATGGCAGGTCTCCTTGTATTTCTCACACTCTCTCACTCTCTTTCACACTCTCACATTCTGTGTCTCACACACACTCTCTCACACACTGTCACACACTCTCTCTTTCACATTCTCTCTCACACACTATCTCACACATTCTCTCTCACACACACACTCTCTCTTTCACATTATCTGTCTCACATACTCACTCTTTTTCACTTTTTCTCTCTCTCTCACACACTCTCACAAACACACTGTCTCTCTTTCACATTCTCTGTCTCACATACTCACACTCACACACTCTCTTTCACACTGTCTCTCACATACTCTTTCTCACTCTCTCTACAAGACACGTTCATAGACATAATTACTTACTCTGCTCAGGTATGCTGTCAAAAGTGTTCACTAAAACATGTACTCCCTCAACCTGCTTTGCCAGATTAAAGGAATTTGTCATTTTCTGAGGAATGCTTCCTCTGGTTCCACACCGTAGTGCAGAGGGAAATATAGAAAGAGATTGAGAGAGAGAGTATGTATGTGTGTGTGTGTGTGTGTGTGTGTGTGTGTGTGTCAGGCCGCGCAGTCCTCAATGCATCTGCAGGGATTAGTGTATTATAACAGAAGAGGCAATCCTCCATCCCTCCAGGTCATTGCTCGTCTTCTTTGTTGGTTGTAAGATTACATACTCTAGCAAGGCCCCTCCCCAAAACGTTGCACCTTGTAGTCCAACCTGGCCCTCTCTTCCCCTGACTTGGCACACTATACTTAACCTGCTGGCCAGATCTTCTCTGTCCCCATTAAGGTAATCTCTTCCTGATGAACCATCTCTTTCTCTTGTCCCATGAAGAATGATTAATCGGATTGACTCAGTTAAACACTAGTAAGCAGGAAGATCTGTTTTAGCCACTTAGCAACGCCGTCTAGCAACTCAGAAGTATGGATCACGTTAGCCAAGGAGACACGTTTTGTTTTATTTTACAACCGTATAAACTGACTAAGTTACCGAATAAGGTACAACACAGAAGGACACTTTCAGTTAGCGTGGAACATGAAATCCATAGGTGGTTGTATATGTCAATTCAATTTAGAGCTAGATGCACTAATATTCAATCTTACATTCTGATTAATGGTAATTTATTTCCAGAATGACTGGCATTGAGGGCAAACAATTAGCTAACACTTTCTGTTAGATTATTTCCCTACTGTGATTTACCCAAAAGATTGAGGGGAACATTTCCTGTGTGTTAGAAAGTCTTCCAAACGCCAACGTGATCTGCCATTTCTATCATAATTGTTTCTGAAAAGCATCTACAGACGGCATGATATTTATTTTATGCGTATGTGTTTGTGTGTAATTTTGGAGGGAGTATGATGATCTAAATGGGTAAAGTATGTCACCCTCTGTGACAAAGATTAGAGGAGTTCTCCATGACATGTGGAGTTCTCCATCACATGTGGTGTCCCACAGGGTTTGGTGCTGAGACCCATTATATTTCTGCTCCGGCTTATTCTTTCCTGCAAATTGAGAATTCCATCATCGAGTAATGACCTTCAGACAGGTTGACGTGTCTTTACAGACAGTTCCAAACCCTCAACTTGTTTCTGTAAGATACAAGACGTAACCTGAAAGCCAAGTTGTTTGACAGTTTATTTACTATTGTGAATAATTAATAATATACATCAACCACCATTTTATATAATATTCTCTCAGATCAGTGTTTGTTGCGTATTTTGATCGTTGCTGTTAGAAGCGATAGAGGAGGAGGCAACTGAAGGTGGAAAACAAGTTCCTGTGATTTCCTCTGCTGTAATCAATCATTAAATAGTAGAATGTGGAGCGGGTTTCTTATAATGCTTTGAAATTAAGAGAATGGTGGTCTTTATAGTTCAGTAGGCCAGCCAGTATTTTCCTGATTGCTCGTTTTCCTGATGGCTCGTTTTCCTGGTGGATATTTTTCCTGATGGCTGTTCATGCTCCACAGTTCGTCTCTATGTTGAGAATCATTCAGAATGACACCTTACCTGATTTTACAGGGGTAAGAATGTTCCCTAACGTTTCACAGGTAAACCATCATCTTGTTCCAGTCAGCTAGTAGAACGAGGACTTGGAAGTTGAGTAGTCTCATGTTATCTAGGTCTGAGGCAGGGAGTTATTCAGTCATGATCTCATCTAGTGTTTGATCATGATTGTGTGGGACATTGACTGGATGCACTAGGTATAGACTGTCAGGCAGGTTCAAGAAGTCAGGGTTGCAGGAAGTCAGAGGTGCAGGAAGTCAGATATGCAGGAAGTCAGAGGTGCAGGAAGTCAGAGGTGCAGGAAGTCAGAGGTGCAGGAAGTCAGAGGTTCAGGAAGTCAGAGGTTCAGGAGGTCAGAGGTTCAGGATGTCAGTGGCGGATAAACATTTAGTAAAATTAACAAAAAAAATTTTATTCAACTGGTCAAATGGAGACCGATGAGGCCATCAGGACCACATCATCCGCAAAAAAGCAGTGATGTGACCATCAGCCCACCGAACGGGAACCCCTCCCCCATGACTACGCCTTGATATCCTGTCCATGAATATTACAAACAGGATTGGTGACAAGCGCAGCCCTGGCGGAGGCCAACCCCCACCGGGAACGAATCCGACAGCCGAGGACACGGACACAGCTCATGCTTTGAGCGTACAGAGATTGGATGGCCCTGAGAAGAGACCCCTCACCCCATACTCCGCAGCACCTCCCACAAAGATCCCGGGTACCCGGTCATACGCCTTCTCCAGATCCACAAAACACATGTAGACTGGATGGGCATACTCCCAGGCCCCTCCAGGATCCTTGCGAGAGTAAAGAGCTGGTCCGTGGTTCCCGGCCAGGACGAAAACCGCATTGTTCCTCTTCAATCTGAGGTTCGACTATTGGCCGAACCCTCCTTTCCAGCACTTTGGAGTACACTTTACCAGGGAGGCTGAGGAGTGTGATACCTCTGTAATTGGCACACACTCTCTGGTCCCCTTTTAAAGAGGGGAACCACCACCCCGGTCTGCCACTCCTCTGGCACTGTCCCAGACTTCCATGCAATGTTGAAGAGGCGTGTCAACCAAGACAGCCCTTCCCCACCCAAAGCTTTTAGCATTTCTGGACGAATCTCATCAGTCCCTGGGGCTTTGCCAGTTTCTCAGGGTTACCACCCCTTGAGGCACCTAGGACCTTGAGACCACAGCTCACCGCCGCAGCTTCAGCAGAATCAGGTCACAAAGTATTTGTGGCAAAATGTAAGAGACCCAGCTCTGCCCTGAAGGAGTCCTATATAGGGCTCCAGTAGGGGACTCCATCATTCTGCTGGGAGACTTCAACGCACATGGGCCTGGAGAGGCGTGATTGGGAGGAACGGCCTCCCTGAGATATTTTTGTCATTCCATTATTTGTCATGGCTAGCTTGTTTTGGAGGGATGTTTTGCTGATGAAAGTGCAGTTAAAATTTTGCATGGATTAAAATATAGATCACAATCCATTATTTCAATCTTTTCCAAAGTTATTTTTTATCTGGAACAGTTAAATCAGCAAGTTCCAGGAAAGGGCAACAGTACATTCTGCAGACACGCATGTACTACAGAAGGACCTTATGCTACACAAATATTCAAATGTTCAAATGTCATTTTGCCAAATATAACCTCTAATACTGCAGCAAATGTAACACTGTCCTTTGCGAAAACAATTGCACTTAAATCTGGTGTCAGTATTACACAGCATTGGCCACCTTAACTTCAAGAACCAATCATTAAGATTTCAGGACATATATTACATTGGCTGTCTATTAGGCCTATATTATACAAATGCACTTTATAATGCGTACTACATTGCAATGTGTACTATTTCAGATGTATTCAGCACCAGCTATTGTGATGACAGGTGCAATTAAAATGATGTCATTGTAAGAAACTGCCTCTGTCTCTCTCTCTAAATTGTTTCTGACACGCCCCCTGTCAGCGGAGAGAGGGAAAATCAAAGACATTCTTGGCACCTGTGTTTGGTTCTCACCTGTTTTGTGTTTGGTTCGTTAGTGTCTGTATTTATTGTGGGTCTTGTCAGTCTGTTGGTGTCGGGGCATTGTTTAAGGTATGTTTCTCTGTTTCTACGTTGCTCGTGCTGTTAACACGTTTATGTTTTCTTGTTTGTTGTTTCTTAGATGTTTTATGTTTACTATTGGATGTAGGGTCAGTTTTGGTTACACTGTAGTTCATGTTCATTGTGTATTAGGTTAATGTTATCCTGTTCTGTGGTTCCTTGTTTAATTTGTGATTTGTGTGTGTGTTTAAGTTCTCAGTTCTAGTGTCTGCCTGGATGAGAAATAAACGAAGTCAATTATAAGAAGTCTCTGCGCTTGTGTCTTCAAACCCTGAAGGCAATTCGTTACAGAATGCCCCGACCCTTAAAGAAGGCACAGCAGAGAAAGAGGCACCTGTCGTCCGAGTGCACCCAGTCTGCCGAGATATCCTCTGGCATTCGCCAATGCGGGGTATGGCGAGGACCCTCATCCACTGCCCCGTCTGTTTGGTTACCAGCCGACTACAAGGCACTGCGGGAATGGAGTGAGTCACTTCGTTATGGGTCGGAGGAGTACTGGGGGGAGACTGAGGGGGAGGAGTCGGAGCAGGAGGAGTACCTGGAGGGGGAGTACAGCTGGGACACCTATACCCTGCAGTTGATCCCTGCGTTACCTCCAGCTGTTCTGGCCACCGCTCTGCAGTCAAAGATGGCTGCCGCCCCGCAGCAAAGGACGGCTGCCGCCCCGCAGCACAAGACGGCTGCCGCCCCGCAGCACAAGACGGCTGCCGCCCCGCAGCACAAGACGGCTGCCGCCCCGCAGCACAAGACGGCTGCCGCCCCGCAGCACAAGACGGCTGCCGCCCCGCAGCACAAGACGGCTGCCGCCCCGCAGCACAAGACGGCTGCCGCCCCGCAGCACAAGACGCCCGCCCCGCAGCACAAGACGGCTGCCGCCCCGCAGCACAAAAGACGGCTGCCGCCCGCAGCAAAAGACGGCTGCCGCCCCGCAGCAAAAGCGGCTGCCGCCCCGCAGCAAAAGACGGCTGCCGCCCCGCAGCAAAAACGGCTGCCGCCCCGCAGCAAAAAGACGGCTGCCGCCCCGCAGCAAAAGATGGCTGCCGCCCCGCAGACAAGACGGCTGCCGCCCCGTCGACCAAGACGGCTGCCGCCCGTCGACCAAGACGGCTGCCGCCCCGTCGACCAAGACGGCTGCCGCCCCGTCGACCAAGACGGCTGCAAGACGGCTGCCGCCCGTCGCCAAGACGGCTGCCGCCCCGACCAAGACGGCTGCCGCCCCGTCGACCAAGACGGCTGCCGCCCCGTCGACCAAGATGGCCGCCGCTCAGGGTATAGAGGAGGCTTTGCGGGAGGATCGGGAGGTCTTCAGGGACTATCGGGCCTGGATAGGCGAGACAGGGTGTGGCCCGGAGGAGGAGAGCGGGCTGTTCAGCAGGTTCTTCTCGTGGCGAGCTCACCAAGGGGTGCTTCCACGTCCAGCGCTGAAGTACCTAATGCCACGGTTGTTCTGCCGTGCGCCTCACCTTCTCTCGCTCCTGGAGGCTGCCACTGACTCTGCTCCTGCGACCGTCCCTGTTCCCGTCTCAAGAGTCGCCCAAGTTTCTGTCCCGGAGTGCACGTCTGTCCCGGAGTGCACGTCTGTCCCGGAGTGCACGTCTGTCCCGGAGTGCACGTCTGTCCCGGAGTGCACGTCTGTCCCGGAGTGCACGCCTGTCCCGGAGTGCACCCTGTCCCGGAGTGCACGTCTGTCCCGGGGTGCACGTCTGTCCCGGAGTGCAAGTCTGTCCCGGAGTGCACGTCTGTCCCGGAGTGCACGTCTGTCCCGGAGTGCACGTCTGTCCCGGAGTGCACGTCTGTCCCGGAGTGCACGTCTGTCCCGGAGTGCACGTCTGTCCCGGAGTGCACGTCTGTCCCGGAGTGCACGTCTGTCCCGGAGTGCACGTCTATCCCCGTTTCCGTATCGGAGCCTGTCCCCGTGTCCTTGCCTGTCCCAGGTTCCCCGCCTGAGCCTGTCCCAGTTTCCCAGCCTGCGCCTGTCCCAGTTTCCCTGCCTGCGCCTGTCACAGTTTCCCTGCCTGCGCCTGTCCCAGTTTCCCTGCCTGTCCCGGTCCCAGTTTCCCTGCCTGTCCCGGTCCCAGTTTCCCTGCCTGTCCCGGTCCCAGTTTCCCTGCCTGAGCCGGTCCCAGTTTCCCTGCCTGAGCCGGTCCCAGTTTCCCTGCCTGAGCCGGTCCCAGTTTCCCTGCCTGAGCCGGTCCCAGTTTCCCTGCCTGAGCCGGTCCCAGTTTCCCTGCCTGAGCCGGTCCCAGTTTCCCTGCCTGAGCCGGTCCCAGTTTCCCTGCCTGAGCCGGTCCCAGTTTCCCTGCCTGAGCCAGCCCCCGTGTCTGTCCCAGAGTCTGTCCCCGTGGCTGTCCCGGCCCCAGAGCTCACTCCGGCCCCAGAGCTCACTCCAGCCCCAGAGCTCACTCCAGCCCCAGAGCTCACTCCAGCCCCAGAGCTCACTCCAGACCCAGAGCTCACTCCAGACCCAGAGCTCACTCCAGACCCAGAGCTCACTCCAGACCCAGAGCTCACTCCAGACCCAGAGCTCACTCCAGAGCTCACTCCAGACCCAGAGCTCACTCCTGTCCCCCTGCCTGACTCCAGTCCTGTCCCCCTGCCTGACTCCAGTCCTGTCCCCCTGCCTGACTCCAGTCCTGTCCCCCTGCCTGACTCCAGTCCTGTCCCCCTGCCTGACTCCAGTCCTGTCCCCCTGCCTGACTCCAGTCCTGTCCCCCTGCCTGACTCCAGTCCGGTCCCCCGTCCTGTCCTCGAGCCCCGTCCAATGCCCGAGGCCGTCTTCCTGGCCGAGCCAGTTCCCGGGCCAAGGACTGTTGCCGGGCCAAGGACTGTTGCCGGGCCTAAGCCGGTTCCCCGGCCACCTGAACCGTGTCCTCCGGCACGGCCACCTGAACCGTGTCCTCCGGTACGGCCACCTGAACCGTGTCCTCCGGCACGGCCACCTGAACCGTGTCCTCCGGCACGGCCTCCTGACCCGTCTCCTCCGGCCCTGCCTCCTGACCCGTCTCCTCCGGCCCTGCCTCCTGACCCGTCTCCTCCGGCCCTGCCTCCTGACCCGTCTCCTCCGGCACTGCCTCCTGACCCGTCTCCTCCGGCACTGCCTCCTGACCCGTCTCTGCCTGGTCGACCTCTAGACCTGCACCCTCCTGTCCGACCTCCAGATCTGCTCCCGCCGGGTAGACCTCCAGACACGCTCCCGCCGGGTAGACCTCCAGACACGCTCCCGCCGGGTAGACCTCCAGACACTCTCCCGCCGGGTAGACCTCCTGACACGCTCCCGCCGGGTAGACCTCCTGACACGCTCCCGCCGGGTAGACCTCCTGACATGCTCCCGCCGGGTAGACCTCCTGACCCGCTCCCGCCTGTCCGGTCTCCTGAACCGCATCTGCCTGTCCGGCCTCCAGACCTGCTTCCTCCGGGTCGACCACCTGACCTGCACCCGTCAGGTCGACCATCGGTCCCGCCGTCGCGGGCCGTCCGATCTCCGGTTCCGCCTCAGCCGGTTCAGCCTCCTGACCAGCATCCGCTGGGTCGACCATCCGTCCGGCAACCGTCGGGTAGACCGCTGAATCCGTCACCTGATCCGCGTCCGCCTGGTTGGCCTCCGGATCTGCAGCCGCCTGTCCGGGTCTCTAGGTCGCCTCCTTCCCCCCCCACCTCCTTGGCCTCCTCCCCGCAGCAGTTAGTTTGGTTTTGGCGCTTCTGGAGCCGCGCCTAGAGGGGGGGGTTCTGTAAGAAACTGCCTCTGTCTCTCTCTCTAAATTGTTTCTGACACGCCCCCTGTCAGCGGAGAGAGGGAAAATCAAAGACATTCTTGGCACCTGTGTTTGGTTCTCACCTGTTTTGTGTTTGGTTCGTTAGTGTCTGTATTTAGTGTGGGTCTTGTCAGTCTGTTGGTGTCGGGGCATTGTTTAAGGTATGTTTCTCTGTTTCTACGTTGCTCGTGCTGTTAACACGTTTATGTTTTCTTGTTTGTTGTTTCTTAGATGTTTTATGTTTACTATTGGATGTAGGGTCAGTTTTGGTTACACTGTAGTTCATGTTCATTGTGTATTAGGTTAATGTTATCCTGTTCTGTGGTTCCTTGTTTAATTTGTGATTTGTGTGTGTGTTTAAGTTCTCAGTTCTAGTGTCTGCCTGGATGAGAAATAAAGTCAATTATAAGAAGTCTCTGCGCTTGTGTCTTCAAACCCCGAAGGCAATTCGTTACAGTCATATTCAATCCCTGGTGAAAACTAGGTGGACAACCTATTCTTCTAGCCTTTAGCCGTTCACCTTAATTGCTTCAGGGTCAACGTCAATAATGACTCTCTTTCCTCATGGGCTTTGCATGGAGATTGGACTATGTAAGAAAAGTGACATTTACATTTTAGTTATTCGGTTAACGCTCTGATTCAGGACAAATTATAGTTAGTACAGTTTACATGTTGTTCTGATAACTCTTGTTTTCTCCCTACCTTGATTTGGGTCATATAATGTGGCATTCAGTATCTCACATTTTCGTATAAATTATGATTATATCTTTTCGCATAAGATTATATCTTTTCATGTGACAACACTAAATCAATGACACTTTGCTGCCAGGTAAAGTAGTGAGTGTACAGCTTCTATAAAAGTGTACATTTGCTGTCCCTTAAAAATAACGTCTGAACCGCTGGCAACTAAAGTGAGTACACCCCTATGGGTCATATCCAGAGGTTGTCTTTGGGAAATAGACGTTTGAGTGCTGCCATCATTGCTACAGAGGTTGAAGGAGTGTGGGGGGTTATGGTTAGAAACGGGGTCACAGGGCAGTATTCCAACATGATAATGACCCCAAACACACCTTCAAGACGACCACTGCCTCGCTAAAGAAGCTGAGGGTAAAGGTGATGAACTGGACCAGCATGTCTCCAGACCTAATCCCTATTGAGCATCAATGGGTACATTCTCAAACGGAAGATGGAGGAGCACAAGGTTTCTAACATCCACCAGCTCTGTGATGTCGTCATGGAGGTGTGGAAGAGGACTCCAGTGGCATCCTGTGAAGCTCTGGTGAACTCCATGCCCAAGAGGGTTAAGGCAGTGCTGGAAAATAAAGGTGGCCACACAATATATTGACACCTTCGGCCCAATTTGAACATTTTCACTTAGGGGGTTTACTCAATGTTGTTGCCAGCGGTTTAGACATTAAGCCATTAAGGTCTAAACCACTGGCAACTAAAGTGTGTACACCCCTAAGTGAAAATGTGTGTTGAGTTATTTTGAGGTGACAGCATATGTACACTGTTATACAAGCTGGACACTCACTACTTTACATTGTGGCAAGTGTCCTTTCCGCAGTGTTGTCACATGAAAAGATGTAATCAAATATCACTTTAGTGACGTACTGTTTTTCACCAGTCTTGGGCTAAAAAGAGATCAAAGATTCCATCGGTCTTTGTCTTTTGTCCAGTGATCTTACGCACCCAAATCTGTTTACATATGTGGCAATAACTGATGAAATATTAGCTCCCAGTTGAAGCTTTTTTATTGATACTGTCTAAACTGATGAGCCAAAACATTATGACTCAAAGGCGTGGTGAAGAATAATCTCCCAACAACGGCACGTGACAACATCTGGGCTGATTCGATGCTAATAAGCCGACAATCAGTTCGCGTGGTCAACGTGTTGGAGAACAACCTACTCATTCTGGCCTTTGCGCCGATGCTTCATGTCGCCATCTCTTCTCCGGTGTAAGAATTCGGTTTGAAGAGAACCGGCTGGCAGATGCGTTTCGTTCCAGGTCGTAGTGTACAGAGAGAAAATGGCATGAAAAAGTGATTAAGTAAATTGTTCGTTGCGTAACTCAACTTTAAGTTTCCCCCCGACCCATATGGTGCCAGAGCAGGGGTTCTTCTGTGAGACATTAGCGGCAGTTGCTTAGCGCTACGCTGCTTAAAGCAAAACAAAAGTGCGTGTTTTACCAGCCTCTCAGTCCCTGTAATGGACTGTAATGGGATATAATGGCAGTCAGTCATAACGACAGAGACACACACCAAATGATAAGCCACAGCAGCAAGCCAGTGTGCTCCTCTCTACCCAATCTCCCATTTTTCTGGATTCCACAATCATGCCCCACTCAGCGCTGTTAGACTCCATTTTGACTAAACATATGGCGGAGCTACAGCCCAGCGAGAGCATTAGGAGCATTAGATTGCAATGAGGAGTCTGACTTGGAGTCGCACAACCACTCCGAGCTCCCGGGGGAAGTTCTTCTGATGGCAGAGATGCTGAATCAGAGACTGTCGTCTGAAAGAAAGAGCAGACAGAGCGAAAAGAAAAGGAAGGGAGCAAGATGCATTGTGTTTTCAGCGAGAATGCAGCATGACTTCATTTTGGGGCTGATTAGTATCTCCTGTCCACGTCCCAGATCAATAACACAACCTTATAATCATTTTCACATGACTAATAACCTAGAAGATATCCAGATCGATCTACCAAATAAAATGCAATTTTTCAAATGATCTTTGTAAAAAAAGTGTTCAAATTGCCCAATACCACAATTTTGACTCTTAAAGCTGCAGTACGTACAATTCTGAAAAGAACTGAAACGTGGGAAACAGCACCACCTATGCCTACCTGACTCCACTTGTTCATCTAGTTCGAGTTTGACTGACTGCCGGGTTACTGTCTACAAACCTTTCCAAACGTGCATGTCTGCGATGAAGCTATATCTATTACTGTGAGAAAAC
This sequence comes from Dallia pectoralis, assembly GCA_029465975.1. Taxonomy (NCBI): domain Eukaryota; kingdom Metazoa; phylum Chordata; class Actinopteri; order Esociformes; family Umbridae; genus Dallia; species Dallia pectoralis. The sequence continues at coordinate 2,589,665 of CM055753.1, forward strand.
AATTTATCCGTTTCAATTCCCTAACGATAGCCAACATGTAAGCAACAGTTGGCTTGTGTAACATAATATCAAAGTAAACAACCTGTATAAGCTCTAACAATTGGCTAATGATTTGCTGAAACAAGATTGGACGCATTGTTACGACCCAGGGGCCTCATTTAACATAGACAGCATGTTTATACGGACAAAAGTTTTGATTTTTATTAAATTTTCTAATGAAATAAATCATACCTAGTGCAACTTTAATGCACAGACGTATATTTTCGGAGTGGAGGAACTCAAACGTCGGGACGGAGACAGGATTAAAAACAGGCTGCAAAACAATGGGAGAGATATCTAAGCAATTCTGAATAACATGTAAATTATCCAAATATGCTGTCAGTTTTAAAATGTGATATTTGATGCAGTGATTCACCTGATTGCACTGTGAGTTGTGGTGCCGCTTCTCTTTCTATTCTGGTAAGAGCCAGTTTGCGCTCTTCTGTGAACAGAGTATTTGCACAGCGTTGTTTGAGATGTTCAGTATCTCTGCAATTTCTTGCATTATATAATTTTCTTTTCTCAGAACATGAATAGACCGACGGGTTTTAGTAGAGTTCTTTGTTTCTGGTCATTTGGATCCTGTAATCGATCCTGCGCTCTTGATAACTGCGCTTGACTAAAGAAGGACAGATGTATTGCTTTTTTAATTAGCACAACAGTTTTCAGCAGTGATAACATGAATGCAACAGGTTTTCTAATGATCAATGAGGCTGGTAAAATAAAAAACTGGATCAGCAAACACAACGTGTCATTGGAACACAGGACTGATGGTGGCCTCTGTACACCGAGGTGGATAAAGCATTAAAAATCAGCTGTAACCAGCTTCACTAGTCATTTACAACATTACCTACACTGTATTTCTGGTGCATTTTATGTTTTTACGCACAAAGAAATAGCTTTTCTTTAAAAAAACAAGAACACTTCTAAAACATTTCAAACTTCGATATGGTAGTGTGTATATTATGTGATTTCTTCCCCACCAACTTCTTTGGCTCTATTTATTCATAACGCCAGCAGTTCTAGGGAACGACAGGCCTGTGTGTGAGGGAGTTTTATTGTGCTCGGCTGATCCGTGTCCCCGACTTATTACATGTGATATCGGTGACAGCGGGCTCCGCTTCAGAGACTCAGAGGAAATTAGCAGAGGCCTCATCTCGACTCTGGGGAACCGGAGACTCACCCACCTCCTACGTCTGGCCCTACCTCACCTCACCTAAACACATCCTGGGATTACGGTTAGAAACATTGTCAGAACATACAGAGCACATTAACCCGTACGACACTCTCTTTGGAGATTAAGGGATATTAACAGCCTGGACGGATGACTTTAAAACACCGGAACGACTCTCTGGAGGACTTATCAGGCGTGTTTATACTGCACCGTATCACGGGGCTAAAAGAGATTTTAACTTGGTAACCCCGGCACATTTGCACAGTGCTACTCAGGCGCAGGTTGAGCAATAAGGAAATCTAGCTGTGTTATTTTGCCCAGTCCGGAGTCTGAGATATGTCTTTTTTGTAATTACACATATAAATACGTAAATGTCCGTAACATTCAATGTGGTCAAACGGGATGTTCTGTCTTCCATTGAGGCATGAGGTTCTGAAGGCACGGTGTCATGTGACTATAGGTGAGGTTTCCCTCCAATCCAGCACTTCAGGATGCCGTTCTGCTCATCCAGGACCCGAGACTGAGGAGAATACGAACGCATGATTGGAAACAAGAGCTGCCCAGAATTACAGTGTATCGCTACAAGCAAACAGGATTGATTTCCCTCCATGCATTCCAGTCTGTCATTCACACATTCAATACAGGCAAAGGCATCTGACTTGCAGCATGGATATTACTTGGATGTGAATCAAACAGAACGGCTTTCTTCTCCTCTCCTTTACACTTCTTTTATAGTCTCTCACTCTGTGGTTTCTTATTTGAACTGCCAGATCTAATTATAACAAATGAACCCTACCTCTGAGGAAACTCAACTCACCCTTGGGACAACAAAAATGACTGTTTCAGCTGAAAATAAAGTGATTCAAAATCACATTAGTTCATTTTCAATGAGAGTAGACCAGGTTTTTAACGATGAACCGGTTTACATTCTTGTTTTTACATTCTTGTTGTCAATGTTCTTACTTGTGCAACAGTGTTGTCTTGTTGTCAAGCAAGGCATGCCAGTAAACAAAAGGTTGCTCTGTCCTTGGGATAAGACAGCGAAACATAATTGATCCCAGTTTGTTGTGGCAAAACAAAAATAATTCCCTAGTATTCTACAAAGCTACAAACAGTAAAGGTCCTTCTTTCCAATGCAATTAATTTACTCATTTGAAACCAATACTTTTTTCCCGCGACTAACCAGATCAAAAATATCAATGACTTCGTCAATTTTAAATGTATTTATTCTACCTGTATGGAGCTTACTGCTGATTTGATGTGTGTTTGTCTCCATGTGTAAGTCTACGTGTTTCTCTTATTCATCTGTACACATTTTTTCTTCTAACAGTTTTGCAGGCCTAAACTCTAAAGACCACTGGTCGTTACGTAATTGAAATCATTACATGTCTCTATTTACTCCCGGCTTCCTGGTTAGAAAACCCCCCACTTACATTTACAGTGCTTCTCTAAAATATCCATCCCAATTATTGTGTTACCAAATTATAGCTGTCGCCACTGATCAACACAAAACAATATTCATAGTGGATTATAAAACGTAGGATCGTACACGGGGTTAGAATACTTCGTAGATGGTCAAATATCTTTACTAAAGAACAGTTCAAAAGTCAAAGGTACCCCCACTCTTTCTCAAGCCAGGTTCTTGTAATACATATCTCTTTTTCTCTGACAGGACAGTTAATCAATTGTTTGGGCACTTTCTTCACTCACGTAACATCGACGGACACCTCTGGTAGCAAAATAGAGGTTGTTTTGTGTAATTCCGTTTCCTTTCCAGTTTTTTTCTGTATGATAAAACAGTTTGCAACTATAGCTTAGCCCCTTGTGACTTTACAACTGTATTAGCATAAAACCTACGTGGCAAAGAAAGAATGGAAAAGTGTATTCATTGGCTACATTAGTTGTGCCACTACATTTCAATGAGTTACAGTGATAGCATTATTCCTGGTTGTGTGGTTTTAGCGTCTCAGTCGGACTCCTGACTAGACAGTTCACAGCACTGGTGTGCACTTGACTCAGACATGGAACATAGAGACTGGAGATGTATTCATTGAATTACATCAGCTTATGTCAATAAGACACACACTCACGCACACTGTGGTAGAAATCAGGATTGCTATGTCTACCCAATCAGTATATTCTGTGCTTCAACTTTGTTTATGTTGGGGTGCGGCTGTTAGGAATGTGGGGAGGGATCTAGCAGACAAAGGACTGAACAGGGCATGGATTGGTAGGGATGGGAATTGATAAGAATTTAACGATTCCAATTCCATTATCGATATTGCTTATCGATCCGATTCCTTATCGATTCTCTTATCGATTCTCATTGGGTGAGGAAATAATTACAAATTTGTTTGTTTGTATTAACTTGCTTTAATATCTGATAAGAACACCGCACATACTCAGAGTATACACAAATTATGTGTAGCAACCTCAGAACAAACCTAAAAGTAGGTGAGCTACAAAGTTAAGTCCAGGGACCTATAGATTTTTTCACATTCATTGGTCCAGCCAAAAAAATAAATAAAACTGCCATTTAAGTGCCATAAAAACAAAAAACACAGACGGTAAACAGTCAAGGAAGAGCTTGTTCCTTTGGGAATATTCAACCTGAAACTAAATTCAACTCAACTGACATACAAAATAGAAAGAAGTCTTCTGTAAAGACCACAACTATCAACTTGGGCAAATGATTGACAATAGAGATTATTATCCGTATAGTAAAAGTTTACACAATGAAATGGCGCTCACATTAACTAAATAGACAAGTTACCTTTGGCATTTATAGCAGATGCCGTCTCATTAGCTCCGCTGCTGCTTGACTCACTTGTTGTTGTGTCGCTGAGTAGTAGAGAATCAAACACGCGACAGTCCTGCAAACGGATTGCGTGCTGTGTGGCCAAATGCTTCTGCATATTGGAGGTAGTTCCCCCCATTGCCGAAATTAAACTTTTACAACTGTTGCAAATGACTGCATTGGCGTCTTTTCGAGTGAAATATAACCACACTTTAGATCGCTTCTGCGTAACCAAAATGCGCAGCGCGTGTGTCGGTCATGATGACACATTTGCAACGTGCCCAACCGTTAAGCGGAATCGTTAAGCAGGTACACTAACGGTTCCAAGGAATCGATTCACTGGGAACCGGTTCTAAAAAGAACCGGTTCTCGATTCCCATCCCTATGGATTGGTCCTAGGCAGGGTCTTGGGGTACGTGTGGTCATTCCTGATTGGTTTGACCTTTCCTAATAAAGGCTGAGAATGCCAGTAGATCGGCCCCTTTTTTCCTTCGGCCTGCTCGCGAGTAGAACTGTAAAAGAGGTGCAGAAGTTTACTTGTGGCTGTAAACTTTTTATCTGTTTCAAATAAATACCCTTAACAGTTAGCTCGTTCGACTCTGTGGTCATTAAACCTGTTTTTCCTACGATAACACCTTATGCCCGCTTTTGGTTCCCCGATTAGATCAAATATAAATAATTCTCATTATTTTAGCATGTATGTCTGAGGGCACATTCTCATTTGAAGCAGCCACCTCGGAGTTAGTGGAGGTGAGAGGAACATATATTTTTTTACTGTGCAGGCTTGGGATTCAATTTAACCACCTTTTGGTTTTCTGGTCATATGCATCAACCCGTAGGCTACACTGCCAACCCTGCCGCCTGCTGCCTAGTTCTATATTAAACTCCGTTCAGAGAATATTTAAATCAATGTGAAGGGGCACAGCTCTGCTCTGGCCAAAATTAGTTGAGCTGTAACTGTTTGAAAATGCATACCATAATGGGATTTTAGCTAAGGGCAATCCATCTACCTCAGCTGCTGTGCCTGAAAGAGATTGGATGAGCGAGAGGAAGAGAGAGAGAGAAAGAAGATAGAAGAGAGAGAGAGAGAGAGAGAGAGAGAGAGAGAGAGAAAGAAAAGTAACTTGTTTTTATTTTTCAGTCACGGCTCTTTTCTCTTTAGTCAATCAACAATACAATAAACTCTGAAACACTTGACCAATTTGGACGTTGTTTCCGAAATCGATTCCCTCCTCCGTTCTTTCCACCCGGGCTAACACTTTTAAGTAAGACAATATGAGGACAGCATCAACGTACACATATATAGACACGTGCTTCCTGAGAATACATGTAAATATCCTTTTGTGAGGAATGGATTCCAGTCTCTCTTCCTGTCTCTCGAACCCTGAAGGGGGGAGACCCCAGACAACGGATAGGTACGGTGATTGTATCGCAACGTGAGAAAGTTAGAGAGTGGACTGTGTATGCTATGTGTGTATTAGTGTGACTCTATGTGTGTGTGTGTGTGTGTGTAGGGCATAGACTCCTGATTGGATCTTTTGGGTCTCCCAGGGTTACTACAATCCAAAGGTATTCAATCAGAACTCACTGATTGGTCATCTTAACCCCTAGGACCTCAGTCAAACGGACTTTACAGCGTCACCATGCCAACACCAGCCCAGGGCTGTGCGGCACACATGAGACCACTCCCCCAGTCAATAAACCAACACAAGTTCGGATAACAAATATATATAAAATGTGTTTTATATATTTAGGACACCTTGTATGAAACCTTCCTAAGAGTCAGGAGTTACAATAAACAACTCAAATCTGAAAACTTTCCCACTCGCTGTTGTCTCTGGTAAGTCAGTGAGACATTATACTACCCTGCTATACTCCAGGGGATTGTTGTTGATGCTCCAGAAGTTTTCTGGGTCTATCTGTGCTGACCTGTAGTGACTGCTGTGGGTTAACTTCTCTCTGCAAGCTTGTGTGAGATGTGTGTGTTTGTGTGTGTGTGTGTGCGTGTGGTGGTCTGCCAAGAGTTCTTCCCCTCCGTCACAGCCAGTGAGCACAGACAGAAGAAATGAAGAAACCGCGTGCTGACGTTCGATCGATAAATCACCTAAAATTACCTCAGTAGTCAGAAGCGCCCAAACACAGGAGAAATTGGGTGGGAGGAATTGTTCCATTTCTTAGTCTCCCCCATTTAATTGTTACCGCTCTTGGTATTCAGCAGACGTCCTGACCGGACAATTGCAAAATAAGCTTTCTCTCTCGTTCATTGCACTTGCTCGCTCTTCCTTCATTGTTCCTCAGCGTCCAGCCGTGTGTTTCAGACAGAAGGCTTTCTGTTTGCCCGGGTGAAGATTAACGACCCCTTCAGGTCAGCTTGACCAGGTGAACGCCGTCTGCTTTCCCAGCATGCAAGTTTGAGTGCGCCTGTGTGTTTACATGCCCACGTGTGTCTGTATTCTCTTTACCAGCGGGTGTTGGAGCATTTGCCTGGTCACTCCCAGTCTCTGTCAGCATTTAGATGGCTCTTCTATCGCTTGCTTCTCTCCATGTTGTACTTGCTATTACAGCTACGCCGCAAGGATATGCCAGTTAAATGAAAACCACAAAGCCGTTTCTGGGAATAATATGATTTGGAAGATTGCATTGATGCAAGGAACACAGCAACTTACAAATGAACTACAACCTATTTATAGTTGTACTGGTAGACTAGTAATTTATTTTGTAGAAATATTGATCTAAGTGACACTACGCGTCACTCAATTATAATATATTATAAACCAATAATGGTTCAATTGTCATGTTTGGTGTGATCACTTGGGGTTGGGGTTACATTTCCTATATGCTAAAACCGTGGTTCCCAACTTGAGGTACGAGGAGCCCTGAGGGTTCTTGGTATCTCCAAAGAGGGTACTTGAGAACACTAGTTACACCGTGGGCTCACCATGAGGGGGACCTTCAGAGGAACTCAGAGCAGAGCGAAATTGTGTTGGTGGTGCAGCAACTGGAAAAGGTTGGGAAGCAGTACTGCTCTGAACTACCCATTCAGGTGTGTTTAATACTATGGAAACATTATTATTTATCATTATTTATGTTAGGCATTGATAAATGTGGCTAGACTGCATGTGGAAAAACAGTAATTGTATGTAAAAGTCTGTTTCCTGTAGGGTTCTCTAAGGAACAACCTGACAGAACCGATCGGGAGTTATTGTATCTCAATCAAGAACCTTCTCTATTTTCTCTTCCCGTCCGTTACACATCCTGTTCGGCATGACGCTAAAAATTTGTTCCTTTTTCATTCGTTTCATGTGTAGTAATACTTATACATCACTGTTTTATGTGTAGTAATACTTATACATCACTGTTTTATGTGTAGTAATACTTATACATCACTGTTTTATGTGTAGTAATACTTATACATCACTGTTTCATGTGTAGTAATACTTATACATCACTGTTTCATGTGTAGTAATACATATACATCACTGTTTCATGTGTAGTAATACATATACATCACTGTTTCATGTGTAGTAATACATATACATCACTGATTCATGTGTAGTAATACTTTTACATCACTGTTTCATGTTTAGTAATACATATACATCACTGTTTCATGTGTAGTAATACTTATACATCACTATTTTATGTGTAGTAATACATACACATCACTGTTTCATGTGTAGTAATACTTATACATCACTGTTTCATGTGTAGTAATACATATACATCACTGTTTTATGTGTAGTAATACTTATACATCACTGTTTCATGTGTAGTAATACATACACATCACTGTTTCATGTGAAGTAATGCATATACATACATCACTGTTTCATGTGTAGTAATACTTATACATCACTATTTTATGTGTAGTAATACATACACATCACTGTTTCATGTGTAGTAATACATATACATCACTGTTTCATGTGTAGTAATACATATACATACATCACTGTTTCATGTGTAGTAATACATATACATACATCACTGTTTCATGTGTAGTAATACTTATACATCACTGTTTCATGTGTAGTAATACATATGCATCACTGTTTCATGTGTAGTAATACATATACATCACTGATTCATGTGTAGTAATACATATGCATCACTGTTTTATGTGTAGTAATACTTATACATCACTGTTTCATGTGTAGTAATACATATACATCACTGTTTTATGTGTAGTAATACTTATACATCACTGTTTCATGTGTAGTAATACATATGCATCACTGTTTTATGTGTAGTAATACATATGCATCACTGTTTCATGTGTAGTAATACTTATACATCACTGTTTTATGTGTAGTAATACATATGCATCACTGTTTTATGTGTAGTAATACATATGCATCACTGTTTCATGTGTAGTAATACTTATACATCACTGTTTCATGTGTAGTAATACATATACATCACTGATTCATGTGTAGTAATACATATACATCACTGATTCATGTGTAGTAATACTTATACATCACTGTTTCATGTGTAGTAATACTTATACATCAATGTTTCATGTGTAGTAATACATATACATCACTATTTTATGTGCAGTAATACATACACATCACTGTTTCATGTGTAGTAATACATATACATACATCACTGTTTCATGTGTAGTAATACATATACATACATCACTGTTTCATGTGTAGTAATACTTATACATCACTGTTTCATGTGTAGTAATACATATACATACATCACTATTTTATGTGTAGTAATACATATACATCACTGTTTCATGTGTAGTAATACTTATACATCACTGTTTCATGTGTAGTAATACATATGCATCACTGTTTCATGTGTAGTAATACTTATACATCACTGTTTCATGTGTAGTAATACATATACATCACTGATTAATGTGTAGTAATACATATGCATCACTGTTTTATGTGTAGTAATACTTATACATCACTGTTTCATGTGTAGTAATACTTATACATCACTGTTTCATGTGTAGTAATACATATACATCACTGTTTCATGTGTAGTAATACTTATACGTTACTGTTTAATGTGTAGTAATACTTATACATCACTGTTTCGTGTGTAGTAATACGCTGTTTCATGTGTAGTAAAACATACATCACTGATTCATGTGTAGTAATACATATACATCACTGCTTCATGTGTAGTAATACTTATACATCACTGTTTCGTGTGTAGTAATACGCTGTTTCATGTGTAGTAAAACATACATCACTGATTCATGTGTAGTAATACATATGCATCACTGTTTCATGTGTAGTAATACATATACATCACTGGTTCATGTGTAGTAATACACTGTTTCATGTGTAGTAATACAAACACATCACTGTTTCATATGTAGTTATACTTATACATCACTGTTTCATGTGTAATAATACATACACATCACTGTTTCATGTGTAGTAATACTTTTACATCACTGTTTTATGTGTAATAATACATATACATCACTGTTTCATGTGTAGTATTACATATACATTCATCACTGTTTCATGTGTAGTAATACATATACATCCCTGTTTCATGTGTAGTAATACATACACATCACTGTTTCATGTGTAGTAATACATCACTTTTGTACACCAATTTTGTATTGAATTGATGTCCAAAATAGACAATTTTCCTGGTTGTTAAAATACTGTGTCCCTTTCACAGAAATTGAATGTCCCTTCCACTCTCGCATGCCCTCTTTCTCTCCCTCTCTCTTTCTCCCTCAATCTGTTTCTCACTTTCTCTCTCTCTGTCTCCTCTGTCTCCCTCTCTTTCTCTCTTTCTCACTCTCTCTCTCTTTCTCCCTCGCTCTCTCTTTCTCACTCTGTCTCCCTCTTTCTAGGAATCATAAGGAAAGTTCATTTTCTGTTAGAACTAATCCTAATACAAACCAGGCTGCCAGAATAGATAACTAGTGTATCTTGTTCACCCTAAACTTAGCTCGCTCTTGTTCAACTTCTCTTTGATTCAACTTGTTTAATTACTTTTACATCTGCTTTGTGTGTCTCTCGTTTTTTTAATTGAAAGTTAACAGATGGCATTTTTCAGTTGTTTTTTACTCAGAGGAAAACAAAAGTAAAACACCATTCTTGAAGTTATCACAAAACATTAAGGAACCTATTTATATTTTGCTCTGTAAATTACATGGTTCCCAAAAGAAGAACATTCCAGTACATACATAAATGTATATATTAGGATCTGTGTTAATTTCCTTTTATCGATAACTGTCTACAAGTGCAGTAATATAAAGATGAAGCTGCTCTGTGATATTCTAATAATACATTCTTGATCTTTTCCCACCTGCAGCTGTTGATCTCAGAACCAATATCACATCCTGCTGTGACCTGAATAGAAGATAGCCGCCTCCAACTTTCTCTACAATCACATGTAATTCTAATAAATTACTTGGCTATACTCCGTAATTATTTCTGCGATAACACCTTCGTAAGAAAAGATAGAATACAAAGAGATGACACCCTCGTGGATTTCCTTACTGAGACTGAGGCAAAGAGTTTAGTTTCGAGGCTTATGAACAACACATCTCCGGGGAGCGGAGGATTTCCATTGTGGGCGTGCAAAGCGTTTAAAGACAAATTAACCCCTTTAGTTACCGTCATCATTCAACTGGATTACGGGGACAGGGTCTTAGAATATATGGAACGAGGCTGTGTCAATTTTAAATGGAGATAATAAATCAGAAATATTATAAATACATAATGGATTAGCTTGGGTATTTCCAAAATATATGGTAAGTTGGTGCCAGGTTTGAGTAATTAGTAATAAAATTCATTCATTAAGAGCCATCAAACGTTGGTTATTATAAAAACAACGCTACATATTATAAAGAAAACGGGCGATGCAATAATGTTCTTGTTACCTTATCAGGGGGTATTCAACTTATGAGGTCCTGAGCCTGCTGGTTTTCTATTCTACATAGTCATTAATCGCACCCACCTGGTCTAGACCAGGGGTTTCCAAACCTTTCCAATACAAGTCCCCCCAAATACCACCAGGTTTTGGCCAAGGCCCCCCTTTTGCAGGATGTGTTATTGAACCAATTGATAGACAATAATACAGTGTTTGATACCGGCCAATCAGAAAGATTTGCATTAAAAGTGTAATTTTCACTTATGCGACAAATTATTATAAAGCTATTTCATAACAATACTCATAATATAAAGATTTTTACTTTGAATACCCCTGGTCTAGACCAAAGTTAAATACCCCTGGTCTAGACCACAGTTAAATACCACTGGTCTAGACGCAGAAATGTGTTTGGATTGACAGAATTGTACATTTGCATATCAACGACAACAGTGGATTTTAAGGACTTAAGGTGTCTATTAAATGTACCAGAGCTATTGCAAACTGCAGTCATATTTATAAATGGTACATTTGTCCAGCAGAATAAACTAGAAGGGGCACATGTCAGGGTGACCAGTTCTCTTTCAATCACCATCACCATGTATGGTGAAACTAGAAGAGACATTTGGACAGATCGAAAACCTGCGCGTATCAATATAGGGGGATATATATCGTCAACAACTTACAAATTTCATAGGATATTTAGAGGACCCAGAGACAGGTCTACTGAAGCTGGTGGGTCTGTAATGGAGTTGTAGCAATACATGTAGGTGTTCATCTCCTTTAAGAAAATGAAACCCAATTTGGATTCAATTACAATTAAAAATCAATTAAAAACCAAAAAGTGATTTTAAGAAAATCAAAACTATTAAATTCCAGAAGATCTTCTTTTTTGCATGGAATATATTCAGGAGGAAGCTGGAAGGCCCAGATCCAGACCTCCATACTACCCTACATGGCAGATGATCTGGGCGGCCATAAAGAGTGAAGGACATGCAACCTGCTGGGACGTTCTGGCCACATATGACTGGCCTGTTTCCTTTGTGTTCCGCTCCCAGACTGGGACGAGGACAAGGAGTAAAGCGGAGCCAGAACCCACCAGCGGAGCCAGAACCCACCAGCGGAGCCAAAACCCACCAGCGGAGCCAGAACCCACCAGCCGGAGCCAGAACCCACCAGCCGGAGCCAGAACCCACCAGCGGAGCCAGAACCCACCAGTGGAGCCAGAACCCACCAGCCGGAGCCAGAACCCACCAGCGGAGCCAGAACCCACCAGCGGGAGCCAGAACCCACCAGCGGAACCAGAACCCACCAGCGGGAGCCAGAACCCACCAGCGGGAGCCAGAACCCACCAGCGGGAGCCAGAACCCACCAGCGGAGCCAGAACCCACCAGCGGAGCCAGAACCCACCAGCGGGAGCCAGAACCCACCAGCGGAGCCAGAACCCACCAGCGGAGCCAGAACCCACCAGAGACTTCCAGTGTATTCATTGTATTGCATTATATGTATTCGGGTATTTCCCATGTGCCCTGTTAGGAGAAATGTAGCCTTCGTCTAAACAATGTATTCCCTTCTCACCCCAGTGTATATCATTTCCCTCCAAGGTTTCGTCTGAGTTAGCGCATGACCTTGGGTACAATGTGGCTGTTTTCCAGAGGTGAAATGGTTGTGTTAGCTCACCGGACCCTAGCCTGAGTTTTGGAATATAATGTACACCCTCCAGTCCTCAACACCACAGCCCTACACCTCTCAGTTCCTCTCATCCTTCCACACAGTTTAGGGTTTCAGATGCTTTGAAACCTGACTTCTGGGCATGAAGAAAGTCATTAGTAAAACGCACTGAATGAAATCCTTTAAATCACAGTCATTAAACTATAATCAGTTATCGTGCTTAACGATACGAGCTCAGTTATCAAGAGCGAAAAAGTAACGAGATATGCATTAGATATGTGTCAAAATATGTCTTGAATTACTGCCGTTCGCTGAAACGTAACAAATATTGCAACTGGAAATTAACATTATTGCTTAAGATCACAGCCAGTTATAGAAGAGACATTTCCCCAATGCAAATTCAATCTATTTCAATCATTTTAACAGTTGCTAAGTATCTAAAAGGTGTTCATTTTATCGACCAACTTGCCTAAACTATCTGGCTGGCTAGTATTGAACCAACAAATTCCCTGTATCTGTAAGATCGAAGCATCAAACATTAGACGCCCTGTGTTTTTCCTGGTAAAAAAAAACAGACAAGACTGATTAGATATGTGAACTGACAAGCGCCAGCAGCAGAGACAATTGTTTCCGTTCAGGGTGTTTGTTAGAGGCAGTAGCGTAGGACGTTCTGGAGATTCTGGATAGGGCTGAGTGAACAGACTGTTAAAATGGTCCAGTAATTGAATTTGTGGCGGCGAGAGTAAGTGGGAAACAGTACGCAAATGATATCAGGCTGGCTCTGTATCTCCGATGATTAGGAGCCCTGAACAGTGGACGCTATATATTCAAAAATGTGGACCACTCCATTTAACAACCTCGCCTTATCGCTATTATGCATTTTGAGTTATTGTCCGTTTTTTTGACGTATTTGCATTTAACTAGGAAATGAGGTCTGTGAAATATACCCACCAATTCAAAGGCACATTTTAACTTTGACAACATTGCCATACTGTGTCCTCTGGCAGGTGCATTTGGAACACCATTTTTTTTAAAGGAATGTAGCTGCTGGGTTAACAGGAAACATTCTAAATATACTTTGACTACACACACAAAGGCTATACGCATTCACTGTAGGTTAACTGAGAATTGATACATTGAAAATGTAAAAAAAGCCAGATGAGCACCAATGCTCTGGTCTAGGAAATTAAGATACAGAAAATACATTTCAAAATGCTACGTTTTGCTAGCCTTTACTTCTAGCTGGGTAGCTTCGTCTTGTAGCAGATTCAAGATTCAAAGTTTTATTGTCATACATACAGAGTGACTTGCATCAGACTGTACAATGAAATTCTTAAGACATGGCAAGCAACAACTACGTAGCGGAGCCAGAACCCACCAGCGGGAGCCAGAACCCACCAGCGGGAGCCAGAACCCACCAGCGGGAGCCAGAACCCACCAGCGTAACCAGAACCCACCAGCGGGAGCAGAGTGAGGGACTAACGCATTTCCACTAGCTAGTTAGTCACTTAACATTCAGTTTGCTACACAGCCAGCTGTAACGTCAGCCTGCTACCTAGTTTTGATGAAGGCAGAACCACGCTTCACCTAAACTCCCTGAGGAACGTGAAACAGGTATGGGGTCGTAGGTGCTAGCGACGACGACAAAAGCAGAGAAAATATTGCTACTGGGAATTTATTTTCCCAGAAACATTTTAACACGAGGAAAGGGGCTAGATGGAACCAAAGCAAAGGAAGTGAATGGTAATGAACACCTCTACCTACTCACTCGACTTGCCGCTCTTAACCTGGAGTGAAATGGCACGCGAACCAATATACCGTGGATGGTATGCAGTACACACAGGTCTTACTTAGTATCCATGAACAGGTTGAACACTACAGGTAATGTTTGCCCTCGGGTCTCAGACCTAAGCACTCCGAAGGGGGATTCCCCTTCCCCCCTGGGGAGACATGGAAACGCTATTACTCTACAATACAGCAGAAGTCAAACAGGAACCAAAACAACATACTCTCCAGTTGCCACACACAGACCCCTAACAGCCGGCTAGCGAAGAACATGGAAAACAACCCTCTCACAGGATGCAACAACAACCAACCAACACAGGATACAAGAGAGCGAGCTGACAAACGAACACAGAGGCTTTTACCCGGCCCTTAAGGAGTCAGCGGTTGACATAGCTCAGCTAAAAGCAATGACGAGAGGAAAGGGTTAGAACTTCAATTAGTGACTGGACCCACCAATTAGCTGCTCCATCCAGGAATCCAGGAAGCCGACGCCTAAAGCGCACACACGTAAAACCACACTGCAACCAAATAACCGACGGGGAACAACAACCCCTAGTTTGTAACAACTTGATCCATAATGCATTGGTTCAGCGTAAGCCAGATATTAAACACGTGACAGAGCAACAGGGACCACGTTCACCTCAAGTTGTATCCCTGTACAATCAGGTTCAGCAGACACTGTTCAGGAATGGTTTGAGGAAAAGTTCTAGGATTTGCCCTATCCTTAAAAATTCCCCAGATCTCAACAGAACCAAGCATCTGCGGGATGTGCTCCACCAACAAATCCGAACCACGGCAGCTCAACCTCCTAACACACAGGACGTGTATCATAGAAAGATCTGCTGCTAATGTCTTGGGGCCAGATGCCATGCAGCACAAGAATAACCAAGAGCTGTTAGGCAGGTCATTATGCTATGAATCATTAGTGTATGTGCGTACATGCTAACGTGGGCTGGTGTGGGTTAGCTATGTACGCTATATCATTCATGTGACTGTGTGGGTTTCAACCAGGGGCGTTTTTAGGCAGGTGTTCAGAAACACACAAACAACAACAGCCATTGGGTGCTTTCTTTTCACAGTGCGTGCTTTGTTTCAGTTGTCCAAGGTTGTCTGTACTACCAACACTTCTCACACTATGACGATCTGCTCAACCCAGAATCTTTGGCAAGTCCACGTTTCAGGTTCCAATGTGCGTGCGTGTTCGTGCGTGCGTGTAACTGTGCTTCACGAGCAGGGACTCATCTTCCTCATCTTCTATATATTTCCCCGATGCTTGATCCTGTTGCTGAGTTAGGTCATGAACATCACTAAATGGGAAAAGTACAGAGTACAGATAGGAGTTTCTTTTTACAAATAATTGCTTTATTCAAGATTTATACCCCTGGTGCAGTTAACACACTTTCATTAGTGTCAAGTCCGGAGCTCTCCGAGTAAGGTATGTATACGTTTCTGTACAACCCATTTTACCGTCTACATGTATCGAGACGTCTGAAGGTATCGAGACGGAAAGCACATCTTGGTCAAGTGAGCAGAGCCGAAGTTCATAATGACCTTAGCAGGTACCCGACTATACTTCAAATAAAACAATACAATTTGACATTTCTACCTCAGTAGGCCGCGGCTCATTTTGACTATGCATTTAATTGTGCATGTGTCATCCTTCTATCTATGGAAGATGACATATTGCAAGTGGAGCCTGTTCTCTGTTGTATGTGTAACACAAGGCATTATCTATTAGGGTAGTTTTAGCAAACACCTCCAGAATGTAGCATATGGTTAAAGGAAACATATGCACTTTATTTGTGTGATTAAATCCAACATACACACCTGCCAAACACACAAATCTGGAAAGACAGCTGACACATTCTCAGGGAGGAGATGTGTAACATGGTCTTTAGTCTGGCTGGAAGCAGACACATTCTCAGAGAGGAGATGTCATCTTTAGTCTGGCTGGAAGCTGACACATTCTCAGAGAGGAGATGTGTAACTTCGTCTTTATTTCAATCATGAACTAAGACACAATCTCCAATCTACATAATTAATGTTGTTAATAAAACTTCTGATCACAGCTGAGAGAAAATACTGGCGAGTTTAATAATTGTGTGTAGTTCCCCTTTAACAAGTCCTCTGCACGACAACCCAAAGACTATTTATGTTGCATGATATAGCTCTGTTAACAGCTGGCATATAGCCTTCTGTAAAGCATATTAGCTGGTTGCCTCAATTTGTCGTGGTGAACTTATTTTCAGAAAAAACAGTACACAAATATTTCATTCTGGCAGAGGAGAGAAAATAATCTGTGAAAATAATCTGTGATGAACGGATATATACAAGAAGAGAACTCTAATTTCACTTTACTGAATTTTAATTATTTATTTGACCTGAGGTAATAATATAAAAAAGGTTGAGTCATTGATAAGGATACACAGGCAAAATCATTTTATAGATCGAAATATTGAAATAACACCAATGGCGCAAATCTCAGCTTTTTTAAAGATGAAGAACAGATTGGAGCTTCCTCATCAAACCTGGGAGACTGAGCTGGTGAAAACCTTTACTAAGGAGTCAATAGGACAGCGAGACACAGGATTTTGCAGGATTAGTGATGTCCAACTTACCACCTATGTTAGACTTGATCTCTTTTAAAGCTACATCCTCCACACATCTGGCATCCACTAATACTGACTGCACGTCTTTTCTCATTTTAATGATTCAGCTCAGACACATCAATGGAATCCTCTGACATTGCAGAAATATGAAGAGAGGATTCCCGTCTGATATCTGTGGCAACTCAGGTTTTGGTCCAACTCAGGCTTACCCACAATGTGAAACTCAAAATGATTTTCAAGAGTGTCTGCGAAGAGCTTCAGACATTTGTGTAAAAGAAGTTGCACCACATGACAATGATGTTTCAGGGTTCTGCATTTGATAAAGCCTTGGGAAATCATTTAGCCGGGAACTTCTGGACAAATGCAATGAGACCAGCTCTTCATGTTCCTCGCCCACAATGCACTTGGGCAGTCCAGCTAGGCTTCCAGAAGAAGGAAAAGAGATTTCCGTACATTTATTCGTTCTGACTCTTCTCAAAGGTAAATAAACATAACAACGTTATTTATAAAGATTGCTTAGATACATTTCTGATAAAGTAATAATGTATCTTGTTGTACACTTCCACCCACTCTGCAAATCACTGGATATCTAGCATTCAAAGAAGGTCGACAGGAAGAACAGCTACACTTCAACACCTTCTCAGGATCGGACCCCTGCTGTCAGTTAACTAGGTATGTCAACACTCTCAAAAATACCTGTTGTTCCAAGGTAACGATGGGGCTGACATCACATACTTGACAAAAACACAAACTCACGTGCAAAATATGACAGAATTACAGTACATAATTATTTTACATATCCATTCGACAATAACACCTTAATTCTTTCCTTTTTCATCAATTGTCAAAAATCAAAACAGTGGCCAAACCGAGAATGCCTCCTCAAAAAAACAAAAACGAGGACAAAATCATTATTTTCAGGGCCATTTTCAAATGTAAGAAAAGTCCTGGCCTGTGTTTTTAGCTGTTCCGTTTTTTAGCTCTTGCTGTAACAGCAGGTCTTCCTGATCTATATTTTAAATAAACATAGTTGCATTCATTCTTGTTCTCTGTTGTTTTTTATTAGAATGTTAGTAGTTAATGGTAGTATGGTTCATTATATTACCTGAACTTTCACAGTCCAAAACCACTGTAGAATTATACCAATAGTATACTCACAAACAATTGCCCGCAAGAGTTATTTTTAAATGCCAAATGTAAGAGAAAAGTGACTGCAGTACCTATGATCTAAGAGCTTGCGCACCCTGTCTTTAATCACACATAGCAGAAGGGGCAAACTAAAATAACGGTATGGTTAGAGTGATCGGTTTACAGAAGCTGCTGGTATATCTTATTCATGTCTCAGTTCTCTGTAACCACAAGCTCAAATAAACATGTGTATTTGATAGTATGTAAAACAAATCCATAAAGAAATTGTATTTTAGGAATCCCTTCTTAAATTAGAAGTCGTCACAAAGTGCTTTTACAGATACCCAGCCTGAACCTTCGTTAACCAAGCACCAGCTGAGTTTATGCTCAGTGACACTGTGGCCCAAACTGATGGAGACCAACAGACACAAAAAGTAACTTACATTTTTGAAATATATTCTCTGTGTGCTAAGAACATGAATCTCACCGATGTTAAAACCTAGAAGAGACACATGTAGGCCTATGCACACGTGGTAGAATTAAGCCATGAGACAAAACAAACCACTCAACTTGATACATGGTCAGGTCTGTTTATCATTCACTTTTCTATATCATTTCTGGTTATGTAGAGGTATAAGGGCAGTTGCTTTTCATTTTTTGATTCCGATGAATGCATCATACTGTCACGAATTGGAACCACGGAACCAAATGCATTCAGGTATATCACGTTTGTGGGGATTTATTGAAAGAAAACCAAATAAACAATGAACAAAAAACATGTATCCTTTAAAATTAAAATACACAACGGCAAAACATACTAAGATCAAGACAAGAATCACTCACCAATGCTAGAAATGCTAAAAATGCTACCAAATGCTGACATCAACAATGAAGCACAAAGACATTGGTAACCGAGGGAACGTATATACAATTGAATAATGGTTACCTGGTGTGATTGGTTAGAACAAGACAGTCCGGGGTGTGTTCGTGGTAGAAATGAGACCAGTGTTAAACAGAAAGTAACAATAAAGGACAACTAGCAGTTCTAGTCGTCACAGTGACTAGCCCATCTTGTGGTTACATACATCACTTGCTTTAACTAAAAATGGTAGATTAATTTAGTAAAGGAAACTATATGGTTAGATTGTGGAAGATAAGGATTCTTGTTTTAATGCTTTTTCTGTCCTGATAACCTTATAAACTTTTATGTCTTCTGATGAGCCACGATGCCGCCTACAATATAACCTTTTGTAGAGTAATGGTGTTGACCCAGAATCTTTCCACTTAGTTTCAAGGATTTATACTGTTGGTTTCCGTGGGCGGGCAAACCCTGTTTGGACCAAACGATTCCTAACACATTTCTCCTGATCTCTGTCCCAATTCAGACCCATTCCAGTCTGTCACTTGATAGAGAATAAGACCATGTCAGTGTAGCGACGGATGTTGGCATCCTTGTCATTGAATGATGTCACAGTCTTTACAGTAGTCATGTAGTTCTCCTATGGTGCATTTTCCCACTGCATTTAGTCACTGCATTAATCCACTGCATTTCCCACTGCATTTATCCACTGCATTTAGTCACTGCATCTATCCACTGCATTTACCCACCGTATTTATCCACTGCATGTATCCACTTCACTTAGTCACTGCATTTATCCACTGCATTTACCCACTGCATTTATCCACTGCATTTATCCACTGCATTTACCCACTGCATCTTTCCACTGCATCTACCCACTGCATTTACCCACTGCATGTATCCACTGCATGTGTGTGCTTTGCAGTTTAAATGTGTTCTCGAAATACAGAGGTGTTATTGATGATCACATGGTGTCACATCCCCAGGGGGAAGGTTGGTCCCCCCGTTAATAGGACAGTTTAGGGGCATGTCCGGGGTTTTATAATGTCACGTAGGGCTCTTACCAGTTGCCTGTGCCATAAAAAGAATGAAACCAGCAGGGTATGTGTCTCTAATATCAAGTAGCCTCCGTATCAAGGTGCCTCCATGGCCGTTAACCTTTCTCTTTTGTCTGAGCCTTTCTCCTTGACTCAGGCTTGTGTTCATAGCCTAGAATGTACTTATTACAACTAAACTTGGAATTATTTAATCATCACTCATTAAAAACCTACATCCATGGACACACGTGTAATGAAATGAGAACAATATTTATTTCCGTAATTTCTTTCTTAAAAACGATCGTCCCTGCGGGTTTAATACCACCTTTCAGATGGCTTAGCCTTTGATCAAGTTAATGTGGCGTGATCTAATTCCTGTTCATACATTCTTAATGGAGTGCTCTCAGCAGCTGAGAATCGGAAAACAGATATGCAAAAGTTGCTCTATCCTGTCTGTAACTCTGTGTGCTTTCTCATCGTCGCGTTCACCTTCGTTTTATAGATATACGTTTCATTTTGTTTGAGTGACACTGTTTGTTTGCAGCAGAAAGGTATAGCAAGTGGAAAGCATTCTTTATTATACAGCCTTATAATATATGAACCACTTTTGACATAGATAGTTATTGTTGCCGGGTGTGTCAATCTAAGTGAGCGGGTGCTATGCTAAAGGAACATTTGACTCCATTGAGTTGATGGGCTAAAGAAATGTTTTATTGGTTACCAAAGTGACGTGACTATTTGAACAGGAAAGGCTCCTACTCACTTTATGTGTTGTTAACACATGATGTGCCGAAGGCTCCCAACTGGGTTGGCGTCCTGGAAAGAGCGACCCATTCTGCAGAACGGCCGCGTTGACTGTTGTTTACTAATGGGAGCTGTCACGCCCGGATTAATTCCTGTTTCCTGCTGGTTTGAAGGTTGTCATAATGGTTGTCCCTGTTCATAGGGGATATGATGTATGTTAAAATCCTGACTGATGGCTCTTTTGATAAATCCCATGCTTGTGCGGAAGAGGCCTTATCATGTGACTTACGACATTGAATGGACGTTTTTACCACGTTGAAATGTCTTGCGGCGTGCGCTACGTTTTCCAAACCAACTCACAATCCCATGCTCCCTAAATTAAAAATGTCAGATCCCGGGTCGATGGCTCTCTGCGAATGGCCAACGGTCAGTGTCATCCCCTGGCGATAGCCCTGGTCGTGCCGCATCTCCGATGATTTACAATTCCGGTGGAGAAGGCCGGGCTCTTGGGCTCAGCGGGAATGATGTCCTCTCGGAATGAAGTTATTCCCGGGATCAGGAGAAACAACACAAGCCCGGAGCAACAGAATGAGTATTTCCAGGGTGATTTAATTATTTCCTTCTGAAGCAGAATAAATCACGCGGCACTGTGCCAGGAGCACATCTCGGGAACTCACTCTTTTCACCAGACGCCTGCAGGATGCCACTCTGAACCGAAAACGACTGGAGAGTCCTCAATGCAACTATAAGTAAGTAATGCATTTTAACTCAGATTTAGCTTCTGAGGAAATGTGCTAAAACGTGTGTGTGGGACCCGGAGAGGCGGGACGACTGAGCGGCCAATGGACAGGCGACGAGTCAGCTGATGTCAGCTGATTGCACCTATCACAATATCAGATTGGATGAGGTGTAATGAGATGCGCGTGTCTCTTCAGGATGTAGGTGTAACCCACTCTACGGCACAGCATCCGCCTGTTTGGTTCTGTACCTCTCTGTGAGGAATCGGTTCCGCGTGCTGTGTTAATCGCCAACGGGGATGGTTGATTATAACATGGCATATTGATATTGTTATTTATAGTGTCTGCTGTGTGCTACCTCAGAGAAGCAGGACCTGGTGTGTAAACCTGTATGAGAATTGTTGTACGCTGTTCTCTAATAGATCGTTAAAACTACTACGTGGTGTATTTGTGTGTTATGTGTTTCTTATAAAATATATATCTGAAAGCGACACATGTAAAGGACAGTGAAGCCCGGACGCGTGACACCTCAGAACAACACTGACTCCCTCTCCAAGTTGGAGCGGAAAAAACGTTATAGTCAAACGTGTCATGATTCACGGGTGTGTTCTGTGGGTTCATATGTTGGGTTCTTGTGTGTGCTTGTTTCTGTCTCCATCTTGTGGTTGTCCTTGTCATTTGTTCCTGCCATGTTACTCGCCTGTTGCTTGTTAGTCCTCGTTATGTTCAGTATTTAGTCTCCCCTGTGTCACTGTGTGAGTGTCGGGCATTGTTTAAGCTCCCAGTCTAAAGGACTCATCTTGTGTGCCTGTTTGCCAGTCCAGAGTTTAATAAACCCTCATACATAAAGACCACCTCTGCACTTGTGTCCTCCACTTGCTTGGAAGCCCAACCGTGACAGAATGCCCGACCATAAAGAAAGGACACAGCAGGGTGCGGTATCGTGGGCCAGCCTACGGCTCGAAAACGACGACGAGGGGTTCATGCACGGGCTCTACATAGAGCCCTATGAAGCTGAGGACTCCGAGCCTGAGGACGAGTCCGAGGATGAGGAGTACCTGGAGGGGGAGGTCCG
Source organism: Dallia pectoralis (assembly GCA_029465975.1). Lineage (NCBI taxonomy): Eukaryota > Metazoa > Chordata > Actinopteri > Esociformes > Umbridae > Dallia > Dallia pectoralis. Next base: position 2,612,181 of record CM055753.1, read on the forward strand.
GTGGGATCCCTTCACCCTCCAGCTGATTCCCGTCTCACCCTCCACGGTTCTGCCCTCCACCTCACCACCCATGGCTGCCGCCCCGCAGCATAAGATGGCTGCCGCCCCGCAGCATAAGATGGCTGCCGCCCCGCAGCATAAGATGGCTGCCGCCCCGCAGCATAAGATGGCTGCCGCCCGCACCATAAGATGGCTGCCGCCCCGCAGCATAAGATGGCTGCCGCCCCGCAGCATAAGGTGGCTGCCGCCCCGCAGCCGAAGATGGCTGCCGCAGCCGAAGATGGCTGCCGCCCCGCAGCCGACGATGGCTGCCGCCCCGCAGCCGAAGATGGCTGCCGCCCCGCAGCCGAAGATGGTTGCCGCCCCGCAGCCGAAGATGGTTGCCGCCCCGCAGCCGAAGATGGTTGCCGCCCCGCAGCCGAAGATGGCTGCCGCCCCGCAGCCGAAGATGGCTGCCGCCTCGCAGCCGAAGATGGCTGCCGCCTCGCAGCCGAAGATGGCTGCCGCCCCGCCGCTCAAAACTTCAGAGTCCTTCAGGCCAGTGCCACTGTCAGGGACCTCCCCGGCCTTGGAAAGGGAACTACGGGAGGACCTGGGAGTGTTTACAGACTTTTTGGCCTGGGTCCAGGAGGAGGCGGTGATGCCCGATGAGAAGAGATGGTGGCATGGGGAGTTCTTCAGGTGGAGAAATGAACAGGAAGATCTCTACCCTAGGCTCCTGGACTACCTGAGGGCACAGTTGATTCGCCGTGCACCACACCTCCACCCGGTTTCCCTGCCTGAGCCTGTTTCCCTGCCTGAGCCTGTTTCCCTGCCTGAGCCTGTTTCCCTGCCTGAGCCTGTTTCCCTGCCTGAGCCTGTTTCCCTGCCTGAGCCAGTCCCTGTTTCCCTGCCTGAGCCAGTCCCTGTTTCCCTGCCAGAGCCAGTCCCTGTTTCCCTGCCTGACCCAGTCCCTGTTTCCCTGCCTGACCCAGTCCCAGTTTCCCTGCCTGACCCAGTCCCAGTTTCCCTGCCTGACCCAGTCCCAGTTTCCCTGCCTGAGCCAGTCCCAGTTTCCTTGCCTGAGTCAGCCCCCGTGTCCGTCCCCATGTCTGAGTCAGCCCCCGTGTCCGTCCCTGTGTCAGGTCCTGTTCCCCAGCCTGTGTCAGGTCCTGTTCCCCGGTCAGGTCCTGTTCCCCGGTCAGGTCCTGTTCCCTGGTCAGGTCCTGTTCCCCGGTCAGGTCCTGTTCCCCGGTCAGGTCCTGTTCCTTGGTCAGGTCCTGTTCCCCAGTCAGGTCCTGTTCCCCAGTCAGGTCCTGTTCCCCAGTCAGGTCCTGTTCCCCAGTCCAGGTCCTGTTCCCCGGTCCTCGAGGCCGCTGCCCTGCCCGAGGCCGCTGCCCTGCCTAAGGTCGCTGCCCTACCTGAGACTCTTCCCGGGCCTAAGACTCTTTCCGGGCCTACGTCTGTTCTCCGGCCTCCCGACCCTCATCCGCCGGGTCGGTCTACAGATCTGTCTCAGCCGGTCCAAACCCCTGACCCGCCTCAGCCGGTCCAATCTCCTAACCCGTCACCTCCTGGACGTCCTCCTGACCCGTGTCCTCCGGCACTGCCACCTGACCCGTGTCCCCCGGCACTGCCACCTGACCCGTCTCCTCCGGCACTGCCTCCTGACCCGTCTCCTCCGGCACTGCCTCCTGACCCGTCTCCTCCGGCACTGCCTCCTGACACGTCTCCTCCGGCACTGCCTCCTGACCCGTCTCCTCCGGCACTGCCTCCTGACCCGTCTCCTCCGGCACTGCCTCCTGACCCGTCTCCTCCGGCACTGCCCCCTGACTCGTCTCCTCCGGCACTGCCTCCTGACCCGTCTCCTCCGGCACTGCCTCCTGACCCGTCTCCTCCGGCACTGCCTCCTGACCCGTCTCCTCCGGCACTGCCTCCTGACCCGTCTCTGCCTGGTCGACCCCCTGACCCGTCTCTGCCTGGTCGACCCCCTGACCCGTCTCTGCCTGGTCGACCCCCTGACCCGTCTCTGCCTGGTCTACCCCCTGACCCGTCTCTGCCTGGTCGACCCCCTGACCCGTCTCTGCCTGGTCGACCCCCTGACCCGTCTCTGCCTGGTCGACCCCCTGACCCGTCTCTGCCTGGTCGACCCCCTCACCCGTCTCTGCCTGGTCGACCCCCTCACCCGTCTCTGCCTGGTCGACCCCCTCACCCGTCTCCGCCGGCCGGGCCCCTGACCCATCTCCGCCGGCCGGGCCTCCTGATCCGCCTCCGCCGGTCCGGCTGCCTGACCTGTCGCCACCAGATGGCCTGGACTGTTTCCCAGACTCTGTCACCGTACCAGGGGCCATGCTTTAGACCTGTTTTGTTTTTTCTCGCCTCCTTCCCTCCCCACCTCCTCTGCCGCCTCCCTGCAGCAGTTTGTAGTAGACTATTTTGGCGCTTCAGGAGCCGCGCCTTAAGTGGGGGGTTCTGTCATGATTCACGGGTGTGTTCTGTGGGTTCATATGTTGGGTTCTTGAGTGTGCTTGTTTCTGTCTCCATCTTGTGGTTGTCCTTGTCATTTGTTCCTGCCATGTTACTCACCTGTTGCTTGTTAGTCCTCGTTATGTTTAGTATTTAGTCTCCCCTGTGTCACTGTGTGAGTGTCGGGCATTGTTTAAGCTCCCAGTCTAAAGGACTCATCTTGTGTGCCTGTTTGCCAGTCCAGAGTTTAATAAACCCTCATACATAAAGACCACCTCTGCACTTGTGTCCTCCACTTGCTTGGAAGCCCAACCGTGACAAAACAAGCACCGAGCAACCACGACATGGACAGAATCCAAAATACCACAATACTGAACTAGAAAAAAACTAAATTCATTATTGCAGAAGAAAAGAAAAGTAACGTGCAAAATGAGCTGAAGTGGTTCCCCAATAAGATGAGGACCTAAAAACAACTAATCACAATGACTTGACCGTGGGTTTTATTCTTTAAGCTTAATGGTTTTCCATATTGGTTTTGAAAATGAGTCAAACCTGGCGGCACTCTGGTGTGTGTCTGTGGTCGAAGGGAGGAGGCTCTGAAGATGGATTTCAAAAAGAAAAGTTCAGACACAATAGATCTCACATGTCTCTCATTAGTGGCAGCACCTCAATCCCCAGAATGTACCCGGAACCCAAGCACCCACCCATCGTACAGTTCTCCTGAGAGCAAACAAGGAACAAATGAAAGGAATCCTCCCATCAGCCCTGCTGTCATAATGACATGAATGTCAGGTAGATATGAGCAACATGACACAAACCTAATAGTAGACACGTTTCACTCCAGAAAAGTCTCCAGTGATACAACAGCATTTGAAATTATCTTTTGAAATTGAAGTCGATGTCTCTAAATCGGAAATGGAACTCCGCTAATTGGACAGGATGTGCTGAACAGACTGGCTCCACTAGTTGACTGGTGGCACATTCATTAGTGATCACATGACATCACATGATCTCCTGGGGACACACTGCTATATTGAGAAACATCACAGTTCAGAACACAGACAGTCTGACAGACATATCCTAACTGAAAGGAACAGCCCCACACCCAGTCCTGTTCCGTATGGAGAACCATGCCAGTACATGAGTGAGCCATGTCCCTAAACAGGAGCACAGACTATATCCCCCACCTCTCAGGGTTTACCTAGCGGACAGACTGACATACAAAAGGACACCGGCTAAACTAACTGTGAGAAGAAATAGAGATGTTCCAGGATTTGTATTGAAACCACAGACCACAGTATTTTCACCAGTCGCAGTAGGTCCTTGTGTGTGTTGATGTGCTCTTATTGACAATAACCTATAATAATGTATACACATTTGGTTCTAACTTACTAGCTCCAGACTGACTTTATTGTAGTTGTTTCTAGTGAAGGCCACCGGATGCTAACTCTCTCGTGTCATCAGCTCACGCGGATATAAAAGAGATGGTGACACGGTGTCAGGAAGGGAATTTGTCACAGGTGACACTGAGACACCTGAGGGGGAAGGTGAGGTGCCATTCTATCTGTCTCTAAACCACATCTGTTCAGGTGTTCACCGGTGAACGTGCATTAAAACGCCTCTGGGTGACCGCACAGAATCTCGTTTGTTATTGGTTGGGATTGTATATTTTAACGCCTTTGGTATACGTCTTTTGATCCTCTCAACTCTGTGTTAAGCATTACTGGCTTTTGAGCAAGATGCTTGTCAGTCTAGATGTTTCTGGTTCCTTATTGTGTCATTTTCCAGATGGTGATAAATGGTAATGCAAGATGAGTTATTCTGTTGATCTCATTTTGAAGAAAAGGCCGTAATAGCTTCTTGACCTTTTATCGGACATTCTAGGCAACCCTAGAATAGATAAGACAGCCCCTTCATCGCAAGAGGACGATGGTTCTTCGGGGAAACCTAGCCTTTATCATGAACACATTGATAATGCCGGTTGACCTTCTTTTGTACGACGGTAAACAGATATAACTAGAGAGAAACCTTTCCCTGTGTTTCTTGTAGATGGCAGAGTGACCCTGGAAATGCTGTTCATATCTGAACCTAAAGGATAACTGAAGAGTTACATTGTTCTCTGGGGACCAGAAGACTCCGGGCGCCATGCTAAACTATTAAACATTTTTACAGTGCCTTGCTTATCTCATGATCTAGGAAAAATATACCTAAATTGGACTGTATTAATAGGGTCCTTCTCCCGGTAGGAAAATAAAAGTAGATCCAATCCGAGCAGATAATAGTCTATTGCAGAAACGATAATAGACTTTATGTGAGCACAAACAAATCAATGTGGTTTTCCCATCTCCAGGGGTCTAATGTGTGAGGGACTAAATTGTCTGTGGGCTTGCTTGATATTCCACTTTAAAACTCACTTTCTTTGTCCTGTGCAGAATTGTCGATGAAATAAAACAAGCGCTGTGTTAATATCGAGATTGTGCTGTTCTACCTGAAACCAATGTAATTACAGTTCCCACAAAATGTTCACCTCTTTTCATGGGTCAACGGAAAGGCAAATCCACAGCCTTGGGTTTATTTGGCGCTGAGTTTGGGCAAACAGACATGGTGAATGAGAGACTGGTGTCTTATTGGGTGTTCGGTTTCAAGATTCGAAAATATTGTCCTGTTATACTTTTTGAAATGGCTTAAGATGTGTCATACCACACACACTGCACCAGTACGTAACGCACACACTGCACCAGTCCATACCACACACACTGCACCAGTAAGTACTGCACACACTGCACCAGTACGTAACGCACACACTGCACCAGTAAGTACTGCACACACTGCACCAGTCCATACCACACACACTGCACCAGTAAGTACTGCACACACTGCACCAGTCCATACCACACACACTGCACCAGTCCATACCACACACACTGCACCAGTCCATACCACACACACTGCACCATTCCATACCACACACACTGCACCAGTAAGTACTGCACACACTGCACCAGTAAGTACCACACACACTGCACCAGTCCATACCACGCACACTGCACCAGTCCATACCACACACACTGCACCATTCCATACCACACACACTGCACCAGTCCATACCACACACACTGCACCAGTACATACCACACACACTGCACCAGTCCATACCACACATACTGCACCAGTCCATACCACACACACTGCACCAGTCCATACCACACACACTGCACCAGTACATACCACACACACTGCACCAGTCCATACCACACACACTGCACCAGTACATACCACACACACTGCACCAGTCCATACCACACACACTGCACCATTCCATACCACACACACTGCACCAGTCCATACCACACACACTGGCTAGATGCCCAGGCATCTTGCATTTTCCGGCTTTGCAGAGGCTTATACACAAATGCTTGCAAGTCATGAAATGAGGTTTACTAACAAGGTTCGGGAGGAGGACTTTCAGCTAATTAATTACAGGTGGAAGCTCTCAGCAATCAACGACTAAGGTACATATAGACTCAGCAGTCTTACCTCGCTCCGCTGACAGCTCGCAGCATTAGTAGTCTCTCGCCAGATACTATGTCGGGTTCAAGCACTTCCTCCGACGAAGGCGTCAGCATTCCCAGGAATGCTCCCCCGCAAGTCGCGGGTCCTCCGATCATTCCGGCCATGCCGGACGCCACTCCTGAACCCAGGACATCCTCCCGCGGCCACACTCCGGCCCGACCAGCCGTGCATTCACCCAGACGCCGGTACCAGGCTTCGCCGCCCCCAGCAAGACCACCACCTCTTTCCCCGGCCTCCTCCTACCGCTCGACTGTCCCGACGATCCCTCCCATCGGGAAGTGGACCGTAGCCGGGCTGAGACAGGCGCTGGGCTACTCAGACACGCAGGTCTCTAGGAAGATGCACAAGGCGGAGCTGTACGACCTATACGTCTCCCTCCAAGCTTCCCCTAAACCGGCCCGCAGGCAGGGCAAAACCCGCGGGGCCCCAAGCATACCGGCTCAGGCAACTCCGTCGTCCTCCCGCTCAGGACACCGCTCACCGCGTTCCGCAAATGCCTCCACCGCCGCAGCGGCGCGTCTGGACGAGCCCAGCGGCTTCCCTTTCGTAGCGCAACTCTACACCCCCAATAACCCTCTCCCTTTCCAGCAGCCCCGAGCTCTGGCCCCAGGCACGAGCGCGCAGCTTCCGCAGCCAGCAGCAGTACAGGCTAACTCTCGTTTCCAGTCTCTTTACCCACCAGGTGCCAACCCCGTCCACCAGCAGTGGCCCGCAGGCGCCAACCCCGCCCTCCAGCAGTGGCCCGCAGCCCCGCAGCTTCAAACAAGCGCGGGCCCGCCCCCGCTTGCAGCGCAAGCTCCCCCTTTTCCCTTCCAGCCTCCTTTCCTCCCGCCTAACTTTCCTCCCCTTGCCGCAGCAGGTCCCTAGGCAAGTTCCCACCGCCTACGTTCCAAGCTCCGGGGTACACCTCCCCTGCGCCTCCACCCAATCCAAATCCCCATACTCCCTCTTCACAGCCACCCCGATGCCCGTGCCGTCTAACACCGTCGTCATGGAACCCCCGCCGGTTTCCCAGCACATCCGCGCCCAGATCCTCTCAGGCACGGACGCAGACCTTTCATCTCTGCTCTCTCTTCTTCCCGCAGCCGAACCAGAACGCCGGATAGACTGCGGGGAGTACTCAGTCACCCTAAGGAACACAACCACCCACTCATCTCGCGTTCTCTCCTTCCCCGAATTCTCAATGGCCTTTTCCCGGTTCACCGAAATAATCTGTTCCGTTTTCCCCCAAAGGCGGCGCGAGCTGAACGACTATCAAGCGATCATAGCCGAACTCGCGCTGTCCTATGGGGGGGCACTTCTACACCTATCACAAGCTCTTTTCCGCGAAGAGCGCCGTGCGAGTCATACAGTAGAACCAGTGCCCCTACTGGGGCGCACTCGACCCAGACCTGCACAACAGGGTGTTCCTAGGCTGCAGGAACATCAATTGCGCAGTGTGCAGGTCCGCGGCGCACCCCACAGCCTCATGCCCACAAGTTAACCCCCCCACCAGTTCGAGCAACCCTAAGTCCACCAGCTACGTACCGCGTACGGCAACCACCAGCGCAACCCAGGTCTCCGCTTTCGTTGAAGGCAGACAGCTCTGCGACAATTTCAACTCGGGCAGATGCCACAGAGCACGCTGCCGCTTCATGCACATTTGTAGTTTCTGCGGCGGCGCCCACGCCCGCCTCGTATGTCCAGTCTACAAATCTGCAAATAAAACACCCAAAAATTACTTGACGACTCCTGTAAATATTTCGCGCATGCATTTCGAACTGGCCCTCCACCCGGATGCCGAATTTACGGATTACCTACTATCAGGCTTAAAAAATGGCTTTAAACCCGGCTTAGAGTGCCCACTGTCACAAAACCTTATATGTAACAACCTGCTATCCGCCCATATAGAACCCGAAGTAGTAGACGAACTGATCAAAAAAGAGGTCGAGTCAGGCTTCATGATCGGCCCGTTCAACAAACCCCCATTCGACCTGTTCCGCATCAGCCCCATCGGAGTGGCCACAAGAAAATTCACTGGTAAAAAACGTCTAATTATCGACCTGTCAGCCCCTCACAATTCCCCGTTCCCAAGTATAAACAGCTTGATCCCTCTCGACGAATTCTCGCTTAAATTCCACGACATTGACCAGGCAATCGACATGATTAAAGTCGCGGGTCGGGGTGCCTGGCTGGCCAAAGTTGACGTTACCTCCGCTTTCAAAGTCATGCCCATCCATCCCGACTCATGGCATCTCTTTGGAGTCCCCTGGCTCGAGAAATACTATTTCGTCGTATGTCTAACGTTCGGATGCAAAAGCAGCCCTAAGATATTCGACATGCTATAAGAAGCAGTCTGCTGGATCCTGTCAAACAACTACGCCATCCCCCATCTCATTCACCTGCTAGACGATTTTCTAATAATCTCGACTCCCAACGCCATACCAGCCGCGCACCTCCTCTCAGTCCAAAACGTTTTCTCCGAGCTAGGAATCCCCCTCGCAGAGGAGAAAACCATGGGCCCCGCAACGTCCATCGAGTTTCTAGGGATTAATGTGGATTCTAGGGAATTCCAAGCATCCCTACCAAAGGAGAAAATCGACCGAATAATTCTTGTCTCCTCTACCTTCCTCGAGAAATCTTTCCTCTCGAAACGTGAACTCTTATCCCTGCTCGGCCATTTAAACTTCGCAATGCGCATCATCCCGCAGGGTCGCCCCTTTATATCGCATCTCCTCTCACTCGCGTCCTCTGTCCACTCGCTAGAGGACCCCATTTCCTTAACCCGTGCATGCCGCGACGAACTCAGGCTATGGGTAACATTTCTGAAACAGTGGAACGGCCTATCGTTTTTCTACAAAAACCTCGTCGCGACCCCCACCGACATCCAACTGTTCACAAACGCCGCCGCCCCCTCAATCGGGTTCGGGGGATTCTACCAAGGTCGTTGGTTTGCGGCTCCGTGGCCACCTCAGTTCCAGGAAATACCGCAATCCTCAGCGCTATTCGAGCTCTACCCCCTCGTAGTGGCAGCTTTCCTATGGGGAAAGGAATGGGCCTCTAGAAGCATCCTAGTGCATTGCGACAATGAGGCTACCGTGCACTGCATTAACAGAGGCCGCTCCCACTCACCCGCTCTGATGCCACTCTTAAGGCGCCTCACCAGGATCGCAGCTTGCGACCAATTCATTATCATCGCTAAGCATATTCCCGGGTCAGAGAACCAAATCGCTGACTCCCTGTCTCGCTTTCTGTTTCAGAAATTCAGGACGCTGGCTCCGGAGGCGGACCATATCCCTACTCCGGTCCCTCGCTATTCAGAATTGGTATTCCCGTAAACCTGATGCACGGCGCTCCCTCCCCCGAAATAAGCAACCCAAGTGCCGCAGCACACCCGCCCCAGCCCAAGTGCCGCAGCACACCCGCCCCAGCCCAGTGCCGCAGCACACACGCCCCAGCCCAAGTGCCGCAGCACACACGCCCCAGCAAAGTGCCGCAGCACACACGCCCCCGCCCAAGTGCCGCAGCACACACGCCCCAGCAAAGTGCCGCAGCACACACGCCCCCGCCCAAGTGCCGCAGCACACCCGCCCAAGTGCCGCAGCACTCCAGCCCCAGCCAAGTGCCGCAGCACACCCGCCCAAGTGCCGCAGCACACCCGCCCAAGTGCCGCAGCACTCCAGCCCAGCCAAGTGCCGCAGCACACACGCCCAAGTGAGATGCCGCGTGAGGAAACCTCCCGGGCAAGCACTCACCTTCTTGTACATATCTCCTTTCCGTCCAGCGAGCTTCGGTCTCACAGCGGTCGGAATAGGAATCCATACCAAACGGGCTTTGTCCCACAGCAAAAGCTCCCACGTTTTCTCTTTCATCCACCGAGCATACGGTCTCCAGCAGATGCCGCGTGAGGAAACCTCCCATGCAAACACTCACCTTCCTGTACGTCCAGCGAGCATCGGTCTCAC
>CM055753.1:2629642-2659642 GCA_029465975.1 Dallia pectoralis
CAGATATTTTTATCTACTAGTCGGTTTGATTTGTCGCGCAACGTTTCGCTAACTGGTCAAAATGCATCGTCCTTCACTTACATTGTATTATTTAAAATATGGCAAATGCTGTAACATGTGTTTAACAATATTTATAGTCATTATAACGCAACAAAAGATAATTACTTTACAGTATGACTAAATAAATATGAAAACACGACGCATACCCAATACGATTGATTGACTAACGCAGTTAAAAAAAAGTCTCATCCACAAGGAAAATATGATTAACTTTTAATTTGAAATGTTTCAGGGAATTATATGTTGCCAGGGAATTAGTGATGGTGGGCAAATGTGCACGGATAATACCTACTGAACTTGAGTGAGTCCTCACAGAACGAGAAACGATTTAATATTACGGATGGTCATTTCTAGGATCGACCGTTGACATAAATTTCTCTGGAGATTTTTAATGAATGTGCAACTCCAGAAGTAAATGGAGGGCTTTGATTAGTTACATTCTCTACTATGCCAATTTCTCTGCGTAAATTGTCCATCATCTTAAACTATCAGAGCTCCCAATCTCAAATCTATTTATTTAACACATTTACATTTTACTTTTATTTGAACAGAGGAGTCTGTGTGAGACCAATGCGGACCAGTGTATAGACTAGTGGTGTACTCTTTTAGGCTAGTAAACCAAAGGCCATTCTGTCCCTCAGCAAGACATTTGTCCCTAATGGCTCAAAGGTCGTTAGTGTAAATAGTATTTGATATTATCCGTTCTTGGCAAACATCAAATATTATGTGCCCTTCCGAAAACCAGCAAACTGCATTGACACCTTGTTGCTTTGCCGCACGTACATATGAGCCATCAAGGAGTCGTGACTAAGTGTGTGTATGGCCAAAATGTCATGCAATTTGTTATTTCCTCAATTATGCTTCCAACTTAATGAAAATGAATATTCATTTTGACATTACATAGACTATTTCTAGTCTGGGTTTGGTGTGCAATTCTTCATTTGTGTTTTAAAGCAACACTGCGATCTGTATTATGTTAAATACTGAACCCTGAAAAGTGCTACCATAACTATTTGTTTTGTTTCATAAAAGAGATTATATGGTCTCTGCAAGGTGCATGAGTATATTATATGGTCTCTCCAAGGTGCATGAGTATATTATATGGTCTCTGCAAGGTGCATGAGTATATTATATGGTCTCCACAGGGTGCATGAGTATATTATATGGTCTCTACAGGGTGCATAAGTATATTATATGGTCTCTACAGGGTGCATGAGTATATTATATGGTCTCTGCAAGGTGCATGAGTATATTATATGGTCTCTCCAAGGTGCATGAGTATATTATATGGTCTCTGCAAGGTGCATGAGTATATTATATGGTCTCCAGAGGGTGCATGAGTATATTTTATGGTCTCCACAGGGTGCATGAGTATATTATATGGTCTCTACAGGGTGCATGAGTATATTATATGGTCTCTACAAGGTGCATGAGTATATTATATGGTCTCTACAGGGTGCATGAGTATATTATATGGTCTCTGCAAGGTGCATGAGTATATTATATGGTCTCTACAAGGTGCATGAGTATATTATATGGTCTCCACAGGGTGCATGAGTATATTATATGGTCTCTACAAGGTACATGAGTATATAATATGGTCTTTACAGGGTGCATGAGTATATTATATGGTCTCTACAAGGTGCATGAGTATATTATATGGTCTCTACAGGGTGCATGAGTATATTATATGGTCTCTACAGGGTACATGAGTATATAATATGGTCTTTACAGGGTGCATGAGTATATTATATGGTCTCTACAGGGTACATGAGTATATAATATGGTCTTTACAGGGTACATGAGTATATTATATGGTCTCTACAAGGTACATGAGTATATAATATGGTCTTTACAGGGTGCATGAGTATATTATATGGTCTCTACAAGGTGCATGAGTATATTATATGGTCTCTACAAGGTGCATGAGTATATTATATGGTCTCTACAGGGTGCATACGTGTATTATATGGTCTCCACAGGGTGCATGAGTATATTAAAATGTCTCTACAGGGTGCATGAGTATATTATATGGTCTTTACAGGGTGCATGAGTATATTATATGGTCTCTACAAGGTGCATGAGTATATTATATGGTCTCTACAGGGTGCATGAGTATATTAAAATGTCTCTACAGGGTGCATGAGTATATTATATGGTCTTTACAGGGTGCATGAGTATATTATATGGTCTCTACAAGGTGCATGAGTATATTATATGGTCTCTACAGGGTGCATGAGTATATTATATGGTCTCTACAGGGTGCATAAGTATATTATATGGTCTCTACAGGGTGCATAAGTATATTATATGGTCTCTACAGGGTGCATGAGTATATTATATGGTCTCTACAGGGTGCATGAGTATATTATATGGTCTCTACAGGGTGCATGAGTATATTATATGGTCTCCACAGGGTGCATGAGTATATTATATGGTCTCCACAGGGTGCATGAGTATATTATATGGTCTCCACAGGGTGCATGAGTATATTATATGGTCTCTACAGGGTGCATGAGTATATTATATGGTCTCTACAGGGTGCATGAGTATATTATATGGTCAGGGTGCATGAGTATATTATATGGTCTCTACAGGGTGCATGAGTATATTATATGGTCTCTACAGGGTGCATGAGTATATTATATGGTCTCTACAGGGTGCATAAGTATATTATATGGTCTCTACAGGGTGCATAAGTATATTATATGGTCTCCACAGGGTGCATGAGTGTATTATATGGTCTCTACAGGGTGCATGAGTATATTATATGGTCTCCACAGGGTGCATAAGTATATTATATGGTCTCTACAGGGTGCATGAGTATATTATATGGTCTCCACAGGGTGCATAAGTATATTATATGGTCTCTAGAAGGTGCATGAGTATATTATATGGTCTCCACAGGGTACATGAGTATATTATATGGTCTCTACAGGGTGCATGAGTATATTATATGGTCTATACAGGGTGCATGAGTATATTATATGGTCTATACAGGGTGCATAAGTATATTATATGGTCTCTACAGGGTGCATGAGTATATTATATGGTCTCCACAGGGTGCATGAGTGTATTATATGGTCTCTACAGGGTACATGAGTATATTATATGGTCTCCACAGGGTGCATGAGTGTATTATATGGTCTCTACAGGGTACATGAGTATATTATATGGTCTATACAGGGTGCATGAGTATATTATATGGTCTATACAGGGTGCATAAGTATATTATATGGTCTCTACAGGGTGCATAAGTATATTATATGGTCTCTACAGGGTGCATGAGTATATTATATGGTCTCTACAGGGTGCATGAGTATATTATATGGTCTCTACAGGGTGCATGAGTATATTATATGGTCTCTAGAAGGTGCATGAGTATATTATATGGTCTATACAGGGTGCATAAGTATATTATTTGGTCTCTAGAAGGTGCATGAGTATATTATATGGTCTCCACAGGGTACATGAGTATATTATATGGTCTCTAAAGGGTGCATGAGTATATTATATGGTCTATACAGGGTGCATGAGTATATTATATGGTCTCTACAAGGTGCATGAGTATATTATATGGTCTATACAGGGTGCATGAGTATATTATATGGTCTCTACAGGGTGCATGAGTATATTATATGGTCTATACAGGGTGCATGAGTATATTATATGGTCTCTACAGGGTGCATGAGTATATTATATGGTCTATACAGTGTGCATGAGTATATTATATGGTCTCTACAGGGTGCATGAGTATATTATATGGTCTATACAGGGTGCATGAGTATATTATATGGTCTCCACAGGGTGCATGAGTATATTATATGGTCTATACAGGGTGCATGAGTATATTATATGGTCTCTGGTGAACATTAGCACACAAATAGGTTGTATCACGTGGTCTATACTTACCTGCTATGCAAAGTGGTAATGTGAAAGGGTTTGCTCTGCAAAATGTGGTATTATTCATGTAGGGACCTACAGGTAGTGGAGCTGATGTCTACAGGAAAGGAGGGAACCCAGGAAGTGGAAAAGGAGAAAAAAGAGAGAAGTGATGTGACAGGGAGCTTCTGTAGTAGAGGAGGCAAATAGTGAGTGCAGAGAAAGTAAGAGAATGCAGGGCTTCATCAGAGGGAGGGAGGGAGGTGGTGAGTGAGAGACAGGGAGTCGGACATCACATCAGAGGGAGGGAGGAACCCGGTGAGTGAGAGACAGGGAGTCGGACATCAGAGGGAGGGAGGGAGGTGGTGAGTGAGAGACAGGGAGTCGGACATCAGAGGGAGGGAGGGAGGTGGTGAGTGAGAGACAGGGAGTCGGACATCACATCAGAGGGAGGGAGGTGGTGAGTGAGAGACAGGGAGTCGGACATCACATCAGAGGGAGGGAGGAACCCGGTGAGTGAGAGACAGGGAGTCGGACATCACATCAGAGGGAGGGAGGTGGTGAGTGAGAGACAGGGAGTCGGACATCACATCAGAGGGAGGGAGGTGGTGAGTGAGAGACAGGGAGTCGGACATCAGAGGGAGGGAGGAACCCGGTGAGTGAGAGACAGGGAGTCGGACATCAGAGGGAGGGAGGAACCCGGTGAGTGAGAGACAGGGAGTCGGACATCAGAGGGAGGGAGGGAGGGAGGAAGAGAGAGGGTGATGGAATGAGCAGTCGAGCGATAATGAGAAATGAAATAATTTTCAACAAAATGTCACCTCCCAGGGAGAGTGGACCAGGAGCATCACGGCTGCCATTTCAATTATCCTGCGTGTGTGTGTGTGTGTGTGTGTGTGTGTGTGTGTGTGGTGTGTGTGTGTGTGTGTGTGTGTGTGTGTGTGTGGATGTGTGTGTGTGTGTTGTGTGTGTGTGGGTGTGTGTGTGCGGGTGTGTTTGTGTGTGTGTTTGTGTGTGTGTGTGTGTGCATGGATGTGTGTGTGTGTTTGTGTGTGTGTGGGTGTGTGTGCGCGGGTGTATTTGTGTGTGTGTGTGTGTGTGTGTGTGTGTGTGTGTGTGTGTGTGTGTGTGTGTGTGCGGGTGTGTTTGTGTGTGTGTTTGTGTGTGTGTGTGTGTGTTTGTGCATGCGTGTGCACACACACACACATCACTGCTGCCATTTCAATGAGACAGCTGCTATAGAGGCATTTCAACCTACCAAGCCATCAATTCTTTCATTTGTGTTTAAGCCCCCTAGGTTTGGGGTTTGCCTTGAGCTTAGAAAGATAAAGGAGAATGGAACTATGAAAATAGCTTTAGTGCTACTAGACAGGACAGAATCTGTGATCCCTTCTTCAAACCGAGACTCTCTGGCTTCTAGGGTGACCAGTGAATGTGAACATCTCACATTGCATTTTAAAGACCAGTAGGAGCTGGATAATGCAGCTGGTCTGGGGGCCTCACCAATTGTGCACTGCGCTGATCAGCCGAACAGCGTTTCCGTTGCCGTGTCTCATCACCAGGGATTAACAGATGAGTCTTAACAGATAACCGACCAGATTTAGATTTATCCGATTTTTTTTTTTTTTTTCATATCAACATTGGCTTATGGATGGTTATCATTTTACGTGCAGATATTGTTAGTGTAGTTAACTATTTAAATATGTTTCATTTTCTATTTAGAATTTTGTTTTTGAGAAGTAATGTTTCAGTTTCTTTTTTCCCCATTATGAATTCATGCAGCATTTCCTAAATTCTAAATTCTAGCTCCACTGTTCCTCCCGTCGTATCATTGTCTTGTCCCATCATCATGCACACCAGGTGTCCATTCCCTCATTAGTAAGAGTAGAGGTTTCCTGTGTTTGGTCATTTCTTTGTGTGGAATTGCTCTACGTTACGTGTTGTACTCTGAGTGTTTGCGACGTTGTCCATTTATTACCTTCCTTTGTGAAGTCATTGGTGATATTCCGCGCAGGGGCGCAACTACCCAGTGATAGAGGGGTATGCAGCAACAATTTTGCCGCCCCCCCCCCCCATAAATAAATAAGTGTGCGGGACATCATCATGTATGGGCTTCAAATAATAAAGGTTTATTTGAAAGTATATCAAACAGCCACTGTAGGCCTACCATAATTATATGGTATATGTACACATAGATATATATTATTAACATTGTTAACAAATAATAAAAAGTTACAAACAGAATAAACAGTTAGACACAGAATAAACAGTTAGGACTAGTCAGTCACCGGTTCTCGATGCCAAATCCTAGTAACAATGTTGCTAACAAACATTCAAAAGCACTCTTTAGTTCCTACTAAATTGTAACATGGCGTGCCTTTTTACTTGCCCATTTATCTAGTATTGCATCATGTTAACAGACAGTATTGCGCCACTGTCTGTTAACATGAACATTTGCAAGCCTCCTCCAAGCACAGACGTCACTTTAAATCCTCCCTGTTGCCTTTCACCCATAGGCGTAATCCTATGGGGGGACAGGGGGACACGTCCCCCCCAATATTCAAAGAAGGACAATTTGTCCCCCCTCCAATATTTGATCATGAGGTATGATTATGCGGGGACTATAGATGTGACTGCTAGTACATAACGTCTTTCTTTTCAGCACCGAAAATATCAAATCCCGGCCGGTCCATTTCCCATATCCATTTGACTTGCCTTAACCAATACATTAACAAAAGTTATTTCTCCTGAAATCCATGTCATGTTTTCCCTATACCTTAGTTGTGCTCTTGTGAGCGCGGAATGTGACTGACATTTGGCACCTGGATGGTAAATACTCAGTATTCGGCGAACACAATCCATTGGATAACGATAGGTGCATTTCGCTAGAATTTACAATTGTAGAATTAGTGAGAACTTCGATTGCAATACTATACAGCTTTTATGAATGGGACTTTAAAAAAGCCAGCTGATACTACCCAGGGACGGACTGGGACTAAAAAAGTAAAAGCACAACATATTTCTTATTATTAGCTACTGCATATGGAATTTTACAGCTTAAATGTTGACGTTTAGCTGTTTTAACTAAATCATATACGTGGGCAAAAATTGAATTAAAACAGAAAATAAAAGCTTAAAAACTCTGGTGGGGAGATTCGAACGCGCGCCCGCGGATCCACAGGCGAGAGCATTAACGACTACTCCAAAAAAGTAGTTGAAATTAATTCAAATTGATTCAAAAAATACATGTCCCAAAGCTGTCCCCCCCAATGTGTGACTGACTATTTCGCCCTTGCTTTCACCATCCACTTATTTAGCTGATGTCGCATCCCTTGACATGCCATCTCCTTTTCTCTCTTTCTTTTTCTATTTTTAGCCCCGACAGCTTTTTTTGCTTTATCCATCTTTTACGAGTTTCAACGACAACTCACTACTGTGATGCTCACTCAATGCTCACAGTCCCCGGCCCCCTCGCGTCTCGCGATATTACCCTTCAAAATACATTTTATGGAATATTATGACGGCGCCGGCGCCTACTCTAGCCCGTTAGTCCTCTAAAATGTATATAACTTTTTTATATTTAACTTATATAACTTTTATATCAATTAGATTTTTTTTAAACATCGCTTTGGCGCCCCCATGATGCGGCGCCCCTATGCACCGCATATAGCGCATCCCCACTTTTTGCGCCACAGATTCCGCGGAACGTTGCGTTGTATATTGCTTTGTTAAATACCTGATAACAAATCACCTGCTGTGAGTGCTATTCAGAAACGCTTTGCCTTCAGATAGTGGCTACATTAAAAGCCACAAAGGTTATTGGTTCCTGCGCCTTGGCTCTGTCCTTCCTAACCAACACAACTCACACAGCCGTGACATTTGTTATAAACTAGGTGGAGGTCACTCTGGATAAAATTGACTGCTGAATAGAAATGTTTGTTGATTATAATCCATATACTACTGCAAAAGACAGTCAATTTAATATTTTATTAATGTGTAAAACAACCGTCTGTGAACTCTTTGCCAATTCAGCTGAGATACATAATATATGTTAAAAGTGTCATCTGTCATTTGTTGCCTTGAACAGGAATAGAATGATGAATTTCTGAAAAAGTTATTTGTCTCAGGTCATTTTGAGCCTGCAATTGAATCACCAAACTGTCACGACTCGTTAGGGTGTAATGCGGTTGATGCCAGATGCAGAGCTAGGTAATCCGTTCAAATTAGGTTTATTGTTGCACACGAACATAAAACAAACCATAAACGGCGACAAAAATGCTAACTGGCTAAATCTTGGGCGGCAAAGCGTCCACCATCGTGGTGGGCGTGGCGGCGGCCATCGTGGTGGGCGTGGCGGCGGCCATCGAGGTGGGCGTGGCGGCGGCCATCGTGGTGGCAGGCGGTGACGCTCTGGGAACCCTGGCAGGCGGTGACGCTCTGGGAGCCCTGGCAGGCGGTGACGCTCTGGGAGCTCTGGCAGGCGGTGACGCTCTGGGAGCTCTGGCAGGCGGGGACGCTCTGGGAGCTCTGGCAGGCGGGGACGCTCTGGCAGGCAGGGACGCTCTGGGAGCTCTGGCGGAGGAGGGAGATGACGCTCCGGGAGCTCTGGCAGGCAGGGACGGTCTAGCTTCTCTTCGGGCGAGACCAGCTCTGTGGTGGTATAATCTGGTCCCGCCCCTGGCAGCTCAAGCCATATTCTCCACCATGTTCTAGCCACCCCCGGAGGCTGGTACTCCAGGCCCCAAGGTGGTCTCTGGGTCCTGGCGGTCGGTGGCTGGAAGGGGTCAAAGCCCTGTTGGAGCTGGTGTTGTGGCCGTAGCTCCAGAGCTCTTGCTGGCTCTGGCTGCAGCCCCGGAGCAGTGGTGGTTGCTGTGGCTCACCTCGAATATAACGTGTGACATAGAACAATGCGAAGCAACGAGTGCACTGCTCGCGACCCTCTTATATCCCAGATTAAGTGACAGATTACTAACAGCTGTGACCACGTGAAAGAGGAAGTAATCACAGCTAGTGAGAACAAAAACACGGACGTGGATCACCGAAATGGAAGTGTAGCTACGCCCCCACACCATCGTGAAACAAACGCTGATGTTACGCTTCAGATTGTGAACTAGTCAATGACGGGCAATTTTATCGCTTTTTAATAAGCACAAAGGCTTCCAGCGTTGCTAACATAATCGCAAAAGGGGTTTAAATCGATCAATTAGCCTTTTAGAATGATATACATGGCAAACACAACGTGCCATTGGAACACAGGACTGATGGCGGCTGATAATGGGCCCCTGTACACCTATGTAGATATTCCATTAAACATTGTTTTCTAGCTACATCAGTCATGTAGAACATTACCAATATCTCCATTGCATTTCTAAAAAAATGTTATTTGAACGGATGGAAAATGTGTGTTTTATTTTCTATCCAAACGTGGAATCAGGAGTGTATATATATGTACAGGCGTGAAAAACTAACTGAAACACAATTATGAATCCGAACATATTTAGCATTCTTCGCGCGTCCTCTTCAACCGAGATGAACCACTGATCCATTTGTCCCTTGGATCCCGAACAACCTCCCTCCCAATACAGAATGCAAATCAGCGTGAGCGCTGGAGAGCAGTTCATTATCTCTAATCTGCCATCTTATTTTAGGGACAATCGTGTTTGCTGAACAATGAAATGCTGATTAGCTGTTCAGTCGACAGGATGCAATGATTGACAGGTTTGTGTTTAAGCACAGTCTGAAGTGTGTGTGTGTTTGTGTGTGTGTGTGTGTTCAAATGTGTGTGTGTGTGTGTGTCTGTGTGTGTGTGTGTTTATCGCTTCACATGTGGTTACAGAGTGGGTTATTCGTTCTCACTCTCTAATTAGCTAGAGTGACACCCAATAACAATGTTAGAGTTTAGGTCTATTGTTCCAAAATAGTAACCGAGTAATTTAGCGGAAATAAGAGGTGAGAGGATGTTGGAGAAAGATTAGAAAAGGTATGGTGGTCCTAAACAAGGCAGGAGCAGCTGAGATCACATCATACCAATTAAATCTAAATGATATATCTAATGCACATAACTGTTTAGACCATTTATTTAGTAATCTAAAGAAGCACCATTGGCAGTAATCACAGTTTGACGTCATCTTGGCTATACTTCCGACACTGACTGTGATCTTCAGATCTCCCCTCATATTCTCAACGTGGTTTGGGTTTCCCTAACCCTGAACATAATTCCTTAATGGTATTTGGGTTTGCCTTACCCTGAACATAATTCCTTAATAGCAGTATTTGGGTTTGCCTAACCCTAAACCTAATTCCTTAATAACAGTATTTGGTTTTGCCTAACCCTAAACCTAATTCCTTAATAACAGTATTTGGTTTTGCCTAACCCTAAACCTAATTCCTTAATAACAGTATTTGGTTTCGCCTAACCCTAAACCTAATTCCTTAATAACAGTATTTGGTTTCGCCTAACCCTAAACCTAATTCCTTAATAGCAGTATTTGGGTTTGCCTAACCCTAAACCTAATTCCTTAATAACAGTATTTGGTTTTGCCTAACCCTAAACCTAATTCCTTAATAACAGTATTTGGTTTTGCCTAACCCTAAACCTAATTCCTTAATAACAGTATTTGGTTTCGCCTAACCCTAAACCTAATTCCTTAATAACAGTATTTGGTTTCGCCTAACCCTAAACCTAATTCCTTAATAACAGTATTTGGTTTTGCCTAACCCTAAACCTAATTCCTTAATAACAGTATTTGGTTTTGCCTAACCCTAAACCTAATTCCTTAATAACAGTATTTGGTTTTGCCTAACCCTAAACCTAATTCCTTAATGGTATTTGGGTTTGCCTAACCCTAAACCTATATCGTCTATGGAGTCTGGGTTGCCTAACCCTAAAACCTCTATGGGGTCAGGGTTTTCCTAACCCGAACCATCAGTCTGGGTTTTGGATGGACTACTGAGCTGTCTACAACGCTGGAGGCTTTTACGCTCTGGATCAAGTGTTCTAGCTCTCTATTCTTCATCCTTCCCACAACCCTGATCTGTTTCCCAGTTCCTATCGGTTTCCCAGTTCCTGTCTCTACAAAGCATCCCAATACCATGATGCTTCCACCACCGTGCATTCGCCAGTTGATGAGGGATACTCTGTTAACCATGGTTTGTGGCCGGTGTAGTGCTTGGCATTCAGGCCTTATAGTTTGATATCTTTCGCCTTTTGCCATGCTCGTAGGCCCTTCAGATGGCATGTCATATGTTGTTGCCACTTCCATAAAGACCTGATTGTCAGAGTGCTGCAGAGATGGTTTTCCTGGGAGGTTCTCCCATCTCTTCAGTGAAACACTGAAGCTAGGATAGAGCGGCCACTGTGCTCTTAGCCATCTCTAAGAGGTGTCTTGGTGGTTCCAAACTACCTCCATATCCAAACATCCTCAGACTAAAGTGCTTCTAGGAATTTTAAAGACTTTAGTAATTTCCTATGACCTTCCCCCCCGTCTACACCATAACACCATCTCAGAGGTCTACAGAGAGTTCCTTGAAATATATGGCTTGCTACTTTGCTCAGACATGCTCTGGGAAGTGTGGGACTTTTTTCCAGACAGATGTGTGCCTTTTTTAAAACATGTCCAAGAAAATCAATTGGCCAGTGGCGGACTCCATATAGTTAAGGTCTAGGGCTCGTAGGAACTGCCACATATTTTCTTCTGATTTGATATGTGTTTTAATGTGAGATATCGCAAAGCATTGCAAATGTGTCATTTTGAGCAAAGTAGCGTGGGCTACTCGCATCGAAACACATCTATTTGCCATATGGTCAAATTCATCCATGGAAAGCCTGTGAATAAAAATCTACTTAATACCATGAAATACAAGGGCACAACCAAATAACGCTAAGAAAACAGGGGCAAATGTCACCATTGTTGCTGTGCCGAAAGAAAATGTATCTCAGCCATTCCCTATTTATTTTCCCATTGTGCTCGACTGTTGTTATATTTCAACCGTGCTTTTACACGTGGCTGTAATTTACCAAATGACAGTTATAGGGTTTATTATGGAAACAAATACACTTGAAATGTCATATTTGCATGATATATTGTGAAGAAATGCTGGTGTAAATTCTAATATGAAAAACAATTTAGTCAAAACAGGATTTGATTAATGTCCTCACAATGTCATTAACGCGTTTAAAATGTCTAATTTTTCTGTTATCTAGTTCTTGTTTTACAAGCCATTTCTTTATTTCACCACTTGTTATGGCTCTGCATACATTTATGCTCTCAAGCCCACTAAAGTGAATGTTTATATGGATGAATCTCCCACTCGCACATATTTGTGTTCATGCATTATTGATACATGAGCTTTGGCTGTTTAGTACATGTTGCAGACATGTCGCTGTAGAGACAGATATGACACAGAGAGAGATATGAGATAGAGACAGATATGAGAAAGAGACAGATATGAGAAAGAGACAGATATGAGACAGAGACACAGTTATGAGATAGAGACAGATATGAGACAGATATGAGACAGAGACAGATATGAGACAGAGACAGATATGAGACAGAGATAGATAAGGCCTAATATGAATAATACTGTATACATCCAGAAACAAAAGAAGAGACATTCCATGGTGTTTAAATATCTGCTACTTTAGCCGTGAGCATTAAAAGTTTTACTGCAAAGAAATTGAAGGCTTTTTTTATTGACTTTTATGACTCAGTTGGCGCTGTCCAAGATGTCCAAGGTTTGATTCCCAACGGAAATTTTGCACTTTAGTTTTCAGGGCAATTATTAGGAGGTAACTTGCTTGAAAATTTCAAGAACCAACAGCAAACGACCAGGTAAGAACCAGGTAATTACTGTGTAATAGTTTGTAGCGGTGAAGATCAAGATGCTGACAGTTGTAAGGATTTAGGAAACAAACTGTGAAAATGACATACAGAACCAGGTAAAAGCATGAAAATGACTCATCAATACAGCAGTTTGAATGATCTAACTTTAGATCTAGTGCCAAAAACAGGAAAGTCATCCGAAATAAGCCAGGAATGAGATTTAATCATCCCAGCTAGAAAAAGCAACCAAGAATATGTGATTTTATAGGATTGCTCACACAGGAAACAAATGTGTAATTTTTTAAAACATTTTTTTATGAATCTCTTTAAAGAAGTTTATTTCATTAAATTATTCATAGCTTTGCGTTTCTTTTGTTGGTATTTCTTCAGTAAGGAGTCATTTTTCTTACATACACAAAAGGCGACTTCATTGATCTTTAATTCTGTACAAGATGCCACAAACGAATAGCATATTGTTAAATAATTATCGTGTTCGCCACAATCTTACCTAGTAGTTATTCTCTTATTTCACTCAAGTTTCTTGCAATACTACTTTACGAAATATTTTTTACATTTGTAAAGCAACATGAAACTAAAATGGATGCGTGTCTGACCCATGCTTTGAATAAAAGTGTCAGCAAAATGGCATGTATTAAACTATTCACAGTCTGTATGAACAGGAAATGTATTGTCTCATTGTAAACATGTAATCATGTACGTTTTTTGTGTCTTCGTGCAATCTGTATTGTTTTCCGTTGGAGTGGGGAATGATAGGAAGACAAAATATCCACCTCCTAGGCAAACTATAAATACTTGGTGTCTCAATTTCCATATTTACTTTGTGTTTATATGCTGTTGGGCCTCCTGTCCTCAACCATCCATCTAAATATGAGGTAGGATCCCCTGTCTGTCCTGCTGTCTAGAAGCCACCTCAAAAATAGGCCATAAATAAGCAAACGTATTCAGATTGTTAAAAATAAAACAGAGAAATAACGTCTCTGAAGATATGCACAGTAGGATTGTTTTACTGTCATATAGATGTGCATGCAATTGCTTTGTTTGTCCGACCTGCAGGGATTCGGTTATTTTCTCTCTGTCCATTATTGTAGATGAGTGTAACGTCTGTCCCCAGCTCACACCCTCAAACACATCTTGGAAACCCTGAACTCGGCTCAACCTCCAGTTCACACTCTAACTCACTCTCCAGCTCACTCTCCAGCTCACTCTCCAGCTCACTCTCCTGCGCACTCTCCTGCGCACTCTCCAACTCACTCTCCAGCTCACTCTCCTGCGCACTCTCCAACTCACTCTCCAGCTCACTCTCCAGCTTACTCTCTAGCTCACTCTCCAAATCACTCTCCAGCTCACACTCCATCTAACTTTTCAGATCACTCCAAAGATCTATATCCAGCTCACTCTCCTGCTCACTCTCAGGTTCACCCTCCTGCTCACACTTTGGTTCACCCTCCAGTTCACTCTTCAGCTCACTCTCCAGATCACTCTCCACTTAACTTTTCCGATCACTCTCCAGCTCACTCTCAAGCTCACACTCCAGTTTACTCTTCAGCTCACTCTCAGGTTCACTCTCCTGCTCACCCTTAGTTTCACTCTCCAGCTCACACTTCAGCTCACACCCCAGTTTACTCTCCAGCTCACTCTCAGGTTCACTCTCCTGCTCACCCTCCAGCTCACTCTCCAGCTCACTCTCAGTAATCTGAAATCCCTTTCAATCACTTGACAGCCCTTATTTAAAGTCGAAGATTTGACACAATTTACTAAATCATGTGTCGACCGCATGAACACGTGATGTAATCGCGACGCGCGTGCCTGCTGTCAAGGACACAGATCACTCTGGATGTTTTATTATTCAGCGTGAATGAGCCAAATTATATCACCACATAACGTTAGTAGCCCTGCAAATGACTAGGCTACTTATAGGCCATAATGTGTGCGTCACATGAATGAAATACTTTAGCCGAGAAAAATACCTTTCCATCTAGATTTAAAGAGGCGATTGAGAAAAACAATGGCATTGACCACAATTCCATTGTGTTATGTGATGGGGTGATGGGGTTAAGTGATGTGGTTAAGGGATGGGGTTATGTGATGGGGTTAAGTGATGTGGTTAAGGGATGTGGTTAAGGGATGGGGTTATGTGATGGGGTTATGTAATGGGGTTATGTGATGGGGTTATGTGATGGGGTTAAGGGATGGGGTTATGTGATGGGGTTAAGTGATGGGGTTAAGGGATGGGGTTATGTGATGGGGTTATGTAATGGGGTTATGTGATGGGGTGATGGGGTTAAGTGATGTGGTTAAGGGATGGGGTTAAGTGATGTGGTTAAGGGATGGGGTTATGTGATGGGGTTATGTGATGGGGTTATGTGATGGGGTTATGTGATGGGGTTATGTGATGGGGTTAAGTGATGTGGTTAAGGGATGTGGTTAAGGGATGGGGTTATGTGATGGGGTTATGTAATGGGGTTATGTGATGGGGTTATGTGATGGGTTTATGTGATGGGTTTATGTGATGGGTTTATGTGATGGGGTTAAGTGATGTGGTTAAGGGATGGGGTTATGTGATGTTAAGGGATGTGGTTAAGGGATGGGGTTATGTGATGGGGTTATGTAATGGGGTTATGTGATGGGGTGATGGGGTTAAGTGATGTGGTTAAGGGATGGGGTTATGTGATGGGGTTATGTAATGGGGTTATGTAATGGGGTTATGTAATGGGGTTAAGTGATGTGGTTAAGGGATGGGGTTATGTGATGGGGTTATGTAATGGGGTTATGTGATGGGGTGATGGGGTTAAGTGATGTGGTTAAGGGATGGGGTTATGTGATGGGGTTATGTAATGGGGTTATGTAATGGGGTTATGTGATGGGGTTATGTGATGGGGTTATGTGATGGGTTTTTGTGATGGGGTTATGTGATGGGGTTATGTGATGGGGTTATGTGATGGGGTTATGTGATTCCCCAATCTAGTGATATATAGTAGTGAGTGTGTGGCTGGAGTTCAGCTCAGCAAGTTATAGACTTGTTGCACAATATTGACAAACTGGAATCGGTTGGTGAACCGTGGGTGAGAATGAGGACAACGGCGGAGATGACATTCAAATTGAATTGGATTTATTTTTATTACATTTGTTATTTTTTTATGACATGTTGTTATTGTATTATTATATTCCCGATGAACCATACATACGTTTGTCCCATGCATTACACGGAAGTGACGGGGCGATTTTCAACTCAGGAAATTGACGGAAGTTCACTCAATATGGTCTACAATACGGCAAATGAATTTGGATAAACATGAAATAATCTGTGTGGTAATACGGTATAATACAGGCCTGTTGTCATACTTTTAATCCCAATAACACAAACACTTATGATCTACCACACCAGAGACAACAAATTGCAGTTTGATCAATATCATCTCTCACTGGTTTCATGGAAAACTGCATGTCACTGATCATTCAGTCTGCACGGCTGTGTCCTTGTCATTCAATTGGAGCGATCGAGTGTTCATTCTGTGTCTGAGGAGCCGGTTCAGTGGGACACTCGTGTTGTCTGTTCGTTTGTTCAGGAGAGCTGATTCACTCTTTCAACTCTGCTGAATCAGATTTATACGATTCACCAGCAGAGAAGATATGTGTCGTGGTGGCAGGACTGGAGGGGCTGGCAATCATATACGCAACTTGTTGTGGCAAATTAACTCAAAGAGTGGTTAGGCTACGGTTTGCATTTTGTGAGAGCATTGAGAAGTGTTACTTAAAGCACACAAATTATTTTAAATTAAACCTAAGTAGCCTAAAGAAACACCTTATTTCAACATTGACAGATTGCTTTGGTAATTGTCTACGATACAACCAAATTAATTTGGTTTAATGGAATCAATGCATTGTAATCAAGCATTCTAACTGAATAAAATTTGTATAAACGCTTAGAGCAATTTTCTACTTATAAAATGTTTTTATTTTCTTGACGCTTTGACAGTAGATAAGTACATAAGTTTGGCCCATGCATTACACAGAAGCGACAGGATGATATATATGTAATGATATACACTAAATTAATTTGGTTTAATTTACAATAATCAATGTGATAATATTGGTTAATAATATTTATTTGCAGTGGCTCTTTTCACAAAACGTATATCGTATACACACAAAATGCATTATATTTCCTTTAGATAGCCTAATATTGTTTATGTATCAACTATTATCAATTGCCTATTGTTTCAGTATTAGTTTTTGAAAAGCAAAATACTGTTGGCCGTGAAGCTTAGGCTACATAAGTTTGCCAATCCCTGATGCCGCCTCGTTACACAGAAGCAACCGGATGATATTCATGTCATGTAATTGATGTTAAACTTAATATTGTCTACAATGAGTGAATTTTTTTTATTTGTTTTAATTTAAAATAATCAGTGTGGTAATTTAAGTGTAATAATATCACATTACATTAAGGTAATGATATTCATTTGCAGACAATGGGACTTGGTTTCTCTGTTTTATGCGCCCCCTGGTGACAGACAACAAGATATATATAAAAATACAAACAAAATTGCGGATAGCGGGTTAGCACATCATTTTTGCAAAATAGCTTTAAATTCGTTTTTTTAAGTGCCTCTGGGTGAAATGACACACTTCCGGCACTTCTAGTATTAAAAAGCTCAGATTTCATTTTTCAAAGTGTTTATAAAACAAAATATTTCTAAAAAAATGGGCAAGTCAGCAAACAGACTTTTTAATTTTACATAAACACGAAATGGAATGAAATGGGAAGTTCTTTATTAATCAAGCTGCATAACAAAAATTTGAACTTTCATTTACCTGTCAGGTTCTCACTGCAAATTCCAATTTAAGTTTCTCACTTTTAGTAGCTTAAGAAATACCAACGAGAGCAGGGCAAGTTGACACTGACAGTGATGTGCACAAGAATGACTCAGCTGATGTTTGCATTACGTTTCATTCCGACTCAATAAGGCTTGTGGAAACAGCCTTAAACCAGGTACTGAATTGCTGTATGAGCATCAAATACCTCACATTTAGAATTAATACAAGGGTTAATAAGAGGTCTCCTGCAAGTCTTTAAGCAGCAGTCATAATGAGTTATTATTCAAGCATGACTACAGTACAGAAGATAATAACATTAAACAATAGCACTCAAATGTAAGAAGATCAAAACCTTAGTGTAAGCATAGGGGGGAAAAAAACAAGAAAGGGGGAGAGGAGAAAGGTGTGTAAGGAGGAAGAAGACGGGAGTATAGTTACACTGATGGAGGGAGAGAAAAGACAGAAGGGATAGAGGAGGAGAGGAACTACTGGGACCAGACACACAAATATCCCCACTGTGGTGTTGCTCCTATGATAAGAATCTTAAGGGAAGTCAACATTCCCTCCGTTATAATACGATGGAAAGTAATGACTTTGATAATTAGATCGGAGTCAGCTGCCGGAGGCTGTGTTTTTAGAGAACAATTGCCTATTCGCACTACGATAAACAAGGCTTTGCGGGTTTTGCATTTGCAATGAAGTTATTTGTCAATAAATTGTAAATGTCAACATTTAAAATAAAAACAGTGCCTTCTGCTACCAACTCTTCTGTTACAGACACGCATTTACATTTTAGCCATTGTACAGAGAGACTAACAGATAGAATACTGCAGTGTAAATACAGTGCACTGCTTGTGTGTATTAAAGTCACCTGAGTAGCGATGTCAGGGGTCAATGTCAAAGGGTAAATTCAGGTCATTTCCTTCATATAACTTTATTCAAATAAGATAACTCACTACATAGGTTATCTACATTAAAAGACTCAACCTCTTCTAACACAAATGGCTTGGCTAGCTTGTGCTATATGGAAAGACTCCTCCTGTCACGAACTTAAGGTGACGTGTAAGGGAAGGCAGATGCAGAGCATTCTGGACGGTGTGTGGTATTTATTAAAAGCAAAACCAACACAAAACATCGAACGAATCAAAAACACTGAACGAGGAAAATAAAGTGCACTACAAGAGGAGACTACTACATTTAACAACGCTGATCTCTGGGATAAAATAACACTCACCTAACATAATTATGACTCGGAACAATGCAAAGCAAAGTGCAACCACACCCAGTGAACTAAACAGATCTAATCACCCAACTGAAACCTGGTATGCGTGAATAACCTAAGAACTAACTAAAAGAAGTTAACCGACTGAAACCACCCGGAGTGAGCAAAAGTTCTCCTTCGTGACAGTACCCCCCCCCCAAAAAAAGGGAGGGAGGGCGGGAGATAAAAACGTGAATAATTAATGCATTTAAAATAAATTATGAATTGATTTGCATTTTACTTGATTTGCAAAACACAACTCATTACTTGGCGGCTAAACATAAACAGTTTGCACAGTGGTCAGACGTTTCTTGTAGTTGGCCACCAGGTTTGAAAACATCTCAGTAGGGATTTTGTCCTAGATTTTGTCCTAGTCCACTGCTGATTGGTTTGGTAAAACACAATGGCTATAAGAAAAATCTTACAATTACTACTAACCATTTTTGACAAAATTTGATAGTTAAATGTCCACTACCAACGCTCCAAGCAGGACGTGAACCTGAAAACCTCCTAACACAAAGACAAATAGTTGACTAGCCATTTCACCCCAGTTACACCCCCCTCAATCTTTGACATCTTTCTTCTCCACATTAACCAACCAGCTGGGCTAAATCAAACATATTGATCCGGGTCACCGCTACATTTAAGTAGCACAACGCAAGGTTTGACCCATGAAGTGCTCTCACAAATGCACTTCAAAAGCCAAGGGAAACACTATGTTAAGGTCTGAGAGCTAATGATTAAAATGCTAACTGTGCCACCTGTGGTCTGTGCCATGTAACTAGATAAGCCAGTTAATAATCACAATGAATATAGAGTATTATTGTCATTGAGGTGTGTTCTTCTTCATCCTCATTGTATACCAAGTTTTGCTTAATTTTAAAGCTACTATTTCGTGCTAATATTTAAATGTTTAAAATGGTTCGTTAAAGTTTGGTTAAAATTAGTCTGTTATAAATAGCATAATATTTTGAATATTTGTTATATTCAAAATAATCCATACCCCTAGGTCGGGTCAATAGCAAATAGATACAAATGGAAACTTGGTAAAAAAACATTAGTTGATCTATCTATTAATATGGATTTATAACCACTATAATGGGGCAGTAATGTTCGAGTGGAAAGACTACATTTATTAATAAGAAACAAACACAACAGAAGGGTTAAATCGTTTGAACAGATATTTAGAACCAACGCATGCATGCATGTGTCAAACGTTGACTAAATGTCAATTAAAACTTTACAGTAAAGTGAGTAGGATGGGTGCCAATATGTGTTTCACTACATTAACATATGTTTTATTGGTCCCAAAATTTATTTCAGTTTCTTGGTTTAGTAATAGGAATACCTTCTCCTCAAAACTTTTACAAAAACCGTACATCTGAGAGGGGCAAATGCCTTATTTTGAAAATAAAACATCCTCTTAACTGGCAATTAAGAACATCAGGGGTTCCTGTCTCACCATTTGTTTTTTAATTAGAAAGTTTAATATTTTAATTGAATGTTCTCTTTACAAGATCTTCCAACCACACTTAAAGAAACTTTTTAAGATGCGATTTCAGCTGAAAAAGCTATTCAGCTAGACACAAAATAGATATTAAGAGGACATAGTCGCAAAGGTAAATCGTCGATTGACACCTTTGAGACGGAATAAGCCCTGTTTTCTATGGACTTCCAGTAAAGACATATAAAACAAATTTCCTGAAAAATCCACCATTATTAAGTTTTAATTACTCATACATAAATGTCAAACTGTCTGACACACAAAGAGTTACTCAGAAATCTCTTGTGTTAAAGGAGGAGATGGAGAGGAAGCGTAATGACAGTTTGACTCTACTACATTCTCTGGTGCCTCAATTTACATATTTATATTACATTTTAAATATTTATTTATGGCACTACCAACTTTAGAGGAACTTAATTTCAACAACTGAATGGAATGCAGGGTTTAGATCATCACATGATGTAAAAAAGAAATCAGTATTGAGCAAATATGGGCCGTCATTGAATGATTTCCACCAAAGCGGGGAAATAAAAGCTTATCACCAACACAGACAGAACGGGTCTGAGAATAATGATCGGGAATACGGTGAGTTTACTTTCTGTCTCGTCTGTGCTTTGGGCAGGAGGACCAGAGTAGCCAACCGGCTCAGATTAGTAGCAATATCACCCACAAGGCACCCCGATCAGTACATAAAAGTTGTGACAGCTAGAGTCACGGACACAGAGAGTCACGGATGCAGTGAGTCACAGACACAGAGAGTCACATACACATTGAGTCACATACACACTGAGTCACATACACAGTGAGTCACATACACACTGAGTCACGGACACAGTGAGTCACATACACAGTGAGTCACAGACACAGTGAGTCACAGACACAGTGAGTCACAGACACAGTGAGTCACATACACAGTGAGTCACAGACACAGTGAGTCACATACACAGTGAGTCACATACACAGTGAGTCACAGACACAGTGAGTCACAGACACAGTGAGTCACATACACAGTGATTCACAGAAACAGTGAGTCACATACACAGTGAGTCACAGACACAGTGAGTCACCGACACAGTGAGTCACATACACAGTGATTCACAGAAACAGTGAGTCACATACACAGTGAGTCACATACACAGTGAGTTACATACACAGTGAGTCACAGACACAGTGAGTCACCGACACAGTGAGTCACATACACAGTGAGTCACATAAACGGTGAGTCACATACACGGTGAGTCACATACACAGTGAGTCACATAAACAGTGAGTCACATACACAGTGAGTCACATACACAGTGAGTCACATACACAGTGATTCACAGAAACAGTGAGTCACATACACAGTGAGTCACATAAACAGTGAGTCACAGACACAGTGAGTCACAGACACAGTGAGTCACATACACAGTGATTCACAGAAACAGTGAGTCACATACACAGTGAGTCACATACACAGTGAGTCACATACACAGTGAGTCACAGACACAGTGAGTCACAGAAACAGTGAGTCACAGACACAGTGAGTCACATACCCAGTGAGTCACATACACAGTGAGTCACAGACACAGTGAGTCACCGACACAGTGAGTCACATAAACAGTGAGTCACATACACAGTGAGTCACAGACACAACTAGGTAAATTATATAAAACCGATCTACCAAGTCTCTGACAATTTTTTTTTTAAAGTATTCTATTCTATTCACTGAAAGTTATAAGCGAGTAATCATGACAACACAAAACATTCTCACATGGAAATGTTATTCTGTTACTTCCCCAAACATCCTTTATCAAGTTTAACACAGAACTTTGAACGCAAAACTGTGCTTGGAATAGTCGTATAGGCCTACTATGATTTTGTGTATCTGTGACACGCACCAGAGGATAATAACTAGAAACGTTAGCTCTTGTAACGACAGATGTTTACGACCCATCCAACATAATTGTTGAAAACACCTGCTGAAGCTAATAATGAGA
The DNA here is from genome assembly GCA_029465975.1 of Dallia pectoralis. Taxonomy (NCBI): domain Eukaryota; kingdom Metazoa; phylum Chordata; class Actinopteri; order Esociformes; family Umbridae; genus Dallia; species Dallia pectoralis. The sequence continues at coordinate 2,651,990 of CM055753.1, forward strand.
CAAGGTAAATGTTAGCAATTCCCTCACAGGTAGTAACATGTACATATGGACAACATAAATGCATTAAACACTCCATCTCAAACAGTCCCATCCATAGCAAATAAAATTATGATTGGTTGTATTCGCTTACGTTTTACTGTAATTAAGTTAAATGTCAAGTGAAATGACACGCGTAAGTGCTTTCTGTCCAAATCCTGATGATTTAGTGAAAGCACCTTTAAAGAAACAAGAAATTATGAATGGGTATTCTATTCTCCTTTGTATTAATCCTTCTCTTTTCAACACAAAATAATGAATTGAAGAGGAAGATGATTCAAATAAATATTAAATGAATGCATTAACAAAAAACATAAATTATATTTACAATCTCTACAAAAAGATTGCTCGGGTTTTGGGTGACCGAACAGGCAAAACTGTGCTGACAAAGAAACCGAAACATTGGATCATCATTTCTGCTACTGTCCCTCAGCGGCTAATTTCTGGTGTCAAGTCTAGTCATTGAACGTACATCCTTTGGTACGGAGGCCTGGGGGGCTAATATGAGACATTGTTGTGGTCTTGGGTATTTCTTTTCCGGGCAGAATCAGCAGGTATGATACAGATAGAATGGTCCCAGGCCCTCATGAGGGATCTCGGTCGAACGGAGTGATATATTGCAAAGAGAAACGAAATAATAACAATGATATAAAATACTGGGAAAGATTGGCTGGTCTGTGGACATAGGAGTGTAGGAGCTGAGATCGATCGCGTTAACAGTGGACAGTGAATGATGATATTCTTTATAACGTTTCTTCCGTTCGGTGGGATGGGATGAGAATGAATGAATAAAGACGTTTTTTGTTGGGAGGGGAGTGGAGAAGCGTAAGGGCATGAACAAACTGTTTCATAGCGATAAACAGACATTTCCAAAGTACAATGACTAGGGAAAAAAACATTCACCATGACCAAACACAGGGTACTCATTTACTCTTACTGATGAGGGGATGGACACCAGGTGTGCGTCATGACGACACAAGACAATGATGTGATGGGATGAACGGTGGAGCCAGAAGGTGACCGGTGTTGACAAACTCCGACGCCTGCACGTAGATGCCGGTTGAATGGCGTCGCAGGAAAACACTTTTTCATGTACTCTAATAGTAGGTGTCATGGGGTGCTTAGTGATTACAGGGCAATCATTACTAAAACAAGACCTTGAGACATTCAGCTCTGTCATATCCTAATATTAAGATGTGGATTTTTCCCCTCCATCCTGTTGACATCCAGGTTGCTACAAACCTTTCCATTCACCATGACGACAGAGCCAAGCGAATTGGTATATAGAACAGTGTTCATCATAGCTGGTTCTGGGTGCATTTACAGTAAATGAACATGACTAGAGAACCAAAAAGAAAATGCTAATTCAATATCGGTTCTGTTTATCTGGCTACTGTAATTGCCTAGCAAAACATAACGGATTAACGTTGACAATCAGCGGGGTGGTGAAAACATAAAAAAGGATAAACACGGATATAACAAAAGCACATTTAGAAAATAATTGCAAATTATTGAAACTATAAAAAGGAGAAAAATCAGTCCAGGGGAGTAGAAGAGGGCACGTTAATGATGAAGAAAGCAGAAGAGAAAACTACTCTCACAACTTCTTATTTACCCGAGGGCCTCGTGTCTTCTCATACCTCTAAGGAGTGCAGTTACTTCAACAGTTTCTCTTGTCTTTTCTTAAAATGCAATATGTTTTGGTCGACTGCCCTGTACATTTTGTGTCTTGTGGATATTTATTTGATGCTTCTTGTAGTTCGTCTCTAAATTCTTCTTCCATCTGTGGAGTTCCACAGCAATAAGTTCTTACTCATCTTGGCAAGGTATTTGAGCTGGTTAATATGTTAGTGTGCTGATTATGTTATTATCTGGAACAATATTCTTTTTGACAATCAATGTGGCCATTTCTTGTGGGTACTTTGGTTGCAGATTACTCTGCCAGATTGAGCGAGCGAATCAGTGGATATCCTTCTGATCATCAAGAAAGTGCAATAGTATGTCCCCTCGTGAGAAGCGCTAGAGCCTTTGGCATTTAGATAGAATCTTTTATTTATATCTATAAAAAATGAACATTTAAACCCATGTGATTGAGTACACAATATTAGTGTTCAATGACATTCCCAAATATGATGAAGGTGATGTATATTTTTTTACGAGCCCTTTATTACATTTGTGATGTCAAAATGTGTTACGGTTATCAAATCTATCTTATTGGGGACACTCCTGACTATTTGTCCTTACTGTATGCAACTTTTTTATCCAGCTTCTGCTTTCTCGGGTCGACATCCTGGCAGCTCTCCGGCAGACATTTTCTCCGCACTGGATAAAGTTTTTCTCGATAACATAGAGGTTGTCCACCGGAGGGAGACTGAACATTTTGCATGCCGACTAAACGGTTGGAGATAAATAGAAAAGTGCCAGAAAATAACGCAGTGTCCGCTTAGTTTTCTGCCGTTCATGTATCTGGGATGTTTACATTTTTTATGCATTTCATCATTTTGGCTGTTAACTTCAATAGCTTGGATTGGAACTCAATCAATTGCTATGACATTAAAATTAAAGATACAGATAAACAGAATACATCACATACATTGAATACATTACATACATTGAATACATAACATACATTACATATATTGAATACATTACATATGTTGAATACATTGAATACATTACATACATTGAATACATTGAATACATTGAATACATTACATACATTTAATACAGTACATACATTACATACATTGAATAAATTACATACATCGAATACATTACATACATTGAATAGATTACATACATCGAATACATTACATACAGTGAATAGATTACATTTATTGAATACATTACATACATTAAATACATTACAGACATTACATACATTGAATACATTACATACATTGAATACATTACATACATGTCATACATTGAATACATTACATACATTGAATACATTACATACATTGAATACATTACATACATTACATACATTGAATACATAACATACATTGAATACATTACATACATTACAAACATTACATACATTACATACATTACATACATTACATACATTACATACATTGAATACATTACATACATTACATACATTGAATACATAACATATACATTGAATACATTACATACATTACATACATTACATACATTACATACATTACATACATTGAATACATTACATGCATTGAATACATTACATGCATTGAATACATTACATACATTGAATACATTGAATACATTACATGCATTGAAGACATTATATACATTGAATACATTACATACATTGAATATATTACATACATTACATACATTGAATACATTACATACATTGAATACATTACATACATTGAATACATTACATACATTGAATACATTACAAACATTACATACATTGAATACATTACATACATTGAATACATTAGATACATACATTACATACATTGAATACATTACATACATTGAATACATTACATACATTGAATACATTACATACATTACATACATTACATACATTGAATACATTATATACATTGAATACATTAGATACATACATTACATACATTACATACATTGAATACATTACATACATTACATACATTGAATACATTACATACATTGAATACATTACATAAATTGAATACATTACATACATTACATACATTGAATACATTACATACATTACATACATTACATACATTTAATACATTACATACATTGAATACATTACATACATTACATATATTGAATACATTACATACATTACATACATTGAATACATTACATACATTACATACATTGAATACATTACATACATTGAATACATTACATACATTACATACATTGAATACATTACATACATTACATACATTGAATACATTACATACATTACATACATTGAATACATTGAATACATTACATACATTACATACATTACATACATTGAATACATTACATAGATTACATACATTGAATACATTGCATACATTACATACATTACATACATTACATACATTACATACATTGAATACATTACATACATTACATACATTGAATACATTACATACATTGAATACATTACATACATTGAATACATTGCATACATTACATATATTGAATACATTACATACATTACATACATTGAATACATTACATACATTGAATACATTACATACATTGAATACATTACATACATTACATACATTGAATACATTACATATATTGAATACATTAAATACATTACATACATTGAATACATTGAATACATTACATACATTTAATACATTACATACAATACATACATTGAATAGATTACATACATCGAATACATTACATACATTGAATAGATTACATACATCGAATACATTACATACAGTGAATAGATTACATACATTGAATACATTACATACATTACATACATTAAATACATTACAGACATTACATACATTGAATACATTACATACATTGAATAGATTACATACATCGAATACATTACATACAGTGAATAGATTACATACATTGAATACATTACATACATTACATACATTACATACATTAAATACATTACATACAGTGAATAGATTACATACATTGAATACATTACATACATTACATACATTAAATACATTACATACATTGAATACATTACATACATTGAATACATTACATACATGTCATACATTGAATACATTACATACATTGAATACATTACATACATTACATACATTGAATACATAACATACATTGAATAGATTACATACATTACATACATTACATACATTGAATACATTACATACATTGAATACATTGAATACATTACATACATTGAATACATTAAATACATTACATACATTGAATACATTACATACATTGAATACATTACATACATTGAATACATTACATACATTACATACATTGAATACATTACATACATTGAATACATTAGGTACATACATTACATACATTGAATACATTACATACATTGAATACATTACATACATTGAATACATTAGATACATACATTACATACATTGAATACATTGAATACATTACATACATTACATACATTGAATACATTACATACATTTAATACATTACATACATTACATACATTACATACATTACATACATTACATACATTGAATACATTACATACATTGAATACATTACATACATAGAATACATTAGATACATACATTACATACATTGAATACATTACATACATTACATACATTGAATACATTACATACATTACATACATTAAATACATTACATGCATTACATACATTACATACATTACATACATTACATACATTGAATACATTATATACGTTGAATACATTAGATACATACATTACATACATTACATACATTGAATACATTAAATACATTACATACATTGAATACATTACATACATTACATACATTGAATACATTACATACATTACATACATTGAATACATTACATACATTACATACATTACATACATTGAATACATTACATACATTGAATACATTACATACATTGAATACATTACATACATTACATATATTGAATACATTACATACATTACATACATTGAATACATTACATACATTGAATACATTACATACATTGAATACATTACATACATTACATACATTGAATACATTACATACATTACACTAACTCTAACCAACCACTGACTGGATCCTGGAGGACTGACCAACACACAGTGCATCGCAGTTCCATGTATACTGGGCTGCGTAGCTGCAGAACAGTCAGGGTGTCTACAATGTGCACGTGAGCACCAGAACTGGACCACGGAGCAATGGAAGAAGGTCACCTGGTCTGATGAATTCTCTTTAATGTCACATGGATGGCCGGGTGTGTCACTCACCTGGAGAACACGTGGTGGAACCAGGATGCATGCTGGATGAGGCAGTGTGATGCTACAGACTACAATGGATGTTACTTTGACCTACCCCCTACCAATGCATTGTTGCAGACCCTTTCATAGAAACGCTATTCCCTGATTGCATGGGGGACCTACACAATATTCGGCAGGTGGACATCGTTTTATGGATGATTGGCGTAGTAGACTCGTTGAAAAGTTTAGAGTCACTTAGAAATGTCCTTGTCTTTAAAGCTTTTTTGTCCATTCAAATGACATCAAAATTATCGGAAATAGAGTGTAGACATTGTTAATGTTGTACATTAAAATGGAAATTACAGCTGGAAACTGCAGATTTTTAATGGTACAGTATATCTACAAACGTGTGCAGAAGCCCTTTATAAGCGAACATCAGTCCTGTGTTCCAATGGCACGTTGTGTTTGCTATCTCAAACTGGACAATAAAAATAACAGATGAAGACAGCAGAAAGACAGAGACACTGGACCAAAAACAAACTCTGTAGAAGGCAAACAGTTTTTGAGGCGAACAGTAATGCATATCCTTAGTGACTCTAAACTGTTGGTTTGAGTTGGAGAATAAGCAATATTTTTATGTACATTTTTATTCATTCATTTGTTTTCCGGGTAACGGAGATGTGTATTTTATCCCACCCAGCTTGGCACTTATTTGGTATTTCTTTATATTTCTCCCACATGCTGTGAGCACAAATCATCTATAGCATCCTTCTCTTGAGTCAAAATCATATTTCTGCATTTAGAAACGAACTGAAGGCATCTCTTTGGTTCATCATCCTCACCTTCATACTATCGGAACCATATCTGTGAAGTTTTTTTACTCTTGTGGCGTTGAGTGGCAGCGTGAAGTGTAGGAACAGTACAAAGACAGGTGTCTATTTTACAAGTCTCGCAAATTATTTGAAAGTTAGACAACATTGTATTTGAAAATAACTTTCGAACAAATCTTAATACAGTTACCTCTTAGAGTCGTTATGACAATTCAGTCACCAATCACGAAGCATTGAATAATAATAATTCATTACATTTATATAGCGCTTTTCTTCCTGGGAACTTTTACATGAAAGGGGGAATCTCCTCAACCACCACCAATGTGACAGCAGCCATATTGCGCCAGAACACACCCCACACACCAGCTTACAGGTGGAGAGGAGACGGGACTGATGAAGCCATTTAGTGTATATATGGGGATGATTAGGTGGCCATGATGGACAGAGGACAAGGGGCAGATTTGGCCAGGATGCCAGGGTTACACCCCTACTCTTTATCAAAGGACATCCTGGGGGTTTTTAATGACCACAGAGGCCTCAAGTTTAACATCTCATCCAAAGGACGGTGCTTTTTGACAGTATAGTGTCCCCATCAATATACTGGGGCGTTAGGACCCACACAGACCAGAATGCAGCCCATTCTGGCCTCACTAACACCTCTTCCAGCAGCAACCTGTTTTTTTCAGGAGGTCTCCCATCCGGGTACTGACCAGGCTCAGCCATGCTTAGCTTCAGTGGGCAACCAGTGTTGGGCTATAGGGAGATATGGCTGCTGGCATTGATTTGAGTGGGCCAAGTTATACCGAACAGTCTGATTGGTTCGCTTCAACAAGCCAGCGAATCACAAAAATACTGTTTCGCGAAATAATGTGATTTTAAATGACCTCTGTACAGATTTATAGTATAACAGTAATCGCCTGAATCCG